>OZ018375.1:22181807-22792745 GCA_963969555.1 Polydrusus pterygomalis
ATTGTTATAAGAAGTAAGTACATCTTGTTAACACAGCTTTGGACAGTAATAAAAATGTTGGAAATGGAAATTACAATGTTCACTATATAAAGTAAGAAAAAGTAATCCAATAAATAAATAATCGCACCTTGAGGCAAAAAAATAGCCATGATTAAAAATTTACACACAATTTAATCCAAGGCTAAGACAAACGCAAGCTTACAAAAAATCTGGCAATAATATACACTAACAAAAGTTTTACAAAACTACAGGCGAACGCCTAGATAATAATAATAATAATAATAAACAATATTTATTTCAAAGGTATGTTAAAGCTACAGCCACAACATAAAACGAAATAACGTCATAAAAAAAACACAACATAAATATGTAGAAAAGATGACACAAAAATCTAACAATTTCTCATGTGTTCAAAATATTCCTCTACATTGTATGGTTCCATATCTACTAACAAATTAAATATTTTTTTCTTTAAACAGCTAACATTATCAATCATTTTTATATTCATCGGCAGGTAATTGAAAAACTTTATACAATTGTAAGAACCACCTTTTTCTGTTATTGTTAATCTGTGTCTTGGATACTTATAATTTACATGTCTAGATAAATACATATTCTGCGGGGCACTATCTCTGAATAACTCTTTATTTTTGAAAAAACAAACAATATACATTCCTGAATATAAACTCCGGTTATTGTTAAGAGTTTATTTTCCCTAAATTTGCCTCTACAGGATTCCCGAAATTTTAATCCTAGCATTATTCTTACTGCCCTCTTTTGGCACACAAATAATATCTCTATATCCTTACAACTTCCATATATAACTATACCGTATCTAATGTGGGATTCAAAATTTGAGTGATATATAACTTTCTTAGTATGTAGGTCTGTATATTTTGCTAATACACGGAAACTATAACATGCAGTGTTCAATTTTTTTCGGACATATTCAATGTGGTTTTCCCACGATATTACCTCATCCAGGGCGATTCCCAAAAATTTAACATTCCTAACTATATTAAGAGAATTGTCATTGATTTCGATTGTTTGTGGTTGTTCTACACGTGACCTATTTGTTTTAAAAATTACAATATTGGTTTTATTACCGTTTAAAATTAGTTTGTTTTTTGCAAACCAACTGCTGGCCTTCGTCATTATGTTATTGGTTTTTTCTTCAACATGAGTGATATTTTCATTACTAATCGATATATTTGTGTCATCTTCGTAGTTTGTTAGTTGACACCAATCTCCATAGCTGCAAACTATTTCTGTTATATTGTTTAGGTATATGATAAAAAGAATCGGCCCTAGTACACTGCCCTGCGGTACGCCAAGTTCTGTCGAAACCTCGCTGGATAAATATTCTTTATTGTTCTGTCTAATTAAAACTTGTTGTGTCCTTTTTGAAAGGTAAGATTTAAATAAATTTAAAGACGTTCCTCTGACTCCGTAAGAATTTAGCTTTTGAAAAAGTATGTCATAATTTAATGTATCGTATGCTTTGGATAAATCCAAGAATAGGGACCTTTCCGGCTTCCAAAGAATTCAAAATATACTGTATAAATTGGAATACCGCAGTTTGTGTAGACCTATCCTTCATATAGCCATGTTGTTGATCGCGTAACAAACTGTTCGATATTAAAAGTGCAAGCAAACGTTCAGATATTATACTTTCAAACAGTTTAGAGAATGACGGAAGTAAGCTAATCGGTCTGTAATTATCCATTACCGTTTCATCACCCTTTTTAAAGACTGGTACAACTTGTGCAATTTTAAGACTATCTGGGAAAATACCAAATTTCAGAGTTATTAAGGATATAACAGATGGGCTCGACTATCTCCCTTATAACATACTTGATCAGATTAGAGGACACTCCGTCATTGCCACTACTATGTTTGTTTTTCATCATATTGACTACACCAAGAATTTCTTTCAAGTTAGTTGGACGCATTTCTAGTGTATTATCATTGTATTCTATTTTAGAATTGAAAGGTGGGGTATCTAAGTTTTCAAGTAGAGATGTGGCTGCGTTTGCAAAAAACGTGTTAAAATTATTTACAACAGTCTTTGGATCCCCTATAACTTTAATTTGAGGTTTTGATGAACTTTAATTTGATTAACAACAGACTATGTACTTTTTGCTTTATTATCAGAATTTTTTATTTTATCTGCAAAAAAATTTTTTTTATCTTCAATTAACAAGTTGTTATATTCTTTCTTTTTTTCGTTGTATAAGTCTTTAAACCGGATATATTTACCCTTTAGAACATATAAAACATTCAATTGATTTTTACATTCTTCTATCTCCGGATTATTCAGCCTATTTCTAGACTTGTTGAAATTTCCATTTGGTATTTTTTGCAATGGGAAACATTAATTGATTTTACTTTGAAAAATATTCATAAATTCGCACCACTGGTCGTCTACTGAATTATCTTGTAGTGAATAAATTGACTGCCAGTTTGTTACAGAAAGCATATTTTTAAATCTTAATTTATTTTTTTCACTAAAAATTCTTTTTTCATGTTTTTTTCTTTTGTCATATTTAAGGTTAACTTTTGAGCTGTATGATCCGAGATATAAGAATCTATAACTTGCGAAACCTTACTGCTCCCAAAATTTGTTAGTATATTATCAATGCAACTTCTACTGTTCATACTAATACGAGTGTAATCTGTCACAGTGTGAGTTACATTAAAAGAGTTAATTAGTGAGATTAGGTCCCCAACATTTTTACCACTTTTCTTAAAATCGACATTAAAATCTCCCGCTATAACTAAATGGTTTTTATTTCCACACAATATTAAAAGTTGCTCCATCTTATTTATAAAAATTCCAAAGTCCCCATTTGGTGGTCGATAGAGTGATACTTAACTTATTTATATCATTTTTCTTTTTGCCCTTAAACTTATCCTTAATGTAGTTAGCACTGCCTCCATGTCTATTCTCGTGCCTTCTACAGAAACTCGCGATTAACTTAAAACCGTCAATGCCATAGTTTTCCAACTGCAAAACTGTCTTCCAGTATTCTGTCACACACAGTATACTACAGTCCTTTTGGTTGTTTAAAAGATCCTCCAACAGGTCCACAGAGTTTCCAATGGATTGAACGTTTTGATGTATTATGGTGACCTTGTCGTAATCTTTTTTCATGATATTGGTATTGCCAAACTTTCTGCTTTTAGTGGTTTTATGTGGTATGTTGTTCCCATTGGCTGGTATTGTCGTTACATTGCTACAATAGCTTTTATCTATAAAAAATCGTTATAATTAATGTTTGTTTTAAATCTCGAGATTTCTCGTAGATAAACGACATATTCTGCTTCGTGCAGAGTGATTCAAGTCTTGAAATTTTAGTTTGCTATAGTTTGGACATTTCAGTTTTTTTACTTCACAATTCTTGCTAGGGTACTGACCTCCACATTTATGGCAACACTCATTATCAGAACAGTGTTTGGCAACGTGACCATATCCACAACACTTAAAACAAATTGCTAGGTTAAAATATTCTTGCACATATACTCTAACTAAATCGAAAAAAATTGTCCCTTTTTTTAAAAACCTTTTTGAAATCTGCGGTGGTGCCTGGAGAATCCAGTTTTCCTTAGTTGGGTTACGACATTGTTTTTTAGTTACAATTTCAATCTTATCTGCTACACTGTATCCTAATTCTTTCACTATTTCATAATTTAGATTTTGTAGTTCTTCTAAAAAGTCAACATCTGAGAAACCTTTGTTTATGTCGGTTATCATGAACATTGGATTTACATCCCCTGATTCTTTCATTTTGATGTTTTTGTTATCCTTTAGAGCAGTCTTTAGTTTTTCTTGTTGTGTTTTGTCAAAACTTATTATCATTGTAAAATTCCTGAAGAGTATAGTAGTTAGGGTCTAGTAATTATTTGCCGTTTTAGTCTTTGCTTGAAAATCCTGTCATCAATAACCTGCCGATAAGTCAGTGGTATATGGTTATAAATTTTATAGCTCTCACATATCAAGGAATTTTTGGTGACAGTTGTTTTTGGTATAGGAAGAGGAATATCATTTACAGTACGCATGTTATAGGAGCTGTTAATAGCATAATTTTTATATTTTTTTATGGATAAGGCAGGCCGTTTCCATGATAAAAATTCCAATCAAAGTTAAAATCCTTTTCCTGACAAATAAAGGTTTACAGTGAGTACGACAGTTAACACCATACAAGTATCTTAATGCCCTCTTTTGCAAAACCAATGTGGAGCCCAATAGGCCCTTACTACTAAATCCCCAAAAAGCAATACCATACCTCAAGCATTGAATATCAAAATATAAGAATAGCGGATCTTTGAGAAAACTTGACAACCCTGTTTTAGAGTGTATTGAAGACGGTTTGACCGCCATTGTGGAGTCAAATCTATAGTTATAAATGCAGCGCCTCAGCATCAGATGTGTCAAATTTACTGATGTGATGTCGTGGTGTTGTCGTATATCGTATTTTATTGAAATTTTTAAAGATTTAAGCATTTTTAACAGACAATAAAATAGGATGTTCTCAATTCCAGCCGAATGTAGGTTTTTGATAATAATATGTACGCTGATTACTCCGGGGTAATTGGACCGATTTTCATAATGATTTTACCGTTGCATTAGGTGTTAAATGTTAAACAAATAAAAGTAGATAAAAAGCGACAGCAAGTATAACTAAAATAGGTTTTATTTCGTCGAAAAATAGCAATATAAAAATCAAACTAAGTCATTTTAGCTATTTGTAGTTGGGTCGAAAATTCACTAAGTCATTTAATGAATTGTGCATATAATAAATACTATTTTGTAAAAATATATTGAAAAAAGTTTGTACATATGCACATGACAAGTTCGTAGGCATAACATTTTTCTTCTATACCTACTAATAAAAAAGTTATTCCACTTCCAAACTCTATCCGTGGACACACTGTATAATTGAATATGACCTATCAAGGTACGCGCAAATTTCTTGACATATTTCAATTTTTTCTAGGTTCGAGTTGCTATTCATTATATTCGAGCCAGGGTCTAAAGGTAGATATAGATTATTTAAAGCACCTTGCAAAGGGAATTTTAACAGCTATAGACTACGTTCATCGGAATAATGTTGTGCACAAAGATCTCAGGGACTCTTGTGTTATGATTAATGAAAAAGGCAAGTACATATTTCTTTCAAAAATTAATAGTATTTAGAATCTGACGGATGTCTCTGTTTCTAAATATAATTTGAATTATATTTCGCAATACTCGTCCAATTAAACTTTTAAAATGTCTTTATTCCAAACTAACTTTTACAGTTCATTACATGTGACAACATAATATAGAAAATAATAACCATTAAAAAAAATAACAATAAAAAAAATGGAAATTAATCCAATTAATAAAATCAATTTAAAAAAAAATAGTATAAATAATTTAATTTAGTAAATATCTCTTTAAGGTGGAATTATCAACGTCATTCAATCTATTGCCAACCTATAACCTATTTCGCGTTATTTTTTCAAGTTTATTATTTTATTGACGAACATTTAAATAAAATCAGTATCGTCGGCACATTACTTAGGTAATATCTGATATACTACAAAAATATCAATATATTTCATCGCTAATTTTGGGAGAATTGTATAGTGAAAGAACAATGACATAATAACGTTAAAAAAAATCTTACCCGATATTTTTCGCTATACAATTCTCCTAAAATAAGTTATGAAATTCCTTGATATTTATTAAATATGTCAATTATTACCTATAGAATATCAAGTCAATACTGATTTTATTTAAATTTTGTGTAAAAGCTAGAAAATATAAATAAATTTACGCGAAATAGGTTACATGTTGGCAAGCATGTTGATACTCCCACCTTACTTAATTGTTTTTTAAAAGTTGCCAATTTTTTAATTTTTCTAATATTTTTTGGAAGATTGTTATATTTTATTATTCCGTCATATAAAAGCGATTTTTTTCCGAAATTACTTTTTACTGGTATAGTATAATTTTATAATTAACAGAACGCCTAGTGTTATGATCATGTAATGTCTTATTCTTCTGATTCTTCTTCTGTTATGTTTGGATTTTTTTTCTTTTAAAATAATAGAGTGAATTAGAACACAAATTTTTAATTTATAAATGTTTTGAACGTGTAAATTAGTAAATACCCCTTCGGTCTATACAGATAGTTGGTTTTAAATGTAGTAATTTGTGTATATGTCGTAGGCTGATAGTGAAATCCGTCATTTCATGAAACGCCTAGTCAAATCATGAAGCGTGGCTAAAAGGTATATTGCAACTGGGTTGTTCATTGTTCCCCAGAGCATTTTTTTCAACTAATATTATTTTATAAAAATAAAATTTAAATTAAATTTAAAAAAAATTGAAAAAAATGCTCTGGGGAACAACGAACAAACCAGTTGCAAATATACCTTTTAGCGTGCAGCATGATATGACTAGGCTTTTCATGAAATGACGGATTTCACTATCAGCCTACGACATATACATTTAATAACTTTATTTTGCAATTTTTGTAATGGTTTTAAGTTTGATAAACAAGCAGGTCCCCATGCAGAAGCTAAGTATTGTAATTTTGAATATTATTATATTAATGAAAAATATATATTTTTTAAGTATTTCAAAGGAATAAAATATCTAGCTCTGTACAAAACAGATACCAAAGGAGATATAGAGTTGATAAGATACTGGATATGGCATTTCCAATTTAAATTTTCGTCTAAAACTAATCCTAAAAATTTGGTCGTTTTTGAATATTGAATATTTTCATTACTAAATGTTAAGGGGTTAATGATGGAATTTATTTTATTTTTAGTTATAAACATAAAAGAAGATTTTGTAAAATTTAACGTAAGTTGATTTAATTGAAGCCAAGAAAGAAGTACTTTTAAATCATTATTAATATCAAAATACATTTCTGCAAGAGTTTCAGCAAAATAAATAGCTGTTGTATCATCTGCAAATAGCTTTATATTGCCCTTTAAGTTCAATTTGGAAACGGAACTAATATAAAATAAGAATAATAACGGACCTAATATTGATTCTTGTGGATTCCCACATATTATTTCTTTTTCCGAACTTTTTCTTTCCCCAATTTGAACAAATTGTTTACGATAGCTTAAATAACTTTTAAGGTAGTTTATGTGTATTTCCCCTTATCCTTATTATTAAATTTGATGTGTTATCTACTACTACTCGTTGAATAAAACCTTAATTCAACATTTTGATTTTACCATTAAAAGAAGAACAAACCTTATTTTCGCTAAACGTTATACCAGCGCCAAACTGGCCACGGGAATTCCCATGTAAATTTTGCTACCCTCAAACATCGGTCTATTAATTAATTTTACATTAAATTTGTATTAGACTTTTTTGAAGGTCCTTGTATGATGGACACCAAATTCTATTATTTTCTAATTAGCCAAATAAAAGTTATTTAGAAAAATCTCTAAAATTCTTAAAAATAAATACGTCTCTGATAAAGTTTGTTCAATGACCGCTGACCGTTACGTCATATTCTCCATATTTGCGGTACGACGTAAATTAATTCAGTCAGTTTGACTTACCGGTGTTAGGTTATGATTTTTCTTAGGCTTGATCTACATAAATACCTATGTGACCTAGTAAAATACAAACACGTTTTTTCAAATTTTTAATTATTATTTTTATACTGTTAATGAGGTCAGATATAAGTAGTTTATTTAGGGTAAAAGGTAACATTTTGTTTTTGAAAATCAGTATGACATTTTTAATTAAGTTAAATTTACTCAAAAATAAATAAAACTCATTTATAAAATTTAAAATTGAATCGTATATTTTTTTGTCTAGTTCATCTCTAGTGCATAGTGCATGAGTATGTAAATTTTGTTTTACATATTTTCATCTTAATTATAAAATTATAAAGAAGAAAATACAATAAAAAATAACAACACAACAAAATACAGTTTTTTAATAATTAAAATAAATCATCTCCGCAAGGATCATCATCATTATCAGATTCGTCCAAGTTAATAATAAGGGGAAGAGTATTTGAGCTCCGATAAAACTTTCCCGTTCCGAATTTGTCTTTGTTCTAACCATGCAATAAGTAATCTTTCTAATCTATCTAATCTTTTTGACCAACTTGTATTTGGAATTTTTTCAATTAGCCTAGAATGATGGGTGGCGTTATCCATGATAATAAGTGACGGTTCTTCCAAGTTTGGTAACAATTTTTCTTCAAACCATTTCTTAAAGTTTTGACTTTTCATCGAATCATGTTTTTGGATCATATTCGTTTATTAAATTAGTCACAGACTATAATTTATATTTATATACAGTATTGCCTTTCGGCGGATCTTGAATATTGTGGTTGATTGCTGAATAATTATTTCATTTTAGTTGAGGTAGTGGGTAGAGGGCATCGGGAAAGTAATTACTTCTAATTTATTGAGCGGCCGTGGCTGGAATGAGCCAGTCTCTCGGTAGTCTGTACGGTTTTTGTGGGTTGGAGTGTATGTGTGATTGCGTTATGAGTGGGTTCATGGATACGTCTGTACGTTTGTAATAGTTGATAATAAGTTTGTCTATATGTTTCGTGATTGTTGGTATCTGTAAGTCATTGTGCAACGTATAAACCATCGTAAATCGTGGACCATATTTTATCATATTATAATTCTTAAAACTTTATTTTGAAAAATTTGAATTTTTTTCATCGTTGACTTATTTACTGTGCACCAGGAGGCGATACCATAAGTAAGTACGGGTCTGACAATTGTCTTGTAAAGTAAAGTCTTTGTGCGTAAGTCTAGTCTACTTCTACTGTTGATAAGTGAGTAGATGGCGCTGGGTTGACCATTTGCTTTTCTCAAGCGCTGGTTAGCGTTGTCAGTCCAAGCCAGCCGTTTGTCAAAGCTCAGACCCAGGTATTTTACTTTTTCGCACCAGTTTAATCTGGAGTTTTTGACTTGCAATCTGGTCAGTGGAAATTTACATGTGGACCTTGAAAAATAGATGGCTTGTGTTTTAGCGTCATTAAGGCGAATTTTCCACTTATCTAACCACGCCTCGATAAGCTTTATATGACGTTGTAGCTTTGAGACGACCAACCTGGGCTGTTTTGCGGTGGCGGTCATGGTGGTATCATCAGCAAACAGATATAGTTGAGTTTGACCAAATTTAGGAATATCGCTAGTATAGATATTGTACAGAGTCGGCGCAAGGGGGGAACCCTGCGGAACTCCTGCTCTGACATGTCGCACCGTCGATATCGAATTTTCTGACGATACCGCGAAAATCCTGTCTGTCAGGTATGAATGAATTACCTTTATTAAATAGTTCGGCATGCCTGCCCTTATTAACTTTAGAATGAGTCCGTTGTGCCAGACCTTAGCAAATGCCTTGCTGACGTCGAAGAAGACCGCTCCTGTACTGAAACGTTTATTAAAACCATTTCGTATATTAGAAGCAAGTCTAGTGGTTTGCCTTACCGTGCAATGAGAGGATCGAAAGCCGAACTGCTCTGGTGGTAAAATGTTGTTGTTAAATACAGAATCATTAATCCGATGAAGAATAAGTTTCTCAACAACCTTGCCAAGACACGACAATAGGCTGATGGGCCTATAGCTGGTAACTAAAGATTGATCCTTCCCAGACTTTGGAATCAGAACCACTTTAGCTTTTTTCCACACTTGGGGGAAATGTCCTACTACGATAATAGCTTGGGCTATGTTTGCTATATCCGTAATCACGTTATCAGGCAAGTGTGCAAGTGCTTTATTTTTTATACCGTCGAATCCCGGAGCCTTTTTTGGTTTAATGGATTTAATAACGTTTTTCACTTCATCCATATTAATATTCCGGATATTTTGAATGGGGTGCTCTATAGACTTATAAATACGTATCGTCCTGGAGATCTGAGCGTCCCTTACTGGATCAGATGTCGGGTTTTCGTTGAACTGTTCATAGAGATTATCCGCGAACATTTCGACTTTTTCCCTAGGATCTGAAACAATGTTGTTGGTTGTAGTATTTCTTATAAATTACATTGGCTTTATACAGCCCCTTGTTAGCGATTTGGTCATTTTAAATATGCTATTGTCTTCGATATTAAGATCAGCTACTCTATTTTCCCATAAAGAGGACTCTTGAACTTTGAGGAGATTACGTATGAGTTGAACAGCTCTGTTCGCTTCTGCCTTTATACGCGGATCACCAGTGCGATACGCCCGGTTCATAAGTCTATTTTTGATTCTAATTTGCTCTTTGATATTATTTGATAAGACTCCGTACTTAGAGAATCTGGATATTTTTGTGGAGGAGGCTTTGGCTACAGCAGTATTGATGGCATCGGTAATATGAATCACCGCCGCATCTATATCCGCATCTGTCTGAATTGGAGGCAATGGTTCCTTTGATTCTAACAGACGCCTAAACACGGGCCAATTGGTAGACGTAATTGAAATAGAACCCCGTCCTTTGTCTTGGGGGTTGCCGTATTCTATTACGACTGGAAGATGATCAGATGTCAAATCGTAAAGAGCAACGGGTTGGGATAAAAGGTCAGTGTTTTTTGTCACAAAAATATCCAGAATCTCCGGGAGACCATTCGGTGACGAATGAGTATGCTCCCTCGGTGGCATAATGTGATAATTATAGTCTAGAGACTTGTGGAACAAGATGCGGCCTTTCTTATTCTGGATACGGCATCCCTAGATGCGATGTTTGGCGTTCAAGTCTCCACCTATAATTATCGTTTCATTAGTATCAAAAACCTTGCCTAGACATGTGCCGTCAAAATCGACCGCCGGACTGCAGTAAACAGAGCCCAATCATGAATCATGATAATCATCAGATTTTAGGCCAGACTTGAATATCAAAGTTGCATTATTCACAAATCCATTTTCTGAACCAGCATGTAAAATAATAGACCGTACACCCTCTGACGATCTTTTTTTAACTGTATGAAGGGTATTATCTTGTCAACTTCGCCTAAAAGCCCGTTTACTGTATATCCAGGTTTCATCCAGAAAAACAGGTTTTAAGGGAAATTGAGAGTTGCCGTTTTATTCTTAAATTCTCTTAAAAAATTCTACTCGTTTTAGGGCTATAAGGGGTTGGTCTATTAAAAAACGCCTGTTTAATACAGTACGTTTACTCCATTTACATTTAATTTTTTAAATATTCCGTTAATGAACCAGTGGATATTTCAACACCATCGATGATTTTAAGGTTTAGTTGTATTGAGCGAATGGTATCGTGTTTACCCGCTCTATACATCCCATAAATAAGCTCGCTTATGGTATGTTCATGAATTTCGTGAAGTTGTCGACCACGGGATGAGAAAATAGCTACATTATTGCGATTCTTAAAATCTACATCATTCTCTATACCTTTTGCCTTAATTCGTTGGATTGTTGAACACGAAACTCCCAAAGCATCAAAAACTCTCTAAAACAGATAGGTATTTAAAAAAACATTGCCATATATTTTTCATGTTTATTATTTATATTTCGCAATTCCTGCTTTATTATATCTACTTACCTCGTATACTGCGTTAAAGGGTAAAGGAGTCTTTCCGGAATTACTTTCTCTTTGAAAATAATCAAATTATTTTAAAATGAATGCTTGTTCTTTTTTACAATACCACAATACAATTTTGAAATTATGTTGATTAAGAATGTCACTGTCAAAAATGACAATAAAACTTTTTTGGCAGGTAAAATTATACGACATTCATTATTGACGCCAATTTACAATCTTACCTAGTTGACGAATGTTAGAAATATAAGCACTAGTCGTGACGTAACGGTCAGCGGTCATTGAACATACTTTACATATATCAACGGAACTACCAGTAATAATTATGATGAATGCCATATGTTACTAGAATGTTTTCAACAAAAACTACCAATGCTTAAGCGGTACTACACATGGAAAATAGTTCTTGGAGAGTATCCGAAGTGTTCTTTGCGATGTTTCCTGACCACAGAACTATAAAAAAAGTAAATTGCTTAATAGCCTGTATAAATGGCATATTATAATATCTCTGTACCAACGGGGTTTTGATTTTTATAGGTTGCCATCCACTAATTTGAGTTGGCAGCATCATTCTGACTGACTTACAAATATTTACTTTCAGGTATTGTTAAAGTATCAGACTACAGTATTCACAGAAGATTATTAGATTTAGTTTCTTCAGTTCATGGTTATTACAGTAAAAAGACGGACATTTTTGAATTTGGTAAACTTATTCTTACATTGCTGAGACATCAGATTATATCAGAGGATGCTATCGAGATACCCAGTTACTTACAAAGTGATTTGTATGATCTGTTGGCAAAGTAAGTTATTGAGTGTTTACTATTTATAGCATAATTGTTTCCCCTAGTTATCGTGCGTTTACTATTTATAGCATAATTGCTCCCCTAGTTATTGTGCGTTTACTATTTATATCATAATTGTTTTCCCCTAATTATTGAGTGTGTACAATTTATAGCATAATTGTTTTCCCCTAATTATTAAGTGTTTACTATTTATAGCATAATTGTTTTTCCCTAATTATTGTACGTTTACTATTTATAGCATATGTTTTCCTCTAATTATTGAGTGTTTACTATTTATAGCATAATTGTTTCCCCTAATTATTTTGCGTTTACTATTTATATCATAATTGTTTTCCCCTAATTATTGAGTGTTTACAATTTATAGCACAATTGTTTTCCCCTAATTATTGAGTGTTTACTATTTATAGCATAATTGTTTTCCCCTAATTATTGTACGTTTACTATTTATAGCATATGTTTCCCCTAATTATTGAGTGTTTACTATTTATAGCATAATTGCTCCCCTAGTTATTGTGCGTTTACTATTTATATCATAATTGTTTTCCCCTAATTATTGAGTGTTTACTATTTATAGCATAATTGTTTTTCCCTAATTATTGTACGTTTACTATTTATAGCATATGCTTTCCCCTAATTATTGAGTGTTTACTATTTATAGCATAATTGTTTTCCCCTAATTATTGTTTGTTTACTATTTATAGCATAATTGTTTTTCCCTAATTATTGTACGTTAAATAACATATGTTTCCCCTAATTATTGAGTGTTTACTATTTATAGCATAATTGCTCCCCTAGTTATTGTGCGTTTACTATTTATATCATAATTGTTTTCCCCTAATTATTGAGTGTTTACTATTTATAGCATAATTGTTTTTCCCTAATTATTGTACGTTTTCTATTTATAGCATATGTTTTCCCCTAATTATTGAGTGTTTACTATTTATAGCATAATTGTTTCCCTTAATTATTGTGCGTTTACTATTTATAGTATAATTGTTTAATCGATTTTCACGATTATTTTATGAAGATGTATTTTTTGTAGGTGCTTGAACAAAAACGAAAACGAACGTTACACTGCCAATCAACTTCTCAACCATTCATTTTTTCATAAACCCATCGTTCACTTTTCACCTCAACCCGTTCAACCCGACGTTCCCTTGGAAAGAAACGCCTCCCCAGAAATATCCCATAATTTTGCCTCTTTGTCTAATACATCGGTGCATAGTCAGTCTCGAATCAACAATGAGTTTGAAATTCTGGAACATTTGGGAAAGGGAGCTTTCGGAGATGTTCTTAAGGTAAGTCCTCTATTAAATAATGGGACAAACATGTTTTTTTATGCTTCCCTATACTTGCACGACCATAATTTAATACCGTGCGAGCCAAAATTATTTGCACCAAAATTATTTGCAGTTATTCCGTCATCTTTGACAGTCGTTATAAGTAATTTGATTCATCGTCAATTTTTCCAATTTCTTGAACAATTCACACAATGGGCTTTACGGAACAGCACAAAACATTTATGGTTGAAGCGTATTTTCGAAACAGGGTTAGAGTAAATGGTGAGTGGCAAACAATCCGGGTTTGTGCATGGACGATTTTCACGAACATTTTCCTAACGTTGCTTTTATTGCTGGGGATTTTTATCATTGCCTGAAAAGAACCGTGGCTGTGTTTAGGGAAACAGGTTTTATACAACACAAAAAAGGAGCTAGAAGACCATCTATCTGTAAGAACAGAAGAACTTGTTGCAAACGTTCGTGAAATAATGCAAAATACGCCAACAAATTGTATAAGACGCCTGTCCTAAGAAGTGGAAAGATCTTATAAAACATGCAGGACTATTCTTAAGAAGCAGCTAAATTTATTTCCTTATAAAGTGCAAGTATTTCAAGAAATACAAGCCGCAGATTTTGAAAGACGCAGGAATTACTCTCAATGGTTTACCCAAAATTTATTGGAAAGAAATGATTTATTAGATTCGGATGAAGCCTGGTTCCACCTCTCCGGTTATGTGAATTCTCAGAATACATGTAATTATTTTTCTTTCTCTTTCTGTATATTCTTACTTTGTTAATTTTGTAAACAACAGAAATAAATTTGTATTTGTCTACTTATTTTATTACTCATTAGTTTGGCATATTATGTCATATTATGAATTTGACGAAATTTTAACCTAGATTTGGTTAGATATATCGTCCCCATATCATTGTGATCTAAACCAAGCCATACGTCTTTTAATCCAAACCCTCCTTGATGCAAATAATTTTTGCTCGCACGGTGGAGACAGGCGCAATTCTACCCGTTTCACAAAGAAATCTTTCAACTGCCGCAAATGTTTTATGGTTTAGTAAGCGACGATTCGGAAACCTATCACTGTATACTCTGCAAGATTCTAAACCATTTACCTGGCAATATCCAAAAAGCATTAACATATTGGTCATTTCTTCATTTATTCGTTGGAATACTGTACTCCCATGACGAAAAGTTCAAATTTTTTTGACCACTCAAAGGTATGCTTGAATTATTTTTAGATTCGATTCGCTTCAAATTGTGTTCAATTATTGCGATAAATTTAGACCTCTGGCCATACCCGAAGTAAATATTTTTATTCCAGATATCTCAAAAACAGCTGCCCAAAACAACTCTTACCACGTATACCTTTTTAGGTAAAATGAGTTGTAGAATATAAGAATGTTTATTTAATAGGCTCAAAAAAGTTGTTTCGTTTTAATGTGTGAAAGGTACCGCCTGTACGCGCTGGTAAAAAATCGAAAGATAAACAAGTAAATAAAACTACGAATTGCAACACACTGTTTAAACACTTTGCTTGATTTATTAGCAGTAAAACTGCCTTTTGTATTGAAGTTGATTCTGCTGGGATGGCGTTACGGTGTATTGATGGCCGCTGGACTTTTGCATAGAGGCTTTTAATGCATCATGCCATTTTCTGTGGAGTTGCGTTGGATTATGGCTACCCGTAGAATCTTGATAAGGACGAAACGGCCGTCGTGATCTACCCGTCCCAGGCTATCCAGTCCATCCAAGTGTTATGTATCCTTGTAAAAAAGCGTGTTTAAAATGTTTTTCGGGCTTTCTGTTTGTTACGACCGTATCCTGTCTCGTGCATAGACATGTACCTTTAGAGAAGCAAACAATAATCACGAAAGTGGCAATTTTATGGCCTCGCGCATGTAAACAAAACCACACGGGAATAGGCAGTTATATGTCGGGCCGAGGGTTTTGGGTTTTTAAAAAACACTGCTTTTCACAAAAACACAACTTTTAACCCTCACACATAAAACAAATTTATTTGAGAGATTTGGAGAAGCACAAGTTTTACAAACGACAGTAACAATAGAAGTGGTGAACAAAAGAATCTTATCTCTATTTATAACATTTCTTATCTGAATTACTAGGAGTGGTCTTATCTGCTTAGATAAGCATTATAACTATAATATAGAGAATGTAACTCCTCCACCCTTAGAGGGAAATATAAACTTTTTAAAGTTTCTATGACCTAAATAATAATTGAATCATCTTTAACATTTTTAGTTTTTACATAAATGGGCCATAGATACTTCCAAATAAAAAATAGTATCAAAGTACAAAGAACAATATATAGTAAAACTGTCCAAATACTTGTTTTATCATAATATATAGGTGTATGCAATAATTTTGAATTCTCATATTTTTGTAAGTTAATCTCTTCTTGTAATTTATTTAATTTATTAAAATTGATATTATTTAAATTGAGCAGTTTTACCTTTTTGTATAATATTTTATGCGTTAAATTAGTATTAATATTTGGTAAGAGTATATTTTGAAAAGTATGTTTAATATTTTTATACGCTTGAATAACAATGTCTCCTAATTTTAGGTTACAAGGAAAACTTAATTCTAATAAATATGTTCCATTAAATAATACATTCTTTTGCGAATTTTCGCATGTCTCAATACCTACAATATCTTTATGGGTTACTAAAATCCATTTATTTGTGTCAATGTTTTGCAGTTGCATATTATCGATATCAATATACAGGGTGTTACAGTTTGAAATATTATATTCATATCGTAATAACTGTACCTCACAAGGGGTGTTTTTATAAAAGTTTTCAGAATGTATATGAGTACATAAATGCTCATTAATAGAAATGCCTTTGCATGGTTGATTAGAATATCCAAAATTCTTATTATTAATTAACAAATATTCGAAGTTAGGTACAATTATTTTAAAATGGTTTTCATACACAGTGGGTAAGGGAAATAATTGAAACAAATCATAATTTTCTTTTTCTACCAACGGAATCTCAATTACAAAGTTCACCTTTTCATTTTTAATATAACTCTTAAGTTCTAACGTATTTTCTAATTTTAACACATTTTCTGTTGTTGGTTCAAACGGCAATTTTTCAAAATTTAATTTTGTATTTAGTAATTTTAATTCATTTAAAAACTCCTTTATGTTAATAATAGTATTATGAAAAGTATTTAATTTTGCAAATGTTATTGCAGTTTCAATATTTTCTAATATATCGTAAATGTTTTGATAAAAGGTTGTTATTTGCGAAAATACCATATGAATACGAAAAAACTCAAAAATATTTGTTTCGTCGATTTCGACTTTATTAATTATTTCAATTATTTGGTTAACTCGTAATTTTAGTGTTTCTTGATTATGAGAAACATTTTTAATCGTCTCTTGGAAATTATTTATCGAATTATCGAAAAGAGTCATTTGTTTGTCTAGAGCAATTTTTACATTGTTTTGGTTTTGTCTTAGTATGTTTATGTTATTGTCGATACGTTCCGCATCGTCTTGATCTAAGTTTCCTGTGATGCTTTTTATTATACTACCTAGAGCATTTATTAGAGCTCGTCTTTTGCGATTTTTACTTGGAAGGATTTGATTCAATTGATTATTAATTTTTTGTTTAAGGTTATCAATAATAACATACGAGTTGTGAAATTCCTTTTTATAGTTAGGAAAGTTATTAATATTTTCTTTAAGTATATCGTATTTGTTGTTAATTTCGGAAAATTCGGTAATTAAGTTTTTCATATCAAAAATTTGTATAAAGGTCCAATGATTAGTTGCCTTTTGGGCATTACCTATTTTATAGGGTAATATTCCTGGGTTGTCATTTAAGTTGTGGTACTTTGGTTCGGTTCCTTGGACGAAGGGCCATCTGTAACAAGTGGCTTTTTTAATTCTTTAATATGAATTATTTCCTGTTTATCCGGGTATTTAACGTTTTTTATTTTAACGCGATTGTGTTCTAGTATTTCAGTTATTAAGTAAGGTCCGCCAAATTTGGGTTTATTTTTATTTCTCTGTGAGAGTTTTTTATATACCGTTTGGTTTAACTTAAAATCTGAAGCTTCGTTTCCTTTAACGTTTTTCTTTGCTAAAACTCTTTCTTTACTATTATCAGTTTTTGTTGTAACATTTTCATACACTGCGTCGATTTTTTCTTTATGCGATGATACATAATCGGAATAAAATGTTGTAGGGATAAGATCTAGGGGATCTCTAGAATTTGTATGACCTAGGACAAGTTCATGGGGTGTGTATTTCGTAACACTATGAACAGTACTATTATACGCAATTATTGCATATGGCATTAGTTCGATAACAGATTTATTTTTATCTCTTTATTTTAATATTCTTAAGTGTTCAATAATCGTTGAATGAAAACGTTCGACTGGCGAATTTGATTCGTGGTGTTTTGGGGTTGTAAAATGAACAGTAATTTTTTGGGCTTTAAGCAATTCTTTTAAAAGGTCGTTGCTAAATTCTCCGCCATTATCGCATGTAATAGATTCGGGGCATCCGTAAAATGAGAAAAAGTTTATTAATTTATCGCACACAGATTTCGCATTCTTATCATAGGGATAAGCTTGTCCGAATTTTGAAAATTTATCAAAAATTGTTAGAAAGTTCTGTGTTTCAAAAGTAAACGTATCTACATGTAAAATTTGAAAAGGTTTACAGGGTGTATCCGTTTTCACCATCGGTACATAGGATTTTAATCTGCTATACTTTGCTGTTTGACAAATATTACAATCGTTTATGAATTGATTTATGTCGTTTTTCATTTTAGGCCAAAAATAAAGTTCTTTAAGGCGTTCGTATGTTTCTAAAATACCTCTATGATTAGTTTTTCCTTGATGCTGATGAGTTATTAGCATAATTTTTTCTTCCATATCAGTGATATTAGTGACTAATTTTGTACAGCGAATAATTTTTGGATTTTGAAAATTTTTAATATAGACATCGTTAAAAATTGGAATTAGATCTTTATCATAAAAATATACGTAACACGTTTTTTCAGGGTTCATATATTCTTTAATAAATGTTTTAATGACGTCAGGGTTTTTTTGTAATTCCACGTGGTTAATTTTATATTTATCAAAATTTTCAGTTCGTATTTTTATTTCAGGATGTGGAGCCTTCTTAATTAAAAATTGTAACATTTTATTGTTTATTGTTTCGTCCAAGATAGTCAGGTTATTATTATCGTTATCAGCTCGATTGCTGTGCACGGTTGAGTCAAGGTTTTCAGGTCTAGGTTGCACGAGTTGTACATTAGAGATAACATTTATTTTTTGCTTGCTAGTGCCAGGTTTATTTAACAAAGGATTTTCTGTTTCAGCATTTTCATTGTCTTGAATGGGATTCTCAGCAAGGTTTCTTAGAAAATCAACAATATTTTCGTTGGAATCACCAGGGTTGTTATTTATGGATTAATTTTCATAAATATTTAATTGAATGCGTGAAAGTGCGTCTGCATTAGTATTTAGGGAACCTTTTTTATAGATTATTTCATAATCATATTCTTCTAAGCGTAACCTCCATCTGACTAATTTTGAATTGGGTTCTTTTAAATTGAAAAGCCATACGAGGGGTCTATGATCAGTATAGATTTGAAATTTACGTCCGTATAAGTAGGGTCGAAAATATTTACATGCCCATACTATGGCCAATAGTTCTTTTTCAATGGTTGAATATTTTGTTTCAGTTTCGTTAAGGGTACGAGAGGCGTATGCTACAGGTCTGTCATTAGGAATAGTTCCTTGGGATAAAATTGCGCCTAAAGCAAAGTTACTTGCATCTGTGGTTAATATAAATTGTTTTGAAAAGTCTGGGTATTGCAAAATTGGGGCGTTAATTAAAAGTTGTTTACAATGTTCAAAAGCGTTTACAAAATCGGGGGTATGAATTATTTTTACGTCTTTCTTTAAACATCGAGTCATAGGCTTTGTGATTTTTGCAAAATCTTTTATAAAACGTCTATAGTAGCCTACTAAGCCTATAAATGATTTTATATCTTTAGTTGTTTTTGGAATTGGAAAATTTTTTACTGAGCTTATTTTTTCAGGGTTTGGTTTTATACCATCTGCAGTTATTATGTGTCCTAAATATTGTACTTCTTTTCTTAAAAATTCTGATTTATCGAGTCTTATATTTTTTAAATTAGCCTTCAGCTTATTGTCAATTTCTTTTTCTGGGTTTTCATGATGTACAGGGTGATCAATAAAATTCATTTCATTTAAGTTTACAGGTTCTACTTCAAAAGTTTCGAAAAATTTTATTTCTACTGGATTTTCTTTAGGGTTTAAAATTTTAGTAAAGGCGAAATTGTTTTCGATTTTTATAAGACATTCTGGTATTTCAAGGGTTCCTAATTGTTGGTAAGGCAATATACCGTATCCATTTCTCAAATTAACTGGAATTTGTATTTTTTGGATTGTTCTAGGGTCAATAATATAGGTTAAATTCGTTTTGATATTTTTTTGATTCGATTCGAAATTATTATTTTCTTGCCGAATAGGTATTTTCGTATTTGTTAAATTTAATGTGAAAGTATTAAAGTCTAAATTGGCATTTAATTGTTTTATAAGGTCTAAGCCTATTAATCCATCAAATTTATCTGAAAAATTAAAAAGATAAAATTTATGTATACCGGGTGTATTAAAAGTAGGAAAAATTGGTAATGTAGCGACTTCATTATGGAAAGATGTAGCGTGTGCAGTTTGCACTTGAAAAATTTCTTCTTGAATATAATCTGGGAAATTTTCGTAAGCAATTTTTGGACTTATAAAACTTCTTGTACTACCTGTATCTAATAAAAATTTTGCGTTAAGTTCGGGTATTAAAATAAATGGTAATTGGATATTATAATTATTAAGATAGACTACGTCATATCGGTTTCCTGGCTCGTTGGGGTAAAATTTTGATTTTCTAGTTCGTTATTTTGCGAAATTTCAGGATTAGCTGAATAATCCAAATTAATATCGTATTCGTTTTGTTCTTGTAATTGATTAGTATCATATTCGGTATAGTCAAAATACTCATTATTATAATCATAACTTTCGTAGTTTCCAGGTTCGTTATTTTTTGATTGACTCGGTTGATCAGGTGATCTCTGCAAGACTTCCTGATTGTAAAGTTCTTGAACAGTAAATTTTTTATTTTGATTATTATTATTATTAACAATAGTATTTCCAGAACTAACTTCCATCGGTTCGACTCTCGTTCTTCGCGACATTGGGTTAAATGGTTGATTATTAAATGATGGTCTTTGTTGTGAAAATCTCGGAAAATTATTATGTTGTGGAAAACTGTTGAATGGTCTTGAAAAATTATTATTTTGTGGAAAACTGTTAAATGGTCTTGAAAAATTATTGTTTTGTGGAAAACTCGAAAATGGTCTTGTAAAATTATTATTTTGTGGAAAACTTGAAAAATTATTATTTTGAGAAAAATTTGACATAGGGAAAGTTGGTCTATATGGTGTATAATTTTGAACTGGGTTATACGTTTGTGGTTTATAAGTTGTATTATGCAACATAGGAGAATTATTCGGTTTTTGATTTTTATTAAATAGTTGGGGTTGTTTAAAATTAGACATTTGCGAATTTTTGTAATAAATAAAATTTTCTTCTTCTCTAACGCAAGCCATTGCGCCTTCTAAAGAAGTTGGTTTCTTGAGTCTAGTCACAAGTTGTAAATTATAAGGTAATCCGTTTAAAAATGTTTTTAAAGCAAATTCGTCATAATGTTGAATTTTAATTAATTTTGTTGCTGCGTCATCAGCTCCAGCATTTAATTTTGAAAATAGTAAGCTACGAGAATCTTGTATTCTCATACCGAAAATTAGTGGATTTTCGTTTTTATATGGTTTTAAATTTAATAAGTCTTGTATTAAACAATCGATCGATCTTTGATCGGAAAAACTTGTTGTCAATACATCTTTAATTAAATCCCACGAATTTAATTCGATTCGAGAAACAACTAATTCTGCTGCTCTACCAGTAAGTTTACTTAATATAGTATCGAAAAGACAAATATTTATTGTTGCGTTACGGTCATTTTTATTTTGGAAAGCTTTTAAAAGATTTTCAACTGCGCTGATAAATCTGCTGAGTAATTTTGGATTTCCATCGAAATGTGGAACATTATCAGATTGATATTTTAAAAGTTGGTAATTTATTTCAGGCATTGTATTTTCGTCAGTTGAGTTTAATATCAAAGAATTTAAAATACCTGTAATGTGATCTATTTCGGAATCAATTTTGAAAAATCGTTTTGAGACACTCTATACACACAAAAGTAATAACACTTATAAAACTAAAAATGCTTAACACTACAAAATGAAATGCAATCTTTGCAAGGACAATAATGTTTATAATATGAATGCAAAATAGAATACAAAAGTATTGTCTGTGCAAAAATTAAAAATAAAAATATACGTTTCAAAAGTTCAAAAAAAAAAAAATGGTTCAAAAATTCAATTTTTACTTACAAAAGTAAAATGATGAAAATCGTCATTGGTCCTTATTCTAACTGGATTGGCGATGTTTGTCCTTTCCAGGTCCTTAAGCTAAGCTGGTGTGGCGATTTTTGTCCTCCCCAGGTTGGTCACGTCCAGCGATGTTTGTCCGTCGGTGAACCACAGGAAAATCCGTTGATATGCCTTCAATTGATTTTTCCCGGACTTCTAAAGTTCTGCGATGTTCTTGCTTTGTCCAAGTGATGTCCAGTTGCCACCTTAGATCGGTACTATCTGCTTCCGGAACACTTTTGGATTTTTTTTCTCCGTTTCTCTGTAGGTTTTTTCGAGTAAATTCTTGAAAGAAACCGTTGCCAAAATATGCCTTTTTGGAACGTCTCAAAATCCGTACGACTGCGCCAGTTATATGTCGGGCCGAGGGTTTTGGGTTTTTAAAAAACACTGCTTTTCACAAAAACACAACTTTTAACCCTCACACATAAAACAAATTTATTTGAGAGATTTGGAGAAGCACAAGTTTTACAAACGACAGTAACAATAGAAGTGGTGAACAAAAGAATCTTATCTCTATTTATAACATTTCTTATCTGAATTACTAGGAGTGGTCTTATCTGCTTAGATAAGCATTATAACTATAATATAGAGAATGTAACTTGCGCACTGCAAAATTAACATTTTACGAATGGGAAAAATATACAGGTCCGGGCTTAAACATATTGCTGTGTGTGACCTGGGCCTAGTTAGATGTGTTTAAATTGATCAAAATAAAAAAAATATATATATCAAGAACTATCACTACTTTATACTTACTGAAAATACGAAATACCCGGTATTTTACCCCTACTTGAGCATAATTAAATCGTACAATGGTCTTTACTAGTCATTGTATCCGAGTCACTAAAGGCACAAACACAATTCACTAAATTACACAAAAACTAAAAATCCATAAATGAATAGTGGTCAAGCGAAGTGATCTAAGTGCCATAATCGAAAACTACCAGAAAATGTAAAAAACTGTTTTAAAGCTAAGAATAATACAATAGTATATTTTTTTATTGATATTGTGTTAATAAACATACACAAAAACATTCGTAGGAGAAAATTTTAATATCAGTTAATCGAAAAAACGTTTGTACATAAATTGAATAAAAAAATATAGAAAAGATCTAAGTCTCCTTTTATACTGGGATTCTGTATGCGAGATACAGTATCTGGGATTCAGATTCTCGCCATCTATGAATGCTTTTTATAACGAATAGGATGAAATTGGCACTTAGATCTTCTAGTAGGACATTGGCATAGATCATATAAATAGAAATTTTTTTGTTTTGAATTTTGGCACATAGATCACTTAGCTCACTCTTCAAATATTAAACACCCACAATCCACAATAGTAAAAAAAAACAAGAAAAAAAGGAATGTATGAAGTTAGTAACGATTATGCAGTATCGAGCTTTTTTTTTGGGGTACTTATCAATTCCACCTGTAGCGTTTGTAAACGAAATTTAATTTTTTTAGTGGCGATGAAATTCTACCATTTTGGATTTATCGTCTTTAGTCTTCACCAATAAAAAAATTAAAATTCGTTAACAAACGCTCATTTTCGAAGTTTTTCCTCCGGGTTTTGGGAAATTCGTATATAGCAGGTAATTTAACCCCCAGGTGATAGTTTAGTAATGATGATAAATCCAAATGGTAGAATTTCAATCTTTGCCACTAAATAAATTAAAATTCGTTTACAAATAATGCCCCAGGCGGAATCAACACGTACCCCAAAAAACATTTCATTGCTGCATAAACATCGCTAACACAACAACAAAAATGGCGCCGAGCCGGTTCTGGAGTATATTTTAAGGATGTCGCTAAACAAGGAAAACCTAATAACAAGAAGGTTGTGCGCATGCCCATACCTGTAGGGCGGCAAGGCGTGTGAGTGGCGAGCTATGCGTACAAACGCATGTTCTCACCCATAACTTTTGTTTGCGCACAAGATAAGCTGTACAGATCTAAATATAAATTTCTATGGTCTAATGTCACAGTAAGGTAAAATAAAGACCATACTGTTGTTCGAAACGATCGTGTAGAGCAGCTATACTCTAAGTGTGTTCCGCGGAACCCTAGGGTTCCGCGATACTTCTGTAGGGGTTCCTCAAGAATTTAGAAAAAAAATCAAAACACCTCTCTCTGGTCGAACGTTTTGACTCCGCGGCCGCGCGTAGGTATATTTATTTATTTATTTGTATTTGTATAAACATGTGTTACAATAGCTGGTACAATATCTCATAAGTTTGGTATCAACATGTATACTTGTATACTTGTGAGCGCGCAGTCCCTTTGATAAAAGCCGCCTCTGAATTGTTTACAACGCAATTTTTATATTTCTCTTTTTATTTTTGCTTTTTGTTTATCAAAGGCGCCGACTCGAGTATTTTCGAGAATATTCGAGATCGAGTCTAGGACTAAGTATAAAAGCGGCGATCGCGCGTCGCGCCTCGTCAGTCAGTTGACGATTAGCGTTCGGAGCGATAAGTTCCTACCTACCTACTTACAAGCTCGCTAGCGAGAAACTAGTGTTCATTGTTCTACTGCCTGCTGTATTCTGTTGTCTCAGTTTTATACATTTCTTCATTGTACTAAACTTAGTCTCTTATACGCAGTAACGATTGTGCATTATTTAGACCCCACCATCCTGACGTGTAACATTATAAATAAAGAAGAATGGAACGTTGGCTTTAAGGTGTTAAACGTGTTGCAACAACATCTTCTAATGACGCTGAATGTTCGAAAGCAGTACGCGCGGAGAATATAGCAATCACCGATCCAGACGATGATGCCACGACGTCAAGCTCGACGGTTTCAAAGACGAAAAAAAGGAAGTATGATGAATCATATATCAGTTTCGGATTTGTTGATTCCAACGGCTCACCTCTCTGCATGCTATGTAGTAAACTGCTTCCTAATAGTTCCATGGCACCTGCCAAATTGCGCCGACATTTACAAACTGTACACCCCGAGTGGTATGAATATTCTTCTCCCGTTCCCAACAACATATTTGTGCGAAACAGGATTCTCAACCTATGCAGCCACGAAAACAAAATATCGCAATAGACTGGACGCCGAACCTGATATGAGACTTCAACTGTCTTCTATCAAACCTGATATCAACCAATTGATGAAAAATAAAAACAGTTTCATACCTCCCATTAGTTAGATTTTTTCTTTTTTAATATCTTCTATTATTGTACTTGCCATGTGGTAAAGTAAGTAATAATTAGTAACTGTTACATTGTACTTTTATTATGCTTATTAATAAAGAATACACTTTTAAAAACTACTGTTTTATTGTAGGGTTCCATCAAGTATTTTGCTTCCCAAAAGGGTTCCGTCACCAAAAAAGTTTGAGAACCGCTGGTGTAGAGTCTCCTTTATTTTTTTTTCCTTGACAACTTAAAAAAATATATTTTAGGTGAAAAACAAATTAGATGGTGGTCATTACGCCATTAAAAGAATAAAACTCAACCCAAAAAACAAGACTCTCAACAAAAAGATTGTAAGAGAGGTTATGTTGCTCTCGAGGCTAAACCATGAGAATGTCGTTCGGTATTATAATTCCTGGATTGAAACCACGAGCATAAAGTGTGACCACGATGAAGATTCCAGTGTTACAACAACCACAACTCGTACCACAGAACCCAGCGGAAAGATTTTAAAGGTTATCAAAAAGGACGAGGTTAGTCGACACTATCACTATAAATAGTTAAGTCTGTTCAATGACCGCTGACCGTTACGTCATATTCTCCATATTTGCGGTACGTCGTAAATTAACTCAGTAAGTTTGACTTACCAATGGTAAAGGTTATAAATTTTCTTAGGCTTGTTCTACATAAAGACGGATGCATGTGAACAAGTAAAATACAAGCGCGTTTTTTAAAATTTTTAATTAAGTATTATTTTTATACTGTTAATGAAGTCAGAAATAAGTAGTTTATTTAGGGTCAAAGGTATCATGAGATAAAACATTTTGTTTTTTAAAAATCAGTTTGAAATTTTTAATTAATTTAAATGTACTGAAAAATAAATAAAACTCATTTATGAAATTTAAAATTGAATCATATATTTTTTTGTCTAGTGCATCTTTAGTGCATCAGTCTATAAATTTTGTTTAAAATATTTTCATCTTATTTATGAAATCACAAAGAAAAAAATATTTAAAAAATGACACAACAAAATATAGTTTTTTAATAATTAAAATAAATCATCTTCGCACGGATCATCATCATCAGATTTGTTAAAGTTAATAACAAGGGGAAGAGTATGTGAAGCATCGATAAATCTTTCCCGTTTCCACACATCATTTATAATTTTATTAGTGTGTGTTACATATTTTTTTTTATTTTTCCACTTTCATTTTCTATGGCTTCATTCCACAGACCGAAAACTACGTAATTTGTTACAGGATGCATAGAACTTATTTTTGCATTTAATAGCGCTTACATTCCGACCAAAACATTTCAGTTGGATTAAAGTGGCAATGATATGGAGGAAGCCTTAAAACTCGATGTGATGTTGCAATACTAGTTCGTCCAACCTAATATATAATATAATAAATAAAATAAAAATAATTAAGAAATAAAATAAATAGCGCTTTCCAGATTAATTGTAACATTTGGGTAGGATATGTTGCGTCACTATTATCCAGATCTGATCCTTCATTGCAAATGGTGAAACCGGAATTTGTCTTTTTTCTAACCATGCAATAAGTAATCTTCTTGACTAACTTGTATTTTCAATGACGGTTCTTCCAAGTTTCGTAACAATTTTTCTTCAAACCATTTCTCAAAGTTTTCACTATTCATCGAATTATGATAATCACCAGATTTAACGCCAGACTTAAATATTAAACTTGCATTATTCACAAATCCATTTTCTGAACCAGCATGTAATAGTTATTTACATTACTAGATGCGAAAGTTAATTTTTTGGTGTGAGGAGGTTTTTGAATTGCCGAGGCAAAGCCGAGGTGATTTAATACCTCCGACCACCAAAAAAGGCTTTCGAATCGTGTAATGTATTAAATTTTTTCTACTACTGTTCTCTGATCAACATATTATTAAGTAATAAACTTTGATTTTATTTAAGTTAAAATGATAAAATACATTTTTTTTTCACCTATAAAATAATCCATGACAACTAGTTATTTGAGTATTGTTGACAACTAGTTATTTGAGTACTGTCAGAGTCTGTCAGTTCGATTTTTTTATCCTGGCACCGAAAGTATTACTTTCGTAGCTAGCAACCTACTTTCGTAGCTAGCAACGGATAATATTCAGGTAACTGTAACATTTACTTTCGTTTTCTTTCGTGTTGCTAGGGCCCGAAAGTTAATTTATTTAAACAGTAGTAGAAAAAATAATATACCGTACACCCTCTGACGATTTTTTTAAACTGTATGACGAGTATCATCTTGCCAACTTCTCCCAAAAGCCTCTTTGCTGTATATTCAGGTTTCATCCAAAAAACAGGTTTTCAGGGAAATTGAGATTGAATTGTAAAAAAGACACAAAGTCACGGTCTCGCGTAAACCTTTTAATAATAATTATAAGTTTATTTAAAATTTAATAATATGATAAGTATGTTTATGTTGTCTTCGATAAACCTATTCTTCAATCCTCTCCCCTGAAGCTGAGCTTGTTAGGGGCAAATCTTATTTTTTGTTTTAGTATGTAAAATTATAAATCATAAATATGCATGAAAAATCAAGTTTTTTAAAGTAAAAATGGGCGTTCATTTATAGTATAAACGCAGCTTTTTTGAAGAAATATATTACCTATAATAAAATTATTAATTTATAATTTTTAAGTAAAAAATATTACTTATATAAATTATTCAGAACAATATTAATTAATTAAAGCATTTCTAAAAATATTTTCAAATTGTCTGTTTTTAATATCCATGTTTTTATTTCGACTTAAATTTTTTTTAATGAAATCGGTTTTTTAATTTTTGTTGGTAAATAATCGTTTAAATAAAAACCTTTTTGTCCTATGGACTTATTTATTTATTTATACATTACTTATTTTTTTTTTATCTAAGTAAGTTAGTTTAAGGTGACATGTTTCGCCTTATCGGGATCATCAGACCCTATAAACAATTAAAAAGTCATTAAAACATTTAAATTAAAATACAAACATCCACATCACAGCCAACGAACAATATGTCATTGTACAAGCTGTACGGTAAGCGGTTTCCAAGATATAGCCTGCGTCCCTTTTTAGTTGTAAATCGGGTACGTCAAGTCAAAGATATATTTCTTATAGACACGCCCGGGGTTCGTTAAACAAAGTTAAATTGATAATTGGTTTGTTTATTAATAAATTGCCAATTTGACAAGCGAGGCCTCGGGCGTCTCTCACAGACCATCAAGCTCCTCGATCCTGGGATCTTTCAAAACGCTGCCGCGCTGTAAGAATTTTTTTACTTGTAGTTTACTCTGAATGACGACATTGAAAAATTGGCGCCGCCAATCAAAAACATTGAAATCTCTGTAACGTATGACAGTAAATCACAAGCTCCTTATGACGAGTCATCTGACGACGATTCGAGCGACGAAGAAGATGCATTTATTGTCCCTGTAATCAAGTAAGAATAAAAATAGTACATAATTGTTTTATTCCGATATGCTGGCAAAATGGCCGTGTCGTAGCCACATACATGTACCTTTAGATCAGCAAACAATAATCACGAAAGCAAATTTATGGCCTTGCGCGTGTAAACAAAGCCACAACCACCTTGAAATGAAGCCATGAAGTGACATCGGGCAACGCCGCATCAGCTGGGAGTTGCGGATCCACAAGCTATTATTATGACGCGCGGCAGCGGGCGAGTTTTTTATTCTTTCTGATATTTTTTGTGTTTTTTTGGCTCTGTTGCCACTATATTGATGTTGAAAATGTACAAAAAAGTAATAAATAGTTTTGGATAACAAGAACAACTTACCTAATTATTAATTAATAGTAATATTGCGTTGAGAAGCTGTTTTTGTTTCACTACGAGTAGATTTAGTTGATCGATCAAAAGTAATATTCTATTATACAAATTATTATCTTCTGCGTTTAAATTACAGGATTGACTATCGACTTCTGAAGTCTCAAAATTTAGTAAGCTTAAGTCTTTGTTTAAGAAATCTACGCTTGTCTTAAGAAAGTCACCTACTATCTGGGTAACTTCGTTACTTTCACACTGTATGAATTGGTACCGAGACAATAAGTTTTCAAGCTGAGACCACCTGCTTAGTTTCATTTCAAAGGGTAAAATCCATTTCAAATCATTGTATGAATATTTTTTTGTTGGGTCATCAGGCAAAAGATAAATATCCTCATGGCTAATGTCACTGGGGACAAAATGCTTGGCCCAAACTACAGAATACTAGGTGGGCGACCAATTAGCTCTTGGAATGGCTTTTATAGCCATAGAATTTTCAGATTTTCATCTTTTGTGAAGTGAAAAACTGATACACTCTCTTCACCTGCCTTTAAAACACTTTTATAGTTAGAGTTACACCCAGGAATATAGCAGGGGCTTGGCATGTTGATAAATAAACAAACTAAAAGAAAAAAATAGTACTTACCTAAGTACATAGGTATCCTACCTACTTACGAACTATCTCTACTAGTGATATTTTTAAACTAATTCACATATACCTTCAAGCTAAATAAACACTTCAATATTTAATAAATTAACTGTAGCCACAAAACAATAAAGTTTATCCCAAAGAGCTAACTAGAATACAAAAAACACAACTTTTAAATTAAAACAAATAAAATTCTGCCGTCATTTATAAAACCCGTAAACAAACTATCAGGCCGGCCAGACTATTGGATTTTCCATTTTATTAATGCTATTAGAGCAAACTCTCACCACAAATTTTTACTAGTATTTTGTAGAGGTTCTTAGCAATCATGTCACTTAAATTTTCCATTAGATATCAATCGAAAACCGGATAAAAATACAAATTAATAGGACAACTACACCTACTTCGTGCGAAAAGTATATACTAAACCATGAATAACCTCAAAAAAGTCACGTGACACATGGATCGTCAAAGCAGTGTTGTCGATGTTTCTGTTACACGGCTTGAACAAGTTAAGGCGGTTATGTAAGGAGCGACCGACTGCGTTCCAGTTTTAAATACACTTTGCTTATTGCTTTAAAAATAAGAATACAAATTGTAGGTGGCAGGACAGGTAGAGCCATGATAATGTGGCTCCACAGCGTCATAGCGGTCGATAGTAAAACAATGGCACAACCCAGTGGCGGCTCGTTAATGAAGGGCTCTGGGGCGCCGCCCTCCCTGCAATTATTTCAAACAGAATCCAAAAATACTTTACTTAAAAAACCAATAAAGCAATGTATGTAAGCAATCCATTAAAATAATTCAAACCAAACATAGCCCTATTCCAGCGGGTAGGTTATACTAAGCGCGGGCATAAACCAAACATAGCCCTATTCCAACGGGCGGGTTATACTCATAGACAAACGAGTTGCGCGCTCTCAAGATTATACTAAGCGCGGGCGACCGATTATTCATCCCGATTCAACAAGACTTCTCGTTATGACTACGGAGGCGTGACGTCACCTACATATCGCACAACGAGAAGCTCAAAATTTTCCGCCCAACAGCTGCTCGCGATTCGACCTGTCGATGCCGCTCACGTTTTGTTTATTTGTTTTGATTTATTTATTAGTTACATTATAAAGTTGGAAAATTTAGTCTAATATGAAGGTCATTGATTTACAGAAGCTTGTGTTTAGTAGTTCTCTGAGCTTAAGTGAAAAACTTGATTTAAATAAATATAGTTTAAAAAAACTAAAAAACACGCTTTAATAATTAATCAAACTAAAAAGCAGAAAATAAATATAGTTTAGAATAATTCTTGAAATTCTTAATATAGGCAGAAAATAATAATGAACGATAAACATTAGTATTATTGTGAAATTAAAAAACGTGGAGCGCTTTGTGCTATATTTTTCGTATATCGAGCACCCCACGCTTTTTAATTTCACAATAATACTAATGTACTAACGAATTAATGCTTTTTGGTACTATAGTATATATAATATAGTATATTGCGACTTTTTTAGATTTGGTCAGGATTCTGACTCTGATTCTGATGGCATAGAATTCGCAAGGGGCTCAGACGATGATTCTTCCTCGAAAACGAGTCTTTCGACCGACGTGTCCGTGAAAAAGAATCACAGTTTGGTCAAAGAAGTTGCCATGGAGATAATTAGACAGGAAGATTATTTGTACATACAAATGGAATTTTGTGAGAAGAGTACTTTGAGAACCGCTATCGATGCGAATTTGTATATGGATGACGATAGAGTGTGGAGGCTTTTTAGGGAGATTGTGGAAGGTTTGTTTTTTGTTCCTAAGAGTTCCTAACGGGATGCATTATTATTTTCCTTACATCTTCCTACACTCCCGTGCAAAAAAAACTGGCATCATAAAATTTGGATTAAGTTTAGGGCTTATAACTTATATATTATATATTAACAAATTTTAAGATAAATTGGTTTTTTCACATATTATACAAGGATAATCGAAAATAATTTTTTTTGCCTAGTGTCAAAACACTGTGGAATAATTAAGAAGCAAAATAACTTTAAACTATCAGTTTCCATTAGGCCGCAAATATTCTTTGCTTTTTGGTTCATGTCAATACTTGTTCTCACTCAAATGCAAAATGATCTTGATGATGTCATTAATTTAGGAAACGCAAAACTAAAGCTATTGATGACCGATTTCTTGTACTCTTCGGAATCGACGTCGGTACAGGCGAAAAACCAACTTCGAGAGGTTCGAATTAACAATGTCAGTTCTTGGACTTTGTCGAAGATTACACGAAGGTAATTGAAACTCACGCAGACCAGCAACTGGACCTAAATTACTACCGCGTCATAAGAGTCAAGAATTTACGCACCTTTTTCCGTAAATTTATTTTTTTATTAAATCTTGATTTACAATAACATTGGTTTTCTTGCGTTTTAATAGTCTATTTTAATGGCAATGAGAAAATTATGGAAAAATTTAAATTATTGACATCATTAAAATCGTGCGCATATACGGCATACCAAAGAAAAATGGCGAAAATCCCGAATCACTAAAATTAACCATTCTCGACCTACTTAAGGGAACATTATCCACGTGCTTTTCACCACACATCATGTGATCACAGACGTCATCACAAAATACTTTCATAAAACATAATAAGACGGCGCCACCGTTCCGATTTGCAATATATTTTTACTTGCCTAAAATATTGAATGGAGTTGTAAAAGATAGTAAAATTCTATGATCTCATTTAAGGCTACTTCTCCAATAATAGCAGTGCTGTGTGATTTTCCTTACAAAGCTAGGATGTTGCCAAACCTTGCGCTTATTATGAATTTAATCAGCGGTTTGTAATACATGGCGCTGTACCGAGTCGCGAACGTAATTTATAATGGCAACATAGCGCTTTTTATGAACACAATGCAACAGCTAGTTGACAAATTATTCTTTACTCGCCGATGGTCACTTTTTAATATTGTCACGAAGTTTCTCTTCGTGGGGGTCGTAGCGGTAGAGAAAGGAAAGTCTGGATTCTAAAAAATGGTCGTCTATTGTCTCTTCTTGATTATTACCCTAGTAGGGAAACCAGCATGTCTGTAACTTGTTCGGGCAATGGGCTAACGTATTATTAGGCGCGTCACTTGACGATGGTCAAGGCTAGTCACCTATCGTAGAACTGAAGACTAAGTGCGGCACTTGACGATGGTCAAGGATAGTCACTTATTGATGGTTTGATCGAGCGGCAGGCTTCGATGCTGTTGCTTGAGTTGGCCCAGTATATATACACAAATAAGTGTTGAGATTGCAATGCACTTGACCCTGAATAGCGTACAGTGGGTTGCAATCTCAACAACGCACAGTGGTCGAGTATCCTAAATATACCGGACCACTGTGGGTTTTAGTTGACATGCCCCCCCCCTCTGAAAAGCATTGGCCCCCAATGCTTCGACATGCTAGTTTCCTTGTTTCTACAATTTAATATTACAATGGTGCTCGGATTTATCTTAAGTATTTCACACTATATAATATACAATATTTAATTTTTCCCCTGTATATGGGCCGTTGGGCTTCTTGTGTAGATTGGCTGGAGTCCGGGCCTGTGGTATTTCCTACGAGGTTATTCTTCCTTGGTTGTCCCTTGAAATAGTTTTGTTGCACACGCTGGTCCCTGGAGTGTGTCTGTTCTTTGTCTAGTTGCGTTGACTGTGATCCTATCGTCTGTGATGGTGCTGATGGTCTGCTCCACTCCTTGTGTGATGGTGCTGATACGTCTGTCCAATGTGTTGAAGGAAGCCTCTCTTAGTCCGTTGAAGGAAGCCTCTCTTAGTCCGTTGAAGGAAGCCTGCCTTGGTCCGTTGAAGGAAGCCTCTCTTAGTCCGTTGAAGGAAGCCTGCCGCTCGATTTTGTCTTCGTGGATTACGTAAGTATTGTGGATCCCAACTATTTATTAATGCTTGCAATTCTTCGTCTATTATATATATATGGCTTTGCAGACTAGTGTTGAAGTATTTTCTTTTTCTATGCAGTTTGTTTTTCTCGTAGGTGGCAACTTTGTGGTGGTCCACCCTGTAGGCGAGTAGGCGAGTGTGGCGGGTAGCGGTTTCCCTGATGCCTGCTATCCTCCTTGGTTGCATCTACGTAGTGGTCCACCCTGTAGGTTATGGTGTGAATCCCTGCTTGGCTTATTTTTGCTTGTACCGGTTTTCTTGACAATGGCGAAGGCGAATGAGGCATCTGGCTGACGGATTCACTCCTGTTTCTCAGTTGGCTTGCCTCTGCTGCTTGGCTTTGTCTTCTGTCCGGTAGGTACGGCCTGGCTGACGGATTCACTCCTCTTTCTGCTGCTTGGCTTATCTCGCTCGTACCGGTTTTCTTGACAATGGCGAAGGCGAATGAGGCACCTGGCTGACGGATTCACTCCTGTTTCTCAGTTGGCTTGCCTCTGCTGCTTGGCTTTGTCTTCTGTCCGGTAGGTACGGCCTGGCTGACGGATTCACTCCTGTTTCTGCTGCTTGGCTTATTCTTGCTTGTTGTTGGCGAAGTCTCTGGGCTGGTCTCCAATTTGGTACTGCTGGCGATAGGTATGGCTTGGCTGATGGATTCGCTTCTACTTCTTAGTTGGCACTGGTCTGACATGAATCGATGAACAACATCTGACTTAGTAGTGGCGTCTAATATGGAGATTAGACGGCCTGGGATGCGACGACGGCGCCTCCACCATGTCACGAAGTTTCTCTTCGTGGGGGTCGTAGCGGTAGAGAAAGGAAAGTCTGGATTCTAAAAAATGGTCGTCTATTGTCTCTTCTTGATTATTACCCTAGTAGGGAAACCAGCATGTCTGTAACTTGTTCGGGCAATGGGCTAACGTGTTATTAGGCGCGTCACTTGACGATGGTCAAGGCTAGTCACCTATCGTAGAACTGAAGACTAAGTGCGGCACTTGACGATGGTCAAGGATAGTCACTTATTGATGGTTTGATCGAGCGGCAGGCTTCGATGCTGTTGCTTGAGTTGGCCCAGTATATATACACAAATAAGTGTTGAGATTGCAATGCACTTGACCCTGAATAGCGTACAGTGGGTTGCAATCTCAACAACGCACAGTGGTCGAGTATCCTAAATATACCGGACCACTGTGGGTTTTAGTTGACAATATACTGTAATTTACTGGTCTATTGGAATCGCAGACAGTTCAAGATTTCGGAGAATTGTACTCCTAAAATAGAATGCCAATTTTAAAATAATTTTTGATGTACTTTTATTTTATAGGTACTTTGCTATTTTTCTGACTCCAAAAGCAGTGCAATGTTGCCGTTTTAAATAAATATTCTCATTTTTGCGTAATAATAATAATAATACCACTTGAGTAATATAGATGTTTTGGACTTCCATTGCCTTTAGTTTTTCATATCACAAACGTTTCAACTTTCAACTGGTAAGTATCTCCAGTTGAAACGTTGTGATATGAAAAACTAAAGGCAATGGAAGTCCAAAACACATCTATTACTCAAGATGCATCATTGTCTACAACCTTCAAACAAACAATAATACCACTGTTTTAAAATCTCTGAAATTGCCTGCAATTATTTATTGTGTAATTAATTAAATACTATTTTTTTGATTTGATTCCCCATTCACTTACCTAAAACGTACTTGTATTTTTTGTAAATATACAATTTATGTAGGTAACTGACTAAATGATAAAATAATAAGTCCTGAATATTGTTTAAAATAAGGATTTTTGCATCCATACTTGCGAAATTAGGTACTTATTAACCAAATTTTAAAAAATAATCGCAGAAATAAACCCTGAAAGTATAAACTGCCACTGCAGAACATTCTGGCAACATTGCACTTTGTAGGGTAAAATTTAAATTTTACTTCTTCTAGAATTCTTTTTACGCTATTTGGTAAAAAGTTTTATTGGATGTAATTTTTTTGTAAACAGTGACAAACAGCCCGGTGAAAATAAGATTGGCGGAATGGAAGCACATGTTGTGACGTCAGAGTCAGACTTTTGCCGCTAGTAGACGCCCTACGTTTACCGTCCCCATCATGTATGACTTAATATAACTCCTACGTCGTTATTTGTAAAAACTGAACGTCTTTACTAAGCAAGGAGACCTATCTTCGTTCGAGCTATATAATATGTCTCTCTTTATATGTAGCGAAGGTAATTTAATGCAGACGGAGACAAATATAGGCTACGAAGGGCCCGAGCATTATTTTGCATTGTTCAGGGTCTTCTTGGATTGGACTCGGCCACAATTCCACAAAAATGGAATCGCCCAGCCCAACCTCGCCCTAAGTGGTAATGGCTGACAGAGTTTATCAAATTTGATGCATAATGAGTGTATTTTTAGGATTGGCTCATATTCATCAACAAGGAATGATCCATAGAGATTTAAAGCCTGTAAATATTTTTTTGGATTCCTTGGACCATGTGAAAATAGGAGATTTTGGTCTAGCGACGACAATTGCGATAAGGTCGAAACAAGGAGATATTTTTAGTAAGTAACTTTAGCCTATATTAGCCTACATGCGTTTTTTAATGTACATTTTCAGTTTGTTTAGGTTTTTTAGCGTACCTTATAACAAAAAGATAATTTTTGAAACCAAAAAAAAATAATAGTAGGATGAAACCCATTGGAAAAGGAAGAGAATATAACAAAAATGAAAGGAAACATATTTTACGGGCGATCCGAGGTCGGGAAGTGGAAGGGGGGGTGAGTTTTTAAGGGTAGAAAACGATTTATCTCGATTTCCGGCAAAACTACAAGTCCTATGGAAAAACGTTAAATGGCAAAGTTGTAGGTAATAAAAAGATCTACAACTTTTGTATTTACACTTTTTTCGCATAACCTCAAAATTTATGTGAAAAATTCAAATAACCAAGTTTTTGGTTTTTTATTTTACAAAAAAAAAATTGTTTTTATGAAATTTGGTGAAAACTTACATTCTTATGTCCCAAACACACTGTAATTTTTTTGATTTAAAATATTTATTTTTCACCTTATTTTGACTTAATATCGAAAAAGTACTCTAATTTTCAATCGAAAATTCTCACGTCAAAATATCTGTTTTTTTAAAAAAGTCGGTGGGCTTTTTGTTCGTTGAAATATCTACTTTCTGATGGTGTAAAAAAATTTACATTACTATGGTAAATGTTCTGAAAAAATGCAAAGAAACAAAAAAAACTCTAATCCGAAATTTTTTTTTTAATCATTATGTACAATTTTGAGCTATTTATTAAAATTTATACTTTAATTACTCGAAAAACGTAAGATTCCATGTTGCATTGATAAACAAAAAAAAATACAAATCCATAAAACATAAAGATCGCAAAAAACATGAGAAAATAGTTGTTCTAAATATAATTAAAGGTAGGATTTAAAGGGGATTTCATCACATTTACCATAGTAATGTATATTTTTTTACACCATCAGAAAATAGAGATTTCAACGAACAAAAAGCCCACCGATTTTTTTAAAAAAGCAGATATTTTGACGTGAGAATTTGAAATTGAAAATTAGAGTGCTTTTTCGATATTAAGTCAAAATAAATATTTTAAATCAAAAAAATTACAGTGTGTTTGGGACATAGGAAGGTAAGTTATCACCAAACTTCATGAAAACAATTTTTTTTTGTAAAAGATAAAAATAAAAACCAAAAACCTGGTTATTTGAATTTTCACATAGATTTTGGGGTTATGTGAAAAAAGTGTAAATACAAAAGTTGTAGATATTTTTATTACCTACAACTTTGCCATTTAACGTTTTTCCATAGAACTTGTAGTTTTGCCGGAAATCGAGATAAATCGTTTTCTACCCTTAAAAACTCATCCCCTTCCACTTGCCGACCTCGGATCGCCCGTAATTTATTTTTCCTTTCGTTTTTGTTATATTCTCTTCCTTTTCCAATGGGTTTCATCCTACTATTATTTTTTTCACTTTTTATCATTTTCAAAGGCTTCAAGTCCTGGTCTATAGTAACTTTTGTTAATAATAATTTATACCTATCTCTAACCGTTCTTGAGATATGAATTATAAAATTAATTTTTTATGTAAAACCAAACCGAGAAGAAAGTTCTGTAACTTTGAAACTAAAAAAGCTAATAATTTTAAAATGGTAATAGGCTTCAAATAAAATAGATCTTTAGAAATGGAACACCCTGTATTTTATCTAGCTAACGTGTAGAGAATCAAATTTCCTATCTAAATGACGAATTTACCGGGAGTTTCTCAAAAGACGTTCACCCCTATAATTTTTTTTATTTATAGATTTAAAATGAAATTTTGAGATTATGCATAAGGGATGAGTCTGCATTTATTGACATAATTTTGAATATGTTAGCACTTCCGGTTTGACCAGAAGTGAATTTGACTTTGATATTTTAAATGGGTCATCTTGTATATTTTTACTTATTTGGGTTCAGCATAACATTATGAGTGAAATGACACCTAACTTGTAATTTTTTGACGTGTTATAACATTTTTATGTTTATTTTTGATTTTCAATCTAGAGTGCTACAAATTAATTAAATCTGTTAATCTATAGTCAAGTAGTATATGAAAATTAAAATTATGTCATAATAATTGAGTTTCTAAGTTTCACAAGCGTTTAAAAAATGAAATTTTGTTTTCTTGACGTTTACTACATTTTTCCAAATGGAACGATGGTAGTTCACTAGGATATTTAAAACGAGCATTTTTTTTTCCAACAATTTGATACCATACATATGCTATTTGAAAATTGGCACTGACAAATTTGCCTTAAATCCCAATCGCAAATTTAAAAGCGTTATGCATTTATTGCCGCCCTCTCTTTTCTAGAGAAATTTAAAGGCGGCTTTGAAAAACAATGGAATGGTTTTGAAAAGCAATATGGCTTCAATTTAAAGTTGTAATGTCATTAGTTTATAAAACTTACGATACATACAATCTTGTGGCTTCAAACGAATTTTTCTGATCACTGCAAAAATTAGGAGCATATCAATTTGTTCATTTCTAGTAAAACTAACCATTTTATCTGATTTACAATGTAAGTTTAATAATCGAATAACATTACAATTTTAATTTAAAACCATATTGATTTTCAAAACCATTCCATTGTTTTTTAAAGCCTCCTTTATATTTCTTTAGAAAAGAGAGGGCGGCAATAATGCATAACGCTTTTAAATTTGCGATTGGGATTTAAGGCAACTTTTTCAGTGTCAATTTTAAAATAGCATAGGAGTGTATGGTATCAAATTGTTGGAAAAAAATGATCGTTTTAAATATATCCTAGTGGACTACCATCGTTCCATTTGGAAAAATCGAGTAAACGTCAAGAAAACAAAATTTAATTTTTTAAGCGCTTGTCAAACTTAGAAAGTCAATTATTGACATAATTTTAATTTTCATATACTACTTGACTATAAATTAACAGATTTAATTAATTTGTAGCTCTCCAAAAATAAAAAACGAGGGGTAAACCGCAGTGGAATTTTGGTGTACGACCCTCTGGAATTAGTGGTGGAATTAGTGGAATTACTAGGGGAATTAGTGGAATTAGTGGTATTACTGCTGGAATTAGTGGTATTACTGCTGGAATTAGTGGTATTACTGATGGAATTAGTGGAATTAGTACTAAAATTAGTGGAATTAGTCGGGCAATTACTGATATCAAAAACGATTTTTCTATGTAGTCTGGCATCCATATTTCTGGCAATATCACACAAAAACTTAAGTGGTGGCCAGCGCAACGCCGCCTTTTGCTCACATCCAATCATCGACGTTCTTAACAGGCATGGTCATCTTGCAGGGGTGCGGCGTTGCTACTTTACAAGCAGAAACCAGGGGTGACAAAACGTGTCGGCGCCATTGATGTTGCGTGGGTAATATTTATGACCTTGTGCTATAAATATTAGACACGTGGCCGGGATAATACACTGAGAAAATATGACAACAGTCTAGTAAAATGTATACTACACTAAAATAAAAATATATAAGTTGCTACTTACGAATAAAGGTGAATTTTTATGCATCCGATATCCGTCGATACGTTGATATGAAGGTAATACCATTGGCTGAATTTACGGCTTTTGATTGGTCAGAAAATTTATGGAATTTAAATTTTTTTGCATTTTTATGCATCCATTATCCGATGATACGAATCGTTTGTGATTGGTCTTATCCCTGGTCACAAATGTTGGAAATGTGGCTTTTCCTACGAGGTATACATACTATTTTTCCGAAAATCGATCGGAAAGTATTACAATCAACTTATTATAATTTTAAAATAAGCATTAGTATAATCATTTTATCCCTAAATAAAGGAAATATTGGTTTTGTATGGAAATAAAGCAAAGTACAGAAATAACATTCCCGTACAGTACAAAAATGTTAATATTTCCGATCGATTTTCGGAAAAATTTATTTTAACTCTGTCCGATGACAGATGAAATGGTAAACTTTTCGGATAAAAATTGGCGCCAAAATATAATGACCAATCAACGCCGACCAATCAGATGCATGAAAATTCACCTTAAAGCAAGCCCTAAAGCTTGCTGCTTTAATAAAAAAAGTTTTCCTGAAACATAATAAAAGTCTAATTACCTAAATTGACTTTACATGAAATTAATTTATTTATTTAACCATAGCCAGTGAAAGAAGAATCCTCGGAGGTATCTAAAATATTGTGTATGTCAGGTCAGATGTCCAGTAAAATTGTTACTATTATTTAAGCAGATTCTACACATTCAGCTGTCTACATATTAAAGCTTTGAGATTTAGTAAGTTTCAATATTTAGGTAAATTTAAAATTTATCGTTTTTATTTGGTTAGTTTTAAAGTTTTAAATAATATTACCTTAAAACATATCGAAACTACTAACTGGTAATGTTTCGATTTTCAATGTATCGATAGAGACATATCATGGTTTTTAAAATAATTAGTAGGCGCAACCAGTTTTTATTTCCTATAAATAAGGTGTTTTTATGTCTGTATCTAAACCAAGGCTTGACTATTACATATTTCTTTTATAATGTCTAATTTTACCAGTGGAAATAGTGGAATTATTAGAGAAATTGGTGGAATTAGTGATATTAGTATTGGAATTAGTGGTATTAGTATTGGAATTAGTGGTATTACTAGTGGAATTAGTGGAATTAGTCGTGGAATTAGAGGAATTAGCCATGGAATTAGTCCTGGAATTAGTGGTATTACTTGGAATTAGTGTACAAGATTTGGGACTGCGGTTTACCCCTCGATAAAAAATTTAAATAAATATGTTATAACACGTCAAAAAATGACAAGTGGGGTGTAATTTTACTCACAACGTTATGCTGAATCCCAATAAGTAAAAATATACAAAAAAATACCAAAGTCAAAGTCACTTCCGGGCAAACCGAAAGGGCTAACAAATTGAGAATTATGCCAATAAATGCAGACTAATCTCTTATGCATAATCTCAAAAGTTTATTTAAATATCCATAAATACAGAAAAGTTATAGGTGTGAACGTCTTTTGAGAAACACCCGGTATACAGGATATTCTATTTAAAATACCAAATTTGGCCATGACTTCCGGAATAACCGGAAGTAATTCAAATATGAAAATATAATATTTTAAAGTGCAAAGTCACTTATGCCTGCTACCAAATTTTAAACAATATTAACAGAAAGAACTTTACTCGTTTCCGAGATCTTCTAATAGGCCACTCAACGTAAATCACCCTGTATTATAATAAATTTTAATGTCTTTATATTTCCCATTATTTTTGTCTCTTAAAGGTATTTCTAAGAGCCAAGCAGAAAGTTTAAGAGAAGACATTGGAGACGAAAGTAAGACGGGACAGGTTGGAACTGCTCTTTATGTTGCGCCTGAGATTAACTCCGCTGTTAAAGCTATTTACAACCAAAAAGTGGATATCTACAGTTTAGGTAAATAATAACAACAACAACAACAACCACAGCAACTACAACTACTACTACTACTACTACTACTACTACTACTACTACAACGACAACAACTACTACAACAACACGGCATTTTTAATAAGATTGTTATTTCATTGAAAAAAATTTCGCACCTCTATTTTATCCCCTCTCTATTATACCATATGCAGAAAGAATCATTAAAACCGGCCAATTCAGAAAAAAGTTATGTTCGAACAAATTATGTTAAGACGTTTTATCTACAACCAGTTAACAATTGGCGCATAACATTTGTGCTAGTAAGAGGATTGTGCTGGTAAGAGTATTATGCTTCGCATAATACACCTTAGGATACTTATAACTTCTCGTAAAACACCTGGGACTATTATTATGGATTCGTAATAATCCGATAGCCAGAAATATATTTTACTAACCAAAATCGCCATAGCGGATTGCGATTCATATAATTAATATGAAGATATATTACTCAGCCGTAGTTCAACCTACCGCTGGTGGTGGTACCAGCTTCGTTATAACTTAAATTTCTTCATTCTAATATAAAATCAGTGGTGGTCCATGAGGTAGAGCCACAGTGCCGTGGCCCTACCTGTCCTACCATCTACAATTTATATTCTTATTTTTAAAGCAATTAGCAAAGTATATGTAAAACTGGAACGTAGTCGGTCGGACGGTGCGCTTTATAAAATCGAGTATGCGTAAACCCGTAACGTAGTTCTCGCGAGCCTAGCTCATTATACCCTTTTTGAATGCCTTTTTCCTCAAATTACAGTGACCAACAATAGGCCTAATTTTTTAAGAGCCAGGCGCCCAACTCTACCACCAATGGACATCTTTCAGTTAGTTACTGTACGCGTGCCGATCCGCCCACACGGTGGCGCGATTCAGTTGTTGGTTCGTACTTCGCGAATGCGTTTTGTTTTACTTTGTTCGCACAGTACCTCATTTTCTTCCTTACTTTTAATAATTTAAAAGTTTTTAAGTTGATTAAAACATACAGTGTGACCAGTAAAGTCCGCATCATATGGGTTTTTTTATTAATAGCTTTATTCGAAATTTGACTTAGGCATCAAGTTCTGCTTCGATCGAGATGAAAATTAAGCAAAAAAATAGTAGTCACGTGATTCGCATTATCTGTCAAATTTTAATTTTTTCCAAAACATAATTCAAAAGTGGGGTTATTTCTGAAAATATCGAAAAAGTGATTAGAAAAGTTTTTTTAAATGCAGTTTCTGGTCCACGTGCAAAATTTCAGCTGCATAAGATAATTTTGATTTTTTACCCATATTTTATAAATTGCACCACTTTTGTAAAATAAGACTCAACGCAACCTACATAAAACTTCTTAGTTTTGACAATGCTTTAATTCAGATACATTTTCTTTAAACCAGCGCCATATTAAATGTGTTTTTCTACAAAATTAAAATTGGGCTATTAAAATTTGGTCGCATGAGATGCAAAGTTTATTTGTTTTTGACAATGCATAAGGTAACTTTATAAAATAAGTATTTTTGAAAACGTAGTTTGTGTCTAAAAGTAATACACGTTAACGTTAAGAAAATAGTTTAATTGAAAATAGTCAGTTGTTATTGTTGTTGTTTATTAGAACACCTGACTCTTCAATTAAACTATTTTCTTAACGTTAACGTGTATTACTTTTAGACACAAACTACGTTTTCAATCAATGTCCTTGGGATATTATATTTAAATACGACATGACCCCCTCTCCAACCCCGGGTACGCCACTGGTCTCCTTAGCCTCTTAGTAATAAAAGCAATGATATATTATGATAATCAATTTTCAGGAATTATACTATTTGAGATGTCCTACAAACCATTAGAAACTGCGATGGAAAGAATTAAGATTCTTACCAAACTGAGACAGAAAGAGGTCATTTTGCCAAATGATCTCTGTAAGAAAAACGACAGGGCACAGTTTCTAATAAGGTATAGTATTTGTAGCGTTGGTTTCATCTGTTCATTTTATCTTAAGAAAGACGACAGGCAAAAAAATGAACACAAATTCACCACATTGTTCACTCCACGGACCAAAATACACTGCGACCCAAAGAAAATGTATAGGGTTAGAAATGTTAACTCCTTGTTAAAAAATCGCAACACAGTGGAGAGAGAAAGAAGAGAGAGTGAGAGAGAGAGAACGGTTTATGGCGGGAAATTTGAACAGCGGTTTTAGAACTTTTCAATTTTATAATTAACTTTTAAACGAGTTTTTATTGATTTAATTTGTGATTCAATATAAATAATATTAAATCACAAATTAAATCAATAAAAAGACGCACAAAAGTATTTATTTTGTGGAATAAAGGCACGTTTTTATATTAAACAAAATTTGGAAAATAAAGATGGAAGCACTTTATCGTAAATAATTTTTTTACGTTTATTTATAAATAAAAACTGCATTGACAACCATAACAAAAAATAACTGTTAAGAATAAACTAATGTCCTTAGGTTAGGTCTCACAGGTCTCACCAATAATCTGCTAGCAGATCATTGGGTCTCATGCACTCATCAGGAATTGTCTCAATTCATATAATATATCACAAATACTGTATAAAACACAAGCACTAGGATGCAACGAGACACGTACTAAAACATCCATAAACTATCAGGTGATTGTTACAGCATTCTCTGAAACAAAAGAAACAGTATCGGGTTGACATTAAATTTCTCTGTAAATAATGGCCAATGGCCAAGTATCTACTTATCGAGTTAGCTCAAACCCTTATCTTTGTGCCATCATGTTATACTTCTAATCTTCTCAGTACAGTACGAACAAACCCGAACAAAAATGGTCAAATTATCATTTCAAGAGACTAAACTATTTGTTCGTAACTGATAGATTGTTAGGTATTACCTCGTGCACAAATGTGTTGCAGTTATCTGCAGGCTGCCCAGTGATATTTTGTTAAGATGGCTTGTAAACCAATACCTATTACGTATGTGAAACATTTCATGTTAATTTATTTATTGTAAACTTACATTTCCAATATAAAAAATTGGTATAAGTGTAAAATCAATTTCATAAACAATAAAAAATAATTACCTGCTTGGTAGGCTGGAATAATAACTGAAAAATTACACACATCGGCTAAGTTTTCTAGAATAGAAACTAATAGTTTTGTATTAAATATTAAAATGATAATAAAAAATTAATTTAATTTCCTGAGAAAAAAACGCGGACAAGAAAAATTGACAGTTTTGTTTTAGGTATTTTATGTCCCACTTCTTCGATTATTCTATTGCGTTTAACTTTTTCAAAGTTTTTTCCGATTACTGGCAAAAGTGTAATGGGACGGTAGACTCCTGAGTGATCAAGCTGTGGTTTTGGTATAGTGATGACCACTCCTTTTTCCAACCTTCTGCAAAAATGCTATTGCTTATACAAAAACTGTACATCTGTTTAATTTTTTTATGGACTTCATTACTAAGGTTTCTTAAAATATCTCTATTAATGTTGTCATATCGAGGTGATGTCTTTTGGCCAGAAGAAAGGACTTCATTTTTGAAATAGCCTTTATTTTGTATTTAGTTACGTCCTCTAGAGGCAATCGCACAACTTTATAGATAATTTCCCGTGTTTTCTTTTGCCGGTTTACCTATAAAAAAATTTACCGAAAATGTATGGCCGATATTTTTCGAGACACAGCCGCTGGCCATTCTTAGCGGTACAATAATACAAATCATATTAAAATTGGTTTTCAGTTAAAGTTGAGAATATATTGTTTTAATTTTCATCTAGGTGGTTATTAAATCATGACATCTCCAAACGTCCGACCTCCCAGGAGTTGTTGGACTCTGACAAACTACCGCCACCTGTTTTGGAAGAAAGGGAATTACAAGAATTGGTTCGTCATACACTTAATAATCCACAATTAAAAGGTCAGTAAATACATATACTGGCCATTTTTTTAAGTGTCTCACACGATTATCGAATTTCCTACTGACTACAAAAAAAAAATTACATACATATGACTGGTTTTCTGCGAAGAAGCCAAATTTGATGTCAAAAATTATATAGGTTCACAAGACGCCATATTGTTTTTTTTTAAATGTTAACCCTACTTTATTATAAGCCCAGTGCATTCAATTTTTTTTTATTTATTTACTTTAAGTACAGGACGAAGCTGGCAGTTTCCAACGCGCAAGTCCTGGAAACCTGTTCTTTTAGTAATACGAAGCTTAATATCTAAACTTTCTGTTTAAATGTGACGTTTTTGAAGAAGTATTTTTCCAACACCGATTTTCGTTGTTTCGAAAAACTTCGTGTAGTTTTTGTGACGCAGTTACTAAAAAAAATATATTTTTTTAGGTTATAAATATCTTGTTTCATCCTGTTTTACGCAAACCTTAACACCCGCTCAAGATATAACCTATGACCGGGATCCTGGTATTCCTATTTTTTCTAGACCATTGAATGTATACGAATTTGCGAGAGAAGCTTGTGTTAAGGTAAATAAAAGTGTGCACCTTAGGAGGTAAGGGGATAAAATTTCGAAAAATTTAACACAATGGGCCGTATTCATAAAAAAAAGCTTATGCTTATACTTGCAGAATATGAAGGAAATCCTTCAGCTCGCATTCATAATATTCCGAGTAAACTTATACTTATAGATTATGAGCATATCCTTCCCAAAAAAGTATTTGGTTATTCATAAACGTTACCTTTTACTCTAAATAAAAAGGTTATCCTTCAATAATTTTGAGTGTAGTCAGTAGCAGACCCAGTCGTGTAGTGATCAGTTGTAGCGATAGCAGATGTTGTGGAACTGAGAGAGATTAAACACTACAAGTAGTGTTTATCAACACTTGTTCGTGATTACAAAGAATTATACCGGTTTGAATTGGTGATGGGTATGTCAACCGAAAAGGTCATCCTACACTGAATGTGCAAGCCACTTGTGATGCAAGAGAAATGTTCACTAGTATGTACGTTAGTTGGCCTGGATCGGTCCACGATTCAAGAATATGGAGAAATTCACAAATAAGGGTTCATTTACAAAATAAAAACTACGTCGTGCTACTTGCTGATGATGGATATGCTATAGAGCTGTGGCTCATGACTCCATTTAGAAATCCCGCTCGAGGTCCTGAACTAAATTATAATAAACTTTTGAAAAAAGAGAGAGTCATAATTGAACGTTGTTTTCGTCAACTGAAACGTCGATTTCCTATTTTGCAATATGTTTGCCGAGTGAAATTGGAGAATGTGCCAAAAATAATTGTTGCCTGTATTGTGCTTTAACGTGACAAAAACTTTGAATGACATCGATTTTGAAGCACCTGAAGAAGAAGTGCCAGAAGAAGTTGACAATGATATGACGAATTTGATCTACCTCTTCGCCAGCAAGGAATTTGAGCATTGTAATAAACAACTTTGAAAATTAAATGTAGGTATAAAACTGTATAAAATAAAAGTTCAAATTATTATTTACTCCATAATATCAAATCATTTTGATTGTTAAAAAACAAAATTCGAATAATTATAATAAGTTTATTCACATACCCTTTACTTATTCTTGGAGGATATCCTTGCAAGTATAAGGTAATCATTATGAATACGAAAAAAAGGAAATGCTTATACTCCTACCTTTTCTTCAACTCAAAACCTTATACTTCTACCTTATACTTACCAGGACATCCTTCAGTTTTATGAATACGGCTCATTATGTTAACGATGTTTTATTTAAAAAGTAACAAAGTAAGCAAGGATCAACCTTAGGATCTACTTTTTTTTTAATATACATTAATTCTATAGCAAATGTTAAAGGTAAAATAAAATTATTTACTGATGATACTGTCACGAAGTTCTCTTCGTGGGCCGGGACGTGAGGAGAGAAATGAAAGTCCGGAGAGCTATAAAATGGCGTCTATTGGATTCTTCTTAAGGTTGAATTCTCAACGTCATTCAATCTATTGCCAACCTATAACCTATTTCGCGTTGATTTTTTGAGTTTATTATTTTAATAACTAACATTTAAAAAAAATCAATATCGCCGATACATTATTTAGGTAGTATCTGATATATTACGAAAATATCAATTTATTTCATTGCTAATTTTGGGAGAATTGTACAGTGAAAGAACAATGAGTGACAATGACATAATAATGTTTAAAAAATCTTACCCGATATATTTCGCTATACAATTCTCCTAAAATAAGTTATGAAATTTCTTGATATTTATTAAATATGTCAATTATTACCTATAGAATATCAAGTCGATATTGATTTTCTTTAAATTTTGTATAAAAGCTAGAAAACATGAACAAATCTACGCGAAATAGGTTATAGGTTGGCAAGCATGTTGATACTCCCACCTTAATCTTTACCCTAGAAGGTGAACCAGCATGTCCTTTATGATTCCGCGTAGGTCGATTAGTGTAACGGCAGGTGCGTCACTTGGCCTAGACCAAGGCTTGTCACCTATTGTTAATTGGATGAGCAGATGCGTCACTTGGCCAAGACCAAGGCTTGTCACCTGTTAGTAGATTGACCGGGCAATGAACACCGATGCTGCTGCTAAATCTGGCCCGGCTTATATAGTCGAAATACCGCTGAGGTTGCGTCGCACTTGACCCCGATCTGTGTACAGGGTGTCCAGTTTTCGTGTGTATTCATATACCAGCTCCCTTATCATAAAAGATAGAAAGATGAGGTTTGCGGCTTACTGTTCCATTTTTTTATGAAACTTTCATTACCGCAAACGAATTTTTCATAGCCCTCTCAGTTTCTGACATACAGGGCCATTTTCAAATTTTGTCATTTTTGACGCTCCCCTGTATCTCGATTATTTGATAACTTATCAATAAGGTAAAAATGCATTGTCATATAGTTTTTTATGTTGAATTCAGTGGCGTAGTTAGTTTTTTTTCTAAAAAGTTTTGTTTATGAGTTATGACCCAAACTTATATTTTTTTTAATGGGACACCCTATATATTATTTATTTTTCTTGTTCCTCTTTTTAAGAGCTTTTCAAAAATATATAATAGTCCATATTTTTTTCTTTTAAAAAGGGACAATTTTAACTTTTTTTGTAAAATTAATCATTTTTCCAGAAGGCCATGATCAATCATGGATAGACATGACAGAAAACAAAGTTTTGTAAATGCGCCATTACGGATTATTGTCAAATATTAATGGTATTTGTTTGATTTTTTTAGTTTATTTGATATTTCTGTAAAAAATTATTTAACATGGCAGAAAATAATAGATATTATGAAAATTATGAAAAACACGATATGTATGTTTGTTTTATCCGAGCTAATCAAGACGCGAACGCAGCCTCGGAACTGTATTTTAATAGGTAAGTTTCAAAACCATTTGTTATTTAGATACCATTAATGTTTTTAATAAAAATAAAAAAGTTTAAATCATAATTATTGTTATCTATTATTAGCTTTTTGATACATATTTAAATTTTTCGTAGATATCCAGAAAGGCAACAACCCGATAAAAGAATATTTCAAAAAATCCAAGCCAATCTCATTGAGCACGGATCTTTTAAACAACCAAGGCCTAATTTTTACAATAAGGAAAATAGGGAAGAAGAAGAAATAAATGTTTTGGCCTCTGTTGCGGTACAACCATCCATATCATGCAGAAAAGTATACGATGAAGCTGGGGTTAGAAAGTCAAGGACGCAGTTAATACTAAAAAAATACAAATTTAAACCATACAAATTCCCTCTCGTCCAACATTTGCATCCCGGTGACGCAGAACGGAGGATAATTTTTTGCAACTGGTACCTACAAATATTGCAGGAAAACACAAACTTTAAAACAAGGGTGGTATGGTCCGATGAGGCATATTTTACGAGTTGTGGTATCCTTAACCGAAACAATTCAAGGTACTGGTCGCAAGAGAACCAGCACGTAATATTTCCACGAGAACGTCAAGGTCGGTTTGGATTCAGCGTGTCATGCTTTATTTTTGGCTGTAAAATTAAATATGTTATTTTTGAAAGAACTTTAACGGGAATTAGGCACCTAGACATAATGCGAGACGCACTAATGGAACCATTAGAGGATGTTCCTTTAGCTGGTTTAAATAATATTTATTATCAGCAAGATGGCGCTCCTAGTCATAATTCTCGAATAGTAAGAGAATATTTAGAAACCACATTTCCCGATAAGTGGATTGGTACAAATGGACCCGTCAGGTGGCCTCCAAGATCACCTGATCTTTCTGTGTTGGATTTTTTTATGGGGGTATATAGAAAATCAGCTATATAAGAGACAATACCACAATATTGATTAACTTCGGGAAGCTACACATCAAACATTTAGGCTTTTGCAGGGAAAACCAATTACTTTGTTTAATGCATTGCGAAGAATCGAAACGGTGTGTCGAAAGTGCTTAGAACACAATGGAGCCCAATTCGAGCAATTTTTGTAATTTAATAAATTAATATATTTGAAATTTTAGTGAAAAGTTCGTGGCAATTTTTTTAAATTTTCACAGACACGAACCACTACTTTGTTTTTAATATAATTGCTTAATTGTTGGTTTAAAGTTATGTTTAATAAAAATAATGTTGTTAATTTTTTTTATTTGCGGGCATATCCCTCTATTCGAAAAATGATTAATTTTACAAAAAAAGTTAAAATTGTCCCTTTTTAAAAGAAAAAAATATGGACTATTATATATTTTTGAAAAGCTCTTAAAAAGAGGAACAAGAAAAATATATAATATATAGGGTGTCCCACTAAAAAATATATAAGTTTTGGTCATAACTCATAAACAAAACTTTTTAGAAAAAAAGTAACTACTCCACTTAATTCAACATAAAAAAACTATATAGCAATCCATTTTTACCTTATTGATAAGTTATCAAATAATCGAGATGCAGGGGAGCGTCAAAAATGACAAAATTTGAAAATGGCCCTGTATGTCAGAAACTGAGAGGGCTATGAAAAATTCGTTTGCGGTAATGAAAATTTCATAAAAAAATGGAACAGTAAGCCGCAAACCCCATCTTTCTATCTTCTATAATAAGGGAGCTGGTATATAAAAACACACGAAAACTGGACACCCTGTACAGTGGGACGCGACCTCAACGTACAGTGGTCGAGAATCCAAAATATGCCGGGCTACCGTGTGATTTAGTTGACAATACTACTATTAAGTATATATTTTCATGAAGGATATGCTTAAATTCACAATAACATTAACCACGACCTAAATATAATATGTAAATGGCTTGAAATTAATAAATTATCATTAAATTTTAATAAATCATTTTTTATGTTGATAATTAAATCAAAATTAGAAAAATATAATATTTTTTCACTATCTGTCAATAATCGTATAATTAAATATACTAATACTATTACATTTTTAGGTTTATATATTGATGAAAATTTAAATTGGAAAAAACATATTGAATATTTAGGAAGTTACATCTCACCAATAGTTGGCATTTTGTTTAAAGCTAAAAATTATATATCAGTAAAATATTTAAGAAATATATATTATTCTTTGGTTTATTCAAAATTACAGCATATGATTTCAATTTGGGGGTCAGCAAATATTTAACTACAATTCACCCATTAAAAAAATTACAAAACAAATAATTAACATAAACTTCCTATTTTAGAACCAACTATAAATTTGTATGGACCAAACGAATATTTAAATTCAGAAAAGCTTTATAAATGAAAACTATGCACTCTAATACACTTATTAAAGAAAAACAATCAAATATAATATTTCATCTAACCAACATTATTCACAACACGAGACAAAACCATCATATTCAAACACCTATGGTAAAGAGTACTTTTGACCAAAGATCAATATTATATAAAGGATTTTTAAATTTACAACAGTTTTCCGAAAAAAATTAAAGAAATATCACAATTATGGACTTTTAAATAATAATAACAATAATAAGTTTATTTAAAATTTAATAATATAATAAATATGTTTATGTTGTCTTCGATAAACTTATTCTTCAATGCCCTGAAGCTGAGCTTGTTAGGGACAAATCTTATTTTTTGTTTTAGTATGTAAAATCATAAATCATAAATATGTTTTAAAAATCAAGTTTTTTAAAGTAAAAATGTTAATGTATAGTATAAACGCAGCTTTTTTGAAGAAGTATATTACCTATAATAAGATTATTAATTTTTAAGTAAAAAATATTACTTATAGAAATTATTCAGAACAATATTAATTAATTAATTAAAGCATTTTTAAAAATATTTTCAAATTGTCTGTTTTTAATATCCATATTTTTATTTCGACATTAAATTTAATAATAAAATTTAAATAAGCACTAAAAATTAAAAAAAAAAAAATTAAATGTTAATTTATTAGTATTTTTATAACTAACTTTAATAACGTATTATATATTATTATTTTTTTGTTGTAAATGGTTATTATATTATATTTTTAAAATAATTTTGATGGAATTATTAATAGTTACAAAGCATCAGAAACTCTCTAAAACATATAGATATTTATAAAAACATTGGCATATATTTGTCATGTTTCTTATTTACGTTCTCACAATTCCCACTTTATTGTATCTACTTACCTCGTAAACTGCGTTAAATGGTAAAAGAGTCTTTCCGGCATCACTTTCTCTTTGAAAATAATCAAATAATTTTAAAATTAATGCTTGTTCTTTTTCACAATACCGTGACATTTTTGAAATAATGTTGATTAAAAATGTCACTGTTAAAAATGACAATAAAACTTTTTTGACTGGTAAAATTATACATTCATTATTGACGCAAATTGACTATCTCACCTAGTTCACGAATGTTAGAAAGATAAGCACTAGTCGTGACGTAACGATCAGCGGTCATTGAACAGATTTTAGACAATGATCTCACTAAAATACATAGATTTTATAAAATAAATCGGAATCTGATCCAGATTTGAAAGTAAAAACTCATAACGTTTTATTGTTTTCAGATTTTCAAACAACATGGAGCTCAAAATTTAGCTACTCCTTTGTTAATGCCAAAGAGTAAATATTATGAGGATGTCGAATCTTGTGTCAAGCTGATGACACACTTTGGTAATATTGTCTCGTTACCGCATGATCTCAGGTGGGTTGACAGTTATTTTAGTAATAGTGGTTATAAACATACACTATAGTGCATATGTACCGGGTGTACACTGTACACATATAAAAAAATATTGAATACGAAAATGACTAAGAGAAATTGCTGGAAATTATTTTCAAGTATCTAGGTTGGCCGCTAGAGGGCATAACTATGGTGACCAATCAAAAATTGGAGTTTTCTCGAAAATCCTCATAGTAAACATATATCAAACGTGGTATTTTTTCAATCTAATGAAAATTTTAAATAACTTTTGTTTTTGAGTTTTTGCTTTACCTTTTTGTTTGTAGGAGGGGACAAATATTTCTATGCAAAAATATTTACAACTTTATTTTGACTTATCGGAATTTTACAAATTTAAACTCGTAAATAGGGATTCTTTTGTGAAAACCGCGAACCAAAATCAAAACAAAGTGGGAGTGGGGGAAACATATTCTACCTATTTTTATTTGCTTTGCCATACTTAATATATTTACTTCTATGGAAGAATATGGGTTGACAACGCATTTCTATGCATGTATAAATATTGTATTATTATCCAGTTATTAATAAATTAATGTGTATTTTTTAGGGTGCCATTTGCTCGATATGTAGCGTGGAATAATATTAATTCATTTAGACGATACTCTGTTGAAAGAGTTTACAAAGAAAAGAAAGTGTTTGGGTTTCTACCAAGGGAATTCTACGAATGTGCTTTTGACATAGTCAGTCCCAGCCAAGGTTAGAATTATATTAGGGGGTCCTAACTACATAATAACCAGTATATTGTTAATGGCATGTTACAAGATTGTTACCATATGATACCGTGCGAGCAAAAATTATTTGCATCAAAGAGGGCCTTGCATCTAAGGACGTAATGCTTAGCCGTAGAGCTTAATACCTGTTGGGTGTCAGTAACTACCTGAATTAACAATCAATCAGTTATTCCGTCATCTTTGACATTCGTTACAAGTAATTTGATTCATCGCTAATTTTTTCAATTTCTTGAACAATTCACACAATGGGCTTTACGGAACAGCACAAAACATTCATGGTTGAAGCGTATTTTCGAAACGGGGTTAGAGTAAATTGTGAGTGGCAATACAATCCGGGTTTGTACATGGACGATTTTCATGAACATTTTCCTAACGTTGCTTTTATTGCTGGGGATTTTTATCATTGCCTGAAAAGAACCGTGGCTGTTTAGGGAAACAGGTTCTATACAACTCAAAAAAGGAGCAGAAAGATCATCTGTAAGAACAGAAGAACTTGTTGCAAACGTTCGTGAAATAATGCAAAATACGCCAACAAATTGTATAAGACGCCTGTCACAAGAAGTGGGAGGATCTTATGGAACATGCGGGACTATTCTTAAGAAGCAGCTAAATTTATTTCCTTATAAAGTACAAGTATTCCGAGAAATACAAGCCGCAGATTTTGAAAGACCCAGGAATTACTCTCAATAGTTTACCCAAAATTTATTGGAAACAAATGATTTATTAGACCTGACATTTTTTTCGGATGAAACCTGGTTCCACCTCTCCGGTTATGTCAATTTTTAAAATACACGCATGTGAAGTAGTGCAAATCCCCATTTTTTTGTAGAGTCCACATTGCACTCTCAAAAAATTGGTGTCTGGTTAGCTGTTTTCCGAAGGAATCAGATATTGAATTCCCACCTACAGGTCGACACACGGATCTGTGTCTACGAAAAGAATGCGAGCAAAAAATGGTTTGCGGAATACGATGTTGTCACGTATAACTTATTAAATTCTAATTTAATATCTCTTACCGGGTCAACAGTACAATAATTAATAAATTTAATTTACTCATTGAAAAGAAATAGTAACCCAACTAGCAATATGGATATCCAAAACGACAAAAGTATTATATAGGTGTTCGTTAGTGCTATTTAAAGAATACTTCAGTTCTATAATACCTATAGTTAAAACCATTCTAGCGAACAAACCAAATTATCCCATAATATAGTTGTAAGAATGAATATACAACAAATATTATAGTAGAAACGGCAATCAGGAGTATCTGTGTTTTATTAGTATTGCATAATTATTTATATCACATTTTACACAGCCTTTTTAAAATAGTTCTAAAAGATGTATATATAAACTGTATAGTATTTGTCAATACACTTATACAACAGTTATAAAATAGTTTTATACACATTGAATAAGAAGTTGTGTAGCTTACTTTAAAATAATTTATTAAAATTAGTATAATATTAAGACAATACAACTCTTACAGAACTACTTTAAAACTATTTTATAGACGTTAATAATCTTAGAAATTGTCACTATTTAAAAATTCTTATAAGATTTAAATGTATCTTATTAGAATAAAATGTTTACTAACACCGCGTTATACAACTTAACCTCATTTCCGTTTATAGAACAAAAATGACAATAAACAAGTTTAAATTAAATCAAAACATGCTTTATTGTTGAAGAACATAACATTTCATTGACAAAGTGTATATAATAAAATAATATATTCTAGATCCTACCTAAAAATAGAGGTGAAAACAGAGAAGGGTACAAACACGTCCTTAAAATTCACAAGTAGTAAAGTCAACAAACTATAAAATAAAATAAATCCTGTTACTTAATTACTTTGGACATGGTTGGCTCATAATGGTCCCAAAATTTAAGAATGGGTTTCGACTTTTGTCTAGTATTATAATACAGCTAGGTTCCTACCTAATTTAGAGTTGGCAACCTTTCAAAAACGGTATAGATGGCGTTCATGTAAGGCTTCTTTAGCGCCTGCATAGGTAACATTACACCACTAAAGTCTCCTATAATGACCCAAAAAGAACCAAACGACGTTTTAGCGTATAATTAGACAACATTATTCAACCAAAGCGTCGTATAACGACAAAAAGAAAACAAAAACATTGTATTAAAAATCCGCAATATTTTTCACTTCCTTTCGCTATTTCGACTGACGCCATTATGCAAATGTTATTTTCTTAAACAAAAAATACACGAAACTTATCAATTTTTTTGGACAAAGACCATAATTACATAATTATTCTATCATTCACTTATTAAATCTGGTGTAAAATATACTGCAGATTAAATTTTTACTTTTTCTTGCTAAATATTTGTTATCGTAATAAACCCAAATTTACGCCAAACAAAAGGCGCTTGCATTTTTTACTGTAAAAGTATATATATTTTGTCAGAAAAAGTTGCCGGGCACATACAATTCGTCATTTAATGCCGTTTGTCAAAGATTCTATCATTACAAAATATTTTTTATTAGAAATATTCCATCGCCATTTTAACTTATAAATGTTATCCATATTATTTTGCAAGACCTGGGTTATACAGCAATTTTGCGATATTTTGGTGTAGTTCTTCAACATTATAAAATGAAATTTTTGTTTTAGGATTTACAAAATATCTATATAACAGTTTTATAAGTGTTATTTAAATATACCTATATGAATTGTATAATGACTGTATAGCCTTACAATGCAGACACTATAGAATTAAAATATTTTATAAAAATGGGCCTTTTTTGGTTGTATAGCTATCGTATTACGGTTTAAAAACCCCTTTAAAAATGATTTGGTTTTATCAACTTTCCTTGTGTAGTGGTTTATACAATCATTATAAATATAATTTTGCTAGTTGGGAATATATTTAAGAAACTAATATTTTAGATTTTATTACAATTTCAACATTATTTAAAATTCTTTTTATCCTATTAATTTTGATATTGAAATGCAAAATAGAGAGTTCCTTCATTAAAGTACTTCTAGCGTAAAAATATGGCAACATAGCGTAAGTTCAAAGGGAACAGGTGGCTATAACTATTGTAATTGGTTACGGGTGTCATCTGACACCCGCAAAAAGTAATGGCCGACCTTTGAAGAAATGTGATTGATTCTTGATAATTTGTTTTCTTAGTCAGTGACGTAGCGATACAATGGGCAAGAGTTACTGATTTATTTTTATAAATACGTCGGCGGTCGGCATCGTGTCGTGTGTCGTAGTGTTTTGTAGTGTGATATCTTGAAATTTTAAACTTTGGAAGTGTGAGTATAAACTTTGTAAGTGTTGTAAATTAGTGAACACGAATCAATATTCGTGGTAAAACCCTTCACAGTCAAACCCGTGAAGTACCTAATTGCTAATGTTTACAATATATGTGAGGAGGAATCTGAAAATAATACTTTTAAATTGCCACCAAAGCGAAAATTAGACAGGGTTGCGAAGTTGCGATGTATACGGGAGCGTGGGTGATGTAAAAAAAATCCACAAAGAAGACATCGAAAGGAAAGAAAACAACCCCGATCACTTGCTATTATCTCCAGGCAAGAAGAGGCCTCGTCTTTCTGCGGTGGAAAAAATCGAACATTTTGATTTTGGAATTGTTCAGAGAACAATAGAAACGTTTTATTTAGAACTAAAAGTGGTTCCAACCTAAAAAAAACTGCTGCAAAAGTTGAGAAGCGACACTAGGTTACTTTAGCATCTCTAAACTAAGAGAGCTTATGGACGAAGCCATCGCCTCATTGACACTAGCTGATTGGGAAAAGTTTTGTCGACATGTCGTCGACATAGAAAATCGGTCTTGGGAGACCGACTATATGATGGAGGAGATTGAACCTGTCATAATACAGCTTGAGCCTGACGACGACACAGACTCCGATGATAGTGATAGTGATGAGGGTGAAGGTGAAGAAGACAGTTAGATAGGTACACTAATCAGGAGTAGAGAGATTTTTTTAATTTTTTTTTTCGCAAAACGATCGAAACCGAAAAACGATCAATCATTCATGGAGCTGTTTTTTAAAACTAATTAAAATAATAATTTTTATATATAAAATGCAATTATTATTATTCTATAATAATTATTCCCTGGTTTTGTTAAATTTAAATAAATCGCTGCCGCACGTCCATGACTAAGCCATTTTTAAAGGATTGTGCTTTCCCCTTACCGATACGTCGTAGACATAGACTGGTGTGTCGAGCTGTAGATCACGTTGTTTAACGGTTATGGATTACTTCGTTTTTCCTCATTTAAAGAAGACTATTTTTAAAATACCAGTTGCAAATTTAGAACAATTACAAGAAAGTATTATCCAAGAATGTGGTAACATTTCTCCAGAATTGCCGGTCAACACTTTCGAAAATATGAAGAGATGTGTGAATTTATACTTGGAGCATGGCGGTGGCCGATTTCAGCAATTTATGTAATTATTTTTCCTTTTCTGTTTGTTTATTTTTACTTTGTTAATTTGGTAAACAACAAAAATAAATTTGTATTTGTCTATTTATTTTAGTACCTACTCATTAGTTTGGCATATCATGTCATAATTTGAATTTGACAAAATTTTAACCTAGATTTGGTTAGATATATCGTCCCCATATCATTGTGATCTAAACCAAGCCCTACGTTTTTTAATCCAAGCCCTCTTTGATGCAAATAATTTTTGCCCGCACGGTAGATAAGCGAACTGAACGTCAGCTATTCTGGTAATGGTGGAGCTACAGGTTAAAGTTGTTAAAAAAATTATGCTTCGAGTATTTTTGTACCGTGCCAAAATTTACGGGATGATTTTTTAGATCATTTTTAACGAAAAAATAATAGTCAGCTGCATTAATAAAAACTGAAATTGGTAAACTTGTACCGAAATGTATCTACAGTTTTAATTACCTAATCCAAAAACACAAGCGAAATGCAATCTTTTTTAGTTATAAATTCAGTAGCGTTAATCAAAGCAAATCCTCCATTTTCATTTTTAGGAAATTTAATGTCAGATGCCGAAATTCTGTACATTGTTTATGAAATAATCAACGAGCTTCCAGGAGTAAAAAACAAAAATTTCTTGATAAGACTGAACCACACCGCTCTTCTGAAAGCCATCTTGATACATTGTGGCCTTAAGGACAAGCACGAAGAATTGTTTCGGTTACTGTTGGACATCAAGGTTAGATATTACATAGCTAGACGTAGGTGGTGCTGTTAGGCCTTTTGCACACACTCACGGCGACCGTCCTAACCGCACCGTTTATACGGTTACGGGATTAGGCAGCATATCGATACCTTTATGTGAAAACCTGGTAACTCCAAAATTAAAAATTTTACAGGATGCGTAAAAAACTATTTAAATAAGGGAATATACAAGATTAAGAAGATTTTTTAATAAATTATTGTTAAAAATATTGGAAAGATAATTAATTTCTTAACACCAAAATACAATTTAAAACACAAAACAACAACTTTAACGTGATATTTCAGTACCAATCAGTACCGAATATTTAATCAACTGCCAAGGTAGAAGGAGATACGAGGTTTTTCATGGAACGAAAAGAGCCCGAAGGAGTTAAGAGGTTTTCTTTTTATTGTATATTAAATTACAGGAATTTTGTGGAGATATGAGGTTTACAAATTAGAAAGCATTGGCCTTTACTTAACAGATGGCGTTTAAAGCTCCAAAACCAAAAAAAGAGGAGTTACGAGGTTTTCACATAAAGGTATCGATATGTGACCTTTCACACGCACCGGCACCGTGTACACGTTCCACCGCGATGTCACCGTGAGCCCCCACTATAATTCACGGCGACTGTTACCGTGTTGACTGAGAGACCTGCCCAGTAGAGTTTAAGATTTAATTGGTGCTTGCACATGCACCGCGCTTATGATATTTTCTTGGTTCATTGGCGGGAACATTGTTTTATTTAGTATATTTTATCATAATCATATTTTTCGGAATGGCAGTAGATATAGATATTTTAGATATGGATATTCTTATATCTTTGGTGGAAGCAAGGCCGGTTATTTGGGACAAAACAAGTTTTATATATAAGGACAGAAACTGCACAAGAAGTGGCTGGAAGGAAATATTTTTGGAGGTCAATCCTGATTTTGATTGTAACAGCCAACATTTCCATAGGCTGTATGCACTCTCTCATAAATGTATCTTGACGTTGAAGCGAATTTTTTAATCGTTCGTGTAGGTCATCAAAGCTGGATATGGAAATCCTAAAATAGTTGAAAAAGTTTTTTTTTCGTCTTCCCTTAACTGACCAAATAGTACAAAGAACGCACCGAATTGTTTCCTTCCCATTTTGATGGGATGAACTCACAAAATTTCGTGCCTTTCTTCGTTTTTTGATATGCACGTAAAACTTTAAAATCGCCACAGCACGTCTATGATCCATACTGGAATCAAAATATAATCAAACTGACAAAAACTGTGGATGTGTGCAAGAATAACACGAACGCGGTAGATTGCGTAAACGGTGCCGTTAGGACGGTCGCCGTGAGTGTGTGCAAAAGGCTTTAAGCATGCGAAACCAGTCATAAATTTCGTGGCTTTTTTCACCGAATAATTGGTTGTAAGCAGTTTAAAACAATTTTTTATTCCCTCGCGCACTGCCCCTCCGTTTAAAGGGTTTGTTGTTTTGTGTTAAAAAGTCGAATGTTGCTTTAGTCGTCATTTTGTGGCGATTTTGGATTTTTAAGTTGGGTTTAATTAAAAAACAGTTGGTGAATTTTATCGCTTTACTAGCAAAGCGATAATTTTTTTCTGTAATTCGATTTCATATCGGGATTTGCCGATTTTAATAAACATTGGTCATCTCCATAACATCCATAATATTTTTTCGATAATCAATTCGAGGCAATTTTCTTTCATAGCCTATTTTCATGCCCTATACCCTATCCCTATCTTCAACAGTTTACGAAATATCACTTTAATGCTGGTAAAGTGTATGCGATCTTAGTTGAGACAGACAAAAAAACTAAAAAAAAAATTGATGACGGACTTGTCAAGTTCACGTGGACTATCTTCGACATCTGTATAGGGAGCGATCAATACAAATTTTGTTATATTTGTATTGTAGTTTCAGTGTGTGATGCAGTAAATTGATCGTTCCCCCAATATTTACGTTGTCTCAACTGACTTCGTATGCAGTATAAAATATATACCATTGATGTTTCCCGACTGCAGCAACGTTCTGAACTCAAGTCACAATCTTTATGGCATTGACAATGACAATAAGCTTTTTAAGTTTGAGACGTCAAGAAATGTCAGTAAATGTTAATCAAATTTAAATTTTTCTCTGCTGATATTACATATATCCATAATGCGCCTCGCTGTATATATAAATTTTGATTATGTTGGGTTGTGAAGTTGAAAGTAGAAGTTACCCAACGCCAATTTACAGTGTCTAGGGAAGCAATTAAGTGTAGCGAATACTGTTAAAGATAGTATCCTGGTATATCTGGGGAGAAAAAAATAAACATATTATTATCACTACAGGAAGATTCACAGCTCCAGCACACAACTTAGGCATTACTACGATACTCACCAAACCATCGTATCTAAATTTTCAAAAAAGGGAAGTTTCATTCCTACAAACCAGTAATTGTACAAGAGTTGTTGGACGATGATCATGATAGGCGAGAGCAATTTTGTGAAATAATGGTAACAGCAAACACAAATTGTCCAAAAAATCCGCTTTTCAGATGAAGTTACGTGTTCTATAAATGATTAGGTTAATAGACAAAAATACAGGTACTGTCATATGAAAATTCTCACTGGTTTATAGAAAATTACATCCAGTATAATAAAAAGGTTAATGTCTGGCGGGCATTGTCGAAAATAGGGTAATCGGGCCATTTTTCTTAGACGAAAGCCCAACTAGAGAAGGATATTTAAATTTCTTTCGAAATGATCTAGTTTCAGCTCTTGCTACTCTGACACACCTAAATTACCAAGGTTAACCTTATGGTTTCAACAGGATGATTCTCCCCCGCATTATGCTACTCTTGTAAGTTAAATACAATTTTTCCTGTGCGGTGGATAGTTAGTCGGTGATCAATAGAGTAGCCACCTAGATCGCCTGATCTTAACCCACTGGACTGTTTTGTGGGGCTGTCGAATTTAGTTTATAAATCTAAATCCAACTCGATAGATAGGCTTAAGGAGTTCATTCAACTAGTAGTATACATGAAATATCTCCACAAGTAGACAAAATGTACAACAGGAATATTTAGATCGATTTATTTATTGCAGAACATTTGGTAGAGGACATTTTCAACATCTATCTATAAACATACAATATGTTTCATTAAAAAAATTAAAGTTGATAGACGTAGCATTTTTATGATGAACTGTGCATAATATCTTTAAAAAAAAAAAAATGCGTTTCAAAGAAATAAATTTGACTGGTGCGAGTAATTGTTGATTAAATAGGCGTGTTCTACATAAAAGGCTGGTTCGTTTCTTTATCAGAACCCTGTATACCTATCACCTAGCACAAGCTTGAAAAATCCCGCGGCAATATTGTTTTTAAATCAGAAATTTCAGCTTATTTGTAGTAATCGATTTTAAAACAAATATTTTTAGGAAGGAAAAGTGCCAAAATCACAAATGCAGAATTTCCTGATTCATCGAGGTCTCTCGGACAACATGATTAATTTGTTGATCAACTTTTTGCATTCCGAATTTGAGGTTAGTAAAGCAGTTAATCAGTTCCAAATGATAACGAAGAAAAAATCCGGAGAAGCAAGTAGTTTGGCCAAATTAGCTCTGCAAGAATTGAGAGTAATTATACAGAATGCGGAAATTTATGGAGTTGAAGTAAGTAGAAATAAACTCCTCATTGCCAAATTCGACGAATTATTTTTTTAACACCTTCATTACAAGTCTGTAGTTTGAAAACTACTTTGCGGATTTTAATGCGTTTGCGGAGTTTGAAAGATTATTTCTTGCAGATTCATAGCATGGTACGCCTATTACGTAATTAATGCGCTTTAATATTATACAGGGTGGAAAAGGAAGCCGTGCAAAAATTTAAAAATTTCAAGTAAGTCACATTTTTTTAGTAGTGTTTTTTTTGTCTTATATTTTAGCGTAGTTGTATAACCTAAGTTTATATTTCGGAACAATTACGGTATTTTTTATTATATGCCTTAGGGTAAGAACATATACATTTACCTTAGGATGTGGATTATGGGTGCAAAAATACGTCTGAGCGCACGGCTCCCCGATCAGATGCCTTCCCTCCCAGCAGGATTAGGCATGCGCACAAACCTCTTGCGTGTGGCTTAAGTGACATGCTCAAAATACACTCCAGAACCGGCTCCGCGCCATTTATGTAGTTGTGTTTTAAGTTTTCTCTGTGGATTCCTTGTAGTTTTCTTTGCTATTGTGGGTGTTCAATATTTACGGATTTCTAGTATTTATAAAATTTAGTAAATTGTGTTTGTGCTTGTAGCGACTCGTCCCTATACTCGGATTGGAATATAAACAATGACTAGTAAAAACCGTTGTTTGATTTTATTATGCCCAAATAGGGGTAAAATACCGGGTATTTCGTATTTTCAGTAAATATGGAGTAGTGATGTATCTTGATATATAACTTTATTTTATTATGGTCAATTTAAACACATCTAACTAGGCCAAAGCTACACAAACAAGGTATGAAAGTAAAAAAACACTCACACCAAGACAGATTATCCCTATATCTAATTAGGTACGTCTATTTTTCGGGCGCTTCAAAAAGTTTAAAAGACACTTTTCTCTATTCTTATATTATATAAAAGAAAAAATAAATAAATACCTAGTTATGTTTATAATAATCCAAGGGTGAAAATATTCTACGAGTCAAGTTCTCGGGCAAAAACTTTTTCAAATTTTTGAACAAGAAATTGTGCTTGAAAATGTTTTACACGTACCCAAGTGTTTGCAGGTTGTAAAAATAAATACAAGTTATATACCAACTAATATTTGATTTGAGGTTAGGTATGCGATAACATCGAAGATTGGTTATTTTGCTGGTTTTGTTTGTTTTTATAACCGATTTTATAAGACTAGTTTAAATGACTTCTTGTTCTCTTCCTTTTCGAACCAAAAACACGACGACGTATCATTTTAAAACAAGTTCTAGAAACAAAACCTAAAAAACAATTTTCTATCCTCAAAATCTGATAGGTTTACAACTACTAAAAATGTCAAAAATCACTACCTTTTTTCCCAACTTGATCAAAGATTGAGAAGAAATTCCAATTTGTTGGCAAGAATTTGGGGCAAATTTTAGCTGTTTACACGTAAAAATAAATTGAAGATCAACTTTTACAATTTCTTGAGCAAGAACTTAAATTTTAAAGCCTGGACCTGTCGTATTTTCCCATTCGTTAAATGATAATGTTGCAGTGGTGTAGCTTTGTTTACATGCGCGAGGCCATAAATTTGCCACTTTTGTGGTTATTGTTTGCTTATCTAAGGGTAAATGTCTATGGATAAGAATTATACTAATTTTGGTAAGAAAACAGTTCTATTGGACACACAACTGAAGACGCCGATGACTGTTTACGCAGTTTTTTTTTCTATTTAATGCACTCATTTGGTTTATTTCTTAAAAAGGAAAAATAACAAATGACCCTAAAGTATGTACCGGGTGTGCCAAATTATAAAGAGTACGATGAATATAGGATAATTGATTAATTCAAATTTACAATATTTAAACTAAGATATTTAATTTGAAGAAATAGTCCATACTTAAAGTGGAGTTGAAAGTATGAAAAGGAAAGAAAAACACAAAGTCTTCCTCCACAAAATTTAATAGAATAAAATTCTAGTTAGAAAGGTCTCTACATGTTTCGAACGTAGAAACGTTCATCATCAGGAGACAGAAATCTATTTTATGCTGATGTTGTTAGCAAAAGAGAAAATTAGAACCTTTATGGAGCTTTTATGGACGTAAAATTTTTATAGAAAAACATTTTAAATGTAGAAGAAACATGGCTTGAAAAAATTGACAATGGTTGAATACTGAGCATTCAAAAATGTTGTTAGAGTAGGCTTAAACCAACCAAACTAAATGGAGAAGAAGAGAAAAGAAAAAAAACCCGGGAAAAAAAAAACTTTCTTAAAAGGTGTCGGAATCTATTTAGTTTTAATTTTTAAAATTTATATCCAGCATAAGTAACACATTATGAGGATAGAAGTGCAGTAGCACAATCTGTAAAAAATAGAAATTGTAATTAAAATTAAAGAGTGAGTGAGTACAGAATTTTTTATAGTTTTTTAAAAAAAAATTTTTTTTAAAAAGAAGGGTAAGTACTTACAATGTTGTTAGGAAAACGTAAAGTTTTTGGAGTACTGAGGATTAAACCTCGGTAACCCCGCGAACGGTTAATTTGAAACCAAAAGTTAAAAAATCGAACATTTTTAAAAAATTAAAAGTCAAAAGGTTCTTCACCTCCACGTGCTGGAGAAACGTGACGTGAATGAAAGATAAATTGATTGACAGATGTACTGACAGGTAGAATGGCGGTAAAATTAATTTTTTCTTTTTAAAAAATTTTTTTTTTTAAAAACTATAAAAAATTCTGTACTCACTCACTCTTTAATTTTAATTACAATTTCTATTTTTTACAGATTGTGCTACTGCACTTCTATCCTCATAATGTGTTACTTATGCTGGATATAAATTTTAAGAATTAAAACTAAATAGATTCCGACACCTTTTAAGAAAGTTTCTTTTTTCCCGTTTTTTTTTTCTTTTCTCTTCTTCTCCATTTAGTTTGGTTGGTTTAAGCCTACTCTAACAACATTTTTGAATGCTCAGTATTCAACCATTGTCAATTTTTTAAAGCCATGTTTCTTCTACATTTAAAATGTTTTTCTATAAAGATTTTACGTCCATAAAAGCTCCATTAAGGTTCTAATTTTCTCTTTTGCTAACAACATCAGCATAAAATAGATTTCTGTCTCCTGATGATGAACGTTTCTACGTTCGAAACATGTAGAGACCTTTCTAACTAGAATTTTATTCTATTAAATTTTGTGGAGGAAGACTTTGTGTTTTTCTTTCCTTTTCATACTTTCAACTCCACTTTAAGTATGGACTATTTCTTCAAATTAAGATATTTAAGCTATAAAAAAGAAAAACATCGTTATTATGCTTTAGTCGATTTCTCTTTATTGTCGTTATGCACTCTCTCGAATTTGTATTGATTTAGCAGCTGCTTAATTTTTGACGACCCTGTATATTATAAATAAGTTTCGAGATCCTTACTTATTATATTGAATACTATAATTTACCAAAAATAATAATTAATAACTAACTTCTCGTAATCTCAAATGTTTCAGTTTTAGTAAGAAATTTAGCTAAATGTCTACATGATTTGGGAAAACCCATGCATTTTATTTTAAATAATTTACTAAAAATTAATTATAGCTTCCGCTTAGAAGAAAAATTCTACGTGAATACATGGTTGGTTTGCTTAGGTGTCTATATTTCATTCTCTGTGTTAAAAACAGCTGCTTGTCAAAAAAATTAGAATAATTGCAGTCCTAGGACTTGAAATAAAAAACTACCAAAACCGTCTCGAGCAACGAGTCTCGAGAGATGGACTTAGGCCTCTTTCACACTATCAGGTTCGCCAGTCAGGTTTTAAACCGGATAGAATCCGAAGTAAAATAAAAATATCCGGACCCGATAAGGTTTTCATCAGGTCCGGTATTGTCCTTATTAAAAAACTTTAGTCCACGTTTCCATGATGGATCGTAATGCTGTTATAGCTTTGTGGTATTTGTATAGAAAGCGTAAAAAGCAAAGAAATGGTAAAATGGGACTTTGGGTACACCCTCTACTTCAAACACGTGACAAGATTGGTGCTTTTCAAATTTTGTATGAGGAATTAAGGAGTGACGAAAAACATTTTTTTAATTACTTTAGAATGTCTGTTTCGTCTTTTGAAGAAGTACATACTAAATTACAGCCAGTTTTACAGCGTTAAAATACAAAAATGAGGGATTGCATCAGTTCAAAAGAAATGCTTAGCTTAACTATCAGGTAAGCGTCGGCACCTTCCTCGCCAGAGTTAAAACAAACCATAAACTACCACAGCCTAAACCTGAAGACCATAACCGGACAAGTGTGAACGCGCACATAAGCTGCAATGCCCCACCATCAGTTCGTCCGGCGTCAGGGAACCGGATGCTCTAGTCGACCAATCCGGCTGCAACCGGTCGCCGAACCTAAACCTGATAGTGTGAAGAGCTATATTTAAACTTTTAAAACTACTTCTTCGGTTTGCTTCAGGTTTGAAACCGGACCGGCTAAACCTGATAGTGTGAAAGAGGCCTAATGCATAAGAACGATGTTTTTATGAAAAGGTATTACCCTTATGTAGCTTACATATCTTATAGTGTTTTCTATTATTGCTCTCAGAGCACTCCAGAGCAATCTGAAATTGCCCTGCCAGAGATTTGCGTCATCCATTTACTGCTCGCTCTCGGAGTACCTGTTCTATTATCTGAAACGGGGTGCTCTGCGAGCGCTCTCAGTTGATCTGTGAAATTTAGGCAACATAACCCTACTGTTTACTGTTTGTACTTTGTTCGGGTAAGAATGATTAGAAATAGAAAACGTCGGCTGCTACAAGTATTTCTGAGCTCTTCAGATTCTTCTGAAAATTATATTTTGTGCGTAAAACACAACAATGAGGTTATGTTGAAAATGTAACTGGCGCGTGCTCCATTTTGATCTCGGGGCGGTCACTCTTGGCCGAATTCAGAGTGCTCCGGGGCAGATCGTTGACGTCATAGATCGCTCTCGGAGCGATCTGAGGGCAAGATAATAGAAAACACTATTAGTTGAAACTTGTTAAATAATCCCGGTACATATCTGAGGATTATTTATTATTTTTCTTTTTAAAGAAATGAACCAAATGAGTGCAATTTTAATGGAAAAAAGTGCGTAAAGAGTCGTCATCAACGGGCTGATGTCTTCAGTTATGTCCAAAACAACTGTTTTCTTATCAAAACTAGGATAATTCTTATCCTAAGGCATATAATAAAAAAATACCGAAATTTTCCCGAAATATTAACATAGGTTATAAAACGACCTTAAAATGCAGAAAGAAAAAAACACTACTAACAAAATGTGACATACCTACGTGAAATTTTTAATTTTTTGCACGGCTTTTTTTCCACTCCGTATAATATTAAAGTACATTGGATACGTCATAGGCGTTTCATACTATTAATCTACAAGAAACAATCTTTTAAAGTCTGCAAATCGCATTAAAATCCGCGATGTCGTTTCCGAACTAAGACCTGTATTATTATTTTCGGTAACATTGTATTTTTTGACATATTGTATATATTTTTTAGTTTGATTTTGTAATAGCACCTGGTCTGGTCTATAACGTTCACCAATATTCGGGCATGATTTGTCAATTCGTTTGCGAATTGAAAAAGAAGCGGAAACACGACAACAAAGAAGTTGTTGCAGCAGGAGGTCGCTATGATACAATGATTTCTTATTATCGCAACGTTATGGAGCAGACTAATATGTTCACCAAGGATATTCAGCAATCTGCAGTCGGTATGTTCCTTTTGTACGATTTTATTTAAGTTTGCTTCAGGGTATTTAAGTCGTATTCGTTACATTTTTCATATCAGTGCAGTGGGTGGGAATGAGATCTTAAAAACAAGGATTGTATTACGGGCTTGTGCTCGTAGTTTCAACATGTTTAACAGGTAAAGATACCAAGGATGGGGGAATAAGAAACAGGTATAATAAGATACATTCGTTTTTTCTTTTTTTTTGTATGGAAAAATTCTGAACCAAAAACGTAAGATTCCTTAAACCTTCAACCACAAGCTCTAAAACGTTTTCGAAGCTATGTCATAACACTTTATAGAATTTCTTTGCTAAATAATTTGGACCTGTAGAAAACTTAATCAGTCCAAAGTAAAGTCTGTTCAATGACCGCTGACCGTTACGTCATTATTCTCCGTATTTGCGGTACGTCGTAAATTAATTTTGTCAGTTTGACTTACCCGTGGTAAGGGTTATGATTTTTCTTAGGCTTGATCTACATAAAGAGGGATACGTTTGAACAAATAAAATACAAGCGCGTTTTTTCAAATTTTTAATTATTATTTTTATACTGTCAATGAAGTCAGAAATAAGTTATTTATTTAAGATAAAAGGTATCATGGGATGAAACATTTAGTTTTTGAAAGTCAGTATGACATTTTAATTTACTGAAAAAAAAAATTATAAAATTGAAGATTTAATCATATTTTTTTGTCTAGCGCATTCCTATTGCATCAGTCTATAAATTTTGTTTAAAATATTTTCATCTTGTTTATAAAATCGTAAAGAAGAAAATATAATAAAAATTACAAGTTAATCATAAGGGGAAGAGTATTTGAAGCATCGATAAATCTTTTCCGTACCCACACATCATTAATAATTTTATTAGTTCTTTTGTGACCAACCTGTTTTTGGAATTTGTTCGATTAGCCCAGAATGATAGGTGGCGTTATCCATGATAATAAGCGACGGTTCTTCCAAGTTTAGTAACAATTTTTCTTTAAACCATATCTCAAAGTTTTCACTATTCATCGAATCATAATAATCACCAGATTTCAGACCAGACTTAAATATCAAACATATCAAAGCATGTAGAATAATATACCGTACCTCCTCTGGCATGGAGGTATGAAGAGTATCATCTTTCCAACTTCGCCTAAAAGCCCCTTTACTGTTTTTATATCCAGTTTTCATCCAGAAAAACAATTTTTAAGGGAAATTGAGAGTTGCCATTTTTCTTAAATTCTCTTAAAAGTTCCACTCGTTTTTGGGCTATATGGGGTTGCTCTATTAAAAAACGCCTGTTTGATACAGTACATTTACGCCATGTAATTTTTTTTTAAAACAACCCGGTAATAAACCAGTGGATATTTCAACATCATCAATGATTTTAAGGTTTAGTAGTATTGAGCGAATGGTAACGTGTTCGCCTGCTCCATACATCCCATAAATATACTCTCTTATGGAATGTTCCCAAATTTCGTGAAGTTGTCGACCACGGGATGACGAAATAGCTACATTAGTGCGATTTTTAAAGTCTACATCTTCCCCTTTGCCTTAATTCGCTGGATTGTTGAACACGAAACTCCCAAAGCATCAGAAACTATCTAAAACAGATAGCAAACAAGTAGCATTTTTAGACACATTACGGTAAATGTGTCTAAACTATTGTTTCTGTTTCCGACACAAATTGGAAATTGTTGGCAACATGTATGAAAATATTTTCGAAACGTATACATTTTAAATGGCGCATTAGCACGTGTTTCCAAGTGGTTGGTACGGGCTGTGACTTTCGCTGTTTCGACGCAAAATCGAAACTTTTATCGAAAATGTTTCGAAAATTTTTCAGAAATGTTTGGAACATGTTTCCATAAATGTTTCGAGTGAGAGTTCATTTTACAAAGAGGGCGCTGAGTGTTGGAATTGTAAATTGTCAAAATGGAAACATTATTGAAACAAATAATTAGATATATAATATCTATCTCTCTGCAGGTTGTAAAATAAAAGAAAGTAAACAATATGATGACAGCATAATTTCGCCATAATGAATTTGTCACCAGAGTATAGTTAAGTTTAAAAAACAGAGAAAACTATTTTTAAAAACAATTTTATTTTACTTTGGAAAATACAGCGTCTGACTTTAACGAGCTCAAGTCAAAGAATACTTTATTTTAAAAATTACATTAACATTATTGTAAAAACTAGCATCATCAAGAGATAAGGCTTCTCGGAACGGTTGGCCTGGGAATCGTCTAGTTCATCGTTTTCTCGGTATGTAACTCCTCCCTCCTTAAGCTGAGAAGATACCGGAGGTATTCTGCGAGGTCTGGATATTTTCGGTTTTGGCATCGATTTCTTGTAATTTGGTATTGGTTTTGTTCCTTGTACAAAATTTGGAAAATAGTCGAAGTTGGTTTCTATGCTTCCATAGTAGGTACATTGTCAACAGGATGACTAGACTTCCTACTAAGTAGGACATAATGTTTGATAATTGTTCTTTTACTTCGATTGGGGTGATTGGCGATAATTGGTTGGCCATATCCTTCAATCGATAGATATTTTCGAAGTTCAGTTTTGTTAAATTGGGTGTCTTAAATGTGGTTGATAGGGTGGAATTTCCTATTTCGACATCGGGTAAGATAAGCGGTTTTCCTTGTTTAATTTTTTTTTTACGTCGTACGTCAAATTTCTTCGCTCCGATTTGAATTTGGCAATTTTTCGGAATTTTTACTAGCGTCGGCATATTAATTTGGAGATATTGGTCGGTAGTGCATTTAGAAAAAAGTCTTTCTGTTTTACTGGGAAGGATGAGTATTTCTTCCTGTGTAACTTGTTCGGTTATTATTTCTTGTATTTTGACTTCAAGAACAGAGCAGTTTTCTAGCGGAGAGCCTTTCAGTAGTTGAGTAGTTGAAGGGTGCAATGGTCTTGGGGGTGGAGATTTTCAGTGCAGTAGTATTCTTCTTCCAGTTGGGGGCAACTAGTTTCTTCAAATTGGACCTTTTCTTCTGCTTGTGCCAAATAAGGGTATTTTGGAACGAATATTTTATGGTGTTGGGTAATAGGATAAGGGTGGTAGAAGGTAAACCTTTCTGGTCTAACCACAGGGACATGAGTCGCAAATATCACTTTAGCTTTTGAAAAAGTAACCTGAGTTCCTAAAAATTGGTAATACGACAATATATTCTTAATATTTGGTATTGCTTCTTTATTATAGATTGTTCTTAGATAATCTAGCATTTGTAATAATTCTGAACTTGGCACTATGGCGTTATGCAGTGCGTTTAATTTGGCAAACATAATAGCATCCTCTAGGTTGTCAATAAAGGTGATTAAATTTTGACAATCTAAATTTATTTGATAAATTAGTCCTTGAAAGCTTATATAATCATTTAGATCGTTAATTGTTCGTTCGATGACATCTTTAAATACTCTTAAACCATATTGTAATTGTTTTTGATTTGCACTAAGAATCGATATTGTTCTATCATAGTTATTATTGATGATATGAATAAACCTCTCTTGTTCTTTACGTGTAGAGATTCTCGGGTATATTTTGTGTAGGTGTAGGTATTCCGTTCTAAGAATTGCGCTTTCTGATAACCCGTGATAAGTAATTGGATTTGTCGCGTTTTCGTGTTTCTGTGTTTTAAGTGGTTTCTAATTGTAAAGAAATATTTTTCTATATTTACAAGTTGTACTAAAATAGATTCTAAGTCTACGTAATGCAAAAATGTATGTTTGTTATATATAAGTTTTGAGTTTCCTAAGTCGGGAGAATAAAATTTTTAAGGGTTGTCAGGTGTATGTCATTGGGGTTGCAGTATATTTGAATTACTTGGAGTGTCGTGGTTAAAATCAGGATTGTCATTTTCATTGTTTATTTGAAAATTCGATCATTGTTTAATTCGGGGTTTTCTAGCGCTGTTTTTATGGTACGCGCCTTTTTGTGTAAGTAGTACTATTTTATCGGTTCGACTTTTAATCGCAAATTTTTTTAAATTTCGGCAGGTCTTTTAGTATTTCAAATAGGGTATATTTGGTTACATTATGGATTGAGTTATTGTATGCAATTATTACGCGTTTCATAAGTTGCGTGGGTGTAAAATTTTTATTTTCCTCTTTTAGACATCGGTAGTGCTCGATTAATGTTAAATGAAATCGTTCAACTGGGGAGTTCAAATTACTATTTTTTTTGGGTTGTGAAGTGGAGCTCGATTTTGTAGAGTTTGCAAAAATCTTCTACTTCTTTATTTTTGAATTCTGTACCACAATCGGTTGTAATTTTAAGAGGTAAACCGTGGTGCGTAATAAAATTTAGTAGGTTTTCTAGTATTTCTGGTCCTGTTAAACTATTTATGTGACAGGCTTGTCCGTATCGAGAAAATGTATTACCGTTAAAAAAGGTTTCGTTTAGTATTTTGAATGTGTCCATGTGGACTAACTCGAGGGGCTTTGAGCTTGTCGGGGTTAGGTTAAATTTAATTGCTGGGGGATTTCTATCGTACTTGTTGGTTAGACATGTTTCGCAGTTGTTTATGTAATTTTCGATGTCTTCTGACATTTTTGGCCAATAATATTTTTGCGAAAAGGCTAGGTTGGTTTCGTTAATGCCTCTATGACACGTTTTAGTTGTGTGATACATCTCGAGTTTTTCTTTTTGGTCGTTAAGTGTTTCGACGTCTTCCAAAAATTTTGAACATTGAATTAGTTTGTAAGAAGAATTTCGAAAAAAGTTTTGAACTGTAGTAATGAATATTTTGGCTATTCCTGGGTCCCAACAATATATAACAAACGTTTGTTTGGGATCAACAAATTCCTTTAAAATTTTTATTATATGTTCGCGTGGGTCTCGTTTTGATATTGTGACGTATGGGCGTGTGTTTTCAAATATTTTATTTAATTTACATTGTAGTTTGTCTATATCACCAGCAGTGATAACGATTTGATTTTTATAAACATTTAAACATCGTTCGGATATAGGTATATTTATTATCGGGTGTTCTAGTGACGTATGCACCGTTTCGTTATCGTCTTCTTTGTTTTTTTCAGGGGGTCGAATTTGCAAGTCGGATATTATATTGATTTTTGGTGTGTTCGTATCTGTTTGTCTTTCGTCGTATGTCTCAAAAATTTCATTTATACTCGATTCGTCTAATTGCGGGATATCACCTTGGTATTGTAGGTATTCGCTTATCATGTTGTCTATGTTACCGGGGTCACTGTCTGTCGACATTATCTCTAAGGCGTTAAGGTCATTGTCTGTGGGATATCTAGACAAGGCGTATGCGTTTTTTGCATGGTTTGATATTTGTGGTAGAAAGAGTGTGTCGATTTTACTGGGTTTTGTCAAACTGTCTTTTTCTAGTACGTTGACAGGAACATTTTTTACTATTTTTTCATTTGGATTTACCGAAAATGAAAAACATGAGTCGTGTGTTTGGCGATAAAGAAATGGTATATTAAGTTTGGGTCCAATCAGTCTCTTATTACATAGGTCAATATTGAGTTGCATATTAATTAGGTCAGTTAGGCCTAATATTCCGTCGAAGTAGTCGTCGAAGTCGAAAAGAATGAAATTTATTTTATAATTTGTACCGAATTCTGCGAGAGCCGGTATTGATGCCTCGAATTGTGTTGATTGACTTCCTAAGGCCGTTTTTATCGTATTGTTAGAGGGATAGATACAATTGGCATAAAATTGTTCCGCAACCGATGGCTTTAAAATAGACCGTAGGCTACCGGTGTGGATTAAAAGCTTTAAGTTTGGGTTTTTGATTTTAACATATGGGAGTGAGCCGTTACAGAATATACTATTGATTTCGGTCATATATGTTCTTTTGTTGGGCCCGTTTCGTGAAAATTTTGGTTATGCATTTCGTTAATTATCTCTGAAATTTCATTTTGGATAGATGGTCGTTCGTGTGTAATAGTTTGTTCATTTTCGTAAATGGGGTATTGTTTGTACCCTGTATATGGGGTGTCGTCGTAACTTTGGTCAGGTAATGTTTGTTCAGGGGTGGTTTGATAGTCTTGGTAGTTAGCAGCATAACTACCATACATGTCGAGATTGTTATCGTATGTATTTTCACCCTGTATATAGTCATTTCCTTCTTCACTAAAATAAAGTTCTTGAAAGGTAAAGTTTGGTTTTTGATTTGGGTATTGATTTCTAAAATAATTCTGTTGATTATTGTATGAATTTTGGCGATTTGTATTTACCGTGGGATTTCTAGAGGTTGTTGACATTGGTTCTGGGCGAGGCAAATTTTTGGGTGGAATTTGGTTAGGTCGAAAAACATTTTGTGGTTTCCCAAAAACTTGGCTATTCGTGGGGTAATTTCGCGGGGGTAAATACCGGGGTTGTATATTTATGGGTTGACTCGGGAAATAAGGTCTCTGAAAATGGTTTTGCGCATTCATATTCGGTGTGTTAATCGGTAATGCGGGGAAATTATTATACATTTGATTTTGATTCTGAAAATTTTGAAACTGTCTTGGTTTTTGTATGGGCCAATTGTTAGTTTTTTGCATTTTTTGCATTTCGCCGAAACTATCATATAGTTTTTCAAAATTTTCAAATTCACTTACATAAGCCATAGCATCTTCAAGGGTTGCTGGTTTTTTTATGTGCATGTTATTTTTTAATATGCCGGTGCACCCTGCAATAAATGTATTTAAAGCTGTGCTTTCATGATATTTAATATGACACAATTTTTCGGGTTCACCTAACTGGTTATTATTGCTTATTCTTTGAATAACGTTACTACGTAGTAGTTGTAGTCTATTGCCAAAATTTAGAATATGTTCTCCCTTAAGGGGTTTAGTACGGGTTAGTTCCTGAACTAAGCAATCTAAATCTCTCCTATCAGAAAAAGCCTGGGTTAACGCTGCGCGTAACTTTTCCCAGTCATCTAATTCCATTCGATTTGCAATCATGTTTTCCGCTCTACCTGTCAGTTTTTCATTTATGCACTCAAGTACATGAGCATTTAAATCGTCATCGTTAAACGGTTTATATTTGGCGACTAGGTCGTCGCATCTTTTTAAAAACTTATTTAAATGATTACTATTGCCATCAAAGGGTTTTATATTTTCGATTTTTGATTTAAAAAGGTCCCAATTTACAGCTAGTGGGCCTTGTGCCGTTTGTACCGCGGGTGTCACTTGTGACTTACTCATTTTGTTTAGAATAATGTATTTCAAAAGCTAAATTGAATAAACAATCTATAATTATATTTTGCCAGTAATAGGCCTACAAAAATAATGTGTTTGCTGCTTAAAATTACTTTTTGTCTCCAATAGACTGCCTAAAATTATTCTTGTCTCCAATAGACTGCTTAAAATTATTTTTGTCTTCAATAGACTGCCTAAAATTATTTTGTCTCCAATAGACTGCCTAAAATTATTTTTGTCTCCAATAGACTGCCTAAAAGCTAAGTGATATGCGCGATGCACAGAACTATGATTATCCCTAAAATACCTTAAACAGAGGATAAAAGGGGCGAAAAGGAAATTGGCACTTACGTAGTGTTTTCCTCTCCCGATTCTTGATTGGCTGTGGTTGCTTGGTTGTCTGCTTGGTGGCTGACTGTCAGACGTTGCTTCTCCGGGGTGGTTCTTTTGGATAGCACTTAAGGGTTGAAACCGCAATCGACGCGTACGATCGATATCCGTTCGATTAAACGCGCTGACGCACTATCCTACCGACTGCGCCAGTTAAGTTTAAAAAACAGAGAAAACTATTTTTAAAAACAATTTTATTTTACTTTGGAAAATACAGCGTCTGACTTTAACGAGCTCAAGTCAAAGAATACTTTATTTTAAAAATTACATTAACATTATTGTAAAAACTAGCATCATCAAGAGATAAGGCTTCTCGGAACGGTTGGCCTGGGAATCGTCTAGTTCATCGTTTTCTCGGTATGTAACTGTATTTTCTATAAGTGATACATTTTTTTCGTATGGTTTATTGCAGAGGAGATCCAAAAATCGTTGACGAAATAAATTTTATCGTGCAATTTAGTAATTTAGCTTTATATTCTTAAGACGCTCCCGGTATATTGATATTTACACACAAAATAAATACTTTGTCAAAAATAAAATCTTAAATATTTTTAAAATTTTACCTAATTCTTCTTTCAATTGATTAAGCTAGCAAAATGGAACTAATGTAACCACTTTTTTACATTTCAAATGACGCAGGAAATTAATTAAAGTCCATTTTAATAATATAAAAATGAATTTGTCAAAATGGCCGCCAGAAAGCGAGAATTATTCTGGTCTAAAATGGAGTCGACACACAATTTCTAGTATTTGGTTTCTATAATGTTTCGATAATCATGTAGCTATAATTCATTGAAAATGTGTCGAAACATGAAGAATGTTTCGATATTGTACCGAAACCATGCGAAACAAACGTCGCTAAAGTAAAAAATGCACAGTCCCGTCAAGAGGAAGGTTAAGCTTAGAAGCATAAAACTTCTGTATACCGTCACGGTATACACTACCACTTTACACTTTCTGTGACATATAACCTACAAAATTGGTTTGTACTTTGTTGAACGTTTAATAAAACTTACTTATAGCCTATTCCTAAGTAATAATCTAAAACATGTACTCAATTATCGAGACAAAGGAAAAATGTACAATTTATAGGTTATAATCGTTATAATCGAGGTTATAATAATTGTCCGGATGCGGTAGTGTAAAGAGCTTTATTCGGGTTTCGAAATGTTGACGATTCAAGAACTGTTCCTGATGGATTGCGCAGGACTGTTGCGCAATAACATAAATTCTAGAACGGTTCCGAATTTATCCACGAATTATCAGAGAAGTGCGTAAACCCGAACGAACTTTGTGTTTTCTGTGGAACTTTGGCTGTCGCGTTTTATAAGAGTGAACCTAACCTAACCTAACTTTATATTCACATTTCCGTCATTTCTTTACAGTTCTTTCTTGGATTCAACTTTATATTTATAAATTTGAAATGGCTAGTGAAGGTAGGTTCTGCTTAAAATAATTTAAACTAAGGCTATTTTATTAGCTCTTATCTTGTTTCAGATAGTATTAACGTATAAAGAAAATACCGGCCAAAAAAATACAATTTATAAACCAAACAATAATTAAAAATAAATTGTTAGGTTACACTTGCGAATTTTTGACGTTTTAAAACTGCGGCAAATCAAAAATATATTTTACACATGCGTCGTAAAATAATCCCAAACCAGTTCTTACTCTGGAGCAAGGACTGTTTCTGATAGTTCTCGAACAGTCTCAGAACAGTTCTTATTTAAACCCGAACAACAAACTGCTGTCAAAATATCAGTTCTAAATCGGTTTAAAATAACCCGAACGCGAGGAATTAGACTTCGCACACTCTTGACAGTTCTAGGACCGTCCCAGACGAAACCCGAATAAGGTTTCTGGCAGTTTCGAAAATTATTTTCTGGGCAAGTTTCGTAATTAAATGGATATCACTGTTTGGTAAATATTTCAAAGCAGAAGAATACCAATTTGTTTTGAATCACTTAATTCGAAAATGTGTCGCTACAATTTGGGAGCACATGTGTCTAAACACAATTTCATAATATTATATAAAAATGTTTCGAAAAGTTTTCTTTTGTGCGTTTCCTAAATGTATCGACACTGTAGTTTGGAAAGTATTTCGAAACTAACAGTTCTTAATCGTTTCTAGTAACTAAATTCGAAAATGTGTCGCAAAAGTTTCGAAGCACATGTGTCTCCACACAATCTAAATAATTTAAATCGAAAATGTTTCGAAACGTTTCTCAGCAAAGAATTTGTGTCCAATTTGTGTCTATAATTGCTACTTGGGATTTATAAAAATATTGCCATATATTTTTCATTTTATTATTTATGTTTTCACAATTCCTGCTTTATTATATCTATTTACCCCGTAAACTGCGTTAAAGGGTAAAAGAGTCTTGCCGGCATCACTTTCCCTTTGAAAATAATCAAATAATTTTAAAATTAATGCTTGTTCTTTTTACAATTGACATTTCTGAAATAATGTTAATTAAAATTGTCACTGTCAAAAATGACAATAAAAATTTTTTGACTGATCAAATTCTATGATATAGTCAGATCTGGTCTTAACGTGCGGGTCCAAAGGTCACTGATCATATGCGTCAAATCAGACAACACAGAGACCATCAAAATGTTGTGAGATTATTTACAAATATACCGAAGGAAGGAAAAATAGTTTCATTATTTTAGCTATCGCGAAGATAGCCACATATACCTAATATTACTAGTTTTGTAAAAATTATGTACAGGGGAGTTGAAAAAGTTACAAAAAAATTATATAATCGTTAATTATATACCTACTGTACCCTTTAATTAAAAACGACAATAATAAACAGTGCAATTTATTTTAACAATTTTACTACTAAAACCTAAAAATACAATGGCATTTAGTCTGATAAACTATTTCGATAATGAAAGAAAAAGTGGAAATTCGCAAACCAATATGCAGGAAACCGTAATGAAAACACTGGGAATTAGTTTAAGGACTATGCAGAATAATGTGCATGAAAAAAAAGCATAATATAATACCCAAGAATACTAAAAAATTTAAACGAAAAACACCGTTTATAATTATAGCCTAAAAACTCTCATCGTCACTTATAAAATCTGAAAAGTCCTCGTCGTCTGAGCCGTCTTCGAATGGAGCAATTATCATTGGCGCTACTTCGACATCTAGTACTTGTTCCCGATCCCACCAATCCCTTATTAATATTTCTGTATGTTCCACCGATTTCTTCCAGTACTCTTGTGTAATATGATCTAACGAATCTTGCCAAACTATTTGTACTTGGTCGGATTTAAGACCATCACCTACATGTTTTTCATAATACGACTTTGCACCAGCCCATAAACCCTTAACTGGTATCGTGGGGTCAAGGCTGACCCCAAGCGCTTTAAATTGTATGAAAAATCGTTAATATTGACAACACCGCGCCGAGCGGTTTAGTAGCCTCGTAAATTAAAGCCATTTAGTTGGTGCTCGACTCTCGTAACTACAGTGTCAGTTGTCTCTGAAATATACTCGTTTGGGGTCAGCCACGACCCCACGATACCAGTTACGTTTTTTTCCTCTTAAAAACCATGTCGCGCAAATTTCTGTCTGATCGTGAGTTAGAGGAGATATTAATGAATGACAGTGATGTTGATGATATACAAAATATAGAAGGTCCCGAAGAAAGTGACGGTGATATTTCCGATGGACAAAGTGAACGCAGTGAGCACGATTCGGATTCTGAACAACAAATTTTGGCTAAAGAATACGAAGATTTTCCGTCCCACGAGAATATTAATCCAAATCCCGCCAAACGAATGAGATGTGGTTTATGCCCCCGCTCTAATGACAGAAAACATCCCACAAAATGTTTCAAATGTTCTAAAGCTGTCTGCAAGCAGCATTGTGTTCAGAAAATTGTCTGCAATTCATTCGAAGCACCTGAAATGTAAGTTATAAAACGTCATTGTAATTTTTTTTACATGAAGTCTAATTGTAATATTTTATATTTCAGGGACTCTTCTGATGAGTAGACATGGTAAAAATCAGAGAATTTTTAGTAGAAAATGATCGGTTTGGCTTGGGCCCCATTTTATTAGGAATCATGTTTTTCTTCGTGAATTTTTTTTAACTTTATTTGCATTATCGTTATGTAATATCTTAGTTGTAATAAAAAGTTTTTTTTCTTCATGGTTATATGTATTGATACAAGAAAAAAAAAATATATATTGGCTTTTAAGATTGTTGTTGCTCTGTAACTCAATTTATATATGGGGTCAAAATTGCCCCACAATACCATTTACGTAACTGGAAAACACGATACCAGTTAAGGGTTAATTCTACTGCGTTAAACTGGCAATGATATGGCGGCAGTCGTAGAACCTCATGACCATATTCACGCAGTATTTCATCTACCGCGTATATTTTGGGTTTTTTAAGAGACTTTGCTATTGATAGGAGTTCCGATTTAAGCATATTTGGTAAAGGATTTTGGTTGTGTTTTTCCAGCCACTCATAAATATCACTTTTCCTCCAAGATGAAGTAGGCTGTTTATTTAAAATTCTTGAATGATATTATGATGCATTATCTAATACAATTAAAAACGTGCATACAAATTTGGTATCAATTGAACTTTTAACCATTTTTCAAACATTTCGCAATTCATATTATCATGATAGTCAGCACTTTTTGATGTTGAAGAAAAAATTAAACTCGCACCTGCAACATATCCTGTTGCAGAACCGGCATGCAAAATAATAAAACGCTTTCCCGTACCGCACCCCTTTTTCCTTTCCACTTTTTACAGACTCATCTTGCCAAGATTTTGAACCACTTCCATTCGAAAATATCCACGTTTCGTCTAAAAATACCACTTTTCTAAATTTCGATTTGTAATTGTCCGTATATTTTTTTAAAAACTGAACACGCTGACTCACTATCTGTGGCTGCTCACATAAAAATCTTCGGTTACAGTCTTTTTTATAGCGAAAACCTAAATTTTTTATTAATTTTCATAACGCTTCAAGTCCAATTTCCAAAACACCCCGAATTTTTAATGTTTTTTTGTAAAACTGGAAGAGTTACATTGGTTTTTGATTTGTATAAATCGTAAATCACATTTCGAACTCCCATTTTAATATTTTCGCTTAAATCCTCAGTCTTTGGCTTTCTTCGTTTACACTTTTTAGTATTCTTGGGTATTATGTTATGTTTTGTTTCATGCACAATTTTCTGCACAGTCCTTAAACTAATTTCCAGTGCTTTGGCTACTGTTTCCTGAATATTGGTTGGCGACTTTCCACTTTTTCTTTAATTTTCGAAATAGTTTATCAGATTAAGTACCATTTTTTTTTGATTGGGGATGCAAAAACCCAGAAAATTGTTTCATTTTGTCACAAACTGTCAAAGTCACAAAACTGTCATATTTAAAATAAAACGTAGCTGGTGCTATTATAAGCTTTTTTAGAATCGCTGGAAAGTAAATACATATCCTTTTTTTTCATGTCAAAATGGAATAAGTCTGTCTCATTTATCTTACGTATTTTATTTAGAGGGTAAAATTAAACGCAAGTAAAGAAAACAAAAACTGAGAGTGTGTCTTTCTTGAATCGTATGACCCGCACGATAAGACCAGATCCGACTATATTCATTATTGACGCAAATTTACTATCTATCTTACCTAATTCACGAATGTTAGAAAGATAGTCGTGACGTAACTGTCAGCGGTCGTTAAACAGACTTTACATACCTCAGTGCGATAAAACCACCGGTATTAGTTATGATAAGGTCAAATGTTACTAGACGTTTTATATTTCTAAATTACGTCGGCATAAAACATATTGTGAATATTACTTATAAAATTGCGATTTTTTTAAATAGGTATATCTATATCTTTGGACAAACTAGTCCAAGCAGTACAAAAACAGGAAAGCGAAGACATTCCTAGAATGGATGCGCTGGATGTTATTGTTTGTTCCGTGGGCTCGAAGCAATTAATAAAGGAGAAAACTAAAGTTAGTATTACTAAATATTCTTTAAATAGGATATACAGTGTGTTGTAGAAATGACCTATTATGTTTAATGAAATGGTAGTAAAAACCAATAATCTCATTCCTATAGATGGCACATGATTCATAAACGCTGTTAAAATAAGTTGACAACATCGTTTGTAGAAGAGAGGCGGTGAAGAGCTGGGTGGGGCCGGAAGTACGGATTACGGTGGATTTACCTTTGAATGTGACCTTGCTACTATAGTTTAAACCTAATCTACAAGTAACTCAACCTTCTATTGACTCACCCATGAAAAGTAACTGCCAAATGATTATTTTCCGAATTCTCGCATACTTGACACTTGCGACTCACTCAATTAGTCTCCAAAAAATATCCCAAAGCACTAAAAACACAGCAATTATTACACAAAACCGATTAGTTAAATAAAATTTCAGACCGCTGTCAAAGAAACATCAAACGGAAATAGGGATGTTCAATATACATCGACGCATCGAAAACATCGATATTTTTAATGCGATACATCGTTTTTAAGCGATGTATTTAATATTTGTCGATGCATGTATTTTAATCGATATATTAGGCCTTAATTTTATTTGTAAAATAATTATTTTGCCGTTGCCTCTTTCTAGATCTGGCCAGACTTTTGATTCTCTAAAATACTCTAAATCATGAACTACTACTTGCAAAACTTAAATATACAGGGCGGTTGTTTAGTGCGAGGAAGTCCAATATCTCCGTTGTTCTTAGAAATATCCAAATTTATTAAATACAAAGATTCTAGGATAATCAAAAGCGCACATTTTAAAAATATTTTTGGATATACAGGATGCGCCAAAAAAGCGGGGCATCATGAATGTTTTTTTTTTAATGGTACCACCCATTTTTTTTATCTCATTGAATTCGGCATAAAATTGTACATAAGATACGCTATTTTATTTTGGTAATTTATACAACATTGCCAGATTATTCAATTTTTCCTAAAATTTTCGCGGAAAACATCATATCAAAAAAATTATTTTAAAATATTACTAATCTGAACTAATAAAGAAAATTTTATATTTTTTTAAACCTTAAAGGTGTCCGAATAATTCTACCAAAACAAAGCATTAACATCATATACAGGGTGTCTTTTACATCGGTACAAATGTAGCAATCTTTAAATAACTATTACTCGTTTTTTTGAAATGGATCCCCCTGTATATTTTTGTGTCAGTTTACAGATAATTTCAACCTCTTTAAATATGCAATTACAATAAATGCTCTAAAACCCAACGTTCTTTTAATATTTTATGTTTTATTTAAAAAATGCAAAATATTGGCACTTTCATTAAGATGGCCATAAGTTGAACAAAAAAATAATAAATTATAACAACTCAATAAAAAAAACTGTAACAAATGTTCAATATGACCTCCGTTAACATCTAAACAGATCTCTACGCGTTCTTAAAATGATCTACTAACTTCATCCAATACATTGTTGTTGATATTCCGAAATCTTGTATGATGCGGTTCTTCATATTATCTTTTGTGGTTGGAGGAACTTTATACACTTCATCTTTGACGTATCCTCACAAAAGAAGTCCATTTTTGTTAAGTCTGGAGATCGAGGTGCCATTGAAATGGTCCACCTCTGCCTATCCATCTATTGGGAAACTCATTATTTAAATGTTCATGAATTAGTGCCGTATGGTGGACTGGAGCTCCATCATGCAAATATCACATTCTTTCTTTTAGAAAATTTGGTAAATTATTTAACAAGCGTGGTAACTCATTTTGCAAAAAATCTTGATCGTTCAGCTCTTGCATCAGTTGAATGTGATATGGGTGCATTTTATTTTTACTCAAAATATTTTGGACAGTACAACGTTTTATATCCGTTTCATTTGAAATTATTCTTTGGGAGATATGGGGATTTTCAGTTACTTTCAGCAGCACGGTTAATTCATTTTTTCTGTATAAACACTTTTAGTTCTTTCAGTTTTTTCATATTCCACTTTCCCTGTCCGAAAGAAACGATCCATTAATTTATCAAATGCCTCTTTTCTTGGTTGCCTTCTATCAGGATAACTTTCCCGATAAAGCCTTGCAGCAAGTAGACAGTTTCTGTCACTTGCTCCTAGTATGAAAACCATATCGACTAATTCGTTTGTAGAAAAATTCATAGCGTTTTAACAAAAAACAATTTTTATAATCTTAACACCAAATATGTCAGAAATATAAATTCATTATGATTTTGACAGTACGAAGTCTTGATTTTTGTTCAACTCATGGCCAACTTAATGAAAGTGCTGATATTTTGCATTTTTTAAATAAAACATAAAATATTAAAAGAACGTTGCGTTTTAGCGCTTTTGTTGTAATTGCATAATATTTTAAAATAATTTTTTTGATATGATGTTTTCCGCGAAAATTTTAGGAAAAATTGAATAATCTGGCAACGTTGTATAAATTACCAAAATAAAATAGCGTATCTCACGTACAATTTTATGCCGAATTCAATGAGATAAAAAATGGGTTGGTACCATTTAAACAAAAAACATTCATGATGCCCCGCTTTTTTGGCGCATCCTGTATATCCAAAAATATTTTTAAAAGGTGTGCTTTTGATTATTCTGGAACCTTTGTATTTAATAAATTTCGATATTTCTAAGAACAACGGAGATATTGGACTTCCTCGCACTAAACAACCACCCTGTATATATAGAAAAAAGTAAAGCACAAAGTCTTTCTCCACAAGTTTATTAGAATAGCTAGGCGAACCTAGAATAATTCATAATAATTCGACATGTTTCGAGTGTGGAAACACTCATCATCAGGAAAACAAAGTAAATAGTACAATGCCGATGTTGTTAGCAATAGAGAAAATAATAAGTGGGATTGAGCCGAAATGGAATCAAGGGCTAGTGCAAAGGCCCTGAGAGCGCTCTCTTCATCTTTCTGCCCAAGAAAGGGTCTTTGCACTAGCCCTTTACTTTCCAGTATGCTGAAGTCTTGTCGGTCTTCTGACTATTCATTTTTACAGCTCATGTACACCATTGAAAGCTCCATTACGGCTCAATCCCACGTATTATTTTCTCTATTGCTAACAACATCGGCATTGTACTATTTACTTTGTTCTCCTGATGATGAGTGTTTCTGCACTCGAAACATGTCGAATTATGAATTATTCTAGGTTCGCCTAGCTATTCTAATAAACTTGTGAAGAAAGACTTTGTGCTTTTCTTTTTTCTATACATTTAACTCCACTTTGAGTATGGACTACTTTTTCAAAATTAAATATATATGATTTAGTAAAATACACTTGTGAATATGGTTTGTAAATTATTTATCAAATATATTTCAAATTACAATAATTTCAAACAAATTTCTTTATGATGTTTCAAATTCATCGAAGGTATTAAAAGAAGTTCCTCAAGAATCTGTTTCGGGTCCTTTATTACTTATAATTTATAGGTACATATAATTCATATTTATCCATGAAATATGGTAATCCATTAGCTTTTGCTGATAATAAACAAATAAACTGCTGCACATAATAATTATCGTTACAAGAGCATTTTTAGTCAAATTTGATACCGTGTAATTCCTGATATACTGAACGCATTTTAAAAAGCTGGTCAGATTTCAAAAGGTATTTTTATCCTCTATTGAATCATTCGTAACAACTTTTTAGATTTTGACGGGGGGCTATAATACAGGGTAAAACAAAATGTCGTGCATTTTAAAAAAATTCACTTGCTTCCCATTTTGCAGGAAGACCATGCTGATATTTTTTGAACCTAACATTTCATAGATATTGATCATATCTCGGGACCTTTTTGGGATTTTGCGAATATCTACTGTCGTTTTCAAAAAAATAAATTTTTTCAAAATTTTTATTTTTTTTTTAATTTTATGTTTCTACACCAATTTGCTCGATTTTGTAAAGTGCATTATTAATCAAGTTATCTTTGCTAACTTCTATTTCTATCCCCCTCAAATAAAGAACTCATCATGCTGTGCATGAATATATACAATGCTTTTATTCTCGCAGTAAATTCAGGTTACTCCGTATATTAGTATAAGTTTCCATATTTATCCTATTAAAATCAAGAGTGCCAGTTAAAACAGCTTTAATATAAACGTCATGTTGCCTATCAATGGTTCAATGTTTGTTAGTGGCAAATTGACAGTATCGTTGATACTTTGTTATATTCAAAAGAACTCTTTAACAAATACAAAAATCAGCTTAACCACCCAATAAACCAATAGATTATCAATACTTGTGGATTAAATCAATCAAAAATGCCACGACTATCTCAAAGGGAAATGGAAAATACTGTAAGGTAAGAATTATTAGATATAATTTAATTTTTTTTCGAATCTGCCAAAGTATTTTTTCATAGGTTGAGAGGATTGGGACATTCTCTAGAACAAATAGCAGCCCTTTATAACACAAGCCGTATGTCTGTTTCGAGACTCTTAAGCAGGTACGCGATAACTGGAAGAGAGGAATATCGTCGTGGAACTGGACGACCCAGGATTACCAATCGTAGAGATGACCAGCGTATACTGCTTATTGTAAACCGCCGAAGAACTCGTAATTCGAGACAGATAAGAAATGCTACAGGTTTAAATGTATCCTGCATGACCATACGGCGTCGCCTTCACGAGCGAAATTTACATGCTCGAAGACGAGCAGCGTGTCCCCAACTCCTAAGAATCCATCGAGCCGCGAGAAGGACATGGGCAATTGACCATCAGCATTGGGGAGTAGCAGAATGGGCTAGGTGCATGTTTGTAGATGAGGCTAGATTTAACTTGTATAATTCTGATGGGCGTATTTTAGTGTGGAGAGAAAGGGGGGAACGATTCAGAGAAGAACATATGGAAGCAAGGGTGGCGTTTGGAGGAGGCGGAGTAACTGTTTGGGGTGGAATCATGAGGAATGGTAGAACTGAATTGATTGTATTGATTGGGAAAGATATGACTGCCGCGACGTATAGAAAAAGATGTTTGAGAGATATTGTTTTGCCCTTTGCAGATAATTTTGGGGGCGACTTTATTTTAGTCGACGACAATGCTCGCCCTCATAGAGCAAGAATCGTGAACGACTTTCTTAGGGAAAACAATATCACGCGTATGATTTGGCCTGCTAGGTCGCCTGATATGAATCCTATAGAGCATGTGTGGAGTAACCTTAAGTTACGTTTGAATCGGGAAGGGAATGAATTTAAAAATTTGCAAGAATTGGTGAATGCGATTTTGCGTGAATGGGAAGCTATTAAGTAAGAGTAAGGGACGTCCTTCTAAATAGAGGCGGTCCAACAAGGTTTTAAATGTTCATCCGCCGAATATTTTTATTTGATGCACTCCAGATTATTTTTTTTACATGAATCATTATAATGAACAAAGAACTGATTTTATTCTTGATTTAAGTTCCTAAATAAAACTATTGTAGGTATATATTCGCATGATGAGTTTTTTATTTGAGGAGGATAGAAATAGAAGTTAGCAAAGATAACTTGATTAATGATGCACTTTACAAAATCGAGCAAATTGGTGTAGAAACATAAAATTAAAAAAAAAATTTTCGAAAAAAATTTATTTTTTGAAAACGACAGTAGATATTCGCAAAATCCCAAAAAGGTCCCGAGATATGATCAATATCTATGAAATATTAGGTTCAAAAAATATCAGCATGGTCTTCCTGCAAAATGGGGAGCAAGTGAAATTTTTTTCAAAATGCACGACATTTTGTTTTACCCTGTATTATAGCCCCGGTCAAAATCTAAGAAGTTGTTACGAATGGTTCAATAGAGGATAAAAATACCTTTCGAAATCTGACCAGCTTTTTAAAATGCGTTCAGTATATCAGGAATTACACGGTATCAAATTTGACTAAAAAATGCTCTTGTAACGATAATTATGTGCAGCAGTTTATATCACAAAATAAGAAATGATAATCTTATGCATTGGATTTCATTAATAAATGAGGACCTTTTTAATGTTTCCAAAGTAATAAAGGATCTTGGCTTAAAACATAACGAAAATAAAACAAGTTTACTTTTATTCGATCCAAAATCTATTTATTCAAAAATAATAATCTACACTGATTTCAAAATTAATAATAATAATGATGCGATACCGTTGGTAACATCAGCTAGAAATCTTGGTTTTAGTTTTGGTTCTGTGAAGCTGATATAAAAAACATAATAAAAAATTCTTAATACAAACTAATAATTTTAAATTGTACTTGTTTTATTCATAAAATAATTGTACCTACATACATTAATGATGGATTTTTAATTTAAAGGTAATTTTTGTGATTGAAGCCACAATGACATAAAATGTTAACCAGACTTTAAATTTTCTGTTATTTCGGAAAAACTATTCGAACCATATCGTATAGTATACAGTGTGACCAGTAAAGTCCGCATCATATGGTATTTTTTTTTTATTAATAACTTTATTCGAAATTTGATTTTGGCATCAAATTCTGCTTCGATCGAGATGAAAATTAAGCAAAAAAATAGTAGTCACGTGATTCGCATTATCAGCCAAATTTTAATTATTTCCAAAAAATAATTCAAAAGTGGGGTTATTTCTGAAAGTATCGAAAAAAGTTATTAAAAAAAGTTTTTTTAATGCAGTTACTAGCCCACATGCAAAATTTTAGCTGGATAAGATAATTCTTATTTATATATTATTATATTATAGATATATTTATATTTATTTGTTTTTGACCCTGTATAAGGTAACTTTATAAAATAAGTATTTTTGAAAACGGAGTTTGGGTCTGAAAGTAACACACCTTAATATTAAGACAAAAAAGAACACAGTGTCATCAGTAAAATGTTCATTAAGTGGAAATAAATTTTAGTGGTGGGTAAAAAATTAAAATTATCTTATGCAGCTAAAATTTTGCATGTGGGCTAGAAACTGCATTTAAAAAAACTTTTTTCGATATTTTCAGAAATAACCCCATTTTTTGAATAATTTTTTGGAAAAAATTAAAATTTGACAGATAATGCGAATTACGTGACTACTATTTTTTTGCTTAATTTTTATCTCGATCGAAGCAGAACTTGATGCCAAAGTCAAATTTCCAATAAAGTTATTAATAAAAAAAAATTCCATATTATGCGGACTTTACTGGTTACACTGTATGGTATAGTCTGCAATTAATTTAATAAAATCCCTTAATTTTAATAATGATATTGAATTTATTTAAATTAAAAATAATAGTGGCCCTAAAACTGATTCTTGTCAATTCCTATTCATTATTTTTTTAGATTTTGAGAAGTTTGTGGGCAGCAGGAATAAAGTGTTCTCTTATAGAGGCGACAAATACCGTTGAAATTCAAGAACAACTAATCGAATTGGGGGTTTCACACGCCATTATTTTAAAAGACAACGATCAGGGAATGGTTAGAGTAAGAAGTTGGGATAAGGATTCTAGAGAAAGGTAAATAGACTATTATTGGCCGGATAATAGCCCATTCCAGGTCCGGATTTTGTTACCATCGTAAATTTAGTTATGAATATACAAGATACATATTGTGTTGTATATAAATGTGAAGTCCCTCAATATTTATAAATATACACTGAATACACTCAGAAATTACTACTAGCGCCCCCATAGTTTGAAAATACAGCGTAAATGATTTAAATTTTATTCACCGCAATGCACGATCACAATGTCTTTGGTTTGTTTGTAAAGAAAACCACACAGGAATAGGCGTGCGCACTGCAAAATCGTTGAACGAATGGGAAGATAGACAGGTACGGGCTTTAACATTTTGTTTGTGTGGCTTAGGCGTAGTTAGATGTCTTTAAATTGATCATAATAAAATAAGAGTACATATCAAGAACTATCACAACTTCATACTTACTGAAAGTATAAAATATCCGGTATTTTACCCCTATTTGGGCCTAATAAAATCATATAATGCTTCTTACTATACTATAATACCAACAATATATGCAGTGACGTAATTCTTAGCAGATAGACGGTTGCAGTGTGGCAAGTGAAAGGGGAACGCAATCCAGTAGCGTGCATGTTTTGAGACTTCATTACATGATAAATTTAAAACATTTTTTAACTTTTGATATTTAACTTTTGATATTTTATAACAATGAGAAATGGTTGTGGATTTTTGGCAGGGCAAATTCAAACATTATAAAACCTTATGTATTCCTACTAGATTTTAATTACTTACTATATAGATATAAAAATTCTTTTCCTTGAGTTAGGTACAGAATAGTCACTACTTGAAGGGGACTCTTCCATATTAACAAAGTAATGCAAAATATACCTAACAAAATTTCAAGAACAACGACAATAAAAAGCAAGAGCAATAACAACAAACAATAACAATACTATGAACTGAAATACAGAAATTAATTTACAAACCGATATTATTTCTGACACCCGCCGACCGGTCTCAAGCGCCGGCTAAGATCCAGAGTAATGCCTTTTACAAAATTCAGTTCCTTGTTCAATCAGGCAATCAATCAAATATCTTTTCCTAAGTACATCGATTAAAAAAGGATAACATTAAAACTGTGCAACGTCAAACGCAATGTTGCACCGTCAAGTATAGTGACCAATCGGGAAACAATTCAATTGCACCGCCCATATCCCTAGCTATCTTTGCAAACTCGATATCGGGACCCGATTTGTTAAGTTAAATGATAATAAATAGTAATGTCGTATTTATGTATGTATGGCAAAATTATTTAAAAATCTTTAATTTGAACAAATAGTCCATACTTGAAGTGGAGTTGAGAGTATGAATAGGAAAGAAAAACACAAAGTCTTCCTCCACAAGATTTAATAGAATAAAATATCTTTGTTTAAAGGTCTCTATATGTTTCGAACGCAGAAACGTTCATCATCAGGAGACAGAAAATTATATATTGCTGATGATTTTAGCAAAAGAGAAAATGATAAGTGGTATTCATAAAACCTTAATGGAGCTTTTATGGCATCAAAAGTTGTATTGACTACAATGCTCAACTTCTATACACGAAGTAATTTTAATTTTTACAATGTCTTTAAGACCTGTTTTTAAATTAAACCGTTTTTACATCTTCTTTTTGGAAGTGTTTTTCTGCCTCCACGTCTCCCCCTTTTTTTGGTTGTTCTAGACCCTAATTTTTCACATACTCCGTACGTTTAACTGATCTCCATTTCTATTATCTTTACATAATGTAATTTTAACAATACAACTTTTGATGCCATAAAAGGTTTTATGCCTACCACTTAACATTTTCTCTTTTGCTAAAATCATCAGCAATATATAATTTTCTGTCTCCTGATGATGAACGTTTCTGTGTTCGAAACATGTAGGGACCTTTAAACAATCTATTAAATCTTGTGGAGGAAGACTTTGAGTTTTTCTTTCCTATTCATAAAAATCTTTAGTTTAGAACTAATTTACGTACCGTTTATAACTTTTGTACGAAATACAAATCAAATTGTTGTAATTTGTGTTTAATTTTGTCGAGTTATTGTACGCTTTCAACAATTACCTCCCCTAGGCTCAAATCCTACTACGTGACAATAGTATGACAGAGTGGTCATGATTTTTACACTGCAACATTCTGTCCTATTGCATGTTTTCTTTTAAATGTCGCTTTATCGTTACAAAACTACTGACGTCACTGCATATATTTTTGGTATTATACTATAAAGTCGCCACAGTGGATCTTTTCCCGTGCATCATCACTTTTACGTCATCAAAATTGTATGAATCAAATTAAAATTACGAGACGAAAAAAGTCAAAACTAAGTCTAAGTTCATAAAATGGACGTGCCTGCCTACCGTTTGACGTACCTACATAATATCCCGAAAAATTATTATTTATTTTAAGTTTTGCCCGGCATTTTCTATTATCTAAAAGAAATTGACAAACAAATGTTAATACACTTAATACTATTTTTAAAGCTTAAAATCTAGAAAAGTTCGGTGTTTTATTGACTATTAAAATCGCAAAAGTCAAATTTTTGACATCCTTTCATTTAAGGGAATTTAGCCACTGCCGTAAACTTTTCAAATAAACGGTTAGAATATTTAAAATAAATAAATTAGGTATTATAAAAATCCATAAATACTTACCGCCAAAACAGATGGTGGGTGTAATTAGCTCTAAAAAGAACAATTTTTAGAAAAAGGAACAGTTTTAAGGTACACAAATTTACAAAATACGAATTAGATTGGCAGATCAAAACAAGGTTGACAATGACGTTCTAAAATACAACGGTAGTCAACTAAACAAATAAAAAAAGTAATTAATTGACGTTTATAGTTTTATTCTTTTCTAGCACGTTATATTATTGCGGAATCTTGGAGACGTTCTTTTATGCTTTTATTCAAACTTGTTACTGTAATAAATAAGGATGCAGAGTTATTAACCACGTTGAGTCCTGATCGTTGATTGATGACGCACGGGCAAAGATCCACTGTGGCGACTTTAGTCATTGTATCCGAGTTACTAAAGGCACAAACACAATTAATTAAACTACACAAAAACTAGAAATCCCTAAATATTAAACACTCACAATAGCAAAGAAAACATGAAGCAATCATATGTATGAGGTTAGCAACGTTCATCAGCACCGTTTATGCAGCGACGGCATTTTTTTTGGGGAACGTGTCATTCCGCCTGTAGCGTTTCTAAACGAATTTAAATTTTTTTTAGTGTCAATAATATACGGCGCATGTGATAAAACCCAGGCCACACGGCAGTCAAGGAAACAGCCCGTTGCTACGTGAGAGCGACGCTTGGCTGCCATTAGGCTGATGAAAGGTGCGGTGTTATCATTTGAGTATTTGGACTTAACAATAAAAATGAATATATTATGAAACGAAGTAATAAATTAGAAGCTATAAAAATATAACACCTCTCGTCAAATTTCTCTAAAATCAAGCTGCATCGTGGCTTAGCCACCTTTCCTGTTGAAGTCTAAATCCGCATGTGGCGCCATCTAAAGTTTACAATAAAAATGAGAGCAGATTTTAATTTTTCACCCCACAAAACCAGCAGAATATTGTGATATTACACCAATTATCAAAAAAAATATTTATGAAAAACTAAAACCAAATGTAACTTTTGACACTGTGTATCTCCGAAATCATCCACTTTTTGACTTGATATTTAAGCTTCAGAAATGTGTGGTAGCACTTTTTCCGCAAATTTTAGTCTATGGATTTTCGACGTTATGAGCAGTTTGAGGTTAGAAAATGTTAGCTTTTTCGACATTTTGACGTGACATTTTGACGTGACATTTTGACAGCCAATGGTTATTGGCTCTCCTTGTTAAATAGTAATAACTGAACAAAGAGAGAGAAGAATTCTGGAAGGTTTTGTTTCGCAAGCAGTTTCCGAAATCGCCATTGGGGGTCTACCAGTAAATTCCCGATACCCGGTTTAAAATATAACCAGAATTAATGTACATTTTTCACAAAATATTTAACTGTACAGTTGACGACATATAAATTCGTACACTCCACCCATACATAACTCAATTACAACAAAATTGGGTAAAACGGCTTTCTCACCTTGCTGCTTATGGTATCTTCCAACTTGCGTACGTCCAATTTGCGTACAAGGATTATTTCTTCCAACTTGCGTACATGGGTAGGTAGGTCCAGCGAACCATGTAAAACTGCAAGAGTACATTATTCCAACTTGCGTACATACACAGTGTTTTAAACGGACCGTAATAATACGCCTCCAATCGGTTCTAAAACGTGTATTGGCAACCGGTTTGTTCGTTGTTATCAGAGCATTTTTTTATGTCTTTAGTTTGTTTATTTATAAGCTTCTAATATTTGTGTATGTACGCAAGTTGGAATAATGTACTCTTGCAGTTTTACCTGGTTCGCGGGACCTACCTACCCATGTACGCAAGTTGGAAGAAATATTCCTTGTACGCAAGTTGGACGTACGCAAGTTGGATATATTCGCTGCTTATACCTGGATAGAACACCAGCTATATACATAGCTGTAAATTATTGTATGCACGATTTTTTACCATAAGTAATAATGGTTATTTCTAAATATTTTTGTGTTTAAATTACAGCCGCGTAATAAGAAAATTATAAAATAATACCAGGAAAACTACAAAAGTATGAAGCCAAAAAGGGTAAATTTATTAACAAACAACAAACAAAATACTAATATTTAATTGCTACGCCATTGGATTCTAACACTAATCGCAATCTTCTTGGCATTGACAAAATAAAACTTCTGGTGTAATCCGGAGTTAGCCCTTCCCAAATTTCTTCTATTTTATCAAATAACTCTATTTCATTCTGTGGTTTAAAATTTATTTTGTACATTTTTTTTACCATCAATCCCCAAACATTTTCAATTGGATTTAAATCAGGACTTCTTGAGCACCAAGGCAGACATATTACGTTGTTTTGTCCAAACCATTTTCCTATATTTCTTGCAGTATGCACAGGGCAGTTATCCTGCTGAAATATAAAGTTATTTCCTTCAAAAACTATCGCGGTAGAAGGAAGAAAAACATTTTCCAAAATCTTAAGATATATATTACTGTTTAGTGTTGCACCAATATTCCAGCATATACCTGCACCGTAAACACTTATCCATGCCCGCATATTAACGGAGAAACGTCCACTAGTTTGCTTTTTTTGAGTAACTTCTCATCATATCGGGAATTTGGTGGTCTATATATATACTCGAATCCTTTCATTATATGTAGACTGAAAAGTTTTCTCATCGGCAAAGATAACATTTTTGCCAAAAAAATCATTTTCTGGTAAATATTGCATAGCAAACCCAATTCTTTGTTCCTTATTACTATTTTTTAAAAACGGATTGGATGTAGCTGCTCGATTTCTTAATTCGGAACATTGTCTTACTCTGCGTTGCGCAGTTCTAGATGAAGCAGGGAACCCCTTTACAATTCCTTGAACAGTACTTCTAGGTACTCTAAAATAATCAGCTATTCTTCCATAAGACCACCCTATTGCGACTAATATTATTCTTGCTTTTTCAATAATACCCTAATGAGGCATTTTTAAATCAAATAAGATAATGGCAATACTTTGACAGATATCATGATAACAATTAACACTTGAATGATGAAAGAGTTTTGGAAGTATCTCCAGTCGTCTTCAGGTCAATTAACACGCTACCAAGGTAATAAAGGTAAAAAAGTTGCATTTACAGTGTCACAGTTTAGTGTACGAAATTATCCGTCGTCAACTGTACCTACATACGAAAAAGTGTGCTCTTCGTTGTCGAATTACCAGTATCTAATTCGGTCACAGTTTTGACAGGTTTCAAGAAAAACTCTACACTACCTCTGAGCTTGTTGAAAACATGCAGAAAATTCTGAAAGTACGAAGCGATAGCTTAACTGACAACAATCAGTTATCGACCGCATTATCAAGGTCTGAGAGTAAAACAAATTACTCGGAAAAAAGTGAATCTGAAGCAGTTGTTGATGTATTTTTTGTCACGTCGGAAAAATTGTCGTCAAATGGCCGAAGAAGATATGAAAATCAGGTGAAATCCCAACTGGATGGTTTATTCAAAAAACTGTCAGGTCTCATAACAGTGATTGGAATAAATATTGAATCTAATGTGTTGAGGTCTTTGACGTCATTCTTAGAATTTGAGTCCGAAAATGTTTATTGGAAATCTGTTGAAAACTGCATAGGAAAGTAAGTAAAATTTTTATTAATAATATATCTTTATTCTGAAGCAACTTAAAAGTTCATTATAGAGAATAAAACATTGAATATATAATATATAAAATCACAAATAATAAAAATTATCAACGGGATTTATAAAACCCAGTGCGACATCTTGCGTCCCAGTACGGTACCTTAGAAAAGGTCAGTCGCAAAGGGATTATTCTGTAAAAACAGAAAATTTTGCAAGCATGCCCTCAAAACCGGTATAAGTGCCGGACCACAGATATTAATTCGAAAAAGTTTTGTCTGTTTCCTTCCGCCAAACCCATCCCCAGACGCGTTTCGCCGTTATTACGGCTCATCAGTGAGGCTCAGTTTGGCAGAAGGAAACAGGGCTCAAAGACAAATCACTTGTCAGGATCGATCATCAACGGGATTTATAAAACCCAGTACGGTACCTTAGAAAAGGTCAGTCGCAAAGGGATTATTCTGTAAAAACAGAAAATTTTGCAAGCATGCCCTCAAAACCGGTATAAGTGCCGGACCACAGATATTAATTCGAAAAAGTTTTGTCTGTTTCCTTCCGCCAAACCCATCCCCAGACGCGTTTCGCCGTTATTACGGCTCATCAGTGAGGCTCAGTTTGGCAGAAGGAAACAGGGCTCAAAGACAAATCACTTGTCAGGATCGATCATCAACGGGATTTATAAAACCCAGTACGGTACCTTAGAAAAGGTCAGTCGCAAAGGGATTATTCTGTAAAAACAGAAAATTTTGCAAGCATGCCCTCAAAACCGGTATAAGTGCCGGACCACAGATATTAATTCGAAAAAGTTTTGTCTGTTTCCTTCCGCCAAACCCATCCCCAGACGCGTTTCGCCGTTATTACGGCTCATCAGTGAGGCTCAGTTTGGTAGAAGGAAACAGGGCTCAAAGACAAATCACTTGTCAGGATCGATCATCAACGGGATTTATAAAACCCAGTACGGTACCTTAGAAAAGGTCAGTCGCAAAGGGATTATTCTGTAAAAACAGAAAATTTTGCAAGCATGCCCTCAAAACCGGTATAAGTGCCGGACCACAGATATTAATTCGAAAAAGTTTTGTCTGTTTCCTTCCGCCAAACCCATCCCCAGACGCGTTTCGCCGTTATTACGGCTCATCAGTGAGGCTCAGTTTGGGACGCAAGATGTCGCACTGGGTTTTATAAATCCCGTTGATGATCGATCCTGACAAGTGATTTGTCTTTGAGCCCTGTTTCCTTCTGCCAAACTGAGCCTCACTGATGAGCCGTAATAACGGCGAAACGCGTCTGGGGATGGGTTTGGCGGAAGGAAACAGACAAAACTTTTTCGAATTAATATCTGTGGTCCGGCACTTATACCGGTTTTGAGGGCATGCTTGCAAAATTTTCTGTTTTTACAGAATAATCCCTTTGCGACTGACCTTTTCTAAGGTACCGTACTGGGTTTTATAAATCCCGTTGATGATCGATCCTGACAAGTGATTTGTCTTTGAGCCCTGTTTCCTTCTGCCAAACTGAGCCTCACTGATGAGCCGTAATAACGGCGAAACGCGTCTGGGGATGGGTTTGGCGGAAGGAAACAGACAAAACTTTTTCGAATTAATATCTGTGGTCCGGCACTTATACGGGTTTTGAGGGCATGCTTGCAAAATTTTCTGTTTTTACAGAATAATCCCTTTGCGACTGACCTTTTCTAAGGTACCGTACTGGGACGCAAGATGTCGCACTGGGTTTTATAAATCCCGTTGATGATCGATCCTGACAAGTGATTTGTCTTTGAGCCCTGTTTCCTTCTGCCAAACTGAGCCTCACTGATGAGCCGTAATAACGGCGAAACGCGTCTGGGGATGGGTTTGGCGGAAGGAAACAGACAAAACTTTTTCGAATTAATAAAAATTATGTTTTGTAACTATTAATAATTTCATCAAAATTATTTAAAAAAATATATAGGTACGTTAAAAGTTATACAAATTAGTAATAAACTAACATTTAATTTTTGTTTAAATATTTGTTTAAAAGTCCATAATTTTGATATTTGTTTCATTTATTTCGACAAACTGTTGTTAATTCTTATTCCTTTATATTATAATATTGATCTTTGGTCAAAAGTACCATAGGTGTTCGAATTTGATGGTTTTGTCTCGTGTTGTAAATAATTTTGGTCGGATGCTCGGATGAAATATTATATTCGATTGTTTTTCTTTAATAATAATAATAATAGAGTGTATTAGAATGCTTAGTTTTAATATAATATAAAGCTTTTCTAAATTTAAATATCCATTTGATTCATACAAATTTATAGTTGGTTCTAAAAAAGGTTTAAAGTTTATGTATGCATTTAATTATTTTGTTTTGTAGTTTTTTTAATGGCTGAATTGTAGTTAAATTCGCTGATCCCCAAATTGAAATCATATACTGTAATTTTGAATAAACCAGAGAATAATATATATTTTTTAAATATTTTAACGATATATAATTTTTAGCTTTAAATAAAATGCAAATTATTGGTGAGATGTAACTTCTTTAATATTCAATATGTTTTTCCAACTTAAATTTTCATCAATATATAAACCTAAAAATTTAATTGTATTAGTATATTTAATTAAAGGATTATTAAAAGATAGTGAAGAAATATTATTATTTTTTAATTTTGATTTACTTATAAACATAAAAGATGATTTATTAAAATTTAATGATGTTTTATTAATTTCAAGCCATTTACATATTATATTTAGGTCGTGGTTAATGTACAAAATATACAATAGTAGTATCATCGGCAAACAATTTTATTTTACCTTTTAAATTTAATTTTGCTATAGAATTAATGTAGATTTAAAAAAAAAAGTAGGTCCTAAGGTTGATCCTTGCGAAACACCACAAGTTATGTTTTTTGGTGAACTTTTATCATTTTCAATTTGAGCAATCTGCTTTCTTGCTTTTTATTACTTAAGTAATTGTTTAACAATAAATAAATATTTTCTCGAATTCCAATATTGTATAGGCATTTAAGTAAAATGTTGTGATTGACTGTATCAAATGCTTTACATAAATCTAGTGACAGTAGGCAGCATTTTTGGTTGTTATCAACGTTTTGTTGTATATTTTTGATAATATTAAAATTCGCGCCTCCATCTAAAAACATTAAACAACATTTTTTTTAGATATAAATTAATTATTATTAAAATAAATATTTTTTAGGCATCAAAGACATAAACAGTACCTGAATGAGATTTGCGAAGAAATATGGGAAGTCAAAACCAAGAAAACCAACCCTACCGTTGTCTTGTATAGTTTGTCCGAAAATTTTTATAGATTAATTATTTAAATCCTAAGTTTTTGGCAGATAAAACGAAGACTAGGAAAGAAATAGAGCTAAGGTTTATATTTTTGACTTTTTTTTAAAGGAATGTTTTGATAAATTGTTACTTTTTTGAAATTTAGCGTTATTTGTCTCAATAATATGTTTACTTATCTCAAACTTTGATGCGAGTAAAAAGAACAACTCGTCGATTTACTAACTATTATAAATACACTTTTGTTACCGATGAAAACGGTGCATACGGTTGTCTTGATATTATCTTACCTATACCGTACTGGCAAGCTCGAACTAATAGTTAAATCTTTGTGGGTATGAGAGAGTAAATGATATGTTTAGATGCCCGCACTAAGGACAACAGATCAATCAGTGTTGCCGAGGTAACCAACTCCAGTAAAGAGTAATGTTGGAACACAACCACCTTGAAAACAAGCCATAAAGTGACATCGGGCAACGCCGCATCAGCTGGGAGTTGCGTATCCACAAGCTATTATTATGATGGGCGGAAACGGGCGAGTTTTTTTATTCTTTCTGATATTATTTTTTGTTTTTTTTTTGGCTCTGTTGCCACTATATTGATATTGAAAGATGTACAAAAAAGTAATAAATAGTTTTGGATAACAAGAACAACTTACCTAATTATTAAATATTAGTAATATTGCATTGAGAACTGTTTTTGTTTCACTACGAGTAGATTTAGTTGATCGATCAAAAGTAATAATCTATTATACAAATTATTATCTTCTGCGTTTAAATTACAGGATTGACTATCGACTTCTGAAGTCTCAAAATTTAGTAAGCTTAAGGCTTTGTTTAAGAAATCTACGCTTGTCTTAAGAAAGTTACCTACTATCTGGGTATAACTTCGTTACTTTCACACTGTATGAATTGGTACCGAGACAATAAGTTTTCAAGCTGAGACCACCTGCTTAGTTTCATTTCAAAGGGTAAAATCCATTTCAAATCATTGTAAGCCGATTCATTACCTTTTAAAAAAAACCTTTACCTTCATATCAATGTCCACTGAAACCTGATTAACAATATTTATACAGTCATTGGTCAAATCTAAACTACTTATAAAAATTTATTTTTGAGTCACTTACAATTTTTACTTCCCAAAATTCAGAAGTATTAATTTTTTGTGAATAATTACTGAGATCGTCAAAACTTTTTATAAAATCTGATTGCTCGAAAGTTTGATTAAGTTGAGAGGTACGCTCTTGTTGTTCCTCGTTTCTCTCCGCTGGACTTTTTCTAGGAATGAGAACAGTTTTTGACAAGTAAGCAGGCAAATTGGGATAAAAGCACGGAACAGCTGTTAAATTTAGTCTCACTTCAGTTGGATTTTTTTGTGGTGCCATCAGGCAAAAGATAAATATCCTTACGAATAATGTGACTGGGGACAAAATGCTTAGCACAAACTATAGAACAGTGGCGACCAATTAGCTCTTTTTTTTTTTTTATTTATTTATTTTACGTCGGCCTTTTTCCGCAACGAGGCCAATCACCGACGCCAGGAAATTTGTCACACACTATCTGGTAATTTTGCCGAATCCCTCTTTGTCGAGGGTAGGGTTCTTTAACGTGCCAACATCCATGACACGGGGCCCACAGTTTAACGTCTCTTCCGAAAGACGGCGCCACCTCTTAAACCAAATTCCAAATTTAACATCGACGTTGCCGGCATCGGGAATGGAACCCGGGCCTACGATCTGTGAGGCTGCTGCGCTGACCACCAGACCACAACGTCGACTTAGCTCTTGGAATGGCTTTTAGCCATAGAATTTTCAGATTTTCATCTTTTGGGAAGTGAAAAACTGATACACTCACCTGCTTTTAAAGCACTTTTATAGTTAGAGTTACACCCAGGAATATAGCAGGAGTTTGGCATGTTGATAAATAAACAAACTAAAAGAAAAAAAAATAGTAGGTACTTGTCTAAGTACCTAGGTATCTAGAGGTATCCTACCTACTTACGAACTATCTCTACTAGTGATATTTTTAAACTAAATCACATATACCTTCAAGCTAAATAAACACTTCAATATTTAATAAATTAACTGTAGCCACAAAACAATAAAGTTTATCCCAAAGAGCTAACTAGAATACAAAAAACACAACTTTTAAATTAAAACAAATAAAATTCTGCCGCCATTTATAAAACCCGTAAACAAACTGTCAGGCCGGCCAGACTGTTGGATTTTTCACTTTAATAATGCTATTAGAGCAAACTCGCACCACAAGTAAGTGGGAAGTAAAAAACTGATACACTCTCTTCACCTGCCTTTAAAACACTTTTATAGTTAGAGTTACACCCAGGAATACAGCAGGGGCTTGGCATATTGATAAATAAACAAACTGAAAGAAAAAAAAATTGTATTTACCCAAGTACCTAGGTATCTAGAGGTATCCTACCTACTTATGAACTATCTCTACTAGCGATATTTTTAAACTAAGTCACATATACCTTCAAGCTAAATAAACACTTCAATATTTAATAAATTAACTGTAGCCACAAAACAATAAAGTTTATCCCAATGAGCTAACTAGAATACAAAAAACACAACTTTTAAATTAAAACAAATAAAATTCTGCTGCCATTTATAAGACCAATACAAACCGCCCGCCCGGCCAGGCTGTTCGATTTCTCACTTTATTAATGCTATTACAGCAAGCCCGCACCAAAAATGTTCACTACTATTTTGCAAAGGTTCTTATAGCACATGTCACTTAAATTTTCTATCAGATCAATCAAAAACCGGATAAAAATACAAATTAATACGAAAAACCGCAAGGTTAACACCTTAATCAAGAGTAAATTACATACTAAAACATGGCTAACTTCAAAAAAGTCACGTGACCAGCATACCGCCAAGCAGTGTTGTCGATGTTTCTGTTTCGTGGCTTGGTAAGTAAAGAGGGCTGTGGTTGGAATATTCATTTGTCGCACATTTAATTACTCTCGAATTATTTTGCGTTTATGGTGAAATATACAGTGCTGGTATACAACCTCAATTTCTTAAATCTGTCAGGAATATTTAAGATAGTTTTGGGTGTTGGGACAGGTTGGTCAGGATACAAAAATGCAAAACGCCCAATTCCTCTGCACTCTCATCCTTTGCATGCCATACAATAACTTTAATTTTCTGTTCTTGCCAATAAACCATTTCAAAACACCAGCAGACATTTCACCGTACGCTTACCTGAAAAATTCAGGCCGAACGTATTTGTTGCTATGAAGGGGGAATGCCGTGAGAGCGGAATGTGAACGGCGCTCGAACGTCGAACAAAAGTTGGCGCTTGACAACGTTCAATCTAGAACGATCTCTTTTTAACTCGCGCCAAGTCCATATTGCGTTCTTTACAAAAGCTGCTCTGTATGTTCAGGCCATAGACAATTTACCTTTAGATAAGCAAACAATAATCAGGAAAGTGGCAAATTTATGGCCTCGCGCATGTAAACAAATAAGCTAGACACTATTAGAGATGCGCACTGTAGACCAGGGCTGAAGCCTTTGAAAATGGTAAAAGTGAAAAAAAAAATAATAGTAGGATGAAACCCATTGGAAAAGGAAGAGAGTATAACAAAAATGAAAGGAAAAGTAAATTACGGGCGATCCGAGGTCGGGAAGGGGGGGGGAGGGGGAGTTTTTAAGGGTAGAAAACGATTTATCTCGATTTCCGGCAATACTACAAGTCCTATGGAAAAACGTTAAATGGCAAAGTTGTAGGTAATAAAAAGATTTACAACTTTTGTATTTGCACTTTTTTCACATAACCTCAAAATTTATGTCAAAAATTCAAATAACCAAGTTTTTGGTTTTTTATTTTTATCTTTTACACAAAAATTTTTTTATACACGAAATTTGGTGAAAACTTTCTTTTTTATGTCCCAAACACACTGTAATTTTTTTGATTTAAAATATTTATTTTTTAACCTTATTTTGACTTAATATCGAAAAAGCAACCTAATTTTCAATCGAAAATTCTCACGTCAAAATATCTGCTTTTTTAAAAAAGTCGGTGGGCTTTTTGTTCGTTGAAATCTCTTCTTTCTGATGGTGTAAAAAATATATACATTACTATGGTAAATGTTCTCAATTCAATTCAATTCCCCTTTAAATCCTACCTTTAATTATATTTAGATCAACTATTTACGCATGTTTTTTGCGATCTTTATGTTTTATGGATTTGTAATTTTTTGCTTATCAATGTAACATGGAATTTTACGTTTTTTGAGTAATTAAAGTATAAATTTTAATAAATAGCTCAAAATTGTACATAATGATTAAAAAAAATTATTCGGATTCGAGTTTTTTTGCATTTTTTGAGAACATTTACCATAGTGTACAGTTTACACTTGAAAACGGTTAGAGATACTAACTAACCGAAACGTTGTGTAAAGTAACAAAATAAAGACAATGGAAGTCCGACAAGGTTATTTCTTTAATATTACTTTATTGTCTACTACCTTCATTTACCATAGTAATGTATATTTTTTTACACCATCTGAAAGTAGAGATTTCAACGAATAAAAAGCCCACCGACATTTTTAAAAAAGCAGATATTTTGACTTGAGAATTTTCGATTGAAAATTAGGTTGCTTTTTCGATATTAAGTCAAAATAAGGTTAAAAAATAAATATTTTAAATCAGAAAAATTACAGTGTGTTTGGGACATAAAAAGGAAAGTTTTTACCAAATTTCGTGTATAAAATAATTTTTTTGTAAAAGATAAAAATAACTTGGTTATTTAAATTTTTGACATAAATTTTGAGGTTATGTGAAAAAAGTGCAAATACAAAAGTTGTAAATCTTTTTATTACCTACAAATTTGCCCTTTAACGTTTTTCCATAGGACTTGTAGTTTTGCCGGAAATCGAGATAAATCGTTTTCTACCCTTAAAAACTCAACCCTTTCCACTTCCCGACCTCGGATCGAAATTGGTCATAATAAAATAAAGTTATATATCAAGATACATCACAACTCCATACTTACCGAAAATACGAAATACTAGGTATTTTACTCCTATTTGGGCATAATAAAATTATACAACGGCTGCTACTAGACTTTGTTTATATTCCAATCAGAGTCACTAAAAGCACAAACACAATTCACTAAACTGCAGAAAAACTAGAAATCCGTAAATAGTAAACACCCACAATCCACAATAGCAAAGAAAACAACAAGGAATCCACAGAGAAAAAACACAACAACAAAAATAGCGCCGAGCTGGTTCTGGAGTGTATTTTGAGCATGTCGCAAAAGCAGGACAGGCCGATAACACGAGGTTTGTGCGCATGCCCGATGTTACCCAGAGGGAAGGCAGCTGACCGGCGAGTCATGCGCTCGGACGTATTTTTTCACCCATAAAACGTAACTTTTGTTTGCGCAGGAGATAAGCTGTACGTATCTAAAGGTAAATTGTCTATGGTCCAGGCTTGCCAGTACTGTACTTTTAAAAGAAAGGGTAATAAATAGGTAAGATAATAAAAAAAAAGTTTAAAATATTTGATTTTGATCGATTGGCTTATTTTTTGCGAAAATTATGTGAATATACTTAAAAAGCGTTTTATTCCATAAACAAAAATCATAATCATAATATTAAGGGTGCATTTCTGTTTTTGTAGTTTTTTTTTTGTTTGGTACGAGGAACACCAGAACAATGAAACAAAATATTTGATAACTTTATTTTTAACATAATCTTTAACTTCGGCGACACTGTGGGGTAACGAGTTTATTCCGTCAGAAAAAAATAATGCCTGCAGGCCTTCGTAATAATAGGCATTAAACCCAACATCACAAATCCAAGACTGACACAAAATGTACACCTTAATCTACAGTGTGACTTGTAAAGTCCGCATCATATGGGATTTTTTTTTATTAATGAATTTATTCAAAATTTGACTTTGGCATCAAGTTCTGCTTTGATCAAGATGAAAATTCAGCAAAAAAATAGTAGTCAGGTGATTCGCATTATCTGTCTAATTTTAATTTTTTTATCAAATAATTCAAAAGTGGGGTTATTTCTGAAAATATCGATAAAAGTTATTAGAAAAAGTTTTTTTAAATGCAGTTTCTAGCCCACGTGCAAAATTTCAGCTGCATAAGATTGATTGATTTTTTACCCATATTTTGCACCACTTTTGCACAATTAGACTCGACGCAACCCACATAAAACTTCTTAGTTTTGACAATGCTTTATTTCAGATACATTTTCTTTAAAGTAGCGCCATAATTAATGTGTTCTACAAAATCAAACTTGGGCTGTTAAAATTTGGTCGCATGTGATGCAAATTGTAGATATTTGTTTTTGACCCTGTATAAGGTAACTTAATAAAATAAGTATTTTTGAAAACGTAGTTTGTGTCTGAAAGTAATACACTTTAATATTAAGACAAAAAATAACATAGTGTCATCAGTAAAGTGTTCATTAAGGCCCGACTTTGTTGAGAAAGGAATTTATTTGCGACAAAGACTCATCCGAGCTGGACATATTCGCGATATCACGCCGTGTAGGAAAATATTCCCTAAACACCGATATACACTGAAATCAGAAGTCTTCACCGCTAGCGAGGCGATCGAATTCCGAGAATTTGTTATTTTCATCGATTTATTTCTAAATAAATGAAGATACATTTGACTTGATTTTATTTCGGAAACGAATTTTATTTTATAGAAAGTAGGTAGGTACTTCTAAAATTAGACAAAATAATATACCTAATCCTATGGATAGTATGATTTTTATATTTTTTTGTTTTATTTTATTTTATTAATGAAATCAAAGAAAATTTGTAAGTTTCATAGGTATCTAAACAATAAAATTTGGGATAGCAAAAAGTTTTGTGAATTCCCTGGAAAACTCTTCCTATTATAATGATTTAAAAGAAGGTAGGTACCTAATAAAAGTTTTGAAATCTTGGCCCATCCTGAAACTAAAGGTGCCAACTTAAATTGTATTTAGGGGATAACTTCATACATAACAAAATGTAGAAACTGTCATTGACGTGCGTTATTTTTTCTGTCGCGTTCCGTTATATTTAATTCTTTAGAGCATTTTATTTTTGAGGAACCGTTGTGCTGCCTGCCCCTCAAAAGAGAACAACGTAAGTAATCGTTTTACATTTGGCGACCTTTTTTTAAACAAGAAAGAAGGTACCGTATCGTCACACTTACGAAAATGGAATAAAGCATTCCATTATCAGTGTCGATTCAATACAAAGTCGCGGTATTTTGCTGCGGTATTTTTCTGGAGTTATTGCAAAAGTAATGCGACAGTAGGCGGGAACCGATGGATATTCCCGTCTATATAACTGCATCATAATGAAAGCGTCAGCGAACATTTGACCATGCGGCGAAAAGTCTTGTACTTACTATTTAGCTGCTAAATTGTACTGTTCGTCTAGAGAAGTAATAAAAATGTTCCTATGTTAAAAATCTAAACCGCAAAAGATCACATCTGCTACAAAAACGGGGACAGAGCATCAACAGCTATGGAATCCGAAATCATTGTAGAAGGATTTTTACAAAGTAAAAAATTACGTAAAAGTACGTTACGTACAAGCCATTCTTTATAGCAATTTCACAAGCAACAGTACTACAAATTGGGGCAAATAGGATTTCTATAAAAAAAAATTAAAGTTTAAAAAAAAAATTTCTGGCCTCTCGGTAGGTTTACCATTACGTTGAAATATTTTCCCAGCACTTTGCTTGTTTTTCCATCATCTCGTAGCTCCGTTAGAACTGTTTGCACCTATTATATTTCTAAACACCTTATTGTATTCTCCAGATGCGTTCGAAACATGTAGAGAATTACCCTGTATTAAACCTTGAAACTTATGTTTTTTAATATACCAATGGAGAAAGACTTAAAGTTTATTTATTTTCCCTTAATAATTATTTTGTTTCATATACAGAGATGACCGGTTTTGGCAAGGAAAAATGGAAGAGCAGTTAACATTTTTTTTTTCAGTTGCCTTCTTCCCGAAATAATAAATCCACAATACTCAAACAAGAGAAAAATTAAAGACAATTTTCATTTATTTCTGCTATCTAATAGACTGTCATTGTTAAATCATATTTTTAATAAAAATTTACTATAATATTTATATGTGCCTTATTTAGGGTATTCAACCTAATAATACCACTTCACTGCTACATTTCAGAAGGGGGCAGCCAAAAAACCGTAAAACTTCTCCTATTAAAACCTGGCTGTAAAAAATATAGACACTGTCCCCCTCCCTGTGAAGGGCCATGCCTACCAACGTAATGTCTTTTTATACTCTACATGACATACTGTCCAATTTATTAGTGGTGGGCAGAGTCGGATATTCTCATGAATCGGATAGTTTAAAATTACGTACTTTTAGGAATCGATTACTTTATTGAGTAGTGATTATCAGCTCGCAAGGGGCCAGAACTTCTAAAATGATGGTCGTCAATGCCGTATAAACATCTTCCATTTCTTAAAAAAAAATCCACAGATCTTGCATCTTACGCAAGTATCATAGGCATATTGAAAATACCTACCACATACAGTATATTCACTTTTGAGTTTTTTTTGGTTTTTTTTGAAATATTCTCCCCCGACTTTCTGTGTAATACGCCAAGACCGCCGCGCTATTTCGCTTTGTTTCATCGACATTCACTGTTTAGTTTTTCCAATTTTTTCAATTCTTTACCCCCAACTTCCTTTGTAATATTTCAAGATCGCCGCGCTATTGTTCTTAGTTCCAGAGATATGCATTTTTTAATTTTTCCAGCTTTTTTGCAATCTTCGCCCCCGACTTTATTTGTAATACGTCAAGACCGCCGCGCTATTTTGCTTTGATTCTGAGATATTCATTTTTTAGTTTTTTCCAGTTTTTATTATTTCTTTACCCCCGACTTCCTTTGTAATATTTCAAGACCGCCACGCTAATATTCTTAGTTCCAGAAATATTCACTTTTTAGTTTTTTCTGCTTTTTTGAAATCTTCACCCCTGACTTTCTGTGTAATACGCCAACACCGCCGCGCTATATCGCTTTGTTTCAGAGACATTCACGGTTTAGTTTTTTTCCACTTTTTTAAATTCTTTACCCCCGTGCAATCTTGACCTACCCACACCGCCAAGCCGACGCGGTCTCTAGCGTGACGCTTGCTGATGTCGTTCATGAAATGGACCCGTATATACGCGACCAGTTAGTATTTTCAATACTAAAAATGGTTTCTTAAAGAATCTAAAAGAAGGTGGCCACACATAAAGATCTCCTACTCGAAAAAGGTATTTGTAATAAAAAAATCCATTCCAGAGAATTACTGATTATCATTATAATCGATTCCGAGAGGTATTCGAATCCCATCGATTTTTTTGGGAATCGAACTTCACTTCACTTCTTGTACTTGAGTACTCCCATTACTAAAATTGATGTTTAGTATAGCTTTTTAGCCGCCTTGTCAACACACAGGAATCTCGCTACACCAAAAATTGCAGCGCTGCGAGTCAATAAAAAGGCCAGATAAATATGACCGACGCCGGATTTGTGCCTCAAATGTACTATTTAGTCGTTAAACCATGGAACGCGCAGCCGAGTCGGTACATGTGTTGTTAATTGACGCAAAACACACACAAAGCAAATTATTTTATTTAATTTAAAAATTTACCTAGATTTGTCTTTCCAAGGCCGCCGCCTTGACAGAAACCGCGCCGAACCCATAACGTGTGTCTTGTCACTGCTGCAGCAGCGTCGGCCGCCGCTTCGGCAGAAACCGCTACAAAAACTCCGTGTGTGTCATCGCCCTAACAGTTCGTTTTCTTTTTACGCTCCCGTACCAACTAAGAAAGTTCATAAATAGCTTAATTTTATTGCACCTGTGAACCTTTACCAAGGCACATGAAACTTTTAACAATTAATTTAGGGTTTCCATACGTCCCGGTTTACCGGGACACATAACCAGTTTCAATGGCTTTGTCCCGATGTCTGTTGCGATCAGCTATTTAACTTTATATATTTGTTTTACTATCAAGAGACTTCACTCACTTCGAGGAAGAACGCAACAAAAAAAAATAAAAATCCGATAGCCCATTTTTGATTTCAATACACAAACAAATCGGCTGCATTTCGTTTAATTTTTATCCTTTACCAAACATTAAAAACACAATTTTAAAAGTTAAAACATCATTTGTTGAAAAAATGGCGAACGCGTTTGTAACTTTTGGTCCTGTGTCACGTTATAAACCGTTCCGGTCTAAGCCGAAAGATGTATGCTTACCCAAAATTAATAGGTACGCCTTTAGTGGAGGCGAAACGAATCACCTCCTTCCTTTACTACCTCTCTAAAATTAACGCTCCTATATTCTGTTATTGGCAGACAATACAAAAGAAAATTACAATTAGCACGAAATCATCTCCAAATTATTTAGCTTATGTAACGTTTTCTCAGTGTATCATGATTTTATTTAGTATCACGTCGGCAGGAAATAAATAAAGCTTTAGATAGGCAACTTCTAACACATTTTAACAAAATGTACCTGAAACACGTTTCGCGCGCTGCAGGATAACGGGCTTATTACGCGATATTTAAGTCTCAATTTTTGGAATAGCAAACATAAGACATGGAAGCTCTAAGGTATAGAGCGATTTTTTTGAAAAAAAAATTATTCGCGACGGTATTAACCCTGGAAAATGCCTAAAAATACGTACTTTCAGTGAGCATTTTTTCATATATTTTCTTATTTTTTTGCAAAAAGGGCTCTATACCTTAGAAATAGAAACATTCCTTTACTAAAATATGATTCGTCCCGACAGTCATTTCAAATAGGCTTTCCAGAATCCTGCAGTGGCGAAACAGTGTTAATCATCCTATAATTTTGCGCATTGTAGAGCCTTAAGTGGAAAATAAATTTTAGTGGTGTGTAAAAAATCAAAATTATTTTATGCATATTGAAATTTTGCACGTGGGCTAGAAACTGCATTTAAAAAAAAATTTTAAAAATAACTTTTTTCGATATTTTCAGAAATATTTTTGAATTATTTTTTGGAAAAAATTAAAATTTGACAGATAATGCGAATCACGTGACTACTATTTTTTTGCTTAATTTTCATCTCATCAAGCTATTAATAAAAAAAAAATTGTGTGTGCTTAAGACCACACGACAGAAGTGAAAACTTCAACAAGGTGAAATTAATATAATTTAAAAAATGCCAGAACATACCTGAGACGCAACAAGTGTCTATACAACGCACACTGTTTCCACGCCACGTCGATACTAAATGCGACTGATGCGGGCGGCATGCTCTTTCATATAACGTTCATTCGGGTCAGTTCGGATTGAATATAGCAGTTGAATTCGAGCGTAACACAGCCGAGCCTGACGCGTGACGGTGACGCGTGACGGCTCAGTTTAATTCAGTGCCCACAAAAAGTGCTAAACGCGCCTAAAGAAGTTTTCACTTCAAAAAAACTCCATATGATACGGACATTACTGGTCACACTGTATACTATCATATGTCGTGGAGTTTACAACGCATTGGAAACGCGACGAAATATTTTACTCAAAAAAGGCTCTTAAAAATAATCCAATTATGATATGTGAAGTGCTTACTAGTGCAAACTATGATTTGTTTATAAAGGCTCGTGAAATATTTTAAAAAAATGTCTGGACCACTCGAGGCAATATTTTTATTCTCAACAATGATAAAAAGCATCATCTTAAAAATATACAGGACTTAAAGAAAATCACCAAAACCTAAATTTAAAAACAATGGGAAGCGCATAGCCGTTCATACCTATGTCATTTTATATTTGCTTTTCAGAAGACAGTTATAACTCACTATTATTCTGAAACTATCATATAAATACAATTTGTAGTATCAAGAAATTTTTATTTCGGTTTTTTCTTTTCCTACTGCATAAATTATAGCCATATTGTTTACTTAGTTCATCAAAAAATATTTCTCTTTCTTATATACTTTTTGCTGCTTTTCTTGGTAATGAGAAACAAAACTTTAAAAACCGCACATATAAATCTTAGGTCCTTAACTTCCAGCTTCGCAACATTTAAAGAATTTGTGCTTAGTGAGAGTTTTGGTGTGGTCGGTGTTACTGAAACGTGGCTAACAAAAAAAATACGATCAAGAGATGTTGATATAGAGGGATACAGATTCGTCAGACAGGATAGGGTGAGTAGGGGTGGTGGTGTCGGACTTTATATTAAAACGGATTATAAATTTTCTATAATAAACAACGAGTTTACTAAAACCGAAAATTTTGAGCAGATATGGGTAAGAGTCCCTGTTGGTAATATTTCTTTGATTTTTGGCTGTGTGTACAGACCACCTTCATTATCGGTTTCAGATTTTTTGGTTAACTTTGAAAATGTAATAACGACATTGGTGCCCCTAGGCAATGAAATGTTATGTACTGAGGATTTTAACATTGATTTTTTGAACACCTTTTCACATGATGTTGCCCAATTTAGTTCCCTATTAGAGTCCGTAGGACTCACCCAGTTAATTAATAATCCTACTCGTGTTTCCTCTACTTCTGCCTCGCTTATTGATCTCTTTATAATATCCAATCCTGATCTAGTGAAACAATGTGATACTTTGCCCGCCCCGCCAATGTCAGATCATGAATTTATTGGTTGTGAACTTGCTTTGCCTAATAAAACAAAGGCAGTTACATTTAAAGAATACAGGGATATCAACAAAATTAATGCTCCCCAATTTTTGGCAGATCTGCAATCAATTCCGTGGAAAAATATATTCGACCTTGAAAATGTGAACGATAAGGTGGAATTTATTAACAATACCATTAACACATTATTAGATCTGCATGCACCCGTAAGACGAGCTAGATTTACCAAAAATAATTACCCGTGGATAACTGAAAATGTTAAAAACCTAATCAATCTTAGAAATAAGGCTTTAAGTAAGTTCAAAAAAACCAAAAGTTTAACACACTGGGAATATTATAAGTCACTTCGTAATTTAACAACACTAACTATACGTAATGTCCGTAATGAAAAAAAGGCATTTCTTGAAGAGAAACTTCGGGTATCCCAAAACATGTGGAAAGACTTAAAGAAATACAGCGTGAGTGTCGGAAGCAATAAAGTGGATCTTCCAGAGCAACTTAAAGACGCTAACCTAATAAATAACTTTTTTAGATCCTCTATACCTGTCTCTAACGTGAACAATAATGAACTTTATAACTTTTACCAAAGCAACATTAAAGATAATATTATACACCCTTTTCAATTCAGATTGGTAACGGATTTAGACATATGGAAGATAATTTCCAAAATAAAATCAAAGGCTAAAGGGCATGAGGGTTTAAATATTGACATAATAGAACTTTGTTGTCCATTTATCCTGCCTTTTTTGACACACGTTATAAATAATTGCATTAAAAACTCAATTTATCCGGATAGCTGGAAAATGGCGCTGGTGGTGCCACTCCCAAAAAATAATGATCCACGTGAATTGAAAGATCTTCGCCCGATCAGTATACTGCCATGTCTATCAAAAATTCTTGAAAAAATAATTACCAAACAGCTTACAGAATACGTCGAAATAAACAGCATCTTGCCTGTAACTCAATCCGGTTTTAGAAAAAATCATGGTTGTGCAACTGCTTTAGCAAGCGTGACCGATGATATATTTAGGGCTGCTGACTCGGGAGAAGTAACTGTTTTAGCACTTCTGGACTTCTCAAAAGCGTTCGACACCCTTGACCACCGACTATTATTAGGGGTTCTTCATTATATTGGCCTTAGTAACCATGCTATTAACTTTTTTAAAAGCTTTTTAGAAAGTCGACGACAGTGCGTTGTACTTGATGCGGAGAGATCTAGCGAGCTAGCTATAACTACTGGAGTCCCCCAGGGATCCATTATTAGCCCTCTATTGTATGCTATATACACGTCATGCCTGCTAGAGGCTATCAAAAAATGTAAAAAACATTTCTATGCAGACGACACCCAGTTGTATTTATCGTTTAAGGGGGAGGACGTTGCGGGGGGCTGTCAGGATATCACTAGGGATCTTAAAAATCTTCAAACAGTTTCTTTAGAACATTCGTTATACCTTAACCCAAAAAATGCTGTGTAATGGTCTTTGGTAAAAAAAATGACGTCGATAACATTAAGAACTCAATCGATATAAAAATAGACGATATAGCCTTACCGCTCAGAGAAAACGTAAAAAACTTGGGATTGGTTTTTGATACCCCCTTACGTTTTGAACAACACGTTACCCAATGTGTTCAGCGGGCATACGTTAGATTAAAACTTCTTTATAGTAATCGCCATGAACTGTCAACAAAACTCAAAATTTTGCTTTGTGACTCACTTGTGCTTTCTATATTCAGCCATGGAGATGTAGTTTACGGAAACTGCTTAACATCCAATCAAAAACAAAGAATTCAAAAAGTTCAAAACTGTTGTTTGCGTTTTATATATGGAATTTGACGACGAGATATAGAATATCTCATAAGTTAACAGATGCAAAATGGCTGAATATGGAGAACAGGAGAAAGTTACATGAGGCCTGTTTTTATCATAAAATTTTATCATACCAAAGTCCCCCATATCTATATACCAAAGTGGTTTTTAGATCCCAAGTACATGACGTAAATATTCGATCTCGGGGTATGATAACCCCACCCCTACATAAATCCTCCATGTTTGAACGGTGTTTTACTTTCAACTCTGCTAAGTTGTACAACTCACTTCCCGACTTCTTTAAGACTCTCACTCCAAACAAATTTAGACAAAATACATTTAAATATCTCTTCGCCAAGCAAGCTGCAAGATAAAAAGGCACAAAACATTTTTTTTCTCTTCTTTAATATGGTTATAACATATTGCGCGCGTACCTACTCTTAAGGTTTTTTTATTATTATATTTGTTGTTTTTGAGGTTAAGTCGATCAGGATGGATAACATGAGTGTTATGCACATCTGGACTTCGCCTTTTCTGATATTAAGCTGTACCTAACCGTTACTAGCTATAGTTATGAAATGTAATGTAATTATTTTTACTGCTTGATTCAGAAATAAAGACATCATTATTATTATTATTATTATTATTATTATTATTATTATTATTATATCAAATTGTAAAGTGACCGACTGACTGATTCGTCAACGCCCAGCCTAAACTCCCAATCCTAGAATCATGAAATTTCGAGGATGTCTTCTCTTTATAACGTAGGCATCCACTAAGAAGGGATTTTTCAAAAGGCAACCCCTTAAGGGTTAAAAACGGGGGTTGAAGTTTTTATACGAATTTCTGCTTTCAAGTTCCTTTAACGAAATAATAATATACTACATTTTTTCAAAATTCACCCATGGATTGAAAAAAGGGGGCTACATAATATTAATTGTCTATAATTTTAAGCTATATTGCTGAAAATTGGTACTATGCTTACATTGTTAAAATAAGCAAGGACGTATTTTGATGTTTTGGGAAATTTTGCCCCTAGGGGGTAGAAATGGAGCGGGTAAGTTTCCAACGCAACCGCCAGAGAAAAACGTATTAAGTAAAAAATTTTAGACAAATTTTGCCCCTATATATGGGGAGGAAAAAAGGGTATAAAAGTTTATATTATAAACTCAGTATTAATACTTTAAACCAAAGTTGGCAGGATATATATCTGTGATAAATATCCTGATATATATCTTGATAAATATCATGATATTTATGCGACAATATTTATTCTGATATACAGTAGAACTCCAATTATCCGAATTAATGGGGACCGGGACCCATTCGGATAATCAAATATTCGGATAATCGGATTTTTTTTAAAAAAATTGCCATTGGAGAGAATAAAAGCTACGTTTTGATATTGCACTATTTTTTTATTGAATTATGTACTAAATGAAATTTTCACATGTTTTAAATAGTATAAATAAAATGTACTTATGTACAAGTTTAGAAATAAAAATCATTGTTTTTTAAACATCTCCGTCAATGTAAGCTGTTTTGCGGTCTTCAACCGTTTTCGGGCAGCCAGGTCACGCATTCGCTTGACGGTGAGCAGTTGTTTGTGATTCGGATAATCGGCGATTCGGATAGTCGGAGTTCGGATAATTGGAGTTCTACTGTATATCAATATTTTTTTTTCTAAAATTCTATTCATCAGTATAAAAATATGGCCCGCTGCTGCTGAGCCGGCAAGTGCGTATTATGCTGCTTACGATGCGGTGATTCCCATCTTTCTGAGACGTTGACCTCTTGTTGTTCTTTGCCGCGTGGCATTCTTATTTAATTCCGATTTCTGATTGAACGGAGCAATATTTTGCTGTTTGTTTAATGAAATAAAAATTTTACAATGCCAAAAATAAAAAATCCAGTTTGGGACCATTTTGATTTAATTAACAAGCCCCGTAATTCTGGGTTTTAAGTTGAACCATAGTTAAAAGCAAAAATATATGATGTGTTCATTTTCATAAACTTGTATTTTTTACCTACATACCTATACATTTTACATTCCTAACTAGTGATGTAAATTAAAAAAAAAACTTTTTGTTTTTTTTAAAAAAACGTGTTTTTTTTTTAGAAAAAAAACAATGCGGTTTTTTTTTCAAAAATGTTTTTTTTCAGAATCATTGTCTTTGCTTTATAGAAAAGCGTAAATTTTTTTTTAATGTCATAATTTTATAAAATATAATATAGTAATCTCTATTCTATTCTCTATTTATTAATAAAGGTACATATTTATTTTATTACCTATTTAAAAGCTGAAATACTTAACCTTAACAGTAGCTGTCGCTGTCGTATGATGATTTTTAATAATTTTATTAGAAATATAAAATCTCCCATTTTTCTTGTGTATTTTCAAGAATTTTGGTCCAACTGGGCACAACGCACAACCAATAAATATGTTTATTTATTTTTTTCATAAAAAACAAAAAAATAATTTCTTTTTTAAATAATATGATTTTTTTTTAATTTGAAAAAAAAAACAATGTTATGTTTTTTTTCATGAAAAAAAACGTTTTTTTTTTTACATCACTATTCCTAACATAGGAGTACTAAAAAAACTTGTTACTGTGATAGCAACTATCATTGAATAGAATTGAAATACAAATTTACAGGTTTATAACATGTTTATAATAAATTAAGTGATTTTGAATTTTTAAAATATATCTACAGAAAACAGATGAAATAATTTAGTAGTATTTCTCTGCTAAAAACGCAACGCAAGTGAATTCTCTGATTAGCTAAACATACTGTTTAAACGGTGCAATCCAAATTTAATTTTTAAATGTTTAAAAGAAAAACGGTACAAATGGCCATTGGCGTTTTTGTTTTTGTGCGTGTCAAATTGTGAATGCTCATAGCGAAGATAAAAAAGAACGCGATTGTACTAAAGATAACATGAAACCATCTTTTTTAATTAGAAACGATCACTACTCGAGCGCTTTGACTATTTTTAAAATAAAAACTGATTGCAGAACGATGAATTTGTCGATCACCAAATTGCTGGGAAATTCGCCTACCAATGAATGGGCAGTTCCTGAGTATAACCAGATTGCCAGGATATTTTTCAGCAATTTGATCGCACGACTTGGTGCCTCGGTAATTTGCCCAGTGGGTCCCTTTATGAGATATTGTATTATTAAAATAAAATATTTTGTTTCATTACCAGGAAGATTGGTTTTCTAGTGTCCCTTATATCATATTTATATCTTGATATATTGCTATAAATATTGTAAGCTCAAACGCTGTGAAATATTCCTAAATTTTGTTAGAGATGTATTTTTTTATTAAACATTGTAAAAAATATTTTTAGTATTGAAAATACTATTAGGATCGTGTTTACGCAAACTTTGCATTGCATGTCGATGTCGCTCATGTCGATGTCGCTCTGCCGTCTGTCGCGGCCAACAGCGCAATATCTAGATCGGTCTTGTAACATAATACTCTGATAATACTTGGTAGAAATATAAATATGAATCAGCGTAAAGTCGGCAAGTAAATAATGAATAATGTTTAGTTTATTTTGTGTTTTAAAGAACGCCATAGTAACTTTGTTAAAAAGTGTTTTATTGAGATAAGTTATAACTAAGGTAAGTTCACGTTATTTAAATCGGAATATTATATCGAAAAAAAAAAGCGGGAGGCAAACAGTTGGAGCACAATAAGTGCATATTACAGGGTCCGCCCAAATTTGGTTAACAAATGGGATAATTTTTTTATTATTGATTTCTCAAAAAATGTTATTGTACCGGGTGATTGGTTATATTTTGCACCCCTACCTATCTCATGAAAATCTTCATGGTCTATTTTGAACGCTTGGGTAAATAAGTATAATTTAAAAACATAGCATAAGTAGGCTTAGACAATATGACCCATTGAATATAAGGCAATTGTTCACCTTGGTTGGTCTGCTATGTGAATATTATTGTTTATAAACAAATTAATATTACAGAAAAAGAAAAGCACGAAGTCTTTCTCCACAATCTTTATTAAACGAAAAACTAGGCGAACCTAGTATTACATCGACATGTTTCGAGTGTAGAAACACTCATCATCAGGAAACAAAGTGAAAATTAAAATGCTGATGTTTTTAGCAAGAGAAAATAATAGTGAGATTGAGCCGTAATGGAGCTTTTAATGGTGTACAAGAGATGTAAAATTGGAAAATCAGAAGATCATAAATCAAGACTCCAGCATACTGAAGAGTCAAGGGTTAACGTAGAAGCACACTGTCGTGCGTACTTTTAACTTTTCTATTAATCATAAATCCAATTCTAATAACAGAAACAACTTTTTTAATTCCACTTTTGCTAATAAAATTAATGACTCCTCTTCCAATAATATCAGCTTTGACAACTCTATTTTTAAATCTGAATTAAACGAAGAAACTTTAAACATTTCAAATGTCGATGGTTTTAGGTTCAATGAGAGAACGCTTAACCTAAGCAGTACTCAGTTCGAAGAGCACGAAGTGAGTTTACTTGATTTGGGTCTTAAGTACAATTTTCAGCCTGAGACTAGAGACTTAGAAGTCATTGCTGTTGATTGTGAAAACATCATTTCAACTTCTCATGAATCCGTTAAGAAGGACACATTGAGATCTCTCTGTACTACATCCCTTAATCAATTTTATAATGGTATACCCCAGTTGAAGAATGACAATGAGTATAAAACCCTTAAATCTTTAAAATCCAAAATTATTGACAACAATTTAGTTATATCAAAAGCTGATAAGGGCAACTGCTTGGTAATTTTGGAGAGACCACAATATATTGAAAAGGTTAATAATTTCCTCTCTTCCGATGATTTTTCTTTAATTCCCAATAATCCATTAGATAAATTTTTTCAATTGTTCAAAACCACTTTAAAACAAACCAATGACACTCTTATTCATTTTAAAACTAATAAATACAAGCTCACACCTATAAACCCTTCAACACCTCTGCTTTATGGTCTCCCCAAGATTCACAAGCAGAATATACCTGTTCGCCCTGTTGTGTCTTACTGCAGCTCACCTTGTTACAAACTCAGTATTTGGCTTAATCAGACTTTACTTAACCTAACTAAATTTAAAAGCTCTTTCTCAGTTAAAAATTCTTCAGATCTTGCTAGGGACCTTACAAACATACATATTCCGGATTCTTCTTTACTAGTATCTTTCGATGTTACAAACTTATTTCCTAGTATACCCCCTATTGAATGTCTCAACCTAATTAAAACTCTTCTTACGGATAACACAGATTTGGAACACGAACATGTCAATAATATTTGTATCCTAGTAGACTTAGTTCTCAAACAAAACTTTTTTCAATTTAACAACCAATTTTATAAACAAATTTCCGGACTTGCCATGGGATCAGCTTTATCCCCCCTACTCGCAGAAATTTTTATGTCTTTCATTGAATCCAAAATAAAAACTCATCCTCTTTTTAAACATATACTCTTCATAAGAAGATACGTAGATGACATTTTTGCAATATTTACCGGTACTGAACAAGACCTTCAGTATTTCATCACTTTTCTGAATTCTATTCATCCTGCCATAAAATTCACGTCTGAAGTGGAAGTAGACAACTCTATTGCTTTCTTAGATCTGAAATTAACCAAAAAGAACAATAAAATTTCATTTTCTATCTATCACAAACCTACTAGTACAGATTCGATCATCCCATACCACTCTAATCATCCACACAATCAAAAGTTTGCCTCGTTCCACTCATTCTTCTCCAGACTTTTTGCTATCCCCCTTGGAGATAACGAATTTAAAACAGAACTGAGTCTCATCAGACAAATAGGTACTAATAACGGCTTTCCTCTGAACGTGATCAATAAAATATATTATAAGCACTTAAATAAATTTCTAAACAAGAATCTCTTGTCCAAAGACACAACCTCAAAAAGATATTATTCATTACCGTTCTGGGGCCCCATTTCGTATAAACTTAAAAAAATCTTTAAATCATTTGATATTGACATTGCATTCAAAACACAACACTCTTTAAAAAGGTTCCTAGGAAGTTCGAAAGACCATGTCCCCATTTCTGATAGGTCAGGCGTGTACAGCATTTCGTGTTCAACAGAAGGCTGTTCTGCGATTTATGTCGGCCAAACAGGTCGTAAGTTCTCCACAAGAATACGTGAGCACTGCAGGGAATTAGAAAGAGCTCAGAATCAGGACCTCTCACCCTCTAAAATTAAATCCAACTTTTCTAGACACATTCATTCAAATAAACACAACTTTATACCAGACTCTCACACAAAATATCTACACTTTTGCACTAAGGGTAACAAACTCGATCTCTTGGAGATTCTGGAAATCAATAAAACTTTAAATAATTTAAATATCATCTGTCTAAATGACCAAATCCAACACAGTTCCACAAACTTTTTTAATTCCCTCAACTTTTCATGACTCAACTGACCCTTCTCTGAATCCTTTTGCCCCCCTTTTTCTGCTTTATCTTTTCGATTTCAATTGATTTTCAATAATTATAACATAACCTATTTTCAGGGCCATCTGTGACTAACTCTTCTTCACTTCTTTATGGCGTTGGCTACGGTAAGGGCCACTCGCTAACACAATTTGGGTGATCGTAAATTGGTCTGCTTTTATCCGCGACTAATTGATTTTCAGCACCAATTTTAACATCTCTACGTTATCTAATTTACTTTACCGACAAACCAAAAGGTCTTATATTAATTACCTCTTGCTCATAGATGGCACTGTGATAGTCACTTTTTACTTTGTCGAAATACTGAGTTACACCTTTCCAATATTATAAACCTACCAACAGAGGTCGTCACACAAATACTTATGATGCCTATTTTCAAACCTCAGCAACATATTTCTAAATGTAATTTTCTTTCTATTTTATAGGGATTGTATTGATTGTATCTTGTATTTTAAGTGATTTTTAGTATTTTAAGCAATTTTGAACCCTAATTGAGCTTTTCTCCTTTATAACTTTTACAAAATTCTTATAAACTCCTGGCATACTTGAGGATTCTTCATTTTGACCGCCAAAACGTTTGTCATTTGTTCCCCTCTTTTACAATGTCAAGTTTAGATTCATTTCCCATCCTACACGTGTTGGCTACAGTAGCACCTCTATAACGGGAACACAAAAATTTTTAAAAAAAAAAAATTTTCCACACAATGTGTCTGCTTTGACTCTGACGGGGTAACTGGGCCGTAAAAAGCCTGGTACCCCAACTGTTTTTACTTTTACATTAAAAGGTAAGCTAATCTACTACACTTCTTAAATTTCATTTTCTACATTCCCCTTTCTATTTTTTTACAGATGATCTGACCAAAAAAAACAAATTTTTCTTTTTCTCTTCTTTCTTTACATCTCACCCCAACATTTTCAAATGTTTCTGACTGGGCTCAATAAAACTCAGGATGTTTCAGTAATTTATTAATACTTTTAACAGATATGTTTTTCAAAACTCCCTAATTTTTACTACCCTATCTTTTTTGGCACGACAGTGTGCTTCTACGTTAACCCTTGACTCTTCAGTATGCTGGAGTCTTGATTTATGATCTTCTGATTTTCCAATTTTACATCTCTTGTACACCATTAAAAGCTCCATTACGGCTCAATCTCACTATTATTTTCTCTTGCTAAAAACATCAGCATTTTAATTTTCACTTTGTTTCCTGATGATGAGTGTTTCTACACTCGAAACATGTCGATGTAATACTAGGTTCGCCTAGTTTTTCGTTTAATAAAGATTGTGGAGAAAGACTTCGTGCTTTTCTTTTTCTGTATCATTTAACTCCACTTTGAGTATGGACTACTTCTTCAAAATTAATATTAATTATTCTTAGAAATAAAACCATACATTTAATATAATATGTTTTAGTTAATATACAGGGTGTCCCAAACGTAATGGGACACAGAGCAACAGCAGGCTCCTTAAGGCGAAATAATGCGATTTATTTAAAGTTGCATTATCCCAAAATTGATAACAATCAAGATAAAGGGTGTCAAACTTTTATTTTTGTTTTCGTTTTTTTGGGATTATTTATAGTTCACCTTGGTTGGTCTGCTATGTGAATATTATTGTTTATAAACAAATTTATATTAACTATTCTTAGAAATAAAACCATACATTTAATATAATATGTTTTAGTGAATATACAGGGTGTCCCAAACGTAATGGGACACAGAGCAACAGCAGGCTCCTTAAGGCGAAATAACGCGATTTATTTAAACTTGCATTATCCCAAAATTGATAACAACCAAGATAAAGGGTGTCAAACTTTTATTTTTGTTTTCGTTTTTTTGGGATTATTTATAATATGTTTTAATTAATATACAGGGTTTCCCAAACGTAATGGGACACAGAGCAACAGTAGGCTTCTTAAGGCGAAATAATGCGGTTTATTTAAACTTGCATTATCCCAAAATTGATAACAACCAAGATAAAGGGTGTCAAACTTTTATTTTTGTTTTCGTTTTTTTGGGATTATTTATAATATGTTTTAATTAATATACAGGGTTTCCCAAACGTAATGGGACACAGAGCAACAGTAGGCTTCTTAAGGCGAAATAATGCGGTTTATTTAAACTTGCATTATCCCAAAATTGATATATAGGGCTCGCTTTTCGCCCTGCTATCGCTTTTAAATACCTTAGCGTAAGAAATATTATATCGAAAAAAAAGAGTAGGAGGCAAAAAGTGGGAGCACAATAATTGCATAAACAGGGTTCGCCCAAATTTGGTTAACAAATGGGATAATTTTTTATTATAGTTTTCTCAGAAAATGTTATTCTACATAAAAGTTTTGCATCTTGAGTAAATCATTTTGCCGTATTCAAATCTTCTGTGGCATAAACAAGGTGACTATAAAATAGAAAAATATGACGTCAGTGACTCAAATTTTTTTTAAAATTTAAGAACTGAAACAGCCATATTAAAGAACTAATAAATCCAAGATAAAAAGTTAAATAAAGTTTTTTTCTAGTGCTAATAGTTTTCAAGAAAAGTCAAGTTAAAAATCAAATTTTTGCCCTTATTGAATTTTTACACTTTTCATATTAACTTTCCACATTAACTGTTAATATGGCTGTTTCAGTTTTTAAATTTTTAAAATTTTTTTAGTCACTGACACTGATTTTTCTATTTTATATTCACCCTGTCTATGCCACAGAAGATTTGAATACGTCAAAACGATTTACTCAAGATGCAAAACTTTTATGTAGAATAAAATTTTCTGAGAAATCAATAATAAAAAATTATCCCATTTGTTAAAACCAAATTTGGGCGGACCCTGTAAAATTAAAGAACATTTTTTAAACTTTTACAAAATCCAAATTAGAATGTGAACTTTAATTACATGACATAGGTCATTAAAATTTTAAAGCTGTGTCAGGTATTTTCAATACATAGGATGCTTGCGTAAGGTGCAAGATCTGTGAATTTTTTTACTGAGCTTATTCCAATTTCTGTTAAACTCGTCGTTTCTTTCAACGCTATGATAATAAACTGCTCATCACAAACTGAGACAAATTGTTTTTTTTTACACCTTTATTACAGGTCTGTAGTTCGGAAAAATATGCAACAAACACAACAAAAAATGTTTGTACAGTTTAAAATATTGTTTTTTTTTATAGATTAATAGGGCTGTACGCCTATGACATAATCGATGCACTTTAATATTATACAGGGTGGGAAAAAAAGCCGTGCAAAAAATAAAAAATTTAAAGTAAGTCAAGACTTGTCAGTTTAAGTAACGAAATTAACTTTATTTCTGCCTGAAGGAAGAAACATTTCATCGAAAAGTAAAATAATTCCAGTCCTAGGACTTGAAATAAAAACTGCCAAAACCATCTCGATCGACTTAAGCATGAGAAAAAGATTTTACGAAAAGGTTTTATCTTTTTGAGGTTAAATAACTTAGTTTAAACTTTTTAAATTTGAATAACTTAATCATCCTAATGTTATTGTACTATTGTACACCGCATTCGGGTAATTTCGCATTAACCGAGGTATGTCTAAAATCAACCGGCCGATATTCCGATTGATTGTCCAGCTGCAAGCTACTATACGCCTGATACCAGTTCTGCAAAATTTTCCGAAAAATTCCCTAACCCCTATCAGTTGTTTACTTTTTTACTTTGTTAATGTGAATTATGGAGCGGCCAGATAATTATACATTATTCGTGTAATTTCATCATTTTACACAATCTGCCGACTCTTTATGAAGTGACTGGGCTTTTCATGAAATGACGGATTTCACTATCAGCCTACGACATGTAAGTTCATATTTAAATTAACACAGTGGCGTACACTAAAGGTTTTTAAGTTGGTAATAATATTTTCCATCGTGTAGGATAAACGCGGTAACGGACATTATTTTGCATATTATATAGGAAAAAACAATAATAAAATTACTTAAAAATTGGTGTAACAATATAATACCCATTTAGACTATCTTTTTTTCACATAGAAAACCAAAATAATGCTTCTTTCAAAACGTGCTAGGAAATTTCTTTAAAAAAAATCAGTTTAACCACAATGTCACTAGATTTCCATTGCCTTCTATATATATGAAAAAAAGAAAGTAAATGTTTTAATTGCCACTCTAATTAAAACAGAGGCGTAGAGCAAGTATCGAAATTAATAGGTAATCTTTAAACAATAAACTCTTTTTCGTGATCATCCTCGTTTTCAGTCGGCTTAGGGACGACGACATTGCTGCAGGACTGTCCTTGGCATTACCCACAGAGATTGGAGCAATCTAAGCCAGCGTTCCTACAACTGCACAGTTTTTCATAATCCGTCCTACAGTTGCAGAAAATCAATTTTAAAATAAAATCTGGTGCAATGGGCTTATTGACAGTTGTTGGCACCAAAAGCTCCCCCTGTTTTTTCCAGCCCCAAGATGTAGGATTTAATTCATTCCCCAACCATGCCTGCATTTGGTAATATACCCGCAAACTGTGGTTAGGTGCAGCGTCTGATGTTGGCGGCAGAGATGCTAAGGATAATTTAGGCTCTGTCGCGCTGCATTAGTGTGGAATTTTACGAACCGGAGATGATCTAATGTTCTTATTGATTTACTGGCTCCATATAAAAATAAAAGAAATTCTTCTCCTACAGAAATTAGATCACTTTTATTGGCATTTGGTGTTAAAAAATTGCTACTTTCGTTTGTAATTCCGGATTTTTTTCTAAAAGCCTATAGGTTGACAACTTTCCTTTTTTATAAATTGCTGATGAACTATCACATCCAGAAATGGCATGGCAAAATAGGATACCTATCTTGTTCTGCAGGGAACTTATGTTAGTGATTTTATTTGGTTTTGTGGTTTGGCCAGGTCTTAACAAAAAGAAAAATATGTCCGTTTTTGTTTTAAATAATAGTATAACCATCAAATCGGTGTCTTCTCCAAGCAATGTTACACGACTTTCTGTTTTTCTAAAAGTTTGTGCACTATAAGTGTATCTGCATCACCGTCTGCCTGAAATACTTGAACACCAGCTTCTTTTAGTTGTTGACTCAGCTGTTTAATAAATAAAGACTTATTGTGTTTATTGGAGAAAAATTTAGTTTGATTGATGATTGCCATAGTATCTTTGGTAATTTTGACGTCAGAAAAAGTATTTTTTTCGTATCGGAGTAACTGTTTTTGATTTTTTGTGGTAAAATCCTTTTCATAACCGTCAAACTTTTTTTTTAAGAAATCCAAAACATTGTGATTTTAAACGCCCAGTGCACGCCACTGTGTTAATTAAAATATAGACTTATATACATCAGTTTGTAGATAATTTTATTGGCTTTAATTTTAATGTCTAGCTTTTTTTCAAAAAAATCAACCATATTCAAGATAATGGGCAAAAACTAAAAAAAAATACCTTTGGGGGTGGTTTTGGGGCGGTTTGCACCCTCGGAGGAGTGGGGACTTTTAGTATGTTAATCAGGACGACCAAAGTAAAACATTTACGCAAAAATCAGCTTTAGGTGATTTTGTTCCACGAGCACCATATAGGAATGAAGATAACGGCCCTGGAGTATTACTGTTGTTTTATTTACCAATAATTCCATAAGTCATTATTTGTAAGGTGCTGTATGGACCAAAATTTCAGCCTAATCGAGCGTACGGTAGTCCGACTGTTGTAGTACCGAGCGCTCGATACGTGCCGAGGTCGAGCATCACGAATGCGCTTTACTAGGCGCTCGATACACAAAAATGCCACCCGGCAGATATCTTAGGGTCATTTATTATTTTTATTTTTTAAGAAATAAACCAAATGAGTGCATAAGATAAAACAAACTGCGTAAACAGTAGCTGATGTCTTCAGTTATGTCCAAGACAACTATTTTTTTTTAAATATAGGATAATTCTTGCCCTAGGGCATATAATAAAAAAATATCGAAATTGTCCCGAAGCATAAACTTGGGTTATAAAACGTCGCTGATAATTTAACATGAAAAAACACTACTAACAAAATGTGACTTACATACTTTAAATTTTTAATTTTTTGCACGGCTTTTTTTCCACCCCGTATAATATTAAAGTGCATGGGTTACTTCATAATCGTACCACACTATTAATCTTCAAGAAACAATCTTTCAAACTCCGCAAATCGCATTAAAATCCGTGATGTTGTTTCCGATCTACAGACCTGTAAGAAAGGTGTTAGAAAAAGTTTGTGATGAGCAGTTTAGTTGATTAGCTTAGAGAAGGTTAATACAGCCGAACGACTTATTAAATTACCACCCCCCCTCCTTCTCATCTACGGCTTTGTTTCCCCATCCTCTTTAATCCACCTGCCAAAAAGTAAGGGCATCTAACCAAGGGCGCCCATAGAGCGTCTTTCAGGAAGTCACTAATTAGAATAACTCCTAACTCCATTTTTCTCATCACTAATCTAATGTGTGGGGTGGGCAATCACTGTGCCATTCAACTGGCGACCTGTTTTTTTTTTTAGAAGGCAGTATATTTGTTTTTTTTTAGAAGTCAATATATTCGCTTTTCGAAATCAGTGGAATAGTCAGTACTCGATTATTACAATAACTCATAACTCGATTTTTCCCGCCAAGGGGGGGGGCAAGAGCCCGCCTAGAGCTACAAAATACAAGGAAAATATAGTAATGTGGACGCCCAGGGAAGGGGGGGGGGGGGCAAAACGGGCATTTGCCCGGAAAAACTAACCGTTTTGCCCCCCCCCCCTCCCCCTGGACGCCTAGGGGGGGGGGCAAGTGCCCGTTTTGCCGCCCCCCCCCCCTATGGACGCCCTTGCATCTAACTTATATATGCTCCGTATTAAAACTAAAATTGTTTTTAAAATAAAAAGCAGAAGGGGCGGCCGCCACATCTGATTCCGACAGGGTGAGCCGGCCCCATTAATCAAATTTGAATCCCAGAGCAACTTTGGTTGCAATGCGAAATAAAGGAGAAAGGTGATGTTAATTAATTACTAATTTATAAGCGCTAAAAAACGGCGCTTCCGAAATATATTTTAAACTGCTTATCAAAACTTTTTAATGAAAATATATTTTTAAAAGTGATGGCTTTGAGACCGGTGTTAAAAATGCTTTATTAATTTCCATATAAACTGAAAAATTTAGAAACACATGCATGCAGTCAAGAAAGCATAGAAATAGTCATATTAGTAACAAGTAAAAGTAATTGTCTAGAAATTATTTAAATATTAATATACAGAGTGTATCAGCCAAATGAAATAAATTCGATAATAAATACATGGGGGCGGGTCCGAATAAACGCGTCGATTGGTATTTTTAGTGCATTTTTTTTTCAATAAAAACTTTTTATACATGGTGTGTCATGTAACAGTGGCCAATACTGTATTATTGTGTGACTAACAATAAAATGCTATATTTGAGTATTAAAATGTTTAAAAAGTTTACAACTTGGTAAACGCCATGTTCTTTACTTCTTTAAGACTGCCCAATACTAAAAAGGGGTAATATGGCGCCACCTATATCAATTCTTATAGACTAATTAAACGGAACCAACACTTAAGGGTAGGCAACCAAAACTACTTGATAATACATCAGGGGCGTGCGGTGAGTTATGTAAATGGGGAAGCACCGGGCGAAAATTTTTTTGAGGACCACGCCCAAATATTGGCAAAAATTTTGTTTTCGAGAGGTAGAAAAGGTTTTTCAACGTTTACAGGTATAATACTGTGATTTATTTACTGTAAAAAAATGTGAGATTATGTACCTACCTATGATTTTTTCGAGACTTTTTAATATTCCTTCTATTTTCTAAATGGCTACACCTATGTTTTTTATTAATTTTTAGGTAATTTGCCTGTTAAAACCCAATTTTTTACTGACCCAACGCTGCCTAAAGAGTCGTTAAAAACAAGTTAACAAAGTTTCATAATAGAAACTCTCGTAGAAACTAATACCCAAAAATATACATTTTTACCTTGAATTCACAGTTTGATTTAATTTTAAACAGATACTGGGTGTGTATAAATATTATGTGATGTGGTTAATTTACATTGTTCCTGAAGAAAGAGACTGGAAACCTTTTAATACATTTTGAATTTACAATATATTTATATTACTACTTCGCCTGATAGATGGTATAATTTTAGAGCTTATATTTTGGATATCAACGACGTGGTCTTTAGGTGTTTCAAGTAAAAAAGGGAGATAGGCACCGCAAGAATTGTTTTTTTAGCTTGACGTGAAATAAAAATATAAAAAGAAACCACGTAGGTACATACCTTTTTCATTAATCCAAGAAACAAAGTCAATAATAAACTTTAAACCACAAAACAGATAAGAGAGTTCTATAAACTACACAATTTTCATAAGACTGTCACAATTATTTATCATACACATAACGTCAGACGCGAGCCACGTGCGAGAATCTGCGCGAGGGCGAGACACCACACAATTTTAATAAGACTGTCACAGTCACAATCATTTACCCCCACACATAAACGTCGGGCCACGTGCGAGATGCTCTTCCGAGCGGAGTGCCTTACCAGCAAAAAAACTCGAGGCAAATACGCTCGCCCCCGAAAATTCCCGACTAAAAACGCATGGAAAAATGAAATCTTTGACAAGTTTCTTTGTCGCGGGTGCAAACTTTGGCCGCTGTTCGTATTATTTAGCGATGGATTTCCCGAAATATAACGATTGCTGTCAGCCGATTGAGCCGATGTATTAAGCGGTATGCTGCGATGGTCAGAGATGCATGCAGGGCCGGATTTGGTTTGGAAATTAGAAATATATATCTGAATATTTCGATTGTATATAGATTAAATTATTTTAATTTAATATTTGTTTTATCTTACGAGAGCGGTAGGGGAAGCAGTGCTTCCATCGCTTCTATGGACCGCACGCCCCTGTAATACATCCTTCCCCTTTAAGATTTTACAAATTTAACTTTTGTAAAGGTTTAGTGATGCGACCTGATCTAGTTATATAGATTTTTTGCAGTGTGGGTTCTGGGCTGGACTTTGAACTAAATTTAGCATCGGGAACACCACTAGACCTAACAATATCCTGGGCGACATAGGAAGACTTTGACCAACAGGAAATTTAGTAGATTTGTGAGAATCTATAGGTTCCAAAATATCATTTAAATTTGATTTTACATTAAAATCATTTTGTGATTTTCTCAAATCTACTCGATTTCGTCTAATAATTTCTCCATGCTCAGTCTGAACAATATAAGAACGAGGACTTTCATGCTTTCTCAAAATTTGGCCAGGATCCCGATTTTTTGTAATGTGATTAAAAACAGTGACATTTTGTCCTTGGTCAATATCCGGCAAAGGTTTGGCATTTTTATTAAAATATGATTCATTGCGATCCAATCTGTATTTAAGTTTATCAGACACATTGTGCCACAGTGTTGGTTTTAAAATGTCAGCAAAAATGGGTATTTTTGATTTACAAGTGCGACTCATTAAAAGCTGAGCAGGGGAATAGTTAATAAATTTTAATGGAGTGTTGCGATATTGAAGTAATGCTTCAAACATATCTTTTCCCTCCTCAAGAGATTTTTTAACTATATTTTTTGCTATACCAACACCTTTTTCAGCTAAGCCATTAGACTGCGGGTATTGAGGGCTTCTTAACACAATATTAAAGTTCCATTCTTTTGAAAATTCTTTCATTGAAAAACTACCGAAAACAGTGCTGGATTTACCATTAGGCTGAGTAGGCTGGAGCCTAGGGCGGCAGATTTTAGGGGGCGGCAAATTTGGCCCAAAATTTTTTTTTATCTTACAGAAATAAATGGTACAATCTTTATTCATGGTCGACGGGTAGTATTTTTTTAAATAAACTTTATTGTTGGCCGTGTCTGTTAATGTGGATAAAAAAAGGTAGTTAGAATTTTACTGGCTTTGCAGAAAGAAATTTCATTTTCAATAAAATAAGTACCTATAAATTTTTAAAATATTTACTAAAAATTATTGACCAAATTTGGGCATGGTCTTAAAAATTTTTCGCCTGCGGCGCATTTCGCCTGCAACGGGCTTTTTCTTTCCCAAACACTTCACCTGTTTCACAACTCACGAGCCGTCACTGGTATAGGGGCGGCAAAAATTGAGTAGCCTACTAGCGGCAAATTTGTAAATCCGCCACTGACCGAAAGGAATATTGTCACAGGACAGTTCATCGGGACATCCATATTTAGAAAAAATTGATTTTAGTTTTAAAATGACCTCATTAGCCGATTTGTTTCTCAAAATTACCAGCTCTAGCCAATTTGAGTAAGCATCATATATATGTATATATATTTATATTTGCAGAAATAGTCCATGCTTAAAGTGGAGTTGAAAGTATGTGAAAGAAAGAAAAACTCAAAGTATTCCTCTGTAAAGTTTCATAGAATAAAAATATTCAACACAAGTCTCTACATGTTTCGAACGTAGAAACGTTCATCATCAGGAGACAGAAATTATATTTGGTGCTGATGGTTTTAGCAAAAGAGAAAATGGTGTCGAACCTTAATGGAGCTTTTATTTAATAAAACTTACTGTTTTAAGTAGACATGATATAAAGAAACTTGAAGAAAGTTTAACCATACTGAGTATGTGAGAAGTCAGCAAATGGGGTCTAGACCAACCAAATAAACTGGGAAAGAAAAAACCTTTTCTAAAAAGGTGTCGAAAGTTATTTTTTAAAAATTTGTTACTTTATAAAAAGGGACATTTAAGTGGGTATGTGTCTATATGACATTGTGGGGAAAAAATTTTTGAAGAAAGTAAGGTAATAAATGGAAGAACCATAAGGTGTTGGTTAGTGGGGTACTGAGTTTTCAGTCTCAGTAACCCCGTGTGGTTTTTAATTTAAAAACCGTAAAAATCGACAAAAATTTGTACATTTTTTGAAAAATTTAAAGGAAAAGCAGCTGTACGCATCCACGTGCTGTGACGAAGGTCTATTATATACTATACCTTCGTCACAGCACGTGGACGCGTACAGCTGCTTTTCCTTTAAATTTTTCAAAAAATGTAGAAATTTTTGTCGATTTTTACGGTTTTTATATTAAAACCCACACGGGGTTACTCAGACTGAAAACTCAGTACCCCACTAACCAACACCTTATGGTTCTTCCATTTATTACCTTACTTTCTTCAAAATTTTTTTCCCCACAATGTCATATAGACACATACCCACTTAAATGTCCCTTTTTTATAAAGTAACAAATTTTAAAAAAATAACTTTCGACACCTTTTTAGAAAAGGTTTTTTCTTTCCCAGTTTATTTGGTTGGTCTAGACCCCATTTGCTGACTTCTCACATACTCAGTATGGTTAAACTTTCTTCAAGTTTCTTTATCATGTCTACTTAAAACATTAAGTTTTATTAAATAAAAGCTCCATTAAGGTTCGACACCATTTTCTCTTTTGCTAAAACCATCAGCACCAAATATAATTTCTGTCTCCTGATGATGAACGTTTCTACGTTCGAAACATGTTGTGTTGAATATTTTTATTCTATTAAACTTTGTGGACGAAGACTTTGAGTTTTTCTTTCTTTCCCATATATTTATATGTTTATTATACAAAAATAAGTACGCTTTTCTCTTTTTCTTTTTCCCCATATCACACAAACGTTAATTATATTAATTATTAAATTAACAAATTTTAACACAAATTTAACGTTCAAAAACATCAACAGATTCATATATAAATTACTATCAATCTCACCCCGAAAGTGTTATCAAAGTGACCCCGCATGATATATCAACTAATAGTTTTCAACCAAGCATATTTGGCGCCGAATTTCACATGAAATGAGGTTAAGTAGAAACCACCTCATCGTAAATAACCGATTTTTTAATAAAATTGCTAAAAACTGATGAAATAACTTATAATTTTAGACAGTGTAAATTTAACGCTAATTTGCAGTATTATTATAGAATATTTACAAAAATATTATAACAAACACTTACCGGTATGCTAACAGGACACAACAATGGCGAAACTTCACTCTTTCGACTGAGCATGGCGCGAATGTCCGCGGATTATAATTGCGGGATATTTAAATTTATTTAACAAAATATTACCTGTTATCAAAGTCTCCCCATAAAATCAATTTCACCCCATTTGACGGTACTTATTAGTAAACTCGGCCTGTATAAAGTTCCAACGATGCTTGGTTTTTAAAATACAGGGTATTAAACACCCTAGCTATACCTTTGGAGCTGGAAAGAGACTTATTTGGCTGCGTTTCCTGTCTGAAAAATATTCCTGTCTTACACCCCGACACAAAGCAAACTCTACTTTTATAAATTGTACCATTATTCATTATAAATATGGAAATCAATTACAATACAACGTTATTTGTCTCGTCATGTCTTCAAAAGTCCTCCATACTTCAAACGTTATTTGTTATTTCGAAAATAAAATGTCAATTTGTCAAAAGTAAAAGTAAAAAACGAAGAAGAAGAAGAAGACACCAGCCCACTTCAGACGCGAGAGCCATCTATCGGCCAATAGCGAACTAACCAAAAAACCGGGACAGAATTTGAAAATGCTGCCATTGTCGATCGGCCTCCTACCCTCTAGTTATGGAGAACTATAGGGTAGGAGGCCGATCGACAATGGCAGCATTTTCAAATTCCGTCCCGGTTTTTTGGTTAGTTCGCTATTGGCCGATAGATGGCTCTCGCGTCCGAAGTGGGCTGATGTTGTCTTCTTCTTCTTCGTTTTTAATATGGAAAACTAGATTCTCCATAGTTTTTAAGTTTTACTTTTGACAATTGACATTTTATTTTTCGAAATAACAAATACCGTTTGAAGGCAAGACAAGACAAATAACGTTGAATTGTAATTAATTTCCATATTTATAATGAATAATGGTACAATTTATAACAGAAGAGTTTGCTTTGTGTCGGGGTGTAAGACAGGATCTTCTTCAGAGATGAAACGCAGCCAAATAAGTATCTTTCTAGCTCCAAAGGTAAAACCCTCTAGCTAGAATGTTCCTGTATTTTAAAAACGAAGCATCGTTGGAACTTTATACAGGCCGAGTTTACTAATAAGTATAACAAAGTAAGTGTAAATTTATATAAAAGTCCTTATTTGTTCCTTAAAGAACTAATTTAAATAAAAATAGTCATCGCGTCAATAAGAAACCATTTATTTGATAGCCCACTTCGAACACGAGCGCCATCTTATGGCAACTCGTAAAGCTGAATTACCGATGCTAATTTGGGACCGAATCCAATACATTGCGATCGGCCTCCTACCTCAAGTCCTCCATACCTCTAGTTCTCCATAGACATTAGGCAATTTTCAGACTATAGATATTGTATTATGTTACTAGATGGCGCAATAAAAAATATTTTAGAAAAAATGGAGTTACGCACTTTGCGTTTTACACTGACGCATTACGATAAAATGAAACATGAAGCCTAAACTATAAGAATCTATGATGTATTGTCTTCAGCCTATCAGCTGTTGCGTATTACCTACGTATAAAACGTACAAAGTCCAGCCAGCCCGAAAAGCCCGAAATGCCTGATCGGCACGAAAAACCCGGTCGGCCCGAAATGCCTGGTCGGCCCGAAAAGCCCGGTTGGCCCGAAAAGTCCGACGGCCCGAACTTTTCTTGATTAAATGACCCGACCCGACCCAAACCAGAGAGTTGGGCCGGGCCGCATAGAGGTGACATCCCGGCCCGTGCAGGGCTCTACATTCAATACCGGGTACTTTACCCCCCCCCCCCCTATTTTTAATATTTAACAATTGTTTAGTCTTTGTTTTTCTCAAAATATGTATCCCTTTATGGTAAAGCAATATACCAAATTTAAAATTTATATCTTAATATACCCGAATTATTAAAAAAAAATCAGTTTTCAATTTTAAACTTTGACGCCCTGTATTATTGAACATGAGGGTCAAAAATGAAAAATGGTATCATAAAAGTTATATTATTTTTGCTTAAGGAATATATGGTTAACGGATTAATCTCCTTCTTCCGGACACCCTGTATATATCAACACAAAATATGTCACCTGCCACACTATAACTAATTTGGGCAATTTATCACCTGCATCACCTCGGGGCATAAAGATTAAATTTTTTGATGATATTTCTGTTTTAAAATAAATATTTTTAATTCGGCCATCATTAATTTTTGCGGCTACTAGTTGGCCATCTTTGAAGATGAGAAAAACTCTTTTTTTTTCTTAAATCCTTATTATATTTTTTATGGGTTCATAAACAAATTTGGAAAGTTCCACAATTTTTCCGATGGGCGGCCGAAAAAAATATTTTTCTTGTCTCCAAAGATGAGCAACTGATGGAGGTCGCAGTGATTGATGGTGGCCGAATTTACAATTTCTATTTTTGTGAAAAAACTTAATTGTTACATCCCGAGAAATTGCCCTTAAAGCCTTGGTGGTGCATTTTAGAATAAAACTTTTAAAAAAAAATATTTTATTTTTTAAATCACCAAAACAATAACATGGTAATTCTTAAATTTCTAAATACTTTAACATCAGTTGATTCCCTTAAAGCCGAAGTATTTTTTTCTTTGTCCACTTTTATCTCCTTTTATTTTGCGTGTTATCAATATTATCATCTTCAGCCGATGTACAATTATAATTTTCTGAATAGGACAACAATTGTTTATCGGTTTCCTTTTCCCATTTTTTTATATTCCTCAAACATTCGCAGTCGAAAGGATTGTAATTGATGAAAATCTTCTTCGCTTTCAATATTTTACTTAAATTTCCTAAAAAATAATTACACACTGACACAAAACTACCATTGGCGGCGGAACAATTTCAATAAAAATCAATATACATTTTAACAAATTGGTGAAATATATTGGATGCTCATTTATCTGTGTGTTTATCTGTACAACTGCTCATCACAAAGTTCGACAAATTGTCTTTTTGACATCTTTATTAATAGTAATATAATACTTGTGATATGGATTATGCTATGCATAATACACGTATAAGGTATGAAATATTATCATAAAAATTATATCTAATATCAAAACACATTCTTGTGGAATGGATGGTATAACTTTGAGAATGTTAGAACTCTGCATGAATAATAATTGTTTAAATGCTCTTAAAAATATATTTCAAATAATTTTTATTCAGTTATTTAAAAAACTTATATTAAGTATTATCCCAATACCTAAAATAAATAATTCACAAAATGTTCAATATTTTCGACCAATAAATAGCTTTACTATGTTTAATGTCTAAAATGATTGAAAGATTAATTTCTAATCAAGTTATATCTTATTTAGATAAATATAATATTTTTCCTAGCAATTAGTCAGATTACATTATTATGTAAACTTAAAGATGATATTTTAGCAAATTGGGATACAAATTTTGTTACTAGTATCGTTTTTCTAGATCTAGGGAAGACTTTTGATTCTCAAAATCATGAATTACTACGGATGAAACTGAAATATACTTATAGGATTTAGTAAACACACTTTTGTGAATGGTTTGCAAATTATTTATTAAATAGATCTCAAATTACAACAATTTCAAACGAATTTCTTTATGATGTTTCAAATTCATCGAAGGTATTAAAAAAAGTTTTAAGGATCTGTACTGGGTCCTTTATTACTTATAATTTATACATACAGGGTGGCCGTTTAGTGTGGCAAAGTACAATAAGCTCCGTTACTATTTCAAATACATTAAAAATATTAATACAAAAGTTGAAGGGCAGTAAGTGACTTATAACGTAAAATTATTTTTAACTCTATAGGGTGGCTCAAAAAAGCGGAACAAGAAAAATGTACTTTTTTCAAATGGAACACCCTGTATATTTTTACATTTTTAAATTCCCCTCGAAATTTCGCGTATCTTAGCCAACAAAGTTTTTAATTATTTTGCAATGTTGCCAAGTTATTTGAAAAAATTCATTTTTGGAAGAAAAAACTTGTCATCTTAAAATTTAAAATAAAATTGAATTAACTTAAGATATTCCAGGCATTTTTGAGGGTATGAGAGACAAAGACTAATTTAAGATTTCAGACGCTCGGAACATTCCATATTTTGTACATGGTGTTCTCTAGAGACGTGTCAACATTTCACATTTTAACACATTCGCTGCCATGGCGGACACCGGTATCTGATCAGCTATGATTTTACCACGCCATGCCAGACACCCGTGTCCGCTACAGTTATTCAACGACACTGCCCAGCGGACACACTTTTCTATAAAAGTTTTCATATGAGGTGTCTGTATTGGCGCTGCGGAACAGTCCATTTAACTTGTTTTTTTGATTGGACAATGTAAATAGATTTTATAACACGTGTCTGCTATTGTGTCCGCTATGGCGAGCAGACTTAATTTTTTAAATTAATTTCCATACACGCCAGGGCAGACACCCAATATTTCAATAAAAATTTAAAGCGCGTTTTGTATTTATTTATTTTCTTTTAAGAAAGGTAATCAAAATGTTAACATATTATATCAGGTATTGTGTTATAATAAACAGATAAAAAGAAATCACTCCCTGGTTCTTCATTGGTCACAAAATGCATTATTCTTCCCGTTCTGTTATTCATTTTTGCACAAAAATAGAATGTAATAAAATAAATCACGTAAATCGGCCTAAATTTGCAACGGAGAACTAACAGTTGACACAACGTTATCTTACTTCCAACTAAAGTCTCCTTACACTCCTTACAGTAGGGCTATAGCTCTATACGATGGGCGGATTTGATGTGTCCGCTATCTACGTCGTGTCCGCTAAGGTGTCCGCTGTGGCGTAACCATGTAAGAAAAATGTCTTCTCAGAGTGTCTTCTGTGGCGTGTTATGGGAAAATGGTTTCACCACGCCATGTCAGATACCGGTGTCTGTTTAGGTTTTATTTAAAAAAAAAAAACAGGCAAACAATACACCAAAAAAAAACTGCTATACCCAATAGTCTTAGAATTGCCGTATCTTATAGGATTCAACCTTGGCCTGGCAGACCATTTTTACAAATTTGGCTTGGCAGCGAATGTGTTAAAGTTAATTTACTCTGCTTTTTCAAATGGAACACCCTGTATTTTAATATCTTATCTTGTAGAGTTTATTGCCCTCTACAACTTTTATTAAAAGGTTCATACAGTTATTTTTACTCATTTTGGAGTAATATCTGTGTTTAATAAAGAATCTAAAAGAATTGGGTTTTTATTGGTATTTTATAGTTGGCCATGACAGACGCAAAAAATTGCTGGTATATTACAAGAAAGAAAATTATATTTCCTTATTTAAGGTGCTTTTTATGAATACTTTAGTGGCTTGTAAAACAATAATCAGTTTTGTCTAACTATTTACTTAAACTAGCTAATTAAGTGTTCAAAGGTCCTCCATTAACCTCTATACACTTTTGGACACGATCTTCAAATTCCCCGCTTAAATTCCAACATGTTTCGGGAGTAATCGCTTGGAAACAATTTCTTATGCGAATTTTCATGTCTTCTTTAGTTGTCGGAGACATTTTATACACCTGATCTTTAACAAATCCCCATACAGAAAAATCCATTTTTGTCATATCCGGCGATCTAGCAGGCCATGATACAGGTCCTCCTCTTCCAATCCGTTGCTGCCCATAAGTTTCATTTAAGAATTCAATTATAAGTCTTGTAGAGTGCACCGGGGCTCCATCATGAACAAACTACATGCGTTCTTAAACTATGTTTGGTATATGGGTAATAAGCTGTGGTAAATCATTTTGAAGAAAGTCTAAAAATATCTGTCCCGTTAGAGTTCCCTCAAAAAAATGTGGACCAACCACGTAGTCTCCTACAATTCCTCCCCAAACGTTTGGTGACCATCTATTTTGTAAGTGAAACCTAACAAAATGGGGATTAGTAGTGGCATAATAATGGAAATAATGTCTATTGACGTTGCCATTTTTATGGAACGTAGCTTCGTCGCAAAAGAAAATTATATGCGCAAAATTATGCTGCTCCCGTATTTTATTTTGTACCCACGCACAAAATTCAAGTCGCCTACCATAGTCCTCATCATTAAGCTCTTACAGCAACTGGACGTGGTAAGGATGCAATTTGTTTGAGTTGATTAATTTTTGAACCGTCGTTCGTTTAATATCCAGTTTGTGTAAGAGGACGCTGACCAATATAAGGATTCTCAGTAATACTAAACAGAACGTTGAATTCATTTTCTTCGGTGCATACACGTTTTTTTTGGTCTTTTTTTTATAAGCCACACTTCCTGTAGTTTCAAATCTCTCCCTTAGCTATTCGAATGTCTTTTTATCAGGGTGTCTTCGCTCTGGGTATCGTTCTTAATAAATTCTTGTACTTAGCTAATAAAGCATTTTTATCACTTGCATCCAAAACATAAATCATATCGATCATTTCTACATTTGAATACTTCATTTTTGTCACAATATAAATTTAACTTGATAAAAAGTAAGAAATAAAATGACAACTATTTGCTTTGGTCTGTAAGTGCTACCTATAATATATGACAGCATTTTTTTGCGTCTGTCATGGCCAACTATAAAATACAAATAAAAACCCATTTTTTTAGATTCTCTATTAAAAACAGTTATTACTCCAAAATGAGTAAAAATAACTGTATCAACCTTTTAATAAAAGTTGTAGAGGGCAATAAACTCTACAATAAGATATTAAAATACAGGGTGTTCCATTTGAAAAAACAGAGTAAATTAACTTTAAAATGTGAAATGTTGACACGTCTCTAGAGAACACCATGTACAAAATATGGAATGTTCCGAGCGTCTAAAATCTTAAATTAGTCTTTGTCTCTCATACCCTCGAAAATGCCTGGAATATCTTAAGTTAATTCAATTTTATTTTAAACTAGCGTGTACCCGGCATGCGTTGCAATGCCCGGCATTCGCCCCGGTATACCTACCGGTATACGCCCTGGTATACGTCTTGGTATGGTCGCTTTCTCTGAGATGCCATAATAAGGCGAGTTCACCATCACGTCAAGTAATACTTTACAGATTTATAGATACAAACCCGAACAAACCCGAATTATTCTATATATTAGTACCCGGCATGCGTTGTTACAATGCCACTTTTTTTAATGCTGAAACCTTCCTCGGCCTGCACACAACAACTCACCAAGGTTTCATCGCAATCGGATGAATGGTATAGGAACGCATACGGGACATACAGACAGACAAACATTCATTTTTATATATATACACGACACTGTTCGGGTGTGTGTCATTTTTTCTACAACCTAAGATCGTTGTACACTTGTATTAATACTATTAAACCGAATCCTTTGGTCACGGCATTGTTTGGGTATGTGTCAATTTATCCGCAATCCATGATGTATTTGAGACAATAATATTGTACCAAACCCTTCGGGCACGGCACTGTTCGGGTATCTGTAGTTTTTTCACAACATTAGGTATAGTTTTTTCATAACCCAAGATCCCCTTATCAATAAAATTATGTATAGTTTTTTCATAACCCAAGATCGTCTTATCAAATATGTATAATTTTTTCAGAACCAAAGATTGCTTTAAAAAAACATTGTGTAATTTTTTCACAAATCCATTTCGTTTTTCTGGTACCTATCCATAATTGTCGCTTAAAAAAACGAAATTAAAGAAATATTCAGTACCTTAATAACGAAATCTTATACCTGAGCTGTCAAATTTTGACAGGAATGTGTCAAATTTTTTTCCATTTTTTTATTGTCGAGTATCGTAGCTGCAAGAATGCGATATCTAAAGTAAGAACAAAAAAAAGCTATACTTGAACTGTCAAATTTTGACAGATATGGTGTAAAATTTTTTTTTCTTGTCGACTATCGTAGCTGCAAGAATGCGACATCAAAAGTAAGGGGAAAAAAATTATACTTGACCTGTCAAATTTTGACAGGTAAGTGTCAAATTTTTTAAATTTTTTTTCTTTCCTAGATCATAGCTGCAAGATTGCGAGGTTAAAAATTTAAATAATAAGACTTTAAATCACTGCTGTCACATTTTGACAGGTCTAATATGTAAATTTTTTTGCATTTCTTTTTTGTCCAAGATCGTAGCTGCAAGAATACGATATCAAAAATATGAAAAAATAAACAATTTATACTTGATCTGTCAAATTTTGACAGGTAAGTGTCAAATTTTTTTTCATTTTTTTCTTGTCCGGGATGGTAGCTACAATAATAATGTCAAATGAAATATTTCAATTAAAAAACGTTGAAATCCGAGGGGTGTTTCACCTATTCAAATGTGTACACTTAATTTCCCTTTTTGACGATAATTTCCCCTTATTTGTATAATTACCCTATAATTTCACTTTAATTTCCCCAATTTCACCTTAATTTCCCTTATTTCCTTAATTTCACCTTTATTTCCTTAAATTCACCTTAATTTCACCTTAATTACCTTATAATTTCCCAAGGACAATATTGTAGCGGTATCAAATAAAAAGTATAAAAGCATCATATCAGGTATTCCGCCTTTTTCTCGTTATTTGACTAAATAAATCAATGGGTATTATTTCTATTTTGTTTTTATACCTTACGTGGTATACGTTATTAGTAAGTCAAAACTGGTATATCCTCTTAATACAAAATTTTTTCCAATGCAGTTTACCTGCTTGTAGACTTTTAACTATTTTCATTAATTTTTATTATATATTTTTTATTTCTCCGTTTTCCTCTCGGTTTTTCTTAAATCTCAAATAGAAAACTAATGTTATTGTTTTGTTTATATCGAGGTTTGTTCTGTTTAACCTTGAACTTCATTAAGTCCAAAACTCTTTAAAATTGGCCTGATTGAGCACCAAATAAACTTTCGCTGAATATTGGATTGAGTCTCGGATTGAGTATTACTTGATTTTTGACAATATCTAGAACATGAAACAAAAATTGTAGTTAAATAATAGCGACTAATAATTTACCCGAAGTTTACCCTTGTATATATCACAACATGACCGCCTTATACATATATTATTTACCTATGTAATAAACTAACAAAAGTTTAAAAAGCGACTAAATACATTATTTATTGGAACACACAGGTACTTACAATGGAACATTAAACACTTTCCTCGGCATTCATGTACCTAGTATGAAGAAACAAAATAACAGATTCGCTGCTCATTCTCGTTGTTTGAGGTTAAGTATTCTTGCCGGCATCCCTTAGTCCCGCAACCAGCGACGTATTGCGCATGCGCCGGCGCATGAGCTGTAATGTACGAATACTAAAATAACGTAATTTCACCATAATTTCCTCGTTATTTCCCCACAATTTCCCAATCATTTCCTTAATTTCCTAATAATTTCCTTAATTTCCCTCATTACTTCATAATTTCCTCATATAAGAAATAATTTTACATCATTACCTCATAATTTCCTACTATTTCCCCTCAAGTGTACACCAAATTTCCCGGGTGAAACACACCTCGTTGAAATCACTCCTGTAAAATTTTGACAGCTGTCAATGTCAAATTTGTAACGGCCATTTTTTCTCCCAGGTTAGTACTTAAATTAGTCCTAAATCAAAAATTTGTTATCTCTTCAAATAAGAAAGTTACACGTGATTTTATATGACAGCTGTCAAATTTTGACAGATTGACATATACTTTTTTAAAACTTTTTTTCATGTTAAAAACAAAAGAAAATATACGTGTTTTTTTGTTTTTCTCTAAAATTAATTCCAGACCCAGCTATATATATAATATATTAGTACCCGGCATGCGTTGTTAAAATGCCACTTTTTTTTATGCCAAAATTTTCCTCGGCCTGCACACAACAACTCACCAAATTTTTATCGTAATCGGATAAATGGTATAGGAACGCATACGGGACATACATACAGACACACAGACACACATTCATTTTTATATACAGGGTCCAGCAATAGTGCGTCAGGCTTTCATAGTTCCTATACGAATTTAGTTAGGAGTTTCGTTCATATGCTAACTTATATTGTATCATACGGGGTACTTCAGGAAAATATTTTTTCGTATACAGGGTGGCCCAAAAAAGTGTGGTCATAAAAAGTTGTGATTTTTTAAATGGGATACCCCATATTTTTTTGCATATTTAGATTTGTGCTATTGTCCTTTATAAATGCCCAAAATTTTGTTTGGTAGTTTAAGAGCAATCAATTAAAAAATTATCGAAGAAGTCGTGGAAAAAATATCAAAAAAACAATCTAAAATTAGGTTTTTTACCACGGTATTATGTGAGTTTAATGACAACAGGTTTAATGATAGTATGAATTGAATAGTATTTATCTATTTTACACAGAGTGTTCATAATAAGGTTTCAAAAATCACACATTTCAAACCTATTTTTCTCAACTTTTTCAAATGGAACACCCTGTATTTTATTTCGGTATTTTATATAAAATACACAAGTAATTTTTTTTTATAGTTGAAGCATATAAGTTATTTCCAGCCGTTTTCGAAATAAATGCAAATATCATAAATTATGTTGATTAAGCAGAGTTTATTTTTAAAATTGGGCGACTAGACTAATAATTAGAAACTACAGTAATTGTTCAAAATGTCTTCCATTTTGTTCTGTGCACAAGCCAACATGTTTTTGAAAAGGTCGGTTTATTTTCCTTTTAACATTTCAATTGCAATACCAGCAAAGAGGTTCATTAGTAAGGTGTATCTCTAACACCCATAGTAGGCTTTGAAATAAAACATGGATTCTTATATCTAGTTTGACAAGTTCTTTAATTCATTTAAAAAAGTGTAATATCGGGCGAATAAATTATAAGAAATTATCTTGATAATACCTCTCCGAACCAATGGATCGGTAGAAACGGACCCCCCTACCAGCTAGATCGCCGGATCTTACAAAACTGGACTTTTTTTTTTATGGGGACACGTAAAACAAATTGTTTACAATGATCCACCTACAACTGCTAAAAAAATTCAGCAAAGGATAAGAGACATGTTTGCTAGCATTTCCCCTGGAATGTTAAGGAAACAGACCTTTTCAAAAACATGTTGGCTTGTGTACAGAACAAAATGGAAGACATTTTGAACAATTACTGTAGTTTTCAATTATTAGTTTAGTCGCCTACGCTTAATTTTAAAAATAAACTCTGTTTAAACAACATAATTTATGAAATTTGAATTTATTTCGAAAACTGCTGGAGATAACTTATATGCTTCAACTACAAAAAAAATTGCTTGTGTATTTTATATAAAATACCGAAATAATATACAGGGTGTTCCGTCTAAAAAAGTTGAGAAAAATAGGTTAGGAATGTGTCATTTTTAAAACCTTATTATGAACACCCTGTATAAAATAAATAAATACTATTCGATTCATAGTATCTTTAAACCTCTTGTCATTCAACTCATTTAAAACTGTGGTTAAAAACCTAATTTTAGATTGTTTTTTTTTGATATTTTGTGCACAACTTCAAAATAATTTTTTTTCAGTTTTTAATTGATTGCTCTTAAAGTACCAAAGCAAATCAAACAAAATTTTAGGCATTTATAAAGGACGATAGCATACATCTAAATATGCAAAAAAATATGGGTATGCCATTTAAAAATCACAACTTTTTATGACCACACTTTTTTAGGCACCCTGTATATGAAAAATATATTTTTCTGAAGTACCCCGTATGATACAGTATAAGTTAGCGTTTGAATGAGATTCCTAACTAAATTCGTATAGGAGCTAAGGAAGCCTGACGCACTATTGCAGGACCCTGTATAGATTTTAAGATGACAAGTTTTTTCTTCCAAAAATGAATTTTTTCAAATAACTTGGCAACATTGCAAAATAATTAAAAACTTTGTTGGCTACGATACGCGAAATTTCGAGGGGAATTTTAAAATGTAAAAATATACAGGGTGTTCCATTTGAAAAAAGTACATTTTTTCTTGTTCCGCTTTTTTGAGCCACCCTATAGAGTTAAAAATAATTTTACGTTATAAGTCACTTACTGCCCTTCAACTTTTGTATTAAGGTGGGAGTATCAACATGCTTGCCAACCTATAACCTATTTCGCGTAGATTTATTTATGTTTTCTAGCTTTTATACAAAATTTAAAGAAAATCAGTATCGACTTGATATTCTATAGGTAATAATTGACATATTTAATAAATATCAAGGAATTTCATAACTTATTTTAGGAGAATTGTATAGCGAAAAATATCGGGTAAGATTTTTTTTAACATTATTATGTCATTGTCACTCATTATTCTTTCACTATACAATTCTCCCAAAATTAGCAATGAAATAAATTGATATTTTTGTAATATATCAGATATTACCTAAATAATGTACCGACCATATTAATTTTCTTTAAATGTTAGTTATTAAAATAATAAACTCAAAAAATCAACGTGAAATAGGTTATAGGTTGGCAATAGATTGAATGACGTTGAGAATTCAACCTTAATATTTTTAATGTATTTGAAATAGTAACGGAGCTATTCTGCCCTGCTAAGACAACTTGTCCTAAGTGCCTAAAACTAGTTTTGAGAAATTGAGCATTTTGTTGTTTTTATATGCACTTTTTTTCTGAATTTATCTAGAAAAGTGGTGTTTTGTCAACTAATTTCAAAAATAAGGACTAATCATTTTTGATATTATAAATATTCAAATTAATTATAATCTGGGAGATATTAGTAGATAGGACAATATGAACTAGGTAAAAAACATATATTCCTAAGATTAAATGTCCTAAGTAAAACCAATATAATATACTATGATATAACTTTATTCAAATAAACGAAAATATGATGGGGTATTTTGTTTAACTAAAAAGATTTTTCCAAAATAAAAGTTTATTGGGGGGTATATGGGATTCCAATTTACGTATAAGGTTGTCTTTTCTAATAAAAGTGATTCCTTTCGGAGCATCTCTTAATTTCGGACTGGTTAATTCATATTTTATAAACTTAGCCAGAAATATATCATTTAAAGGTTTGGGTTCAGCGGAAAATGTATTTTTGTAAAAAAAATATTTGCAGCCCCTCTCAAAATTTAATTGACAAATATCTTTAAGATAAACACGATCATGAATCTTCTGAAGTTTTTGTTTGGATGTATAATCCGCAAAATTAAAAAAATTATTTAAGCCCATTTCCAAATATACGAAATACACGTGAAATCTCTTACAAAACGTAAAACACAAACCGTACTTTAAAACAATAAATTATATGTTTTAGGTTGGGTTTTATTCAATTTGGCGGGAATTCTGTTACTGTCGAAAGAATTGTCATGCTAAAGATATTTGTCCTATCTTATTCAGTAAGGACAATCGGGCTTTTGAATTCAGCTTCCTTGCTAAGAAAATATGTCCTATATGCACAGATATATGCCTGTTTAACGTAGTAAAAGCTATATAGGATGATTTACCTTTGGAAAGGTGAAAAATTAGGCAGTTCGGACAAAGTGAATATATGGATTTTTAGTATTTTGGATGCAGATAGGACTTTTACACTTAGTAGGAGTACAGAAGATTGCTAAATATGTACAATGATAGTTTTACCCAAAAAACGACATTTTTGCAGTTAGGACAAGTTGTCTTAGCAGGGCAGTATTGTACTTTGCCACACTAAACGGCCACCCTGTATAATCGATATTTATCCACGAAATATGGTAATCTATTCTATTAGCTTTTGCTGATGATAAAAAAATGTATCACAAAATAAAAAATGATAATCTTCTGCATTGGATTTCATTAATAAATGAGGATCTTTCTAATGTTTCCAAAGTATTATATTAGTGAGAAATATGGGTTAATGGGGTTAACCTTGAGTTGCACTGTTTCCTAGTGGTTTAGAGCCTTGAATGGGCAATTTGCTATGAATAGCCCATCTTTATATAGCAAATTGAAATTCAGGACAAATGGACTACTAGTTTCCTAGTGGTTAACTGTGGAATGACACTTACCTGTCAAACAGCTGAATTTGTTGTTGTCTAATCTCATATCTTGCACCTCAATACCATCCAGGAGGTTTTCCCCAAATTTTGATAATTTGTTACCGTTTAGATATAATTCACTGATTTCTTTAAGCTCTGCGAAAGCGCCATCTTCAATTGTATGAATTTGGTTGTAACTGATATTAAGTAAAAGTGACCTGTTTCCATAGAGGTATGTGTAGTAATTTCTGTATCCTTTTAAGTTTGTAAATGCATCTCTGGGTATTGTTTCTAAGGAATTATTTGACATATTTATTATTGCTAATTTGGAACTGTTGTGGAACCATCTGAAAACATAAATGAAGAAGGGTAATATTATGTATGTATATATTATGATTTTTTAATAAATAAAAAAGATAAATGTTTGGTATCCGTAATTATTTGTGAAAAATTTGTAAAAATAAAAAAATTAAGTAGAAAGATGTAATTGCATATTAAAATATAGTTTTACATTTCGAACAACTTTTCGTAATGACAGTTTTCGATATTGTCAAAAATAAAGGTACTTTACTCTTGGGCAAAATTCATATTTTTTGACAAACCTCGTATACAACTGAAAAAATTTAACATTTGATAGGTACTTGCATTTTAGGTTTTGGACCATGCAGAACTTTTTATGAACTGTTTTTCGTAAAGTTATTAATAAAAAATTTTCACATATGTTGCCAACTTAAGTAGACACACTGTATATATATTATGTTGCTTGTTACTTAAAAGTGAATAGGGAACTTTCCAATTTTTTTTTTCAATAATATGATTTAGTTAGGCCTGAAAAAAGTATTCCCCAAATAGTACTCCTTTTAAAAATCAAAAATAACTTGGTAAAAATTCTTTAAAGTTTCGCGCGTGTCGAAAGCATTTCAAACGATCTCTCAAGCGCGCGAAGCCCGATGACGTCATATGGTATGACAGGAGAATGACTTTTGGTCATCAGTCATCCTGACACTCCTGACAGGTGCCGAGCGACCCAACTTGCATTTGGATTGCCGTGTGTTCGTGTTATTGTATTGTTGTTTAACCTATCACTTGCATTTAAACAGGTCGTGTCGCTTGACGCGTGGATGTCAAATCTGATAAATCATCAAATTTATTGAAAACCTATAACCTATTTCGTGGATGTCATACACAAATCTGACAAATGATACCATTTTACGTCACGACTACAAGCAGCACGTTTTTACCCGCTTGGAATAATTTGAATTTTGGGGCATTTTTAAATCTTTCTAGCGGTCTTTTGGGACGAAATATGTTGTTTTTTTTGCTGCCATACGTTTAATGACAATATGTACTTATGATTTATAGAATTTTTTTCCCATTTAAAATTTTTGTCAATTCCCTATTGTGTGGCGATTGATTTGTTTCTACGTGTCAAATATTATTTCTCTTGCTTATTGCTTATCGCCTAATGCTTATTTTTTAAATTGTGTCTCGGCCTTTAAGGTCAAGATACAATTAAATAATAAGCAATATGCAATAAGAAAAAAAAAACTAACGAAGGCACAATACATCATTTCCTCGAGTCACATTCAAGAAAGATCGACCAATGAAATGGTTGGTGTGCTAATTGTCAATAAATCCTAACTCTCTTTTAACATTTCGTTTTGCCGAAAAAACAGGTTATTTTGGTGTTTTGTTGCTTTTTGCTATTTTTGAAAAATATGATTATTTTTGTGATTTCACCGGTTTTATCGCATACACATAAACAAATTGTTAAAAAAAATTTTAAAATCTTTCTCTAACCTGAAAATTAAACCGACAAATGTCAACATAGTTATTGGGGGCGGGGCATATTCTATACAGCTTTTTATTGGCCAGTATTAAGTAATAAAAAATTTCCAAGAGAAAATCCAACATTTCCATATCTGAAATTTGGTTTTTTGTTGCTTAAAACTTAATTTTATCGCGATTAATTTGTTTCTACCTATCGAATATTTTTTCTGTTGCTTATTGCTTATCGTCTAATGCCAATTTTTTAATAAAATTGTGTCTTGGCCTTTAGGTATGATAGCTAATGCTAATTGTTATAATTTTGAAATAAGTAAAAAAATTGCTTCAGCAATGTCCAAGAAATATTGGTGCAATCCCAAAGACCAGAAGAAGTAAATTTTAAATGCCTTTTTATTTTAATTTGGTTTATAATTTATTTTATTGGTTGTTAATGTATTTTTATTGCTATGTTAATATATTACTATTTAAACTATTTATAAAATACCTTTTATTCCAATTGGCTATAAGATTATTAGATAAATCTAGGCAATCCATATGAGGCATATTGTCGAACGCACTCCCTTCTATAATTTGAATTTTATTATTTCTTAATCGTAGCTCGACAAGTGGTAAATTGTTAAAAACACCAGTTCTTATTACTTCCAAGTCGTTTCTAGTAATGTATATTGTGTTAAGCGAAGGCAAATTTCTAAATGCTCCAAGTTGGATTTCTTTTAACTTACAATTTTCGATCTCGAGGAAGGATACATTGGGTATGTCACTTACTGAGTTTTCTCTTAAAATTGGAATGTTTTGATCTTGGAATCCCAACTCGGTGCAATCACAATTTGTGGGAAAGTTTTCTCTCAAACTGTCCGATTTTTCAATGGTTTTGAAAAAGGTGTGACGCTGATTGTTTCCCCAAAATTCTACATTTTGAAACGTAACGTCACTTTTTGTCGAAACCAGAACTAGTGATAAAATAAATATTTGTATGAAATACATTTTATTATCAAGCATGTTGCTTTGTTAGTACTGGTATATTTTTTAAAATGTGTCTATATAGTCTTCATAATATTTATATCGGTTTAAAAGGAACTTAATCAGGTTATGAAATGATAACCTCCGAATGAACAAATTTTTAATATGCTACGCAATATATCCATTATATTCAATAGATTTTTAAAACATAATATACCCTTTATAAAAATAATTTTGAACATTGATATTGTAATTTATTTCTACGGTCTCTCTTTAGTTATTTTTTAAAATTGTAGAATTGTAAAATGGAGAGTTGACTGCGTTTTTTGCAAAACTGTATGAAGTTATGTCCTTTTGTTTAAACCTTGTCTCATATGTATATATTTGCGGAGATTTTAATATTAACTATCTAGTGGACACACGAGAAAAAAATAGTTTACATGACTTTATTTTTAGCTATGGTCTTGAGCTGAGTAGTAACGAACCAACTCGAGTGATTCATAGTAATAACGTAGTAAGTAGTACTAAAATAGATTATATTATAAGTAACAATAAGGACTCGAGTATATTAAACTATGTTACACAACCCAATCTAGGTGACCATCTTGCACAAGTCTCCGTGTTTACAGTTGACGGGTAATCATGATTTACCTGAGGACGAGGGTGGAGATTGTGAGTACTACAGAAGCTTTTCTAAATACAGCTTGGTCATGCTCAGACAGCATATGTTAAACCTGGACTTTAGAGAAATGTATGACTCAGAAAACAACATAAATAAAGCTTTCTCAGAATTCACAAATACCATTAACTTTGGCATCAACGCAAACTGCCCAATAAAGCAAAAAAAACCCAAGCAGTCAAAAAAAGGTTGATGGGTATCGCAGGATATTATAAACAGAGGTCGAGATTTAAAACATCCTTTTTATATAATCAAAACATCTAACGATCAACAGCTACATTCATTTTACAAAGAGCAAAAAAAAAATTATAATTTCCTAATAAAGGAATAAAAAAAAAAATTATAATTCTTATCTTATTGAACGAAGCCGAAACAAACAAAAAAACAATATGGTCTGTTATTAACACAAAATTGGGTGAAATTAAACAAAAACGATATATAAAATTAAATACTTCTTCTGGGGAAATTTCCGACCCCAAAGAAGTGGCGCAACACTTTTCCTCTTTCTTTTCGAAAATAACGCATGGAAAGCTGAATGAAGAATTTTCCAATGAATGTTTTTTGATAAATACGGCGTTCTTTCACCATGTCAACATATTATTATATAGTTGCTACGTCACTGCACTATCGCTATCAGAACAAACCCGAACAAAAACTTGAGCAAAATATTGTAAATTTCCACGACACGAAAAACGATAGATCAATAAATTTTTAAACAATTGCAGATTTTCATGGTAATCAGGGCAAGTGTAAGAAAAAATGCCTTAAAAGCTATGAATTCTAATTTTGAATTTTTTTTCAAAACAAACCTTATTTTTAAATAGCAGGAAATAAGTAAATAAATTAAATTAAATTGAATAAATTTTTAGGATTCATTCACCCTAGTAAATAACATAAATTAGCGATTTTTCAAACGCAAGGTAATTTTCCAGAAATCCAATCATATTTTATTGGGTTTTTAGATCGCGCCTAAGGTGTATTTATTTTATTTAAAAATACAAGGATAATCATAGGCACCAGGGCCGTATTTGAGGGGGGGTTTTAGGGGTTCAAACCCCCCCCGAAAACAATAAAATCCTTATATGTTTGTTTGTGTGTATGTTTAAAGTATAACTAGTATTTTTTGCCACTGGTCTAACCCCCCCCAAAATTTTGGTTCAGATACGGCCCTGATAGGCACGCCACTGGTTGTGTCACTTTTACAAAATTTTGTATTTGTGGGTTTTGAGGGATACCAAATTGATTACCTACTGCTATGGATTTTTTAATAAAATGATCGCCAAAGGTACTTTCCGAGGGCCTGCTAACTCCTCTAATTATGTGTACATTAATTATCTTGTTGAATCAAACTAAATCATTTTATATCTTTAAATCACTAGATTTTTTTAAAGAAAATACTTTAATAAACAACTGGCTTCGAATAATGTTTTTTTATGCACTATTTCAATTGATTTTATCATATGCTATTATTGGTTGGGGTGGAGCGTTTGAATATGCTCTTAACCCTTAACCGCCGTAGTGCTGAAAGTGTAACGTCAACACCGTAGTGCGGTCTGAGTGACCGCAAATCTTGAAGAACCATTATTTTTTTAAATAAATTATTTTTTTCGCTGTAACCACTTTTATAGAATAAAATGTACCCTAAACTAAAGCTCTTATTATAAATTTTATTAAAGTTTAGTTTTAAAAAATATAAACTGACAAAAATACAGTAAATAGCATATTTTATTCAACTATTTACTTTAACGCAAAAAAATACATTTTTTTTCAGAACACAATATTTTATGGAAAAGTATTGTTAAATTCTTAAAGTAAACAAACTAATCTTGAAAAAAAAACAAAATAATTTGAGTTATGCCCTCAAAAAGTAAAAAACTACAAGTGACAAAATAATCAGATATTGTGACTACAATTTTTGCAAATTTTAGATGCGCATTCCAAGCAAGTAGGCTTGCGGCACATAAAACAGGAAGAACTGTAAAATATATTGGACCCCTCTAGCTCTTTTGTCTCCTAAGCAGGGCCGTTTCTGGCCTGTTGGCCGCCCTTGTGCGACATATGAACTGGCTGCCCTTTAAATCAAATCAGTTACTATTTTACAATTACCTACCTGAAATTATGGCGCAAAGCAATTGTCAGAAAAATAAGTCTTTAATAGGCGTATATTTTTAATATTTTTCTTTTATTCATACTTACCTACAGAGGGGCTCAGCAATTTGGCTTTCAATGGCGATAAGGGCCAAGCCACTAATCCTTTCTTGGGACATAATTGACCGCAAGTAATTTTTAATTAATTTTAACTTTGAAAAACTACGTTCGATAGATGCAACAGTAACCGGCAGAGTAATAAAAATTCTCAGCGCAACACAAAGATTTGGAAATGATGAGATTAAATCTTTTTCAGCTATGAATTTTAGCGTATCTACAATTATTATATTGTACGTTTTATTGGAAAAATTTCTCGGAATGACAAAATTTCCTGGTCGAGCTCTGAGCGATCAATATCTTTGTTTGTGAGACTTCCTTGCTATTGAAGCGCTATATCGAGATCTTTGCAGGATTTTAACAATTTCTCGTCATTTATGGCATTAGCTTCATAGAAGTTCGACAAAAACCCAAAAGTTTCATTACACTTATTAAGTGAAACGAATCTCTCCTTAATTGATTCTATCGCAATATCCAAAGAACAAGTAACCGGTGCCCATAAAGGGTTTCCTCCCTGGCAAAAAAAAAAAAAAAATATCCAAAATCGAAAAATAAAAATTCACATTGAAACTCTGTTTGGCCTCGACGATGGGGTCATCTTTTAATTCGTAATCAAAATGTCTGGGTACTTTTTTTCGGCGTCGGAAAAGTTATTTGTAACAGCATTTGAAACCGGACATTGGCGGCAAATTTAAATAGGGTGCGTTCTTTTGCCCTGTGAGTATTTGTGCCCCCACCTACTATACTACCAAATTAATAAGACCTATAGTTAAATTCACATTAAGTTTTAATGCCAAATGTCAAGACTTGTCTAGTTACTTTAGATTTCACCAACTTACTAAATTTCTTATACAGCTGAGATTGGTCAGTGTTTTTTCTTTTTATTTTCTGGAATTGTTCGGCCAACTCTTTTTATTTCTATCTCTTTTTAATCGTATGAAATAATACAAGATAGACATACTTTTTGTGCAGTACAATTATACTAATTATATTTAGCCATTGGAAATTTATATTTTATGAGTTGCTGCAGTATTTGACAAGTATGACAGAACTGAAATGTCACGGCATTAAAAGTTTATGTGAATTCAACTATACCTACATAATTATTCAAATAATATCAATAAGTTTTAATTTTTTGAGTAAACCTAAGACAAAATGTAATTGACGTGGGTTGCAGGCCGGCCACCTCCGTTGAGAATTCTTTTTATTTTTCCAATACTTATCTATCTATAAAAAAAAATCTCTAATTAACACAAAGGGCGGCTGCCTCATTCTTGACAGCTACTGCATAATTTTTTTTTGAAAACTGAATTTACCATTCTTATTTGACCCTTCATATTTATGAAAACTTCTAGAATTTTTTTTTACGTCTAACATTTTTTTCTGTGAAACTGCAGGCGGCTTTCGCCGCCCTATAACTTTGGCCGCCCTTGTGCGGGGGCACTACCAGCACACCACTCAGAAACGGCCCTGCTCCTAAGCCCAAGTAATAAATTAAATTAAATGTTAAATTTGGGGAAACATTAGCTAAATGGTTTTACTAGAAGACAATTATTTAAATTTGATATTAAAACCTACCCTTAATAGAAAAAAAAAATAAAAGAAAAAACAAGTTAGGTCTTTTTAATGCCAATTTTTTTTTTTACAACGAACCAATTATTTGGAATTATGCCATTTTAAAATTAAAATTGTCGTTAAATTCAGCGAGTCATTTTAGAATAAAATACTTTTTTGTAAAATGTTTGGAATCAAGTCAGTTTAGACTTAAAGCAGTGTCAATTTTCCAATACAGGGTGATTCACGTTGAGTGGCCTATTAGAAGATCTTGGAAACAAGTAAAGTTATAGTTCTAAAAATTTGGAAACTGGCATGATTGGCTTTGAACTTTTAAAATATTATATTTCGACGTTTGTATCACTTCCGGTTATACCGGAAGTTATGGCCTACTTTGGTATTTCAAATGGAATACCCTGTAAATTTTAGCATTTTTGGATACCTTATTGAAACCTAAGTAACTTTTATTAACAAAGATCTATACCTATCTCTAACCGTTTTTGAGATATGAATTATAAAATACATTTTTTATGTAAAAACCTTATCGAGATGAAAGTTCAGTAATTTTGAAATTAATAAAGTTTAACATTTAAATTTTGTAGGCTTTTAACTAAAATATAAATTTTTGGACTACAGTACTTAAGTTTCATGTTTTGCATACAGGGGATTTTTAAAAAAAAATGTTTAATATATCGGTATCAATATTTGTAGTCGTTTGGGAATTATGAGCAATTTAAAAAAAATATATCTTAAAGTTTGTGTTTGTGTTAAGTTCATAAGACATTATTTTTGTAAAGAAGGCTTTGACTCCGATTTTTGTTTGACCTTGAGCTTTGTTACCAATTAGTAAAGTAGGCTTTGACTATCTTAGAAAGAAAGTTTTAAAGTTGATACTAATGACACTCACGTTAGGTCTGTTGTCATATTCTAGTTTACATATGTATTGAAAATTACTATCATTCTTTAATTATAATCTAAGAATGGCAAATAATAATAATAATTTTAATAACGATATTTTAAATTTATTTTATATTCATGGAGAGTGTCTACGAATCATAAGCATAACATGCAGGGTGTTTAATGAACGATATCCACATTTACTACCAATTAGCGATAAACAATTTAGAAGAATTGAGGTCAATTTTTATAAGTTTGGTCATACAAAAACCAAAAGGACATTTCCCATGTCTGTTCTGAACTCTAAAGAAAAGCAAATTACTGTTTTAGGATATTTTCATGCCTATCCAGATGCCTTTTTTACAAAAATAATGTCTTATGAACTTAACACAAACACATATTTTAAGATATTTTTTTTTTAAATTGCTCATAATTCCAAAACGAGTAAAAATATTGATACTGATATATTAAACATTTAGATGGGAAATTTGGTTCTCTATACGATACTAAAATAAAAAAATATGGTGTCCATTTGCAAAAATTGACTTATGCACATTTATCTAAATGTGCATAATACAAAATTTTAAATGTTTAGCTTTATTAATTTCAAAATTACTGAATTTTCATCTCGGTAAGGTTTTTACATAAAAAATGCATTTTATAATTCATATCTCAAAAACGGTTAGAGATAGGTATAGATCATTGTTAATAAAAGTTACTTAGGTTTCAATAAGGTTTCCAAAAATGCTAAAATATACAGGGTATTCCATTTGAAATACCAAAGTTGGCCATAACTTCCGGTATAACCGAAAGTGATACAAACGTCGAAATATAATATTTTAAAAGTTCAAAGCCAATTATGCCCGCTGCCAAATTTTTAGAAATATAACTTTACTCGTTTCCGAGATCTTCTAATAGGTCACTCAACGCGAATCACCCTGTATACTGAAATGATACTCTTTAGTATTAAGAAAACTCGCGAATAACGTTAATATGAAAAAGGCATAAATAGGTTCCTATAATTTGGGAGAAGCAATTTGGTGTTAGGTCAAGCGGCAGCTAATAGAGGGCGGTTAGGTATTTAGTGTCATTTTATGTTTAATCCTAGAAATATACAATTTTCGAGTTGTGTCACTTTACTTTTAAAGGCGCGATATGTAAATTATAATTGAATGTTGTTTTAACTAGATAATTAATAAACCGTCTTTTTCCCATATACCAATGTGGAAATTTAAATTTTTATTGCTCGTTGTAATATTCGTTTCGTATTGTGTGTAATAATCTAATAGCAAAAAGCAATGTTAAATGTCGGTGTTATAATATTGTAGTTTGCGATATTATCTGTATATAAATAGTGAAAATGAAGCTAGATTGTTTTGATTGATAACAGCAGTACTTTAAAATAATCATACTGAAAACAACACTCTGCAGCTGTAGGGTGCAAATCAAATTACCGTAGCCCCTTAAAAGAAGGTAAGAATCTTTATCTACCTTAAAATTTCCGACCAGGCAACTGGACACAATCAAAATGGCACGTAGTTTACTCCCTACATTTTGCTGAAAGTGACATATTATCATTACGCCTAATTCGCTAAAACGATTATCCTGTATCAAAGATTTTGACAAAAACTTTATACGTAAAAAAAGGTTAATTTTTCTTTTGGTTCTTTTTTCTATTGTTTTTCGGCAACGTGCCCCAATTTTCCCTGGTTACCTTGCAATATCGATAATAAAGATAGCTTTTTTATCAAGTAGGGGAGCGGAACCCAATACCGTACAGAGTCCAATACCGTACATGCCGTTTTTAATAGCAAAAACATCAGTAGTGGAACCACATATAATCGTAATCGACAATTTCCCCTTACGTCTTTCCCCGTTTCGCCATGGCTCAAAGGTCAATCTACTTAATAGCCACCACAGACAATCGCTTTATCCAACTTAACGATTTTATCGAATCGAAAGAAGTCGACTGAAAAGTGGACCCCGCTAAAGCTTGTCGACGAACAACCTAACCTCAGAAATCGTGTTTGTTTACTTTGTTTTGAGGTTTTATGCACGGATTTTATGGTTTTTCGCATTTGATTTAATAATAATAAACCTTTATAATACTAATATTATTATATATCTTTATTCTCAACCAACTTAAAAAGTTAATTACAAAGGATACTTATAACACTTATAAAATCACAAATAATAAAAATCATGTTTAGTAATAACTGTTAACTCCACGAATTATTTAAAAAATATAATATATTTAATAACCATTTACAAAAAAATAATAATAATAAATATAATAATACCTACGTTAAATATAGTTTAGTTTTAAAAAATATGTTTTTAGTTTTTGTTTAAAAATCCATAATTTCGATATTTCTTTAATTTTTTTGGGCAAACTGTGTGTAAATTGTTATTCCTTTATATAATACTGATCTTTCGCAACTTTGGCTAAAAGTATGTACCTACTCTTTACAATAGGTGTATGAATATATCATGGTTTTGTCTCGTGGTGTGAATAATGTTGATCGAAGGAATTATTATATTCAATGTTTTTCTTTAATAATAATAGATTGTATTAGAATGCATAGTTTTAATTTATAAAGCTTTTCTTAATTTAAATATCCGTTTAGTTCATACAAATTTATAGGTTTTTCAGAGAAAGCGAAAAACACGGTAAGTAGATGAATTTTTCTGTTTTTAGACAATGGAGTCTGCAGTAAAAAGAATGAGAGTAAATTCCAGGCATTGGGATTTACTCCTAGATATCTTAGAGGTGCATCCTCAAATGATTACAGGTAAATTTGTGTGCCAAAATGCTAAACAAAAATGTCTGGAGTTGTGGAAGGATGCAGCCATAAAATTAAATGCGTTGGGCCTAGGGAAAAAAAAACCCTGATAATGAAAGCTTGCTGTGCAAAACTGAAAATATAAAACAAAAATGAAGGTGGCGGAAATAAAAACATTTTATTAGATAATATACAAGAAAAATGATTAAAAACTTAAAATTTAGAGACTACAATAAAAAGTAAACAAACACAAATACCAAAACAATTTAAAAATATAACCTATATTCTTCTTCTTTTTATTGTTAATTATTGGCCTTTAATCATAAACTTGGAATTATAGGAAATGTTTTTAAAATGGATAATAAGTCTTTATCGACAAAGCGGAAACGTCCGAACAGAAGACGATTTCGATAAATAGATTAACCGTGGTACGAAATCTCGATCGCTTCTCCTTGTCGATCGATATAAAAGCGGTTGTTTGTGGTTCGCCTTCAGGTATACTGTCTTTGTTTATTACGTTGCTAAGTGGTCGGCAGTTGCTTCAACGCGCCAAAACACCAGTGGATCGACGTCCGGTCCAGTGAGTGCACGTATAAACTTTCCGCTGTCTTTCTTCTAAGAAACATCACTGACGCAATAAGCAATAAGCTTAATCATTTTACTAACACACTAATATATATATTTGAAAAACGTTTAGAAGTTTCACTTCATTATGTATTAACAATATACTAAACAAGACTTCCATAAAGCCTTAAATCGAGTTTCTAAGGTAGGTAATTTGCACAAAAATCTAATTCTTGCTTAACTGTACGGCAATTGCCTCCGCTCCCCTAATAGTAACTGGATTATTTTTAAAGTTTATCCCAAATCCTAATCAAAACCTTAAGTTCTTGTCTCGTCTCGCGAGAAGGAGACAAGACAAGAAAAAGCGGGACGACATTCAAACACCCCAGGTAGCAGGATGACGTCTTTATGACGTCGAATATTGGTGATTTTTAGTCAATTGACGTCTTTTGGTCGCAAGATGACGTCAAAATAACGTAGTTTTTAACACGTGTATTATACGTCATAATTTTACGTAATAAAAACGTCCATTTTTAGTCATTTTATTGAATTATACGTATCATTAAAAAGTATCTAAGTGACCAAGTTTTTTAAAAATATAGTGGGACAGACTTTTAAATAAGTAAAACGCCTGAGAATAGCTTTTTCTTATAGTTAAAGGCACGTACGTATAATAAAACTTTAAAAATATTACCATTTCAAATGAACCATTCATGTATGTAAAATTTGCAAAAGCGAAAACCTATTTTGTCATTAAAAGTCTGCGAATATCAAATTTAAATTACCCGCGCTCCGTTTTATGACATTGGCAGTCTGACAGAACGCAGAAGTATGTTGTTGGCGCTAGCAGTTAGGCAGTCGACAGTTCGGCAAAAATAAAAGTGAAAAGTTTATGGTGATTTTGATTTAGTTTCTACCATGGTTTCTATATATTTTGTGTTATAAACAAATATAAATGTACCAGGTTATCGAGTTCGAGGCATTGACGGCGGGGGAGTAGCCGTTGTGCCCTCATACTGGGTGACGCCCCGAAAAAAAGAAGTATTTTGGCCGCCATTAAAGGATTCCTTAGCATTTTTCCAATTCTGCGTACTCATGAAAGTTGTAATAGTTAATTTATTATCATTAAAAGGATTTTTTACATAAAATATTTATATGTATTTTTTTACCCCTATTATGTATTATTTTAGGAAGTTTTTCGTTTTTCGTAAATTATGACGTTTATTGACGTTTTCTACACCTAAAAAGACGTCTTAAGATGACGTATTTTTTACGTCAAAAAAGACGTCATTGGTCTGTGACTTACGCACGTCTTTTAAACGTTTCATTTACGTAATTTATGACGTCGCTGATGACCAATAATCGACGTCTTAAAGACGTCATCCTGCTACCTGGGACTAGTCACACGTATATTCCGATTACTACAATTACTGATTTCTGATACCCGTAGAATATGTTCTACAGATGATACGTAGGTTCAAGTAAAACTATTTTTTCCAGGTTAAATACTTTATTAACAGTCGATATCGGTAACAGGCTCGTAAAGATAAATACTAGGTTAAAACAGTATAACAGGTAAATGTCAAATCTTCTACCTATTATTGACTGTTCCACACTCATACCTGTTACTAAATATCTGTGACAGGTATTTTGTAACCCCTACTAACTTAATTCAACTCGTGAAAAAAGTTTTTACAAAATGTCAACTGTTAAATAAAGATTGTGTGACTTTGTGTTAAAAGTAGAGATATAATTTTGAAATGTGGTTTATCATTGTATATTTTCACTTTTTACTGGTTTGACGCTGAAGTCATTTACATGTTCACCTTTACTTTTAAGATATAGTTGCTTTAAAGAGACATAAAATATATTTTTTCTAATTTGGTATCATAACAACTCTATTACGATACGCATTTGCGTATCGTAATGAAGCTATTTCGATACGCGTTTTTTCTTTATTTGATGTTGGTAACATTTAAATGTTTTATTTCATTGACTTGCGCGGCCTTTGTGATTTACGAGAAACCCCATTTTTCGCAGAGGAAAAATAGCTTGATAACCTACTTTTTTATTCTGTGTGGATAACAGTCATGAATGTTGGTTGCATAAATCTATAAATCATTTTTTTGTAGATGCTTCAAGCTATCATTTTCTGCCAAATCCTATCCAAAATTCAATCTACTAACCTTCCAATGTCGATTTTAGTAACTTCAACTTTATTTGAATTTTCCATCTTCCCTATACTAAATTGCAATGCCGTGACTTAAAATCACGCCTGTTGAAATTCGAAAAAAAGTAGCAAAATCGCCCGAATTTCCGAACGCTCTGTATATCGCACATCTAATGGAAAAAAGACCTAACTGCAAAAAATTCCATTTTTAAGTTATAAGCGTCATAAGTGTCCTAATGCTATATTCTTTCTAATGGAATAACGACATTATTGTGTTGAAGCAAACAAACGCGAGATGGCGAAAGTGTCACCTTTCTTTCGCGCTACTTTTAATTGGAACAGTGACCCAACTATCAGTTCGGCTTTAGCCTTCGACGCAGGTGCACGCAATTTTCAACAGAAAAATGACGTAAGTACCAGTTAAGACGTTTTTCCTCTAAATTTGGCAATATTTTTATTTTTGAAATTGACCTAATTGTAGTTTAGGTCACTTTTCTTTTATTCTCTTTATTTTTTGTTAGGTAAAATACAAGTATATTATAGTTTTTATTTTATAAATTTACCATTACTTTTATAGTTTAAAGTTCCTCGTGTTTATGGTTACTTTCGTTTAAACCTTGCATTGTTTATTTTTAATACAAAAAATATAATAATGTCGTTTTATTTTAGTGTAACTAAGTAACAATCGTTAATTTTTTAAGAAGAAAAGTGTCACAATTACATATTTTTGTTATTTACCAAAGCATTTAAAAAAAACTCAGTAATTTGATCATTATTAATAATTAATGAACAAACCTAGTCGCTGATTTTTATATTTTGTTTTTAAACCAAACTTTATACCCTAAAAATTAAAATAATTCAAATTCAATTTTTAAAAGCGCGTTTTCTCAAAACAACCAATTTTGCAGTTAGGTCTTTTTTCCATTAGATGTGCGATATGTACCGAATGTACAAAGATCACACAACGTATTTCGTCCAATTTCAAATCTCATATCGCTAAAATAACTTTAGAATCTCGTGGTGAAAATGGGTGAATAAATCAAAAAATTACAGTTCGCAAAATAATTTTTGTTTTCCATGCAGCGGCTACTATGATAAAAAATAGTATTACCAACATAAAATTTAGACATAAAAATTTACAAAATTTGAAGGATTTATTTTCTTTTTAAATGCATATGTGTTTTTTATTGAAAAAACTACAAATTAGAAAAAATAGTATAACGTACGTGTTATACAAAGCAGTTTTAATCACTTGTCCCGTTATAAAACTTGCCGCAAGGGGCTCGTTTTTTAACATGGACGCGTGCTATAAAATGATGCTTTATAAAACGTGTACGTTAATATACTATTTTAAACATTATTTATTTTCTTGTCAGGCTAATTTTTATACCTTTTTTCACAGAATGTTAGCACATGTTACATAAAACTGTTTTTGTATTGTAGTCTCCCTGAAGATGGAAATAAATAATTCCGAAAGCTTGGACCAACTTTAAAGGCAGTGGCGGATTTAGGGGAGGGGCGACGGGGGTTTCGCCCCCCCCCCCTGAGCCTTCTTAACCACACCTAAAGTCAAATACGTCATTCGCAAATTCCTGTGAAATAAATATAAGAAAAACCTTAATTCAACTTCACATAATTAATAATAGAAATAATAAAATATTTTATGAAACAAGCCTGCCAATGATATAAATAAATTTATTGTCATGTTTTAAAAATAAAAGAAAAGATCAACACTGTTATTTTATGATAAATGCATATGGCTTAACTGGTAGCAGCGGCGGATTTAGGGGGGGGGGGGGGGCTGTAAGGACTGTAGCCCAGGGCGGCAAATATTAGGGCGCGGCATTTACAACATTAAAATTAAAACAAACCAAACACGCAGACCTTCGCAGAAACTTCATTATAAGCAGCTTTTCAATGATATTTTAGATACTACAAAAGGCCAGATTGAACTATGATTTTCAGATTTGCATGAATTAGGTACAATTTTTTGACTTAATGAATAAAAATCTTTTTTTAAGTTTTTCAGAAAATTTCCCAAATAATCTTTCAGATAGTTTATGTCTAAGGTACAACTTTATAAAAAAAGAGTTTTTAGTTTAACTTATTTTTAACAGTTTTTTTATAGTGAATTTTTGACAAATTTTGGGCGTGGTCAAGAAAATTTTTCTTCCGACACTATCCTGCTCGTCTCTTTGTAGGTAGGTAGATATTACAGTTTTTAGTTTAACTTATTTTTAACATTTCTTTTCAGAGTGAATTTTTGATTTTGGGCGTGGTCGCTAAAATTTTTCGCCTGCGGCGCATTTTCGCGCCTACGGCGCTTCATTTCTGAAACTTAATTGCCCCCCCTCAGCAAAATCCTGGATCCGCTACTGTTTAAAGGGTACTCTTTCATTTGCTGCATAACCCAATATTTCCTATATATACATATATGTGTTATCTTGAACTTATAAAGACCTTACTCTTTACTCTTAGATGTAGGAAATTTGTATTGACATAAAAAAATCAAAACAATTTTTATTTCGTTCGACAGTAGGTATCAAATCAAACAAACCAAATGTGAAATTGCATTTTCCATGCCACACTTTTCTTTGCTCGTGGTAGTTATCTTCCACAATGCTAATTAGCAGTAAGTGAAGATTTCTTAAAATATCTTTTCTTGATTTAAGGAAAAAAAAAGGATTTTTTGATATTCTTTTTAATACTTTCCAATTAATAAAAGCCTTTTTGGATTTTTTAACAAGCAAATCCAATTTTATTTTGAAAACTTATAGTTTCTTATGATCGACAGGGTTTTCTTGTTTATTTGTAGCCCTGATGAAGATAACAAACATTATCGAAAGCTTGGCGTAGCTTAAAAAAGCATTTTCATTTAACCCAGCCCCCATCAGGAACGATACCCCAAGATTTTGTTATTTAAGACTACCTTCTCACTTCTTAAACTCTTCATTTATGATTTTAGATGGTTCCAGAACACTTTCCAATTAAGTACTATATCGATGGAAAATAATTTCTTAGAAGTAATGCCCAGAGGTGCATTTACGAATCGGAACTACACAATAAGCAGCTTAAATTTATGCGGCAATAAAATCCATACAATTGAAGATGGCGCTTTTACAGGACTTAAAAGAATCTCTTGGTTGTGGCTGCACAGTAACAAATTATCAAAATTAGGGGAAAACCTACTGAAAGATATGGCAGTGAGACGCTTAGGACTATATGATAACCAATTCACTTGTTTTACAGGTAAGTGTCTTTCCACAGTAAAGTGTCCATCAATCCCGACTTATTTGTTTCCCCCCGATAATATTACGTTTCAAAAAAGGAAGTTATCAATTTAAGAAACATTTATTTTTTTATTATTTTTGTGCGCGTATATGTATAACTTTTTCCCAGCTTAAATTAGACTATTTTGATAATTTGTTTTGTGTGTGATAAAGTACAAAACGTCGGCTTTATCACGAAAAGGCGTAACTCAATATTTACAACTTTACAGGAGAGCAAATTTAAAAAAATGACGACTTTATATTTGAGGCTGGCACTAAGTTTTCAGTTTTTTTGGAGAGATATGTTGGAGTTGAAGTAAAACTAAAACCCTATGTTACTTATTTGATGTATATACTCTAAATATTAGTAATATTAATTATTTATTGAGATACGCCTTTTTGTCATAATATTAATAATTGGTATGGAATAGATACGCCCTAGTAGTATCAATCAGAAGGTACTGATAAGGTGATTTTTAAATTGAAAAAACGTTTATTAGTATTGTTATTTTACTGCTACGTAGGTACCTATAAACTAAACATACAAAAAGTCAAAAAAATAAATACAAAAAACGATTAAAGTGAGTGGGTAGGTAATGATAGTAAGTACTTTTTATTATTTTAAAATAAAACTATAGACATTATTAATTTTAAACTAATCTAATTAAGTAACTTAAAGTCAATTAACCAACAAGTAATTAAAAAATGACAATTCGGCAAGTTTACCAATGCGAATATCTTTAATTTACAAAATAATACTTTAAATAAAGTAAACAAAAATCAAGAATTGTTTTTAGGACAAAGATTCGTATTAACTAATTTGTTACTCAACACAAAATAGGCAACAAAATAAATGTTTAGACTTTGTAAGAAAATATTTTAAAATATCAACAAGAAAGAACAAACAATAAAGAAGATTAATATTATAATATTTTAGTCGGCAAAGATTTAAAAAAGAGAATGTCCTCTGGTGATCTGATTACAGGTTTGTTGCAATCGCGAACGCTACAAAAAAAAATAACGCTCCAAAACAACGTTACTTTGGAGCGATAAATTTTTTTATAACCCGGCGCTTAGTGGCTACATTATAAAGCGAACTGTCAAGAGACAAAATAACCCGTTGCGATTTTATGTAAAGGTCACCGTAACGTGTGCGCTAACGCGATTTAAAGGACAACTTTATTAACGATTCACCTACCCCACAATCATGCATCAATACTTATTATTCTTAAGAAATATAGCAGTTGACGTTAAAAAAGTGTTTTTACTGTTTTTTATTTAATTTAAAATTTTAAAAATAATGCTATTATATTTTATTTGGGTATTTGTATTCTTGTTGTATTAATTAACAGTAAAATACCTCTAAATCTATTAACTTAAAGGTAATTGCAATAACGGTTTACTTAAAATTCAAGCCGTAACGAAAGACATTATTCGTAGTTACACATTGCAATTCGATACCTACACTATTGTTCGTTCCTGAAGTTTCGCTCCTGAAGCGTCGCTTCCACGGGAGCGACGTTTCACCTAATAACTCCAAACCGCGTTAAGTGACCCATACACTATGAGATCTGCCTCGAGGCATGTCGCGAGGCCACCGTCTCTGATACCAAATCTCACGGTCTGTGTTGTTGTATCGTGCGAGACCGTCTCAACGAGTCCGCCACGGGCGGGACACTGACACTTGCCGCGAGACGAAACACGACCGGTCTCAACGTGTGTGTGCTAGTTAGAGTTGTTAAGAAAAGAACCGAACAGGTTCTTTAGAACAGGTTAGAGATAGCCTGTTCAGTGAACTGTTCTTTGTAAAAGAACTGAACCGGTTCTTTAGATAGACTTATGACAGATGATTGCGCTGGAGTGATGTTAAAGAGCAGGTAAATTGCTGAACAGTCGTTCAGCAGTTTTGACCCGGGAACCTGTTCTTTTGATCATAAATTATTGTCACTCACTCCCTTGGTAAAAAAAGGTGAAAGGTCGCCAAAGTAGTAAAAAACCGGTTGAAAAAAAGGTCGCCAGTTCCGTAAACTAGCAATACAGAACACCGCTGTATCCGCGCCTTTTTATTGTCAAACGACGACCCGCATGCCATCATTCATAAATCACCAATCACTCATAAAAAGAACAGGTTGTTCTTTGTTGTTCTTTCTTTGGAGCAGACAGGGAACAGGAAGCAGTGAGAGCACACACGCGGATGCAGCGGTGTTCTGTATTGTCAGTTTTTTTTTTTTTTAAGAAAGTGATTAAGAAAACCGGTTGGCGACCTTTCCCCTTTTTTTAACAAGTGAGTGAATGACAATAATTTATGAGAAAAGAACAGGTGAACAGGTTTACGGAACAGGTTCCCGACTGAGAACTGAACTGTACCTGCTCTTTAACATCACTAGTGCTAGTCGCTAGGTCTCATGAGATTTGTAGTCGGTTTTCGGTGTTATAGTAGGTGTGACTACTAATCGCTTTTTAGCTCCCTTAACACAATATTTTTCTTTTCAATATATGGTTTGATCAAATTTAAAATGAAATGAATATTTTCTTCGTCCATACGCAAATAGTTCAAATAATATTTGGGTTCATTTTTCTGCCATTCTTTTAAGAGTGGTATGTGAGAGAACGTTTTTCTTTCAAGAAACCAATTCTTCGACCATTTTCTTTTTTCTGTTTATCTTCAAAAACTACTAAACCTACGGCGACACCAACTGCAATTTTTTTTCCTTCGAAATATTGTGGAATGACATTTTAATATACAACCTCCACAAACGCGCGTATGTCTGATACTGATACTGTTTCAAGGTGTAGGGTCTCTTGAGACGTGATGCCGTTTCGTGCGAGTCTTCGCCTCGCAACGTGCCTCGAGTCAGGTCTCATAGTGTGTAGGGCACTTTACCGGCGACACGTCCTATTTTCTATTATGAATATTCAATGGTAGACAACCACCATTACTAAATGAAGTTCTGGGCTGCGATGTATTTTGTGTTGCGGTCCAACATGTGCATTCTCCTTGCTTAAGCGGCGTTGGGCGTAACGCGGCGTCCTACGTAACGCGGCGTCCTACGTAACGCGGCGTCCTACGTAACGCGGCGTCCTACGTAACGCGGCGTCCTACGTAACGCGGCGTCCTACGTAACGCGGCGTCCTACGTAACGCGGCGTCCTACGTAAGCGGCACCGCGCGGACGGCGCGATCGGCGCGGTCGACGCGGCAAGAACAAAACAATCTCTACGTTGGAGATGTCCTACGTGACAACTTCAACGCGGCAACCGCGGTAGACGCGACTTGGAAGCGGCCTGAGCTTTTCACTTAATAACACCTGTTTCTCCTTTGACCACGCTATGTTTTGAAGTTTTGCGCGCGAATATCGGTCGCGATGCCGCTCACCTAGGACGCAATCGCCGCTTTAATCGCGTCGGTCGCGCCGTTCGCGCGGTGCCGCTCACGTAGGACGCCGCGTAAACGGTCGTAGCCGTCGTAGCGAGGTCACAAATTAAAACTTACCGTTATCGGTGTAGCTCTACGGTAAATAGTTACTTCGTCGTTGTGGAGCGCGTTGAAGCGTTATCAAAATATACCGCTCCAAAATCGCGTTATCTAAATAACGACACACCTCTATTTTTTTTGCAGTTTAAGCTCCATTGATTATTATGTTTGTATTCAGATTTAAAAAAAAAGTATTTACTAAAGGAGTGTATATTATATGTATAAATAGCAGTAGCGTAGTAGCACACAAACTCCAGGTTTAAGCTAGGTGGCATAATTATTGCAAATCGGTAGTCGAGGGTACCTCCAATATTAGGACCTACCTAAAAATTAACAGAAATTTTCTTTAATTAAAAAAAAAATGTCTTTGTATAATACCTACTCCTGTGGAATGTGATTAGGAAACATATCGTTAAAATTGTCAAAATATAATAGAAAATTATCTTGTGTTTTTAAAGTAAATGATATCAACTCACAACAACAACAAAATATTTTGTTAATAAATCCTTCTTATTGTGCCACACTAGCAAAAAGATGTTTCCAATAATTTTTTATATTGGCCAATTTCAAAGCACAAAACGCTTAAATCTTAATAAAATTGTTACGACGAAAAACGCAATTTTTACCTTATTTTGACACATCATAATTATTTGTTTCCATCGGCACTCTATTTAAAACGTCAAAACCACAAAACTGAAAATTCAAATACAAATCGGATATACCCATTTTCCGGATGATTTGGTCAAAATAGAAACTTAAGGTATTAAAATAATCTATTACGTTCAAATGTTAAGTTTAAAAGTTAAAGTAACTGAAAATAAACTGAAGACGAAATACACCAATTTTGCCTACTTTTGACAGCTTATTTAATTTAAATCCAGACAAGTATTTTTTTTTAATAGTCGGCGACATTGTTTTGGTTTTTTTTTAGGTGTACCTCAGGCTTCCCAAATGCCGAAAGAATGCCCGATAAGCTACTCCCCCTCCGATATTGCCCATTATACACAATAAATAATTTAAACAATTTAAATGGCAATATTTGTTCTTATTCCTTTTTTAAAACAAAATAAATTGGTTTACAGGTATCTGATATTATAATCTTACCCAAAGCACAAAATATTCGGTACCCAAAGCTAGAGGTGAGATTTTCGTAACTATTAAATTAGCAAGCAGCAAATCGCTCCTGTTGTGTAATAGCTTGTCTTAACTTCGTGTCTTGTTTGAGTAAGAATGATAACCAATTTTAAAACAGTACAATAGCTATCGCAATCCATTCGCAAATAATGACACTAATATCCCGGGCCCAGTTTCAGCTCGTTTAAAAGCCATTCCGTCGCCAACTTTGTCCTTTTCTTTTTGCCATTATGACTAATGCCATCGCCACTGCACATAAATATATTGTCTTCATAATTACGTAGTTATTCGTTAAACTGGTGAACAAGACAGCAGTCTCGCGTTCGCCATTTTGTTCGTCAAGCGGCTCGACGAACCACTCGATCAGTCTGTGTTAAAATTGTTAATTGGTAAAACGATGTAATTGCAAAAATCAAATTAATGCCAAAACGTCATAATATGGCGCATTAAAGCAATGCGACGGTGAAAACACAACTATGAAACTATTGTTGGGCTGCTCCATAAGAGGTCTTTGGATCGCACAAAAAATTTTTAGCAATAACGATAACAATAACTAACTAAGCAGACACTTGTGTGACATCATTGGCATTGCCAGCAATGATTTACTCGCAATCAAAGTTGCCTGGTGAGCAAATCAAAAATGAAGTTAACCAGGCAATTTTGATTGTAAAAAAATCCACTTCTGTCATGTCATTGATGTCGCAATGAAAGTTGACTGGTTAGTTTTAGTTGTTAATTAAAATGTTCGTGCTACCCGAACCTATAAGATCTAAATATTTTAATGAACTGAATTGAAAACTACTTAGTATATAAATACGGGTGTTAAAATCGATTTAAAATATTTTTGTCAGAATGATTTATTTTTTAGGAGATTTAAGTAAAATATTGCAAGCCGAAACAACAGTTATCGCCAAAAATCCTTTCGACTGCGAATGTTGGGCCAAGGTAAAGAAATGGGCAACGGAAAATAACAAAACCGTCCTATTTTCAGAAGAAGATTGCAACGCTGAGATGAAGCAGAAAGTGGGTGACGTGTAAACAAATTGAAGGAATAAAAGTAGGCCAAGAAAGAGAGAAAACTACTTCGGCGTCAAGAAAACCAACTAAGGATGTTGAAGAACTGTTTAAATAAAAATTTATTATTTTTACCGCCTTTTCACCATAACCGAATACATATAATAATATGTAATATATACATTCAACACTGACTTTTTGAATTAATTAGAAACGAATAAAAATATATCCCAATAACAAAAATCTTCCTTGATGGTCCTTTCCTGGAAATAATGAGCATTTCCACTATAACCGAATTCATCATATTCAGCATTAACATCATGATTTAGAACCTATTAAAAATATATCTCAATAATAAAAATAGTCCTAGAGTCTCGCAACCCTTTTCTAAAAACAATTATAAAGACGCAGCGAAAGCAGAAACTTTGCAAACATGAGATTGTTGAAGTTTTGAAATGAAATTCAACACTTGTTGTAAAACAGTGTAATTATATTTAAAGAGTAGAAATATGTGTTACAGAAAACGGAGTCTCGAGAGCCGTGGTCAACGCAGTTGACACTCGTTACAGGATCTCAAACGACTAACTTTACTAATAAGGGCTACAAGTATCCTTAAAAACTAGAAAGTTACTTTCTACGAAATCGACCCAAAGCTAAAGGCAAACATATGGGTCTGCTTAATGTCTTTTACAGAAAAGGGTCCCTAAAATATGACACTTAAATTAGGAACACACAAAATCATTTAAAATACTAAAAAGACCGTATATAATTTCAACAGAGATCAAAACCTTATTAAGTCCTATCCTATTATACGCACAATTCTTTTATTTGCCAGCCTCGACGGACTATATTGCTATCTTTGTTTTGATAAATTGAATAAACAAAAACAGCTTAACAATAGGAAACAACAGGCCCCATATTCACGTTCCTTTCGACCTTTAGCTGAATAACTGGGACACATGGGTCAAATCAGATGTGACGTCAGTTTTTATTCCTGTGTTTTCATTAAAGACCGTATTTTGTTTATATATTTTCTTAGTAAATACTGAAATCGTAGAAAATATAATTTTTTCTTTCTCTATGCGATAGAATGGAAATCAAAATTTAGTGAAAAAGCCCATTAAAAAGACGCCGCGAAAGAGTACAGTCCTTTATTTGCCAGTCGTACAACCAATTATTATATTGTTATCTTTGTTCGATTAAGGACGTAGATAAGAGGGGTTAAAGGGGAACCCGCCCCCCAGGATGGAGGGACCAAATGATACATAAATATACTACCCGCCGTTTAATACGTGGCTAATTTTATCCTTTAAAAATTCGTTCACAGAATGTATCCCTGAATTTGTATTTGTATTATTATTTTTGTATTTTTAATTTTAAGCAATTTAATTAAATGGTAAGATATTTCCGAAGCACTCTGTATTATAGACTTTATTTGTTGACATGTTTTTTATTCTATATTCAAAAGCCAAAAGTGATAAAATGACTCATGGATTATTTACGAAACATTTTTTCGGCAACAGAATTTATTTCGAAGAAATGGTATTTTTTTCTTTGCCTCTAGTGGCATGGCGAAACTTTTTGGCCAGTTTTTAGCGCAGATAGATGTTTAATTGCTTTCGTTCAAAAAATAAATTAAATTCAATTTTTATGTAAGATATGTCAGTTTTAAATTTAAGGAAATTTACATGCATCTAGAGTTTATGCGCTACCTCGTACAATAAGACGTGTCAGGACGCAAACTACTCTGCGCTAAACACGAGAATCTTATATCTATAATTAAAAAAAAAAAGTCCAAAATTGGTTCATTATTAACGAAATTACAGCTAATTAATTTGAGCGTGCATATTTGAATATTCGATAATTAATGGGCGTAGTGTATTTCAAACCCTTAAAAATTAAAACTGTCGAAAACTTTATTTTTTCTTCTCTATGCGATAGAATAACAATCAAAATTTATTTAAAAACCACATGACAGACACAGTTTGGTTCTTCACAGTTCTGCCGTTTTTAAAGTCTGTTCAATGACCGCTGACCCTTACGTCATATTCTCCATATTTGCGGTACATCGTCAATTAATTCAGTCCATTTGACTTACCGGTGGTAAAGGTTATGATTTTTCTTAGGCTTGATCTACATAAAGACGGATGCGTGTAATCAAGCGCGTTTTTTCAAATTTTTAATTATTATTTTTATACTGTTAATGAAGTCAGAAATAAGTAGTTTGTTTAAGGTAAAAGGTATTATGCCATGAAACATTTTGTTTTTGGAAATCAAAACGAAATTTTTTAATTAATTTAAATTTAATAAAAAATAAATAAAACTCATTTAAAAAATTTAAAATTAAATCATATATTTTTTTGTCTAGTGTATCTCACACAACAAAATACAATTTGTTAATAATCAAAATAACTCATCTCTGCAAGGATCATCATCATCAGATTCGTCCAGGTTATTAATAAGGGGAAGAGTATCTGAAACATTGATAAATCTTTCCCGTTCCCGTTTCACTAGTCATCGAATCATGATAATCAACAGATTTCAGGCCAGACTTGAATATCAAACTTGCATTATTATTCACAAATCCATTTTCTGAACCAGCATGTAGAATAAAATGCCGTACACCCTCTGACGGTAACTATACAAACAGTATCATCTTGTCACCTTCGCCTTAAAGCCCCTTTACTGTGTATGCATATTTCATCCAGAAAAACAGGTTTTAAGGGAAATTGAGAGTTATCGTTATTCTTAAATTCAAAACGTCAAAATCACGGCAGTACAGAATTAAACACCAATTTGTTAAAATTTGTTTCAATTTAAATTATGTAATATAATTAATAATTTAACATCGACGTAATTTTTTTTAAATATCGATGTCGATTTCATGACATCGATGGTAAAAATCCCTAACATCGATAGTAATTATCGCACATGCACCTTCGTATAATCATATAAGAGAAGGAACGCTCAACTTAGCCGTTGGCTTTGCTTTGCTATTTAAAAGTATGAAAAAGGAACTCTGCTGCACTCCACATGCATGTTCATTACTGAACAAGATACCCAAAATAACTTCGCTGGACTAACTCAGCAACGTCGCAACGACTACCTGCCGCCAATCCATTTATTAGGAATTTCCAATAGTAGGTGATTATCGTTAAATAATATGCATGTTGTGCCGGAAACGATTATCAGTATAAGGGAAAAAAATCAGTTCCTAGAGCTATTGTAACTGCCAAATTAGTATCTTTTTTGGGAGATTTTACCAGGTATTTTCGACAAATATGTAAATCTGGCTATGACGCAATGAAATGGAAGAAAAGGACGGAATGATGAGGGATCGGGTAAAAATGTAAACAATTGGGTCTGGATAAAACACGTCGAAGGGCAATCTATCGCCTACATAAAATGTAGTTTTTTGACGATATTTCTGTTTTACAATAAAAATTTGGCCATCAATCTTTGCGGCTACTAGTTGCCAATCTTTAAAGATATAAACAATTTTTTTTTTAATTCCTAGAAGAATTATGGGTTCATAGAAAATTTGAAAATCCCACAATTTTTCAAGGGGTTTGGAAAAAATATATTTCTTATCTCCAAAGATGGGCAACTAGTAAGTAGCCGCAGAGATTGGTGGTGGTCGAAATTTCTATTCTAGAACAGAAATATCCTCAAAAACCCGAGTGCCATTATAGCCCGAGGGCATGCAAAACATCAAAGCAAGTAAATATATATTTGCTTAGCTAAGTTGTTAAACGAACGCTTTACGAACAACTTCGTATAAATAATCGTATGAGAAATATAGAGTGGCATAGGTACTTAACCGCGGCAAGGGTGCAGGAAAAAATCTTTGCTGTGCTTTGCTTTGCTATTTAAAAGTATCTAAAAAGGATCTCGGCTTAAGTATAGGGTTATAAATGCGTATCCTTATGAAGATATTTGGGCAAAACCGAATATTTGCGATATCGTTTTTATTTTTTTCTGACTGTTTAAAGAGATATGTCAAAATTAAGGTTACATTTTTATTGCCATTTTTCCTCCTTTACAAGTTTATTTAATTAGATTTTCAATCCTACGTTTCGTTTTCTAAATAAAAACGAAATTGCGAAAATTCTGTTTTGCCCAAATATCTTCAGAAGGATTAGGATTTAAACCATCTTCTACGGTTTACGAGATTCCTGCAGAGTGCATTCTTATGCGGGACGCCCGGTATACGTCCTGCTGTAATTTTAACGTCATTTAGTCAATTAGTCAATTAGTAACTACATCGATCAGTCTTAACTTTTTATGGTTAAATTGAGTTTGTTCTATGCATGACTACTAGCACTAGTAACTTTTCCGCACGATTTGTTAAATTAATTATTACCTTATCTAAAACACTCAATAAAGTGAAATACTTGCAAAATAAATATTTTTTTTTGCCAGAAGCTCAATAATTTTTGTAATTACAGTATATTATTATGAACCTAATTGACGTTTATCTGAGAACTATATCGATCGTAGGAAAACTTTTGTACCTAACACATGCGGAAAGACGGCTTGCCCGAACTCCGCTTCGCGTCGTTCGTGCAATTGCCGTCGCGTGCAGAAAAGTACCACTTTCCGCACTTGTTAGGTAAATAACTATTTTCATTTTATTGTTTAACGTCGTATTCTTTCGAAACAATTTAAAATTAATGATGGAAAAAAATTATTTTTTTAAAATTATGATTAGAACGTGTAGCAGAGTGGCGTAGGCGGAAAAAGTTTTGAAAGGGATAAGATTTGGTTTATTACAATTATTTAGTTGGATATTTTTCGTCAGAGAATTTTGACCGATTTTTTAAAGGACATTTTTAAAAGATGGGAAATTTAAAAATCTCACCGTTGTTTGAGGGATAAAGAACTAAAAATAACCTCGCTTTTCGTGAGATTCGCCAAGCATATATAACTTTCAATCTGTAAAAGTGAAACGTCCCCGACATCGACGACGAATTTTTAGTTTAAACTTGTTTATATAAAAATTCGATAAATGTCAACGTCGTCTAATAAATTCTCCGTCATCATACGATCTAAAAATTTTCTTGCTCTGGTCTTAGCGGCGAGGTCAAAACCGAACTTGCCTATCAACTTATTCATTTAAAAAAATTGTTTAGTAAACAAAAAATATGCTTTTTTTAAATTCTTTTAAAAATGTTGTAGGTATGTATTTTTTTTTAATAATTTGTAAATAATATTTGGAATATTATTATGTAAATTTAAAGAATTGACGTTTTTGTGTTGAAAGGATTATTTCGTTGACCGTAATAAAAAAAGCCGTTTTTTTATGTTAAAATTTATTTGAATGATTTAAAAAATAAACTGCGATTGAAGAAAAAGTAGTTTACTCCTTTTGTTGGTTCACTTTACTCTTCTTAAGTTTTTTTTCAATTGATCCATTTTGCGTTTGGTCGTCTAAGCGGTGGTGCAATTATCCCTTGACGAAATTTCAACGTTATCGTTTTTTCCGTTTTCCGTTATCCACTTATTTATATTGGCCAGACATTTGCACTCAAATGGATTGCCACTGATGTAGGTATTTCTGGCTTTTAATGTTTCATTTAAATCTAAAAAAATTAATCATTCTTTCACAACGGGTTTTTCTCGATTTTAAGGCTGTACTATCACTTTTAGGTATTTTTTACTCGCTGCTTACACTTAAACCGTTTGCTCAAAAACGAATAAGGCTATCGAATTTATTTTAAGATATTTGTTTATTGAGAAACTATGGAATAATTTTTGTTTACTTGACTTTTACGTTATTAACGAACGCAGAGATATGTAAATATTTCAAAAATTGTTGGAGGCGTTCGACTGTCATAAAATATCATCAGTAAAATTTAATTACACAAACAGTATGTGAGTTGTGACATAAAACAAGTTTCGCCGCTACATTTTAACCCTTGTTAGCCACTTCCCTTTATTGTATTTTGAATTCCTTTCAATAAGACTGCCAAAGGGAACATACGTTTTACTACTTCCACAATATGTATTATTTTCTGTTTTCTTTACAATCAATCTACTGCATGGATAAATAAAAGGAGTATTCCAGTTAACTGAACTGATATAATTTCATATTCGTTCTTGTTAGTATCTAAAACTGACCAATCATATTCGTTTTTAAATGTTGGTCCATTTATTTTCGAATAAATACAATGACAGAAATCCGTTTTACAAGAGTAAAATTAAATTAATTTTTTTCCACAATAAGTGAGAGAAGTATAAATGTGCGTCATAAGTAATATACATTTTAATGTTTATGTTTACTATTAATAGTGATCAGAATTTGATGTTAAAACTGTAAAAGTGTAAAGTATCAAAGGATTTGGAGGAATTTGTTTCCCATTTCATAGGCATACTCAGAAATTACGATTACTAAAATTACACGCGACCTTAGATCGAACCTTTCTGTAAAAAATATAATTCATTTTAAACCTTTTATTATTGGTGTAAGTTTCGTAAGTTTGGTCGTAGATCAAATTAAAAATATACTTTACAACACAATTCGAGCGGATTGTTGTCCATATTGGCCATATTGCGTTCGGACGGTTCAGTCAATTGGCTTCCTCGTGCGATAAATGCGAATAAATCACGTCAACTCTTATTGTACAAACTATGTACTATATCACACGCGAAAACATTAATCAAAATCAGTTAATTTAAGCTAAAAAGTGATACGTTCGAGATAAAAAATAATAAAATTAAATGCTTTTCAAATTCATAACATATTTTTTTGAAAAAATAAAAATTTAGTCGGGAGTTTGAGGGGCACTTAACTGTGGCATGACACTTACCTGTCAAACAAGTCAAGTCGTTGTTTTCTAAATTTAAAGAATCCACCTCAGCACTTTCCAGTACATTTTCTCCGAATTCTGATAACTTGTTATGGCTCAGCGAGATAAATTTGAGTTTTTGTCCTATAAAAGCGCCATCTTCAATTTTATGGATTTTATTGTTATATAAGTAAATGTGCATCTCGTTTCCTGTTATTGCCAATGCATTTCTGGGTATTATTTCTAAGGCATTATTAACCAATGATATCGTTGTTAATTTGGGTTTGTTTTGGAACCACCTGAAATCATACACGAAGGGTAGAACTATAGGAAATCATGTCTTGTATTTAATGTGAAAAATTAATAATAAACCTGTACGTTATAAAATTTAGAGACTCCCACGACAAGTAAGGAACCCTAGAAATAGATAAACATTTTTATTGTGTTTCCGCTATTCATTGATCATGTTAAACCTCATTTATTTTAAATACAAATACAATTTTTTTTTTTTTTATGATCGAGCACAAGCACTATAGGAAAAATCCTTTAAGGCGCTCTGGGAGCGGTGCGTGTGCAAAGAAAGCGATTCCCGTTTTTCTTGAATCGTTGGAGGTTATATTCGGTTGGAAACACGGTCTCAGAAAGGCCGTTCCACAAAGATGACGTCCTCCAAATGAAAGAGTTCTGAAACAATGATGTTCGGGGTGTACTAAGTTGAACCACATAGGGATGGGCGGCAGTGGTTCATCGTGTGTTTCTGCTATGCATTACTCTAGGTGGAATCGAGCGGGCAATATCTGTCGAACACTTGCCATGGAAATATCTGTAGAAGAGAGTCAAATCACCAACCTGTCTTCGATGTTCTAAACTGTCGAGGTTCTTAGTCAGCTCGTAGTCGCCGATTAGACGAACGGCTCTCCTTTGGATGGAATCCAACAACCGAAGGGTATGCTTCGGTGCAGAACTCCAGATATGAGAGCAGTATTCCAGTGATGGTCGAATCTGGGCTTTATAGAGTATCAAAAATTGTTGAGGTCTATACAACATTTTAGTACGGAAAAGTATACCGAGCTTCTGAGAAGCTGCCCTGGCGATTGCCACAACGTGATTATGCCAAGACATATTTCCTCCCAGGTTGACACCCAGCAAATTAATAGACTAAGTCAGTGGAATTGCGTGTCCTGCCATAACGATATCGGGTTCTGCAATGTTAACCTTCTTAGAGAAAACTGCTGCCTGGGTTTTTTGAGCGTTAAATTCGACATAGTTACTGTCACCCCAAGACAAAATTTCTTTCAGGTCTTTATTGAGGCGTGATACCTCATGTTGTCTGCGAAGATGTGCGTCAGCAGCCGATGTCTGAGATTTCAAAGTAAAAGATGAGATAAGTGTGCTGTCGTCAGCAAAGCTATATATTGGATTTTTTGTTTTCGCTAGAGGGTCGTTAATGTACAGTAAGAAGAGAGTGGGGGATAATATGGACCCTTGAGGAACACCAGAGCATTGATGGTGAAGGTGTCTGAGAGAAACCCGTCAATCGCCACTTGCAGAGAACGGTCCTTGAGGAAGCTAGACAACCATGAACAAAATCGACCGGGCATACCATAAGAACGCAGTTTACTTAGAAGCCCCTCGTGCCAGACACGGTCAAAGGCTTTAGAGATGTCCAGTGCAATAGCCCGGGACTCCCCATGATGTTCGATTGCGTTGCTCCAAAGATGAGTGACATAGGCTAGAAGGTCTCCTGTTGATCTGGACGTGCGAAAACCATACTGATGGTCGCTGATAATTTTAAGGCCTTCTAGGTATTTTAGAAGTTGTTGGTTAATAGCTTTCTCCATCACCTTTGATATAACTGAAAGCAATGCGACTGGTCGATAGTTGTTTGGCAGGGTTTTCTTGCCTTTCTTTCGTATAGGCTGGACTCGCGCCTTTTTCCAGAAAGATGGAAATATTCCTTTTTTGTAGGATAGGTTAAAAAGTCTACAAATTACTGGTGTGAGTTCATCGGCGCATCTCTTGAGCACTATAATAGGAATTTCATCTGGACCAGAAGCTTTTTTGGCATCGAGCCCCTTCAATATTCGTTTGACAGGACGCTGACGGAATACGATATCAGTCATTTCCGATCGAACTGTTGGAATGTTCGGGAGTGTTTTTCCCTGAAAGTCCACCGTGGCGTGTGAAGCAAATAGTTCTGCGAGTAAGTTCGCTTTATCTTCAGCCGTGGTTGCTATTGGGCCGTCAGAACGTGATAGCGGTGGAATATTTGATTTGGTAAAATTTTGACTGACGGCCTTAGCGACTGACCAAAAGGACCTAGATCCGTTAGGACTGGCGAGAAGTTTATTTTTGATCCTCATGTTATGAGCCTCTTTGTTTTGATCTATCGTTTGCTTACACTGGTTTCGAGCGGTAACAAAGATGGTGCGATTCACATCGATAGGATTTTTACGCCATTGTCGCCATTTTATTAGCCAAATAAAAAACATTACAATTTGTAGTTGCAATAAATAGTAGGTATATGACAAATTGGACAAGTACTGCGAATATAAAAAAACCGATAGTTCCGAAACGCATATTTATGCACACAGAATGGTACTGCCCATGCATGTATCTAAGATATCTAAATTTAACCTACAATAAATTTTTTTTAACAAAACAAAAATGTATCCATAGGTGGTGATTAGGCTAATAAATTATTTTTGGCATTATGGTAAAAAATATAACCTTTGTGGTATAGGCTGAGAGACACAAGTAGTGGCGCAGGAGATCAGACGCACACCAGCCGCCGGCGCCGGCAGCGGCGGGTAACCAAAGGAAACTAAAACCGCGACAGGGCGAGAAGATAGACGTCGTGTTTGTAGGTGTTATGTGGTCGTGTTAGAATTAACAAAAAGTAGGCAAGATTACGACCAACATTATATATAATAACAATAATAATGAGTAATAGATGTGTATTGGACTTCCATTACCTTTAGTTTTTCATATCACAACGTTTCAACTGGTAAGTATCTCCAGTCGTCTTCAGGTGAATACTAAACAAGTTACAAAGCTACTAGCCTATTTATACTACCTAGGGGGAGGGCGGAGTTAGTGACGTATGATCGGGTGCAGTCGTGAGTTACCTGCTTACGTCACCATGTTTATTCATCTACTTACGTCATCCGCTTACGTCATCACGCCTGCATCACTATCCAATCTGAGCCCACACCTAATTAACAAGGGCTTCCAAATGTTTCTTATATCTGCAGAAGGTTTACTGAAATAGTCAGGGTTCTGGATTATGGCAGCTGCTTCTTTGAATTTTCTTTTCCGCCAATGTTCTTCTTTGAGTATAATTTTTGCGTAAGCCCATTGTAAATGATGGCCGTGGGTCCAAGCGTGGTCTGCTGCACCGGATCTGTTTGTTTCTCCTTTCAGTGTGTGGTTTCGATGTTCTTTGATCCTTGTTTGGAGAGGTCGTAGAGTTTCACCAACATAGGATTGTCCGCATTCGCAGAGTATTCGGTATACACAATTCTTCGTGTTCTTTTGATTTGTTGGTTTTGTCTTTGTCAGGTGGCTTCTTAAGGAATCTTTGGAGCTGAAGACTGTTCAGATTGGATAGTGATGCAGGCGTGATGACGTAAGCGGATGACGTAAGTAGATGAATAAACATGGTGACGTAAGCAGATGACTCACGACTGCACCCGATCATAAAAAACTAAAGGCAATGGAAGTCCAAAACACATCTATTACTCAAGATACATCATTGTCTACAACCTTCAAACAAACAATAATAATAGTATAGAAAAAAAAAGAAAAGCACAAAGTCTTTCTCCACAATTTTTATGCAAATGACTAGGCGAACCTAGAATAACATCGACATGTTTCGAGTGCAGAAACACTCATCATCAGGAAAACAAAGTGAAAGGCAAAATGCTGATGTTTTTAGCAATAGAGAAAATAATAGTGGGATTGAGCCGTAATGGAGCTTTTAATGGTGTACAAGAGGTGTAAAATTGAATAGTCAAAAGACCGACAATCATGCAAGATTTCATACTGAAGAGTCAAGGGTTACTACAATTTTTGTTTTACTAGAACATCCCCGTTGGAGAAGTTCCACTGCAACCAGCACGTGTCCCCTTGTAAAACAAAAAACTTTTTTAAAACTTTTAAAATTTTAATTTTGCACAAAATGTGTATGTTTTGACTCCTGCGGGGGTAACTGGGCCGTAAACAGCCTGGTTTCCCAACAGTTTTTTTACTTGAAGCCAAATGATGCTTCGACTTTTATGAAAAACAACTTTTTTTTTCTTTTTCTTTCCATCTCACTTCAATAATTTTACATGTCTCTGACAAAGCTTAATAAAACTCAAGATTTTTCACTACTTTAATAATGATTTTCACACATAAGTTTTTTTAAAAAACTCCCTAATTTTTCTTCTACTCTCCTTACTTTTCTGCCCAGGACAATGCCATTGCAGTAACCCTTGACTCTTCAGTATGCTGAAGTCTTGATTGTCGGTCTGTTGACTATTCAAACACCTCTTGTACACCATTAAAAGCTCCATTACGGCTCAATCCAACTATTATTTTCTCTATTGCTAAAAACATCAGCATTTTGCCTTTCCCTTTGGTTTCCTGATGATGAGTGTTTCCGCACTCGAAACATGTTGATGTGATTCTGGGTTCGCCTAGTCATTTGAATAAAAATTGTGGAGAAAGACTTTGTGCTTTTCTTTTTTTCTGATAACATTTAACTCCACTTTGAGTATGGACTACTTCTTCAAAAATAATAATAGTAGTATGATCTATCTTTGTTGTTGTATTAACATATCTCTCATGTACCTACTTACTGAATCGAAAAGTATTTCTTGTAACATGGATGTTCAAAAGGTACAAATACGTTTTTTAAATATGATGGTTTAGGTACCACTCTTAATAATTTTATACACATTAAGGTACATAGCAATATGGTAACGTATGCGATTTTTCATGTTTAAGATTAAATTATTATTTGGATAAGGAGTTATGTGATTTCGGTATGCAATATTATATGAAAACCGCATGCAGCTATTTTGTAGTTTTTGAATTTTGTTTGATAAATAATATGTAGTGTTAGCGAGTCGCCATACACTTGCTATACACTATGTCTCCGTAATCAAACAACGAAATTATCAGATCTCGCAAAAAAAATATTTTGTTTTCGGTAGTAGTTATTTTTTTAAATGATACAAAGCTTTAAGGCGCATATAAGCTATTTTTAGTTTATTATTAATAAGTGATTGAAAACTGAGACTCGTGTCAAAAGTTATCCCCAAGTTTGCTTCAGTTGTAAGATGACTATCGCCCAACTCGACGTGAAATTGATTCGACACCTGTTCACTTATATTTTTGTTATTATTAAAAATTAATGCCTGAGATTTTAATGTCTTTAATTTAAGGTTATGATCTGTTGAAAAACGTTGGATGCTCGCCAAGTCCGAGTTAAACCTATTGAGAGACAGCTGCAAATTGTCATTTATAAAAGAAATATAAATTTGGGAATCGTCAGCATACTGTTGAACTTTTGAAAAACGAACACACTCATTCATATCGGCTACGTAGAGAGAAAAAAGCAGCGGTGATAGTATTGATCCTTGTAATACGCCACTGGTAATTCGGCTCTGATTTAATGAAGGTAAAATCCTTCTTAATAACTACACAGCATGCTCTTTCCTTGAGAAAGTTTTTAAAAAAGGTAATGGAACCTGATGAAAGACCGAAGTAGTTTAATTTTGCTAGTAACATATTATAATTAAGAGTATCAAATGCCTTACTAAAATCCAACATGGCAAGACAGGTGCTGTGCTTGTTTTCCTCGTTATGACGATGACGGATATCGTTTAAAATGTTAATTAAACTTGTAGAAGTAGTAAAGCCCTGCCGAAATCCTGACTGACAATCCGTAATAATATTGAAAGTGTTACAGAAAAATGTAATTGGGTTATATAGATATGTGTCTTTCGAAAATCTTTGAAACAGTTGGTAGAATGCTAATTGGACTTAGATCTTTTAGTTCTTTTGGGTCAGGGGTTTTGGGTAAAGGCATTACGATTGTTTTTTTCCAAAGAACAGGGTAGTCATCATTTAATATGCAACTGTTAATAATATTAATTAAGGGATTGATACAAAACGATAAACAAAATTTTTAATCTTTGACAGGTATACCGTCTTCCCCTGTTGCATTTGTTTTTATTTTATTTAATAGCAGTTCTACTGTTTTCTGGTCAATTAAATTGAAATTAAGTTCTCTTTTTACGTTGGCATGCCTGTGACAGTTATAAAAATTTATTTTGTCAAAGGATGTTGTATCAGGTAAGGTAGAACATGAGAGGAAAAAAATTGTTTATTAGTGATGGATTTGAGATTTCTTCAGGTAATTCTACATTGTCATTATGATGCGTAAGATTTAGTTGTTTTGAGATACACCAAAATTCCCTTCCTTTTTTCCCTGACATTTCGTTAAAATAAGAAATTTTTTCCCTAATTATAGCATGTTTAGTATAATTTCTTAACTCTCGATAATATTGTAAACGTGCAGAGGTTTTATTTCTTAAGTATTTAATATGAGACTTATCACGTAATTTTATTAGCCTTTTGACGTTTTCTGTTATCCAGGGAGTAAATGGTTTTTCTTTTATTGTTTTAGCACGTAGGGGGATGTGTTTATTTAACAAAAATAAGATATTCTCATTAAAAATGTCAACTTTAACATTTATATCGTGTATATTGTAAATATCATACAAAGGAAGTTGCATCGCGTTATTGTGAAAATGTTTCATATTGACGTTGTTATAGTCACGAAATTGGATTACTTTTTATTATTTTTTTTTTGGTATTTCCAATGAGGCATAAATAAGATGATGATCCGTTATTGTATCAGATATTGGTATTGATCGTGATTGTTTTAACTGAAAATGGTCATTTGTTACCAATACGTCAATTAAACGCGAGGTGTTTTGATTTATGTTTACGCGAGTTGGTTCGGTAATAACCTGCGACAGATTAAAACCCTGAAATATGTTCTGTGATTTAATATTTTACATGAAAAAAAATATTAACATCATTTCTACTATTTACTAACGACCTTTACACTGCACACATCACACGAGCTTACATTGCAAAGCAGCCACGCTAGGCCAGCAGGGGTTGGTATTAACCCTGGGTAGAAAGTGGTGCCTTTCAGTCGATTGTGTCCATCATTTCCAGCAGTGACCTTACATAAACATCAGGAATTTGTTTTTGGTGAGAAAGGTTTCAATGTATGCTATTGTACAAGTGTTATTTTTACTTTGATTGGAAAAGTAAGTCAAAACCAACTCTTTCCGCCAAGTCAAGATCTATAATCTCCATTATAAGGGTTAAAAACGACCATACACCACGACAATCTTTCAATTTGATTCCAGGATATACTTGATTATTGAGAAATACTGAAGTGACTTTTGCATATTTGATTTTTGTGCTATTAACCAACCCCAAGATAAATAATATATCAAAAATGGTTGCAGCTGTTCAGCAGTTATAAAATATTACCAGTAATTTTTTTATTATTATACAAATTAAAATTTGATATTACAGAAAAGCTAAAGGTTGAAAAATTATTTGTCGTGAACTAGATTTTTAATTTAGAAATTTCATTCGTAGAAAATAATTCCTAAATATATTGTAGAAAAACTGTATGGTCTTTCTAATAATATTAAATATTTGCTACACTGTTAACGAGGAGACAAGGGGGGCGGCAACGACCATAGGCGTACCAAAACTATTATCGAAATTAAAATTACTTAGAAAAAGAAATAAATTACCTGGGTTAGGGCTGATTCGCCAATAAATATTATTTATACTAGCGTAAATTAATGTATCTACCTATATTTCGAAAAATGAATGTTAAATCCGTCACAAGAGAAAGACAGATTAAGGATGCGTCTTTTAATATCTTGAAACTAAAGTAATTCGGTGTTTGCACTGTGAATTTAACCCATGCTATCTTTAAACCAGAACTATTCTATGTCTTTTAAAAAATACCTTTTATTCCAATTTGCGATCAGATTTTCATATAACCATATGTATACCACATTAGGCATATTGTCCAACGCAGTGGCTTCTATATTTTTGATTTTATTATTGGTTAGATCCAGCCAGCGCAGTGATGGTACATTGTTAAAAATACCAGCTTTTATTTCTTTCAAGTCATTTCCTTCAATGTTCAGAAATTGCAGATCAGGCAAATTTCTAAATGCTCCAGGTTGAATTTCCTTTAATTTACAATTTTCTATTGTGAACTTATATACAATATCGATGTCACTTACAGAGTTTTCCCTTAAAATTGGAATGTTTTGGCCCAGGAAAAACAATTCGTAGTGGAATCCTCCAGGAATGTTTTCTTTTAAACTGTCCGATTTTTCAATGGGTTTGGTAAACATATTTGATCTATTTCCTTTCTCGTATCCATTTAATTCTACATTTTGAAAGGTATAAACGTCACTCTTTGCCGAAACCAGAAATAGTGGTAAAAGAAGAAATATTTGTGTGAAACACATTTTATTATGAAGCATGTTGCTTTGTTTCGTGTACTGGATATTTTTTTAATACATTCCATCTTTATATAGTCTTCATAAGATTTGTATGGGTTTAAGAGGAATTTAATCAGGTTACGAAGTGATAACCATAAACTTCTCAAAAATAATTTTTTTAATCAGTTCTAAATATAGTCCAGTATCTTTTATTTTCATAATAATTTGACTTCTTACGATTGACCCGTCCTTTCTTCTGATTCTGATATGAAAATACATTGCAAAAAATATTAATAAAGGTGGTGGCATTCAACTATAGCTGCTCATGCAACCACCCAATTCATAAAAATAAATAAGATAGAAAACCAAAAAAACAAATAAAAATATAGAAACACAACAAACAAATACTATTTTTTATTACAAAAAAAAACAGGGTAATATATACCCAATGTAAACTTAAAGCAATATGAGGATAAAGAATAGATATTGCATCAAAAGGAAAAAAATATATATAGGGTGACTCGGAAATAAATGTACATACGCCTCCAGGAGACATCTTGGGGACAGGCACGTAGCCAGAAGTTCTTATCAGGGGGAACCGTCGAGATCGCACCGAAGGCGCCAAAAAAGAAGGCGAAAATTTTTTGGGCGCCACGGCTTTTTTGAATCATAGTGCTTGGTTTTCTAGCGGGAAAAATAAAAAACCCAACACAAAATCCTCAAGAAAAGCTCTTAGTGTTAAAACGTGAATTTAAGCTTAATTGGCGTATTTATACCTATAGTATCTTTTTTTTAAACCATTAAGTAAACTTAAAATAAAGTGCATTTACCTATTACATGGCTTTAATTTGCGCCTAGAAGCATCCATGGCTGCAGGAAACCCAATTATATTCAGGTAACCTAGAATAAGTTACACATACACCGCCTCATAAATGGACCACCCTCTTACGAACTTCTCACGAAAGATGAAACGTGAACACATGATTTTTCCGTAACACAAGGGAGTCCGGAGCCGAAGACGTACGCCTGACAGCTCCATTAAGCTGGCCCACCCGGTTAAATTTTTTTTGCCAAAACGCTAGCACAAATAAAGGGCACCTAGCTCAACCTAGCACACCAATTTTTATAGCTAGCACACCTACAGCATAGCTAAAATATTCTGTTATATTCGGGGTGGGCCAGGTTTACGCTAGCCCCCCCCCCGGTCATATTTTTTTTGCTAAAAAGCTAGCACAAATAAAGGGCACCTAGCACAACCTAGTATACCAATTTTTAGAGCTAGCACGCCTACAGCATAGCTAAAAAATGCTGTTATATTCGGGATGGGCCAGGTTAACGCTAGCCCCCCCGGTATCTTTTTTTGCCAAAAAGCTAGCACATATAAAGGGCACCTAGCACAACCTAGCACACTTACAGCATAGCTGTAAAATGCTGTTATATTCGGGGGTGCCTGTTACTCTTTATCATTCCTATTGGTTCGTCCTGACAGGTTTGACAGAAAATCTTCACATTCATCAGTCATCCGCACTTTGGGATTTGCACAAATCGGAACAAATCGCAAGCTTAAGGGATATGGTAGCAGGTTTTCATGGAATGGGTTGGGAAACATAAAGTAGTAAAAAAATAATAATATTATATTTTTTATATTGAATAAAATAATAGAACTGTTTTAATTCCAGTTGTAGGTGAGTGCGTGAGAGTGTAGGTTAGCCCAATGATCTGCTAGCTATAGATGAAGCAATAACAAACGAACCTATTGCCAAAATCGTATCCCATTCTTAAGTAACTCCTGCTGCAAATTGCGCCCCTCTACTTTGTTTGCCAAACGTACCTCTTAAAAGTAGGTATTAACACTCTTAGAGTACCAATATATAAATTACGGCTATAACAATATTTTAAAAGTAATAATAACAACACTTATTTAATAATTTTACATATTATTCATCCCTAAAGCCATAAATCTACAGGTTTCACCTTCCAGAAGAGGAAAAAATATGACGTTATGTGGTAAATTTAAATCTTTGTCTAAAAACCCATAGACATTTCCCTTAAAAATTATGCAGTTTGGCAACACAGAAGACGTTGCGTTCCTATTGGTTAGAAGAAAGCCTGCCTTTTTTCATTCATAATTTCTTTGACGTGTGGTCCACAGAGAAATTAAGGGTTTAATTAGGTCGCTCTTCGTTCGAAAGTTGTTTGAAATTTGTTTCGGTTTATCGGTTTTGTGTATTAATTGGTTGTGTTGTTAGTGTTTTGTGATATTTTTTTTAAGACTAATTAAGATGGGTCACAGGTTTGAAGTGTGCAAGACTGCGAAATATAATAATAATAATTCTGCAGTTACTTTTCATAGGTGAGTACATAAAAAGTTGGGTTATTTGTAGGTTAGGTTTAACTATTTATGAGCGTGGGTAGGTGGGGAAAAATAATTAAAACTTTACATTTTTATTTTATTAAACGTATTATTTATTTAAGGAACATTATGGATAGACTGTATAGGTATAACTTTTTCAAATGGTTTGGCTTATTGAATTCTTTAAACAACTCAGATACACTCTTAGTCTAAAATAAACAAGGAAGCCACTATTTGATCACCTTTAACCATAAACGTCATTTATGACGTTCGTGGGTTCGTGCCTTTAACTCTTCAATTTTGCATGGGATTTCATAATATGTTGTAGGTATCAGACAAAATACTTGTGTAAGTTTTCCATATGCGGCCAAATTTTAGCCGGCCACTATATTTTTAGCCCATTATTCAAAAGCATGTGGCAACAAATATCGTATTTTGGAAAAAGAATGATTTTGTTTCATGGAATAGGACATTAATATAATAATTTACAGTCAGAGTCTCACACGAATATTTATTTTCCAAACAGGTTATCTACATGTTTCGCTCATACCTGAGCATCATCAGACCAATGTTAGGCTTATTTTGTTCTGATGCTCAGGTACCTACGAGCGAAACATGTACCTAACCTGTTTGGAAAATAAATATTCGTGTGAGACTATGACTTTGTGAAATTTATTAGTTGTACTCAAATCAGGTCTCTTAAAGAAAACTTTTTTTAATTAGATATTTATGTAGGTATCTAGTACCTAGATAATGTTTGTTTTAATAAGTTGTTAATTCTTGAACCTACTTATTATTTGTTAAAAATACTTTACTTGGATATGTAAGTTAATTCCTGTAATAAACTATAGTTACTTGAGAATAAAGATATATACCTACCTAGGTACCTATGATTATTATTATATGCTGGTTTTATTTCTAAATTTTTTAACATTAAGTTAGCCGACATACAAGTTTAGAAATATAACCGTATCAATAAATTGCATTTTAAAGAACAATTTCCATAAAAACCACTTTTGGGTCTACGTACCTTATACGTAATAAGTCAAAAACTGTTAAAGTAGAGTTTTCACTGACAGAAAAATTAATCCCTGGCTAAATTGGAGCTTTTAACTTTATGTTAGCCCACATAAAAGTTTAGGAATGTAACTGTATTATAACCAACAAATTCTATAAAAACCGTATTTGGGTCTTCGTACCTTACGTAAGTCAAAAACTTTTAAATTGGGGTTTCCATTGAGAGAAAAATTAAATCCCTGGCTAAATTGAAGCTTTTAACTTTATGTTAGCCCACATACAAATTTAAAAATGTAACTGTATCATAACCATCAAATTTCATAAAAACCACTTTTGGGTCTACGTACCTTATGTAAGTCATATATGGGGATTTCCTCGACAGTAAAAATGTAATATCTGACTGAATTCAATTAGTTTATGTTGAACTGTAGGTATTGTATTTAACCTATAGATAGGTATAATATGAAGAAATAAAACAAAAAAAATTCTGTTGTAAATATGAGTGACAGAATCCTATTTAAAGTTGCGTTTCAGTTAATTTAGTATTTTCAAGGTTTGAATAGGTAATTGTAATATTATATAGTTTTTAAATCTATTTTGACACTTTATCTTTAAACCATATAAAAACTCATGTTTATTATTAGGTAAAGTCGATTCAGCCAGTAAACCTGCAAGATGGCCGGCATGTCATATGACAAAAGTCATATTCCAGCTAAATAAAATGGATTTTTGCATTTTCAATTACTTTTGTCATATGACAGGTCGGCCATCTTGCAGTGTAATAATTTGATGTTCAGATAGGTTGCAGCAAAGGGTTCAAAGAAAACGGTGTTTCATATTCAACATCAAACTATATTCTCAATCTTAGTCCATGTCGCCACATACATAGTTGTTCCACTTACGCTAAATGTTTATATTACATATTTGTTATATCGACAGTATTGTTATACTAGCTAATCATAATAACTAATTAGAACACTAATACAATATACTAATACAGAGTGTTTTACCCTCATATTACACCTCCCCGGGCAATTTAAGGAATTTACACTTTGTTTTCAAATGGAAATTCCTGCTAATTATAATATGAAAGTAATTAACTCATGTGAAATAATAACTATACTTATAACAAACATTTTCTTAGTCAATAAGAATTCAAGAAATGAAGAAAGAAAAGGAAGAAAATTAGAGTAGTCAGACCTAGAATAAATAGCAGATAGAGAAGAATACGAAAGTAGGGCCGGCCGATTCCTTACTACTAAATTATTACCTAGAAATTACTTAACTATGATATAACTTAGTTCTATTTTTGTGGATTACAATCTCCTTATTACCTTTCATTAGTTTTACATTTGGAGATTCATCCTCGATAACTAAATAAGGACCAAGAAAACAAGGACTTGCGATTTTGTTTCCCACTTCATTTTTTACCAGTACTAAATCGCCTTTTTTGTATTGAATGGGTTTAATTTTTTCATCATAACTTTGCTTTCTTTTAAATTTTGAATGTAATAAGTTAGCTCTTGCATCCTCATGAGCCTTTTGCAACCGATACTTTAACTCAATAGGGTAATTCTCAAAGTTATAAATGGGTTCTAACATATTATTTAGATTATTAGGAATGTGACATTTCTTTCCAAAGACCAGTTCAAAAGGAGTATATTTAGTTTCAGTATGGACTGTAGTATTATAAGAGAAACACCAATAAGGAATCCATGTACTCCACGCTGCATCATTATTTTCGGATTGAATTCTTAAATAGGCACCCAATACCTTATGTGAATTTTCCAAAGAACCAATACTTTCATGATGGTATGCCGTGGAATAAATTTGATTTATTTTTAAAAGCTTACAAACCTCACTCATAGTGGAAGAAATAAATTCAGAACCCCTATCCGTTGCAATTTCCTGTGGAATTCCATATCGTAAGATAAAATTTTCCACAAATGATTTTGCCACAGATACGGTGTCTTTATTTTTTATAGGATATGCTTCCACAAATTTTGTTAACTCACACTGTAAAGTCAGGATGTATGCAAATTCATTTACATCTGTTGGTAGTGGTCCTACAATATCTAAATATACTTTTTGAAAAGAATAATTGGCTGTCGACGTAATAACCATGGGCTGTCTAGTATAACGATTGCAATGCTTTTGTTTTTGACAAGTGTCACATTTTCTTACAAAGTCTGCAACATCGTTATCTAGACCTGGCCAAAAGTAATACTTTTTTATATTATTTGTCATTCTATTTATGCCTGCATGTCCACTTGTGGGAAGTAAATGAAAATCATTCAAAATAATTCGTTTCTCATCATTATCTATTATTTTGCTAGCTCCTTGTACAATATTTATACGGGGGCCCCCCCAATTAGGATTACTATTTATTTCCTTACCTATCCATTTAATAAACATTTTATTTTTCTCATTTTTTAAAATATATAATTCATTTATATTTGCTTTCTTAGTTATTTTGGCCAAATCTCTCAGCATTTCGTCTCGCGCCAATGCCGATCGAGTATTTTGACAAAAGTACAAACTAAGTTGCAATGGAACATAATAAAAACTCCCCAAGTGTTCAGTTATATCTTTTGACAATGTTTTTATTTTGGACGATGTCGTTAAAACTAACTCAGTGCAATTTTTAGGTTGTTTAAGAACTTCCACAATATCTGGTTGATCAGGCCAAACATTAAGGTTATCCTTGTCCAACACACAATCTTGCTCTTTCATACTCTTACACTGTCCTCTGGTCAAAACAGCAATCATGTCATTATTCATGCTTTTCAATTCCTCAGATGTCAAGATAATTCTTGATAATGCATCCGCGGTGACATTCTCACTTCCTTTCACATACTCAACGTAAAAATCATATTCCTCAAGGCCTAATCGAAATTTTGTTAACCGGCTGGATGGGTCAGTAAGGCTAAATAAGTATAATAAAGGTTTATGGTCAGTTACTATTTTAAATCTGCGTCCATATAAATAAGGCCGAAAATGCTTTACAGCCCAGTAGATAGCTAAAAGTTCTTTGTGAATAATAGGGTAATTTATTTCCGCTTTATTTAAACTTCTACTGGCGTACGCCACTGGTCTATTATTTTTATTTGAGAGTACTGCTCCAATAGCTGACTTTGACGCATCAGTTTGAAGTATAAATTCATTTTTCTCTGCAAAATCAGGATACTGTAAAACTGGATATTGACTTAGTGCGTTCTTTAGGATTTTAAATGAGTTGTTACATTCATCCGTCCATTCAAACCTTGCATACTTTCTGCACAATTTGTTTAGGGGTACAGATAGCTCCGCAAATTTCGGAATAAACTTTCTGTAGTAATTTGCAAAAGCCACGAAACGTTTAACTTCGTCTGAATTTTTTGGAACGGGATATTCGTCTAAAGCTTTAATTTTTTCAGGATCAGGAGATATTCCTTTATCACTAATAATGTGACCTAAATAAAGAATTTCTTTCCTTAAAAACTCGCATTTTAAGGGATTTAGTTTTAAATTTACTTTACGAAGTCTAGTAAAAACGTCCATAAGGTTTTTGTTGTGTTCCTTAAGATTTCTCCCGAATACTATTAGATCGTCAAGGTAAACAAAACATTTTTCGTAGTTTAGACCTGCCATTGCAACTGTCATTATCCTAGAAAAGGCACTGGGGCTAAGTTTTAGCCCCATGGGCAATCTTTTCATTTGCCATTGCCCCCGATCAGTTGTAAAGGCTGTCAATTTTCTACTTTGTTCATCTAGTTCCACTTGATAATACCCCTGACTTAGATCTAAATGCGAAAAATAAAGAGCTCCCGCAAGAGAATCCAAAATATCAACCACATTTGCAATAGGCCACTTGATATCTACTAAACTACGGTTTAAAAATCTGTAATCTAAAACCAATCTGCTACGTTTCTCTCCTGATGTTTCACTCTTTTTCGGTACCAGTAAAACAGGCGACGACCACTCACTCTGCGCACTCTCAATTATATCATTATCGCACATTTGGGAAATTTGCTTATTTATTTCCTCCCTCTGGGATTGAGGCAGTCTATAAGGTTTTATATAAACTGGTTGAGTGTTCGGTTTGACTTGAATTGACTGTTTATAAATATTTGTTACAGATAATTTATCCCCAGGCATATGAAATATGTCTGCAAATTTAGCACATAATTGATCTATTGAATCTTTCTCTTCTTTATTCAAGTAGGTAAGTTTAAGCATGTCAAATAACTGTTTTACTCGATTAACTGAAATATTTTGAGAAGTAAACTGACAACAATCATAATTGCTGAGCTTCTCAGTTTTAGGTAAGCAATTTCTCAAGCGTACTTCACTTTCCCGTGTATTCAAAATTTTAACCGGAACTTTCCCATTCACTGGTTGTGCAATCACTCCTGCTACAAACACACCCTGGCATAACTCACTTGGCATAACAACACATTCCTCATTTAACCCTGTCTCAAGGTACTGAATACTTTCACACCTTGCAGGTAACACTAATATATGACTACAACAAGCATTTAAGTCTAAAATAACATTCTTTCCCTCATTGAAAAGATCTAAAGTATTTTCCTCATAGTTTAATTTAGCTTTATACTTCCCTAAAAAATTTCTCCCAATTATACCATCTGTATGACATTCCAACGAATCAAATACATAAAACTTTTCCCTAAATTGTATGTTTCCTATAGCGAGATTTAAGTATACATAACCTACGGAACATACTCTACCACCTATGCCATTTATTTCAAGATTTTCCTTATGTAAAGGTATACTTGCATCTAAATGCTCTAACTTAAGCGCACACAATGACGCTCCCGTATCTACTAAGAATCCTAAACTTTTGTTGTTTACTCTAAAAGAAACTGAATTTGAGTAATTTTCGGAGTAAGTAAAAATATTATTATGACTATTCCCCTCTACTTTAGGGACGAAAAAATGTTTGCTCCCTAGAAACATCATACGGCAACGTTTCCTGACCTGCATTAATGTCTTGGTCAGCAAAATTTATTTGTCTCCGCGAATTTCCACGATAACCGCGAGTAAACGAACGTCCTCGGTGTCCCCCCTGAAAACGCTGACTTTGCGGATTGCTATTACCATTACCTAAGCGAGAATTATTTTGTTGATAATTAGAAACATGATTGTTATTTCTATTAGTTACGTTTCTATTGAAATTGTTATTAAAATGTCTTCCAGAGTTTCTAGCTCTGTTAAAACCTGCAGAAAAATTTCTGTTGTTTCCTCTTCCTCTAAACATATTGAAAATTTGTTGATTACTGCTTTGAGAGGAAATTTCTTCATCCTGCGCCGCTCTAATGGCATCCTTTAAAAATTCAAAATTTCTAGCAGATATGATTGTGCTGAGTTTATGATTTCTAAGGCCACCTGTAAACCTTTTTATAGCGATTTTTTCGTTTATTGGTCTTAAAATATCGAAAGCTCTTGAATCACCGTCTGCTTGAGAAATTGTCAGATTTACTAAGATATCTTCAAGATTTTTACCAAACTCAGAAACAGTATTATCGCCTTGCTTGGCGGAAAACAATTTTGCCTGAAGGGCGGTATCGGATTGTTTCGTTAAAAGATGTTTTTTTTATGTCTCCTAATAATGAATCCATAGACTCGTAACTAGACTTTAATCTCAATTTCGCATTATTTGAAATTCGTGTTTTCAGAATGAATTTAATTAAAATAGGCTTGCCATCATCGTTAAGCATAGAATGATAAAATTCTGCCGCGTCGATTAGTTTATGTGTAATAGCTTCCGAGTCATCCATTACAGGCAAGAGGCTCGTGGCCACTTTCAGGTCAAAAGCCGACATATCTGAATGTATAATTTTCGCGTCCTGGTTATCCCGATTTGTACTTTCCGCGTCTTGGTTATCACTACTCAAACCTTCTGCGAATTGTTTATCAAAATTTATAATTTCCTGATATACTTTTTTAATTTTGTCTATAGTATTTTTAGAATATTCAATGTCTGCTTCGTCGAGTTCAGAATCTTTTATTTTTTGATTAATAGCAGAAACCTCCTCACTCAGTCGAGAGTAAATAGTTTTTGCTTCCCTAACTTTAGTTGAAACGATGGATGTTTTTCGTCTGTCGTAATTTAATTTTCCTAGATAAGTTCTGACATCTGCTAGAGAACTTAAAATTATGTTTAAGTTATCTCCCATGAAAAATATGCAAATCTAATTATTTAAGAGCAAAGTACTTGTTAAAGAGGTCCCTATTTCAATACAATTTACTTAATTCTATAACTTACTTAGTACATTTTTTCTTTTTAATTACTAAATTGCTTAATTTTTTCCATTCTTTACATATCGCCTTGTTTCTTATGTCCATTTTCAGTTTTTTTTTTCCCATAAGTGTAATAACCATCTTTATAATTATCCTAAAAAGAACCTAAAAAAAAAATTTTTATACTGCCTCCTCCGTCATTAATTCATCCCTTGATTTTCTTAACTCGCTTCTGTTAATTTCTCTTCGAATAGTTTTTCGTAATTCCTTACGATAACGAAGAATCCCACTATATATGATATACAGGATAACGGCTACTACAAGTGTTAGTAAAAGGTACTCTGACAGCGAAAACCCCTTGTTTGATATTTCGCTCCTTGCGTCTCCATTCGAGGCCTGGTTGATAACTATTTCCTCTTTAGACTTGGCACTACCCATTTTACTCCATATCGGTGCTTTTCTTCTTATGGTTTTTTGGCTGGCAGGATCGCCATGTAATAATTTGATGTTCAGATAGGTTGCAGCAAAGGGTTCAAAGAAAACGGTGTTTCATATTCAACATCAAACTATATTCTCAATCTTAGTCCATGTCGCCACATACATAGTTGTTCCACTTACGCTAAATGTTTATATTACATATTTGTTATATCGACAGTATTGTTATACTAGCTAATCATAATAACTAATTAGAACACTAATACAATATACTAATACAGAGTGTTTTACCCTCATATTACAGCAGGTTTACTGGCTGAATCGACTTTAACTACCTTAAATTATAATATTTATAAAACAAAACTTTCAAAATAAATTATTATTATTATTTGGCAATATTAAAGCGGTAAAACCGATGAGACTATTGCATCAATTGTTTTAGAAGGTATCACATGTTAAATTTTCAAGTCCAGTCCTGGAATTCATGCCAACTTATAAAAGTTTAATAGACCAAAATTAAAAGAGTGTCACTTGACTTTACCTCCATTTTGCGAGAGTATTTAAAATTTTGACTTTACTTTCCATTTGCTGCTTTTAAACAGCTAAGCAAAGTAAATATCTTTGCTTAGCTATGTCAAAGGAACTTTGCGAACAACTTCGTATAGTTCGTAGGTATGATGGGAAATAAAAAGAGGCATCCTGCTTAAGCGCGGCTAGGGGGAAGAAAAAATTATTGTTGTGCTTTTTCGCTATTAAAAAGTACCTAACGTAAAAGGAACTTTGCTTTTCTTTTAAATTTCAATAAAACCGTAAAAACCGTGTTTTAAGTATACATAGTGTAATTATTTTTAGGTCAGCTCAGTTCACCAAATGTTATAATTATAGCTATCCAAAGTTTCTCGTATAATAATTATTACAATAAATAGTTATTAACTTACATTGAATTTTACTGCTCCGCGGACCATTTTTTCTATCATACATTAAACTTTACTGTTCTACAAAACCCTTTTTTTCACAATCGTTAAAAAATATTTGATTTCAGATTGGATAATTATATTTTATTGTGAACCCTGACACGAGACGCCGCTGTGACCATATGATAGCGCGTAGTAACAAGGTAAAATTCTAACGGCGGCAACGTAATCCCCACTCCCGGCCGGGGGAAGTTCTTCACCTCCTCTCTCCTACAAACGATTTTGGCAGCAGATTTAAATAGCGTTTATGAATGGCGTGCGGCATCTATAGCTAGCAGATCATTGGTATTAACCCTGGGTAGAAAGTCGTGCCTTTCACTCGATTGTGTCCATCATTTCCAGCAGTATCCTTACGCAACCATTAGGGATTTGTTTTTGGTGAGAAGGGTTTCAATGTAGTTAGCTATTGTACAAGTATTATTTTTACTTTGGTTGGAAAAGTAAGTCAAAACCAACTCTTTCCGCCAAGTCAAGACCTATACTTAATCTCTGTTATAAGGGTAAAAAACGACCATACACCACGACAATCTTTCGATTTGATTCCAGGATATACTTGATTATTGCGAAATACTGAAGTGATTTGACTTTTGTGCTATTGCCGAACGCTAAGATAAATAATATATCAAAAAAGGTTGCAGCCGTTCAGCAGTTACAAAATATTACCAGTTAAGTTTATTTATATATCGGCGATGCGGTCTAGTGGTCAGTGCAGCGGCCTCACAGATTGAGGTCCCGGGTTCGATCCCCGGTGCCGGTAACGTCGATGTTAAATTTGGAATTTGGTTTAAGAGGTGCGCCGTCTTTCGGAAGAGACGTTAAACTGTGGGTCCCGTGTCATGGATGTTGGCACATTAAAGAACCCTACCCTCGACAAAGAGGGATTCGGCAAAATTACTAGATAGTGTATGACAAATTCCCTGGCGTCGGTGATTGACCTCGTTGCGGAAATAGGCCGACGTAAAATAAAAAAAAAAGTTTATTTATTATACAAATTAATATTTGATATTACTGGAAAGCTAAACGTTAAAATATTATTTGTCGTAAATTAGATTTTTAATTTAGAAATTTCATTTGAAAAATAATTTCTAAATATATTATTTATACTGGCAATGTATCTACTTATATTTCGAAAAATTAAAGTTAAATCCGTCACAAGAGAAAGACAGTATAAGGATGCGTACCTTTATTCCAATTTGCGATCAGATTTTTAAATAACCACATGTATTCCATATTAGGCATATTGTCCAGCGCAGTAGCTTCTATATTTTTAATTTTATTATTGATTAAATTTAGATATAACAGTGGTAAATTGTTAAAAACACCAGCTTTTATTTCTTCCAACTCGTTTCCACTAATGACCAGGTTTTTAAGATCAGACAAATTTCTAAATGCTCCAGGTTGGATTTCCTTTAATTTACAACTTTCTATTGTGAGATCAGATAAAATATCGATGTCACTTACAGAGTTTTCCCTTAAAATCGGGATATCTTGGCCCAGGAACAACAATTTGTCGTGGAATCCTCCAGGAATGTTTTCTTTCAAACTGTTCGATTTTTCAATGGTTTTGGTAAACATATTTGATCTATTCCCTTTCTCGTATCCATTCAATTCTACATTTTGAAAGGTATAAACGTCACTCTTTGCCGAAACCAGAAATAGTGGTAAAAAAAAAATATTTGTATTAAACACATTTTATTATGAAGCATGTTGCTTTTCGTGTAGGTACTGAATTTTTTTTAATACATTCTTTTATATATTGTAGTATTCATAAGATTTGTATAGGATTAAGTGGAACTTAATCAGGTTACGAAGTGATAACCCTTAACTTCTTAAAAATGATTTTTTTAATCAGTTCTAAATATGGTAGATAGATAAAGTCGCCACAGTGGTTCTTTTCCCGTGCGTCATCACTTTTACGTCATCAAAATCGTATGAATCAAATCAAAATTACGAGACGAAAAAAGTCAAAACTAAGTTAAGTTCATAAATGGACGTGCCTGCCTACCGTGTGACGTACCTACAAAATATCCCGAAAAATTATTATTTATTTTAAGTGTTGCCCGGCATTCTTTATTATCTAAAAGAAATTGACAAACAAATGTTAATACATTTAATACTATTTTTAAAGCTTAAAATCTAGAAAAGTTTGGTGTTTTATTGACTATTAAAATCGCAAAAGTCAAATTTTTAACATCCTTTCATTTAAGGGAATTTAGCCACTGCCGTAAACTTTTCAAAGAACTTTCACGGTTAGAATATTTAAAATAAATAAATTAGGTATTATAAAAATCCATAAATACTTACCGCCAAAACAGATGGTGGGTATAATTAGCTCTAAAAAGAACTATTTTTAGAAAAAGGAACAGTTTTAAGGCACACAGATTTACAAAATACGAATTAGATTGGCAGATCAAAATAAGGTTGACAATGACGTTCTAAAATACAACGGTTGTCAACTAAACAAATAAAAAAAGTAATTAATTGACGTTTATAGTTTTATTCTTGTCTAGCACATTATATTATTGCGGAATCTTGGAGACGTTCTTTTATGCTTTTATTCAAACTTGTTACTGTAATAAACAAGGATGCAGAGTTATTAACCACGTTGAGTCCTGATCGTTGATTGATGACGCACGGGCAAAGATTCACTGTGGCGACTTTATAGTATCTTATATTTTCAAAACACACAAAAAATTGACTTCTTAAATTTGACCCGTTATTTCTTCTAATTCTGATATGAAAACACATTACAAAAAAATATTAGGGAGAGTGGGGGAATCGTGCGCTTCAAATTATTTCCTAGTTCGCGGGCTTTTAACCGCCACTGACGAGTGCAACGCTGTCGCCTTCCTATTGTGGAGCACCGACACCAATAGTCACATCAGTTGTAAACGTTGGCATGGAACGAGCTCTGTTTATTTGAAATCAAACAAATTTTTCTAATTTTTTGATATCGGAAAATAAGACGGTGAGTCAATTTTTTTCCCTAATCGATAGAACATATTTATTTTATGTAAAAGTATGATCTTGTGCATCTATTGATGCTTGTTTTACATTGTTAGGTTAAGTAGTTGGCTAACTAAATAAAATATTGTCATTTAATACTGTAATGTCCTGAGGTTGGACGAGTAAAACACTGGTTAGCTCCAAAACACTTTATTACAACTATGTACAATATGGCTGATTGGAGATGATGTCTACTTGATGAAGTACGGCGTGAGAGAGAGATCCTCTCCCAGAGTACGGTCCCAGCTAAGCTTATCTTGCCCGCTGGACCTATTGCGCTTGCCCTAACAACACATATTACCAACACAAGAAGAACCACAGAATAAGTAGTGTCGGTACACCACGCTTACCACAGAATAAGTATTGTCGGTACACTATACTCCCCCCCTCCCCTTAGAGAAAAAAAAATATAAGGAATAAATTTATTCAAAAATAATTCAATCTTTTCAAATTCCTTTCGCTTCTTCTTGGTGTTAATATGTTTTGATCAGACGGTCCACACGTGTTTACATTTTCTTTAACATTTTCATCACTTTTAGAACACTGTGGACTTGAAACGTTACCCTTATAATTTGCTTATATGTCTGCTGAAAAATTATACTCTATAATTTGATTAGAATGCCGTCTCCATGTTTTATCGATATTAGGTATAAAAATAAAATAACTTCTAGTCCCTATTTTTTTCTTAATTATACCCCTAACCCATGAGGGTTTATTTACAATTCTATAATCTCTAACTGCTACCTGATCACCTACATTAAAAACCTTAGATCTACTACCAGCGGCGGATCCAGGATTTAGGAATGGGGGGGGCTATGCAGTGGCGGATTTAGAATTTGCTGCAGGGGGGGGGGGGGCGAAAGGGAATTGCGCCGCAGGCGAAATTTTTTTGGGTGCCACGCCCTTTTTTGGGTAAAGTTACCGCAAAGCTTCATCTGCGGCAATATGCCAGACTTTAAAACACTCTTTTCATTTAAAAGAAATTCGAAATTTGAAAGGTCGACAAAATAAACAATAAACTATTTATTTTACTAATTAACATGTCTCTTATATTATATCTAAGTATAATAATTATTATAATAAATTATATTATGTAATAATAAGATCAAAATAATAGATTTTTTTTATACTATAAATATTATATAGTTTCGTTAAGAGCTCTAGGCGCCCCCCCTAAATCCGCCACTGGGGCTATGCAGGCGCGGAACAAGAATGTTTCGTCTTGACTTTTTTTTAGGTGCCACGCCCTTTCTTTAAGATTCATGTCTTTTAAGTAGGAAAAATAAGCAAAAACCCTCCCCAGATTAAAGGTATTTTTGCGCGGAATTTTTCGGAGCGTATGACATATAATAAATACATGCATTGATTAATTAGTGAATCCGCGCCTGGGGCTTAGTTTCAGAAAACAATTATGGTACGAAATATGTATTTATTTACAGAACAAATGCTGTCCAGTATGACGTTAGCAACCTTCGTGGTCGTACCTGGAAAAATAAATTGATAACGTTATTAATGTTCACTTCTTGCGTTTTATGGGTATAGGCTAAAGCTAGTCCATTTAATCTCTCTTCTTTCATTGTAGAGCGTAGGTAGGATTTTAGGACTTTTAAAGCGAAAAAACTTCTTTCACCGGTGGCAGTTGTCACAGGTAATGTGGCAAAAATTCGTAGCAAAGTATGTAAATTCGGAAAACACATTGTGGAATAATGGTTCAGGGCATCGGTGCAAGTTTTACGAGCGTTCCATCGCATATGTCCTCTTGGCTTCCTTATGGGCAAAACGGTATAAAAAGGTATATCGGCAATCGGTTTCTTCGTTGTTAGCAGAGCATTTTTTTAAATCCAATTCATTTAATAATATTTCATAAAATGCTAATTAAATTTTTAAAAAATGATCTGGGTAACAACGAACAAACCGATTGCCCATAAGGAAAGGCCAAGAGGACATATGCGGCGAGACGCTCGTCAAGTTTTGGGTTGTTAGCCTGTCAATGGGGGGGGCTTGAGGCCCCTAAGCCCCCCCCCCGTAGATCCGCCACTGTCTACTACCTTTAAAATGTTTAACCTGATTTTCTTGACTTTTAACAATTTTAACATTTTGTTTCTTACTAACTACATTTCCTGTTATATTTACATTATTATTCAAAAAATCTAAAACTGTTCTTATGTTCCTGTTAAACATAAGATTTGCTGGGGATTCCCTTGTCGAGCAGTGGGGTGTAATCATAGACAATTTACCTTTAGATACCTACAGCTTATCTCCTGCGCAAACAAAAGTTACGTTTTATGGGTGAAAAAATGCGTCCGAGCGCATGACTCGTCGGTCAGCTGTCTTCATTCGGGGAACCTTCGTGCATGCGCACAAACCTCGTGTTATCGGCCGTCCTACTTTATCGACAATAATCGACGCGCTCAAGAATATTCTCCAGAACCGGGTCGGCCGCCATTTTTGTTGTTGTGTTTTAAGGTTTCTCTTCTCTGCGGATTCCTTGTAGTTTTCTAAAGTTTTCAGTTATCGGATCGGCTATCGTGGATTGTGGGACTGGTGTTTAATATTTATGGATTTCTGGTTTTTGTGTAGTTTAGTTAGTGAATTGTGTTTGTGCTTTTAGTGACTCGGATTGTAATATAAACATAAACAATGACTAGTACTAGTTGCAGCCGTTGTATAATTGTATTATGCCCAAATAGGGGTAAAATAAACCCTCTATGGTGGCATATGAGCAAGAATTTAAATTTTAAAGCCCGGACCTGTCTATTTTCCCATTCGTCAAACGATAATGTTGCAGTGCGCATGTCTAATAGTTCCCAGTTTTGTTTACATGCGCGAGGCCATAAAACTGCCACATTCGTGATTATTGTTTGTTTATCTAAAGGTAAATTGTCTATGGGTGTAATTCGGTAAGACAATAAAAAATTATTTAAATACAAATTTATATTTGCTAAAGAACTTTTATTTACAACTTTTATTCATGCATGTTTAACTGTTTTTACAGCATTTTCAGCTTGACCATTCGAAGCTGGATAGAAAGGTGCAATTTCCAAAAAATTAATATTATTTTTACTTAAAAACATCTGAAATTCATTTGACTTGAAATTTGTGGCATTGTCTGACACTAAAGAAAAAGGTAAACCAAATCTCGAAAAAATATCTCTTAGAGCATTTATGGTTGTATTTGATTTAGTGTTATTTGTGACAATAGCTTCCAGCCACTTAGTATGTGCATATAATACAACTAAAATATATTTATTATCTAATAAGGGTCATAAATAATCAATATGCAATCTCTCCCATGGTCGTTTAGGGTATTCCCAGCATTTAAGTGCTACCTTTGCAGGTTCACTCCTAACTTTTAAACAATTTTCGCAAGACTTAATTAAATTTTCAATATTATTGCCTAACTGAGGCCACCAAACATAGGAACGCGCCAAGCTTTTCGTTTTGACCATTCCCATGTGGGTGGAGTGTAGCTGTTTTAATACATTTTGCTGCAATGTTGCAGGAATAACCATCTTATGCCCTAACATTAAACAACCATTTACGATACTAAAGTTATGCTTATAATAACTATACAATTTTAATTCTGGTCTAACTTTAATTGGCCACCCTATATCTACATATTTACAAATCTCTATCAAAATGTCATCTTTTTGTGTTTCATTTTTAATCTGCTTCCACATTATCGGCGAATCAGAATTTGACGCAATAAAATTCAAATACGAATCTTCGATATCGAACTCTTTTAACTCTTCAATTAACGGTAATCGTGAAAAATAATCCGCTGTATTTTTTCCGATTTAACATACTCAATATCAAAAACGAAATTTGACAATATTAAAGCCCAACGCTGTAATCTATTCGTAGGAAGAGCAGGAATCCCTTTTTTATCCCCAAAAATGGTTACTAAACATTTTGCATCTGTTTTAATTGTAAATTTCCTACCATAGAGGTATTGGTAAAACTTTTTAACTCCAAAAATGATGGCTAATGCCTCTTTTTCCACCTGGGAATATTTTTGTTGACTTCTAGAGAGTGTACGGGAAGCAAAACTTATAGAATGCTCCTCATTCTTGATAACATGAGAAATCACAGCTCCTACCCTATAATAAGAACTGTCTACTGTGAATTTAACTGGTAAATTTGGGTTATAATGTTCTAAAACTGGTGCTGAACTAATAATATCTGTAACTTTTTTGTAAGCCCTTGTACAATCTTCTGACCAAACAAACCTAAAAATTGTTTTTAATAAATTATACAAAGGATTTAGTACCGAAGATGCATATTATTATAAATATTTACAAAACCTAAAAATGATCGTAACTGGTTAACATTTTGTGGAACCGGTGCTTCCACGACTGCCTTTACTTTTTCCTCACTCGTATGCAACCCTTTCCTATCAATTTTATATCCTAGATACTGCACTGAGTTTGTCAGAGAAACACATTTATTTAATGCAATTGTAAAACCAGCTTTTTCTAACCTAAACAACACTTCCTTTAATTTTTCTAAATGAGAAATTCGATTTTCCCCCGTTATTAAAATGTCGTCCAGAAAACATGCTACCCCTTCTAACCCTGACAATACTTGTTTCATAACTCTCTGAAACAATGCCGGAGCACTAGCGATCCCAAATGGTAACCGATTATAACGAAATAACCCCTTATGAGTATTTATTGTAGTAAATTTTTTTGACTCGTCATCCAATTCAATTTGCTGATAAGCATGGGATAGATCAATTTTAGTAAATTCAACACCACCTTGTAACTTAGCAAAAAGCTCCTCGATACGAGGTAAAGGATACTTATCAACTAACAAAATAGGGTTTAGTGTAATCTTATAATCACCACAAATCCTTATGTTACCATCACTCTTGGCTACTGGGACAATCGGTGTTGCCTACTCGCTAAATGACACAGGGCTGAGGATATTCTCTGCAACAAGTCGATCAATTTCAGCTTCCACTCTCCTACACAATGCAAAGGGTACTGAACGTCAAAGAAAATTTATAGGGTTAGAAATGTTAATTCTTTGTTAAAAAATCGCAACACAGTAGAGGGAGAAAGAAGAGAGAGAGAGGGGTGTTAGTGTGCCCGCCGGCCATCAGAGGCGCAATGGCGGGAAATTTGAACAGCGGTTTTAGGAATTTTCAATTTAATTATTAACTTTTGAACGAGTTTTTATTGATTTAATTTGTGATTCAATATAAAGATTATTAAATCACAAATTAAATCAATAAAAAGACGCACAAAAGTTTTTATTTTATGGAATAAATAATGCACATTTTTATATTAACCAAGATATAGAAAATAAAGATGGAAGCACTTTATCGTAAATAATGTTTTCTACGTTTATTTATAAATAAAAACTGCATTGACAACCATTACAAAAAGTAACTGTTTAGAATAAACTAATGTCCTTAGGTTACGTCTCACAGGTCTCACTCATCTGGAATTGTCTCAATTCATATATATTATCACAAATACTGTAAAAACACAAGCACTAGGATGCATTGAGACACGTACTAAAAGATCCATAAACTATCAGGTGATTCTTACAGCGTTCTCTGAAACAAAAGAAACGGGTAGACATTAAATTCCTCTGTAAAATATGGCCGATGGCCAAGTATCTACTTATCGAGTTAGCTCAAACCATTATCTTTGTGCCATTATGTTATAATTTTTAATCCACTCAGTAAAACAAAAATGTTAAAGTTATCATTTCAAGAGACTAAACTTATATGTTCGTAACTGATAGATTGATCTACTTGTGTCTCTCAGCCTATGCCACAAAGGTTATATATATTTATTTTTTTTTAATCATCATCTGTTGATACTGTTTTGTTTCGCTAAAGTTTTTTTATATTATTATATTATCTTAATAAATATCTTAGATATTAATACATGCATGGGCAGTACCATTCTGGGTGCATAATTATGCATTCCAGAACTATCGGTTTTTTTATAATCGCGGTATTTGTCCATTTTGTCATATTGTTATAATACTTATTGCAACCACAAAATTGTAATATTTTCTATTTGACAAATAAAAGTTTTTGAATTTGAATTTGAATTTGAATTGTTAGGTATTACCTCGGGCACAATGTGTTGCAGTTATCTGCAAGTTGCCCAGTGCCCAGATTGGCTTGTTAACCAACACCTATTATGTATGTGAAACATTTCATGTTAATTTATTTATTGTAAACTTACATTTCCTATATTCCTATATAAAAAATAGGTAAGGAAGAGTGTAAAATCAATTTGATAAACAATAAAAAATAATTACCTGCATAGTAGGCTGGAATAATAACTGAAAGATTACACACATCGGCGAAGTTTTCTAGAATAGAAACTAATAAAATTGTATATTAAAATGATAATAAAAAATTAATTAATTTCCTCAGAAAAAAAACGTGGACAAGAAAAATTGACAGTTGTGACATGGATGGATGGCGGGCTGGCGGCTGGCTGGTTTGTTCCAATTAGCACCTGGCGTAGTTTGGGAAGCGTTATAGAAGGTTTGAATATAACTGTCCTTCTCTTCTATACGTCAAAAATGTGCGACAGAACCCGGTTACACGGCCAGCTGGCGACAACAGCGCTAATTTGCCCTGATGGCCGGCGGGCACACTAACACCCCTCTCTCTCTCTTCTTTCTCATTCTACTGTGTTGCGAAATCGTCCATTTAAGCTTCACCGGGGTGCTGAACGTGCTTTACAGAACTTCGGCTTGGCTCCCTCCTGTGTTGATAGTTCCAGTTTTCCACCAGTAAAATGTCCTAAAGAAGAAGAAAATACATTAGAAAATTGTGTAGCTAATATCTTTTTAATTTCATTTACGTCATCAGTATCAGCCATATTAAAAAACAAAGATTTTTCTGTAAAACTATTTACACTTAATTTAAAAATATTAAAGAAATCTCTCCCCAATAAAGGCGGGCCCCCCTTTGGAATTATGTACAACTTAACCGGGTGAGTCTCCCCATTAAAAGTCAGATGTACCTTAATAAAACCAGAGGGCTTTAGCAACGAACCGTCGTAACTAGCCAGTGTTTTATCGGTGTTGTTCATCATTTGTTTTAAAAAATGTTTTTGCCTGAAATCTTCTAAAATTACTGATACCGAAGCACCCGTATCTAAATGAAATTAAAAATTTTTATCATTAATTTTCGTGTCTAGCACAATGGCATCTGAAAAACTACCAAAATTAAAAATATTTTCAATGCTACCTTCTTCAATATTAGCTAAAAAATCATCTTCTTTCTCACATAAATAATTTTGCCTTCCTTTATTTTTAAAAACTTTCGCTAGATGACCTTTTAATTTGCAAAAATTACAAAAATGATTTTTAAAATAACACTTATCTTGTTTATCAAAGAAAATTTATAGGGTTAGAAATGTTAACTCCTTGTTAAAAAATCGCAACACAGTAGAGGGAGAAAGAAGAGAGAGAGAGAGGTGTGTTAGTGTGCCCGCCGGCCATCAGAGGCGCAATGGCGGGAAATTTGAACAGCGGATTTAGGACTTTTCAATTTAATTATTAACTTTTGAACGAGTTTTTATTGATTTAATTTGTGATTCAATATAAATATTATTAAATCACAAATTAAATCAATAAAAAGACGCACAAAAGTTTTTTTTTATGGAATAAATAATGCACATTTTTATATTAACCAAGATTTAGAAAATAAAGATGGAAGCACTTTATCGTAAATAATGTTTTCTACGTTTATTTATAAATAAAAACTGCATTGACAACCATAACAAAAAATAACTGTTTAGAATAAACTTATGTCCTTAGGTTACGTCTCACAGGTCTCACTCATCTGGAGTTGCCTCAATTCATATAATATTATCACAAATACTGTATAAACACAAGCACTAGGATGCATTGAGACACGTACTAAAAGATCCATAAACTATCAGGTGATTCTTACAGCGTTCTCTGAAACAAAAGAAACAATATCGGGTAGACATTAAATTTCTCTGTAAAATATGGCCGATGGCCAAGTATCTACTTATCGAGTTAGCTCAAACCATTATCTTTGTGCCATTATGTTATAATTTTTAATCCACTCAGTAAAACAAAAATGTTAAAATTATCATTTCAAGAGACTAAACTTATCTGTTCGTAACTGATAGATTGTTAGGTATTACCTCGGGCACAATGTGTTGCAGTTATCTGCAGGTTGCATATTTTGTCAAGATTGGCTTGTTAACCAACACCTATTATGTATGTGAAACATTTCATGTTAATTTATTTATTGTAAACTTACATTTCCTATATTCCTATATAAAAAATAGGTAAGGAAGTGTAAAATCCATTTGATAAACAATAAAAAATAATTACCTCCATAGTAGGCTGGAATAATAACTGAAAGATTCCACACATCGGCGAAGTTTTCTAGAATAGAAACTAATAGAATTGTATATTAAAATGATAATAAAAAATTAATTAATTTCCTCAGAAAAAAACGTGGACAAGAAAAATTGACAGTTGTGACATGGATGGATGGCGGCTGGCTGGTTTGTTCCAATTAGCACCTGGCGCAGTTTGGGAAGCGTTATAGTAGGTTAGAATATAACTGTCCTTCTCTTCTATACGTCAAAAATATGCGATAGAACCCGGTTACACGCCAGCTGGCGACAACAGCGCTAATTTGCCCTGATGGCCGGCGGGCACCCCTCTCTCTCTCTTCTTTCTCTTTCTACTGTGTTGCGAAATCGTCCATTTAAGCTTCACCGGGGTGTTGTTTATGTCCAGTTTTCCCACAGACTTGGCATCTGACATTGTTGACGGTCCAACTTTCCCATTTGTCCGAATTCCGGGGCTGCCTCAGGTGACTGCCTGCCGGACCATTGCTACCGCCAGTGCCCTCAACTGTTCTGTGGTATCCCTGTCTGCCATGTTGCTGCTTCTCTCTCTGCCTGTCGCCGTCTTTTCCTCCACTTCTCCTCTGCGCATGGCCCTGGTAGAAAATTTCTTCCTTTACCGCCATTTCTTTCGCCACGTTCCTTCCCACATGATTGTTGGCTAATTCGACCGCTTTTTCGAATGAGATTGTAATTTTCTTTCCGAAAAGTCGCCCAAATACATCGGAATTGTCCAAACCCATGATTAACTTATCACGCATCACTATTTCAAGCTCGGCTCCAAATTCACATTTTGCCGCCAAATTACGTATCCTTGCAGCCCATTCACTCACGGATTCTGCGCGATTCTTTGCACTTCCGTAGAATTTATGTCTGGCTGCAAACGCACTGATCGTTGTCTGAAAATGCTTGTCGAAACACTTAATGAGGTCCTTGAAATCCTTCTTTTCTGGGCTTGTTGGCACACAGAGGCTGTAAATTAATCTGTAGGCATCTTCATCGCACGCATTCAATAATAGGGCTCGTTTTACCGTACTGTCCGTTATATTATTTGCGCTGAAATATTGTTCCAGCCTGGCACTAAAAATTGACCAATCGGAGTCTTTTGCTGAAAATTCTCTGAGTTTTCCGATGGCTGTGTGTTCTGCTGCTTGAGTCATGATGGCTACCACGTGCTTTACTTTTTCGTTCCCGCGTTTCCTTCTTTTTCCTTAATCGCCGGTTATATTTCCTTGCGTTTTCTCGTCTTTATACTCGTCGCCAGCTGTAATGTCCTGAGGTTGGACGAGTAAAACACTGGTTAGCTCCAAAACACTTTATTACAACTATGTACAATATGGCTGATTGGAGATGACGTCTACTTGATGAAGTACGGCGTGAGAGAGAGATCCTCTCCCAGAGTACGGTCCCAGCTAAGCTTATCTTGCCCGCTGGACCTATTGCGCTTGCCCTAACAACACATATTACCAACCTAAGAAGAACCACAGAATAAGTAGTGTCGGTACACCACGCTTACCACAGAATAAGTAGTGTAAATACCTAAAGGGGTAATGATGCGCGTGCATGCGCACGATTCCCCCACACGTAATCTATTGGTAATTTTTTTTTATAGATGCCTAAAACTTATACATGGAAAACCACAATTCTTGCATATACGGCAGAAGATTTAAAAAACGCATTATTGGCGATAAGAAATGATAGCAGAAAAATAAGGGAGGTAGGAAGGACCTACAATTTTCCTGGATCGACACTCAGAGAAAATAGAAGCTGAGTTAAGAGAGTATGTTTTAAGGCTAGCAAAGCTATTTTATGGCCTAACACCCATGTGACGACTAGCTTTTAGGTATCCCATAACATTGTCCATAAATTCGCCAAAGAAAAATGATTAGCTGGGAAGGACTGGATGTATGGATTTTTAAGGAGATCACCTGAGATTAAGCTACGCCCGAATACTTAATACTTTGAATGCGCACGGTTTCCCACCCTCTGCGCATGATTACCCGCAACGGCGGGAAATGGTGCGCAAGAGTACTCTTGTACTTTCGGCAATATTGTACTCTAAAAACTTTATTTTTTCCTAAAATTGATTTACATGCTGAGGGTAAACTAAATAGCCCTTTCATTACGGTATTTACATTTAAATTATCTACAATGACATCAGTGCTATAACGATTTCCGCTTAAGTGCGCACAATTCTCCCACTCTCCCTTTTAATAAATTTCGTGGTATTTAACTATAACTGCTCATACAACCACAAAATTCATAGAAATAAATAAAATAGAAAACCAAGAAGACAAATAAAAATATAGATAAAACAAAAATCTAGCATAACAAATACTATTTTTGAATATAAAAAGAAAAAAACAGGGTATCCCTTATGTGACCTTAAAGCATAAATGAGGGATATAGGATAGATATTAATGTATTGGATTAATAGGAAAAAAATATATATAGGGTGACTCAGAAATAAATGTACATACATCACCAGGAGGTAGTGGACACCTTGATGATACTTAATAATCTACCTTTTGTTAGTTAGATACAGGGTGTTTTATAATATTTGGCTCCTTTTTGTTTTTTCCATATTTTTTTTAGCACCTGGTATAAAATGTTCATACTCTGTGAAAATATTATGTATGTATACTGATCGCATTTAAATGCCATATGAAAAGATTTGAAATTTAGGTCCGAACTTAAAAAAATTGTCGATTTCTAATTTTTAAAATTCAACAACTTGTATGCATGTCATATTTTTGAAAATTTAATTTTTTTCTTAAAAAAAAACATAAAAAACTGAAACTAATGACATACTTAACAAAGTTGCCGCACTCACCACTTATCCATAATAAATAGATGATCTTTAGATATTGAAAAACATACAAAAAAAAATATTTGAGAATATTTTCAATATACCCTCTATTAACTTCTTTCCCTTTTTCAATTTGAAACTGGTTTATTTTTTATAATAATGCGTTGCAAAAGCTGATTAATTTCTTCCTTATAAACTAAATTTTTTCATATACCCCTAAAAAATGTCCAATGGATTAAAGTCCGGGGACCTTGCTGGCCAAGAATAGGGCCCCCCGCGACCTATCCTTCTATTGTAATAAGTATATTATTTCCAAATTCTGAAACTGTTCTTGTATAATGTGGTGGAGCTCCATCGTGTTGGAAATAAATTCCACTTAAATAAACATTCTCATTATGGAGAAGATTTGGCAACATTTTTTCTAAAAAGTGTAAATATTGGTTTCCAATTTAACCTTCCTTCAAGAAAGTGTAGGCCAATTAATTTACTATTATTTATACCCGCCCAAACATTTACTGAAAATCTATATATTGCAAGTGCGACTGCCTAATAAATAGCATTTGGATTTTCTAGGGATCGATCACACATGACAATTTCTAGAATTATTATTGACATCATCTCTGGTAAACTGAGATTCATCGGTCCACACAGTCCGGTGAAGATCTCTTCCATGCTTTCTAATCAACTGACAAAAGATTAACTGGTTAGCATAATCACGTGGTTCTAATATTTGTACCTCTTGGATACGATAAGTATGTAAACCTTCCTTTTGTATTTGTAAATGTGTTCTTCTTTGCGTAATATGCAGGCGTATATAGGCCAACAACAGCCACCCTGCGTTGCAGGGCGTATCCCTGGTAGTTATGAAACTAGGAAGAACTTAATACAATATATAAATTGTAATATATTATATAGTATAAGATAATGCAATGTGAAAATATAGCAGAATAATAAAGACGTTTTTAAAGTAGTAAAGTAGGCGTATAGCAATTTTCCTTGTGGACGTTCTGGAATTTTCTTAAACCGAATTTAAAATATCTTCTTCTCCTTGAACTGGGTGTCTCACAGGCTAATCAATATTATTTTGTGTCGAAAACTGCCCTTGTTCACGAACAAAAGAAAATACTCTAAAAAATGGTTTAGACATATTTTTTGAAGAAACCTCATTCCATATTCTCGAGCAGCCACACGAGGTCCAATACCGTCGCAAATATATACAAATAATATTATATCAGCGTATTCTTAGTTTGAAAATTGATGGAACATTTTAATCAAGAAGTAAATGTTTGTCAAAAATAATCTTAAAATCATCAATATATTTGACAGATTGTAACTGACTTATTTATTAATGATTCGTTTCTCCCAAATATTTCGATATTCTGAGTTACTATGAAGTCAAAATAAGTAAAACCTTATACTCAAAAACCATGCCTTATTGCCATTTAACCCTTTCTGATACCTACCACTTTATGAAATTGATTTTTTTTACAAATTTTTATAAAAGTATGGAGACTTCGAACATTTGAAAACTTCCCACCTCGATTTTCCTGCTTTAAAATGAAAATGTGGTAAATCTCTCGGACCCGTCGATTTTTATTTCGAGGGGGACATCTTTTGCGTATACTTCAATCCCCTAGGAGGGAGGGTGAGGGGGGGGGGGGGTAAGATCTAAATCTTAAATGGATACCCCTATTTTATATAATTTTTTTGGATTCTGCATAAAATTCTGAACATTTTTTAATAAAAGCATTATTAGTTCATAATTAACAGTTTCCGAGATATTGACTCTTGAAAAATTACATTTTTGAACTTTGACAGCGTCTAGCTTTCTAACTGTACATCTTAGAGCAAAACGGCTTACATGTCTCTATCTTCGATTTTTATTATCTAACCAATAGTGTTAAACCGGATGTAAGAAATATAGTACTTCCGGCTTAACCGGAAGTTGACACTATTGGAAAGATAATAAAAATGGAAGATAGGGACATGTAAGCCGTTTTGCTCTAAGACGTACAGTTAGAAAGCTAGACGCTGTCAAAGTTCAAAAATGTAATTTTTCAAGAGTCAATATCTCGGAAACTGTTAAGTATAGACTAATAATGCTTTTATTAAAAAATGTTTAGAATTTTATGCAGAATCCAAAAAATATATATAAAATAGGGGTATCTATTCATGATTTAGATCTTACTCCCCCTCCCTCCTAGGGACTTGAAGTAACAAGATTGACAATATACGCAAAAGATGTCCCCCTCGAAATAAAAATCGACGGGTCAGAGCGATTTTCCACATTTTCATTTTAAAGCAGGAAAATCGAGGTGGGAAGTTTTTAAATGAATGTATGTGAAAATAAATGGTTTCCTATTATCATTTCCAATAGTTCCTAAACCTTTTGTATTATATAATTTTCTATTTGTGTTATTTTTTTACAGTTAATAAAATATAAGTTTAAATTTAAATCCGTGTTAAAATGATCTTTTTGGGCCGAGATGGGTTATTTCGTAACAGGTAAATTTTAAGTACTTATTTTATGCAGCATAATTGAGTGTTTGGGCCGAGTTGGTGGATTCCCAGTTTTTGCAATAGGTTTTTTCAATAAATTTTTATTTTTATCCCATCGCATAGTCGATGAAAAAATAAAATTTTCATCGGTTTTAATTTTTAAAATTTTGAAATATTTAAACAAAACCGGTAAAATCAGAGATCTACGTCACAACAAATCGACCAGTCGCAGAGATTCGGGTTGAAGGTCGACTAGCAACATCTACCTGAAATATGCTTCGAGTCTTGTTTTCTGTTTATAAGCTGTTCCTTTCTATTTAAGTTTTCGAAACAAAGATAGCAATATAATTGGTCGCACTATACTGGCAAACGAAGGAATTGCGGGGATAATTAGATTACGAACCAATTAGTACATATGATCTCTTATTTTCAAACTTTCTGCTTTCGCGGCGTCTTTTTAATTGTTTCTAGGAAAGATTTGTGACACTTTTGGAGGATTTTTATTATTGGAATATGTTTTTAATAGGTTCTACCGAGGGGTAAACCACGGTTAAAATTCTTGTACACCAATACCTACTAATGCCTCCAATTCCTTATTTTAATTAACTAATACCCCTAATTTCTTTACAAATACCCAGTAATGCACACCAATGCCCACTAATCCCCACTAATGCCCACTAATGCTCACCAATGCCCATCAGTGCCTACTAATTCCTCTAATGCCAATGGCGAATTTTACTTTAATAAATAATAAAATGTATCTTAAAATCACTGAATTTAAAAAACGGAAATTTATTTGTTCAATAAAAGCAAGAACCGATGAGTGTTTAATTAAATGCCTACTTAAATGTAAATATGTACTATACGTAAGTAAATGCATAAATTTACAAAAATATATTTAGAAAAAATCCATTTTATTTTCTTATGGTTATGCTGCCACTGTACAGGGTGTCCAGTTTTCGTGTGTTTTCATATACCAGCTCCCTTATTATAAAAGATAGAAAGATGGGGTTTGCGGCTTACTGTTCTATTTTTTTATGAAACTTTCATTACCGTAAACGAAATTTTCATAGCCCTCTCAGTTTCTGACATACAGGGTCATTTTCAAATTTTGTCATTTTTGACGCTCTCCTGTATCTCGATTATTTGATAACTTATCAATAAGTTAAAAATGGATTGTTATAAAGTTTTTTATGTTGAATTCAGTGGCGTAGTTAGTTTTTTTCTAAAAAGTTTTGTTTATGAGTTATGACCCAAACTTATATTTTTTTAATGGGACACCCTATATATTATTTATTTTTCTTGTTCCTCTTTTTAAGAGCTTTTCAAAAATATATAATAGTCCATATTTATTTCTTTTAAAAAGGGACAATTTTAACTTTTTTTGTAAAATTAATAATTTTTCATCTAGAATCCAGAAGGCCATGATTAATCATGGATAGACATGACAGAAAACAAATGTTTGTAAATGCGCCATTACGGATTATTGTCAAATATTAAAGGTATTTGTTTGATTTTGTTAGTTTATTTGATATTTCTGTGAAAAATCATTTAATTATTTAACATGGCAAAAAATAATAGATATGAAAATTATGAAAAACACGATATGTATGTTTGTTTTATCCGAGCTAATGAAGACGCGAACGCAGCCTTGGAACTGTATTTTAATAGGTAAGTTTCAAAACCATTTGTTATTTAGATACCATTAATGTTTATAATAAAAATAAAAAAGTTTTAATCATAATTATTTTTATCTATTATTAGCTTTTTGATACATATTTAAATTTTTCGTAGATATCCAGTTGTTAATTTTTTTTTATTTGCGGGCATAGCCCTCTATTCGAAAAATGATTAATTTTACAAAAAAAGTTAAAATTGTCCCTTTTTAAAAGAAAAAAATATGGACTATTTTATATTTTTGAAAAGCTCTTAAAAAGAGGAACAAGAAAAATAAATAATATATAGGGTGTCCCATTAAAAAAAATATAAGTTTGGGTCATAACTCATAAGCAAAACTTTTTAGAAAAAAACTAACTACGCCACTAAATTCAACATAAAAAACTATATAACAGTCCATTTTTACCTTATTGATAAGTTATCAAATAATCGAGATACAGGGGAGCGTCAAAAATTACAAAATTTGAAAATGTCCCTGTATGTCAGAAACTGAGAGGGCTATGAAAATTTTGTTTACGGCAATGAAAGTTTCATAAAAAAATAGAACAGTAAGCCGCAAACCCCATCTTTCTATCTTTTATAATAAGGGAGCTGGTATATGAAAACACACGAAAACTGGACACCCTGTACAGGGTTTTTCCGTATATTTTGGAGCACCCCTGGAGCTTTTATTTAAAGACCTAGAAAAAACTTTAAATTACCAAAGTTGCATAATTTCTCCTGAACTGCCAGAATTTGTTATCGGACAAAACAAATGAACATCGTAAATTTGTTTAATAATGCCAATGTCGATTTTTTTTAAATGGAACACCCTGTATATTAATTTTTTTTTTAACTCCTCACTCTTTTCTGATTCCAAATATGTATATATGTTATATGTTTGTTTCATAAATTATTATCATTATTTATATTAATTATTGTTACTGAATAAGCATTATGTTCTAGCATGTTTTCCTCACACCAATATAGATTTTCTAATCCGCAATATTTTGAAATGAAATTTTGCCTAAACGACTAAAGTAAACATATAACATATATACATATTTGAAATCAAAAAAGAGCGAGGAGTTAAAAAAAAAATTAATATACAGGGTGTTTCATTTTAAAAAATCGACATTGGCATTATTAAACAAATTTACGATGTTCATTTGTTTTGGTCGATAACAAATTCTGGCGGTTCAGGAGAAATCATGCAACTTTGGTAATTTAAAGTTTTTTCTAGGTCTTCAAATAAAAGCTCCAGGGGTGCTCCAAAATATACGGAAAAACCCTGTACAGGGTTATCCAACCAAGACTAGACAAGGCGATTTTTTGACTTTTCCTGTACTTTTATAAAAAAACTGAAATAGCCATCTTAAGTCATTTTCTCCCGCGAATTCGAATATCTTCAGCAAAAAACAATTGAACATCAAACAAAAGTACTAGGGGTCACTTTGATATTTTTTTAAATGGAACACCCTGTATATTTTTATATTTTTAAATTCCACATAAAATTATAATTATTTTTTATTAAATGCACTATTAGTCTATACTTCATAGTTTCCGAGATATTGACTCTCGAAGTGACATTTTTGAACTTTGACAGCTTATAACTTTCTAACAGTACGTCTTAGAGCAAAACGGCTTACATATCCCTATCTTCAATTTTTATTATCTTCCCAAAAAAATCAACTTTCGGTTAAACCGGATGTAACTCGAAAGAAGGAAATATAGTTGTTCCGGTTTAACTGGAAGTTGATTTTTTTGGGAAGATAATAAAAATTGAAGATAGGGACATGTAAGCCGTTTTGCTCTAAGACGTACTGTTAGAAAGTTATAAGCTGTCAAAGTTCAAAAATGTCACTTTTCGAGAGTCAATATCTTGGAAACTATGAAGTATAGACTAATAGTGCATTTAATAAAAAATAATTATAATTTTATGTGGAATTTAAAAAAGTAAAATATACAGGGTGTTCCATTTAAAAAAATATTAAAGTGACCCCTAGTACTTTTGTTTGATGTTCAATTGTTTTTTGCTGAAGATATTCGAATTCGCGAGAGAAAATGACTTAAGATGGCTATTTCAGTTTTTTTATAAAAGTACAGGAAAAGTCAAAAAATCGCCTTGTCTAGTCTTGGTTGGATAACCCTGTACATAAAATATATTGTCTTTATAATAACGCAGTTTTCCGTTAAACTGGTGAACATTACTGCAGTCTCGCGTACGTCATTTTGTTCGCCGAGCAAAGCAGCCAGCAAAGCCGCCGTCTGCTCCTTTACACTTCAACCAGTAGTCAATAATCTATAACTTTTGCCGGCCGGCAATATAATGTCGCTCCAATATCGCCATGCATTTTGTTGTATTTTAAATTAGGAATTAGAGTTTAGGAGAAGATAAGCGATACTCGTTAAATAAAATGCATGTTGTCAGAGTGCCGGATACGATTATAAGTACACGGAAAGTAAATCAGTTGCTAGATCTATTGGAACTGCCAAATTAGCATCTTTTTTGGGAGATTTTACCAGGTACTGTCGACAAATATGTAAATCTGGCTATGGCGCAATGAAATGGAAGAAAAGGACGGAATGATAAAGGCATGAGGCAATCTATCGCCTACATAATAATATGTAGTTCTTTGACGATATTTCTGTTTTATAGTAAAAATCTGGCCATCAATCTCTGCGACTAGGTACTAGTTACCCATCTTAGGAGATACATTTTTTTTTCTAAAGCCCTAGAAAAATTATGGTTCATAGAAAATTGGAAAGTCCCACAATTCTTCAAGGGGTTTGAAAAAAATATTTTTCTTATCTCCAAAGATGGGCAACTAGTAGCCGAGATTTGTGGTGGTCATAAAGCCCGAGGGCATGCAATTATCAGAATGCCTTAAATTTCTGAAATGCACATGACCTAAATTACAGTGGAGATGGTAACAAGAGCTTGGCTGCAGCGCTCCACAATTTAGATGCGGCGTTGCCATTTATATATCTCTCTTTTTGTATTGGTTTTTATACGAACAGTAGTTACAATAATTATCAGGTATTTAGGAATCAACAAATATATTTTTTTAGGAAAAAAAATTAGGTAAGTACGGATCTTTTATGTATTGACTACTGAAAACTGAAATCTATATTATTGTTATGAAATAAAAACAGTTTTTAATATTCCAATAAACATAAGATGATATTCTTATCTAGGGAAACATCTAAAATTTAACAAGGAATTTTATTTAGTTTAAATGAACAGATTATATTGTTTTATTAGGGATATTCCCTTATAGCATTTTATTTTAAAATCAAATAAACAACTCAAACTCAAAAAGTACTTTATTGTCTGAAGAACAATATTTTTATTGGCAAAGTAAAGTCATTATTTGCTAATACAGTCAAAATCAACACAACATAATCCTAAGATCTTAAATAAATGTGAATAAATAAAAATAAAACAAAACATGTAAATACCTACACGGTATACCAATGCTCTGTTATATAATTATAATATGGAGATAAGGAACAGGTCATCAAACAAATCATTAAAAAATTTATGTAGTAAGCTCCTTTAATTAGTATACTATCCAAGAAATTTATATTTAGGTCCCCAGTCAAAATTATAGATTATAGAGGCATAACAGATATTTCAGACCATAATATTTCTAATTTTTGAAAAAAAATTTTTATATATTAGAGGAGGGCGAACGATAAGTCCCCAAAATATATGTATTTAATTTGGAACAGATAACAATAGAAAACTAATAGGCTTATTTTTCCTCCAACAAATAATCAAACCTAGCCAAAATTAAAATTTGCCGTAAAGCCATTTCGTTCCAAAATCAGGGTACCGCCATTAATACACTGAACGCGAAAGTATTTTGAAACCAGGACATAATTAGGCAAATCAAAAAATTCCAATGGTCTTAACCAATGCTCAACAAGAACAACGTACAATACTAGGGAAATTCAATGATGAGCTGTACTAAGTTATACATAATATAAATTTAATAGAAACAAAATCACAGAATATATATGGCATAAACAACATTTTATAAGGACGAGACAAGTAAAGACAGCGCAAAACCCATAAATGGCAACGCCGCATCTAAATTGTGGAGCGCTGCAGCCAAGCTCTTGTGGAGATGGTATAGTGGTTTCTTCTGCAGCGGGAGCCGAAGCTAGTAGCGATTGTGAGTAAAAAAGGTACTTTCCTTTTGCGCCTTTTAAACCGCAAAGCAACGTAAATATCTTTTGTTAGCTAAGTTGGTAAAGGAAGGCTTCGCGAACAACTTCGTATAATCGTATGAACATAAGAGGGAGGAAAAAATCTGCTGTGCTAATTAAAGGTAACTAAAAAGGAACTCGGCTAAAGTATTGGGTTCTAAATGGGTATATATGTCCTGCTGTAATTCTAAAGTCATTATAGGTACGTACTCATCAACAACGGTGGCTTACTCACACTTTTTACGAACTGAGAATCCCGCTGCTGATTCAGCTCTATTTTCTTGTGAATTATTCTTACCTAAATTGGTGCTCACCACAGATGAATAAATAAAAAAAACGAGCTATTCACAGCTGGCATCTAGGATATATAACGATCACATTGTAATCGTTTACGCTTGGCATAGTAGTAAAAAGTTTGCCTCTACGCCTTTCCCCCCTTTCGGTGATCCGAAACATGCTATCGCGTCGTCTTCGCAAGTGATTCGTAGCATGTTAAAGGCCGTTTGATGAATGGGTAGTGTTATCTCTTTTAGTTTTTTGTCTGAGGTGTTCACACATTCAAGTGATACATCGCTGATTATAGAGTAATTCCTCTGTATGCATGTGTGCAATCGAACTGAATTTAAAAAGTAATGTAACAATTCGACAAGAAATAGAAAGAAAATCAAAACTGGATAATTGTGTTTTATAATTCATCTAAGCCGTAGAATTAGTAACTACATCGAACAGTGGTAACTTTTTATGGTTAAATTGAGTTTGTTCTATGTAATCAAATAATTAAGTATAATTCTTTAAATAAATTGTTGTTGTCTTGGAAGGGACAATATCTTGTTTATTATAACTTTTTGTATACATATTTTTCGTCAGAGAATTTCGACCAATTATTAAAAGGGCATTTTCAAAAGACGGGAAATTTAAACATCTCACAGTTGTTTGAGGGATGAAGAACTAAAAATAACCTCACTTTTCATAAGATTTGCCAAGCATATATTGGTCGTATCCTGTTTGGACAAGGTAAACCTTATCCAATCAGGAGTTAAGTGGACTGTATATTTTTAGGGATCGCGAGAGTCTTTTGTCTTTGTCCTGAAGAGACTTCTGAATGTCCCGGATGCCGCTCTTCTGACTTTTTTAGTTTACAAATACACCTAATGCGTAAATACGCCCGAAATCTATTAAGCAAGAAACAATAAAGAAAGTAAGAAAAAAGGATTCGACTTACCTTATTGCATATCGAGGGAAGTGAGTGGAACAGGTGAAAACTGGGTTTTCTCGGTTTTTTGGCTATGGGCCGTGATGAACCGCGAAGTACCTTATCACTTTTACGATTGATTTTTGATTCCCCCTTTCCTCTCTCGTACTCCATCGTCTGGTACGTAGGTAGACACTTTTTTGTGTAGTACGACGCGAGCATCGCGATCCAATTTTACTTTTCGAGGGTAATAGGTAAAGTAGGATAATGGAAAAAAAGGGAAAATGAATCTAGGTTCATCGAGTTATAATAATAATAATATATAAAAATATTAAATCTAATGCAAATGTACGGTAAACCCGAGCCTTTAAATGCATATTTATTTGCAATAGAAAAAATCTTAATCCTAAAAAATTACCAAAGGTAATATTACTTATTTTATATTTAAAAGTACTTATAACGTTATGACTAAAACTAACGTAAAAAAAAAGAGGCAGGGACACAACATTCCCACCCCCTTGAAAATTCCTGGGGTATTTTCAACGTAAGTAATTGGGTAGTGGACATAATTTTACTAAAGGTCTTTTTAGAGAACCCTTAGCAGTTTTTACAACAGCAACTCTATGAACTTTATCCGATCCAGGTATTACCTGAATGATGCGACCTAGGGTCCAATCTAAGGGAACAGTATTTTCGTCTTTTATTAATACCATAGTATCCGGTAACACCGGAGAAGTCGGGTGATTCCATTTTGATCGCTGCTGTAAAGTGTGCAAATACTCGCTTTTCCAACGTGACCAAAAATCGCGGTGTATCCGCTGCAAAAGTTGCCAACGGCTTAAACGATTTAAATTTAAATTAGACAAGTCCGGATCAGGAAGGGCAGTGAGCGGTTGCAAAGTCAAAAAATGTCCCGGCGTCAAAAGCGATAAATCGGTTGGATCAGTACTAATTGGACACAGAGGACGTGAATTTAAAATTGATTCAATTGTATAATCACCGTATTAAGTTCCTCGTACGTAAGTATTTGGTTACCTACGATCCGCTGCAGATGCGTTTTTACCGATTTAATATTGGCTTCCCAAATACTACCTATGTGAGGAGCCGCTGGCGGATTAAAATGCCAAGAAATCGCAATCTTTTCTGCACATTCAGCAAAAATATTGCGTAAATACTTTTCGGCACCAATAAAATTGCTTCCGCAATCTGAATAAATATTTAAGCATAACCCTCGCCTTGCAATAAAACGTCGCAAAGCACATAAAAAAGCCTCAGATGACATGTCAGACACTAGTTCGAGGTGTACAGGGTGTCCAGTTTTAGACACTTTTGACGGGTATCTCAGTTATTAGTACAGATAGAATGATGCGGTTTTCGCAAACCTGTGTCCCTTTTTTGTGAAACAAACGATGCCCTTAACGGATTTATCATGGCCATCTTGGTTTTTGAGATACAGGGCGAAATTGAAAACGGTGCATTTTCAGACACCCCTTGTATTTTAGTTATCTTATACCTTATCGAAAATATAAGAACAGGGTGTTATACAGTTTTTTACGTAGAATCCAGTGGCGTAGTTAGTATTTTTCCAGGTGTCCACATTTTTGAGAAATATACCAAAGTTATATTTTTTTAAATGGAACGCCCTGTATATTTTTTCATATTTGCATTCTGCTTACAGAGAGCTTTCCAAAAATATATAATAGTTGGCATTTTGTTTTAACAGGAAGGTTAAAATTCATATTTTTTAAAAAATTGGGAGCAGGCCTTGCATTTTGTTTCACTAGAACAATTAAATTGTGGATTAAAATGCTTACTTTTGTAGTGTCCCGCGACTAGGTAATTGAATTAAATAATTTTGTTCAAAGTAAGCGTAGAAAAATTAATTAATTAAAAATTAGGTCATTATTTTTATTCGATTAAAAAGTTTTTATTACGAAAGAAAATTTTTATTTTTAAATTTATTTTGAGAGGAAAAATAAAAACAAGAAAACTTTAAAAAAAAAATATTTAAGACTCACTATTAAGTAGTATCCAAAAGTATCCAAAATTACTAAAAAGGCCATTATTGCACTCCGAAAAGGTGAATGAAATCAATCAGTTTAAACACCGATGGTTTCAGGAATTTTTGCAGAGATGTACAAAGCAAGGATTGTAAATTATTTTAAATAAAATAATAAAAACTCACTGTTATTTAAAATAAAATTTATCCAGAGAAAAACAGCACAAAATAAATTCACAATCCAAAAACAAAGGGTACTAAGCCGTTTAAAAACTTTTTAATCACCAACATTTCGACTGTTTAGGATCGCGGCCCGGTAAAAACTAACACGGGGAAACAGTTCGAATAGGAAGGAAGATCCTTCCTTGTAAACCCCACCTGCGTGAAAAGGTCTATTCGTATCCAAAAATAGCAATCCGAAGAAGCTTCGGTAACCCTCGGCATAGTACCAATTAATTATAGGTGACAACACAAAGTAGTTAATTGCCGAAGAATGTGACAAGGTGTAATAAATATGTCACCTTTAAAATTATAACCTATCGGAATGTCTTGAACAAAAGAACACGTGCGCACACGTGTGTCCTGAAATTAGGTAATTAATTGCTTTGTTTTGAGTATGACAATAGAATGATTTATAGGTATGCACCTGGATTAGATCGGGGGAAAATTTGATATAAAAGACGGACAGAGGTCTCACTGCTTTAGTCATTGTTCCAGTATTGTACGCGTTGTTTGCAAAATCGATCCAAATCGCGAAAAGTGAAATTAGTCAATTTATTAAGTGTTACTCTGTCCGTTTGAAAAGTGAAAAGTAAACAGTATTTACTCGAAATTCTGTGTTTTTGCAAAATAAGTCAGAAAGTTATTTTGCCAGTTAGTCGCGATTTACGGTAGTCGGTTCGGTTGATAAAACTTTAAGAAAATGTATTATTGTTTTGTCTTGTAAGATGATGTAACGGTTTCGGAAGTTGAGAGCACGACCGAGTTATTTATAGCCAAGAGAGTAAGTGTCATAGCGCCACATCTGCTATTAGCAATATATTTTGGATTACAGTGAGGATCAAAGAATGTGTATTATACTGGGTGGCTCCAACATAAGGTTTTAAATGTTGTAAAAGGTAAATTAATTATGGAAAGATTAAGCCTGTGAATTAAAAATTGTGTGTAACCATTTTAAATTTGATTTACATTTGAAATTAATAAATAGTGTTTGTGAAACTACAAATTGTGTATCAATAGCTGTTATACTCTATGGAAAAGAGTAATATACCTTCAACTTTTGCACAACTTAAATAGGCAATTTCTAAAGTGAACCTGTAAGGAATTAAGTTAGATAAAAGTGAAAAATAGGTTGTTCTTGCATTTTTGCATTGAAGCACGGGAATCTTCCGAATCCCGCAAATTTAATAAATCTTATACCCCACCTTTGGCCAAGATATTATCAAGCCGCTCGGATAAGTAAAAGTCAGGTCTGAAAATGGTTGCCATTCTCCCTAATACAACGCTGTCACATTTCGGTAATTCGTCTCAAGGCGTTTAAAATTACTATAGGGTGGTTTTGTAGAAATTGAAATGCTAAATGGGTAGCCTGTCGAAGTTCCTATACAGTTCTGTGCCTGGTATTGTATATCTTGCTCTGCAAAAAAAACCAAAGAAAGAAGTCCAACACCAATAGATCGGGCGATCGCGGTGGCCATCTTACAGCTCCATTTGTGCCTATCCATTTTTGTTAAAAATTATTTTCTAGAAAATGCCTTACTACGTGAGAGTTATGACTCGGCGCACCGTTGCTGGAAATGTATAGCATTTAGCTGGGCAGGGGGAACGATTTCTAATAACTTGGGTATAACCTCTTCCAAGATTTCCAGATATCTATTTGCCGTAAGGCCTCCCTTATAAATACAGTAAGTTATTTGATTACCTAATATGAAGCAAGAAACACCAAATCCAAAGCGTCCTTGCTGCTCCCTTTCGTAAATAACATATTGATTTTCTTCAGACCAATGCCTTGTATTATGCCGGTTAAAAATTCCAGCACTAGAAATATTGCTCTCATCGGACCAGATTACTAATCTTCCAAAATTGGCATTGGCCCGGATTTGTTCTGTATACCAACGACAGAAGATTAATCGCCAATCTGCATCTCCAGGATGTAAATTTTGCACAATTTTAAATTTGTATGGATGGTATTTATATTTTCTTAAAATTTGTTGTGAACGACTTTTCTTTATGCCAATTTCCTTTTCTATATTTCTGCATGAAGTTGAAGGAGTAACGGTTGCATAAGCCAAAATATTTACCTCATCTTTTTCTCTATTTTCCTTATTGTATGTTTTAGGTCGAGGCTGTGTAAAGGTTCCATGTTCAATTAAATTTTTCTTTAGTAGGGAAAATCTATCTATAATTGGCTGCCTTCTTTCAGGATATCTATAAAATGAATAAGACGCTAATTAAACAACTTTAAAATTGGTCGTTGTAAAAAATCATAATATGCCTACCTATTGAAATATAAATCGGCAGCTTCATGGGAGTTTTCATGGCTTTGTATAAAGCATACCAGCATATCGTATTTTTCATAATTTTCATACTTTTGGGCCATCGTTGAAATTGAACAATATCATACATAAATTAATATAAGTAACTTTTCATCCTTAAATTTAAATACAATTCTGACAAGAGCTAAACGCCATTATGAAAATTTTGTTTTATAGCCTGGATAAGTCAAGGCCTACTAGATGTTTTTGTTTATTCCGATAATATACCTACGTAACAATAAGAGAAAATGCCTTTTTACTATTGTAAGTATTAAAAAACTTAAAAGTTTGAAATTAAACTATAAAGTAATATTGATGGTGTAGTGTATCGTCTATTTATTTTTATTAAAATAAAATACACGGCCTACTGTCAACTTAAAGCTTGTTATTTAAAAAATATGAATTTTAACCTTCCTATTAAAACAAAGTGTCAACTATTATATATTTTTGGAAAGCTCTCAGTAAGCAAAATGCAAATATGAAAAAATATACAGGGCGTTCCATTTAAAAAAACATAACTTTGGTATATTTCTCAAAAATGGGGACCCCTGGAAAAATACTAACTACGCCACTGGATTCTACGTAAAAACTGTATAACACCCTGTTCTTATATTTTCGATAAGGTATAAGATAACTAAAATACAAGAAGGGTCTGAAAATGCACCGTTTTCAATTTTGCCCTGTATCTCAAAAACCAAGTTGGCCATGATAAATATGTTAAGGACATCGTTTGTTTCACAAAAAAGTGACACAGGTTTGCGAAAACCGCATCATTCTATCTGTACTAATAACTGAGATACCCGTCAAAAGTGTCGAAAACTGGACACCCTGTACACCTCCAGAATTAAGGATGGAAGCAGAAAAGATTAATGATGTGTTGCTACCCCAAAAATCCAAAGTGTTGTATTTAAAAAGTTACTCAAATTTGAAAGCTTGGTGCCAAACTAAAAAAGTTGAAGAAATTTCAGAGAATATTTTATTAGTGTACTTTCAAGAACAGGCTAGAAGTAAGAAAGCATCAAGTTTGTGGGCACTCAATGCTAAAATCCACTATTTCTTTAAAAGATAATATTGATATTTCGAAATATTTTAAGCTAGTGGCATTTTTAAAACGACAAAATACAAATTATAGAGCCAAGAAATCACTAGTATCACAGAATATATAGCTACAGCTATTTATTCTGTGCTAGTATTCACTAAAATGGAAATTGAACGATTTTTCAAACAAGCACCAGATGAAAAATTTTTATCAACAAAGGTATGGAAATATTTACTTAACTTAAGTTAATAATTATTAATACTAACCTTATTATTCCAGGTTGTGTTTGTCATCGGTTTCGCAGGAGCATGTCGAACCGATGAATTGTGCAAAATGCTTGTCAAAGACTTAGATGTTCGGTATGACATTATAATTATTAATATTCCCACAAGTAAAAATTATTCTGCTAGAAAATTTGTTGTAATGGAACCTCTTTGGATGAAAGTGATTAAAAAGTATATTAAACATAGGCCTACTCCAGACTTGCCTAAACTATTCATTAGGTTTAATGGCATCAAACCAACCAGACAGCATATTGGACATAAAACAATTAGTAAAATGCCAAAGGTGATTGCGAAATATTTAAACTTACCAGATGCAGAAAAGTACACTGGTCACTCTTTTCGAAGAACTTCGGCAACTGTATTGATTGAAAATGGTGGCGATATATTAACTCTAAAGCAGCACGGAGGCTGGAAATCAGCTGCAGTGGCCGAAGGCTATATAGAGGAATCATTGGCAAGCAAAAAGAGAATTGCTAGTAATGTCCAGGGTTCCACAGCTTCGACCTCAGTACCCGAAACTCGAGCCGAAACTATTAGCCAATATTATTGTGCAAGCCCTTTAACTAGTTCGGTGCCAAGGCCTATGACTCCCATCATACCGCAAGTCACAACTTGTTTTTAAAATGAGGAAATTAAAATTCCTAAAACCCTTACAATCACTGCAAGCACAGGGGTTATTAACATTAATTATAACAATTGCACCATAAATTACTATATGAATAGTAATACAAATCAATAAATTTTCTTTATAAAAATACAGTGTCCGCAAGAAAGTCCGCATCAAATGGGATTTTTCTTTATTATTAGGTATAGGTAAAAATTGAAAAAGCAGTTAGTTTTTGCTTACCTAAAAACCAAAAATTACGTATACTGAAGCAGCTGCACGACGTGCGTTACCTGTCAAATTTGACATTTTTATTAAAATAGGTTCAAAAATGCCCTTATTTACAAAAATATCGAAAAACTTTATTCGAGAAAGTTGTTTATTTAGGCATTTTTAGCCTCAATACGAAATTTTGACAGTCTAATACAATTTTTATTTTTTGCCAGATTCTTGCAAATTTTGATCAACCCTCGTAGATTAACTTTTATACATTAATGTAAAACCATTTGCCTTTACTTCATTTGTAATCTTAATGCAATTTTGTGTAAAATTTTTGTTTCCAATTATTTATTTTGCTTCAAAAACGGAAATTGTTATTGATCAGTATGTAATGTTTGATGCAAAGTTTATCTAACTACATCAGTTTTGTCAAAACCGACGTTTCTCGTTTTTCTTAAGTTAGTAAACAAATGTACAAAAAGAAAATATTAGGAAGCTTTCGTTGAAATTTTACTTAATTAATATTGGATCAAAAAGAATAAATATTAATCGCTCGAAACATTTTATTCAACAAAAATATAGTTTAATATATTTAATTTAATTTAATAATAATTAAGTAAAATTTCAACGAAAGCTTCCTAATATTTTCTTTTTGTACATGTGTTTACTAACTTAGGAAAAATGAGAAACGTCGGTTTTGACAAAACTGATGTAGTTAGATAAACTTTGCATCAAACATTACATACTGATCAATAACAATTTCCGTTTTTGAAGCAAAATAAAAAATTTGGAAACAAAAATTTTACACAAAATTGCATTAAGATTACAAATGAAGTAAAGGCAAATGGTTTTACATCGATGTATAAAAGTTAATCTACGAGGGTTGATCAAAATTTTCAAGAATCTGGCAAAAAATAAAAATTGTATTAGACTGTCAAAATTTCGTATTGAGGCTAAAAATGCCTAAATAACCAACTTTCTAGAATAAAGTTTTTCGATATTTTTGTAAATAAGGGCATTTTAGAACCTATTTTATTAAAAATGTCAAATTTGACAGGTAACGCACGTCGTGCAGCTGCTTCAGTATACGTAATTTTTGGTTTTTAGGTAAGCAAAAACTAACTGCTTTTTCAATTTTTACCTATACCTAATAATAAAAAAAAAATCCCATTTGATGCGGACTTTCTTGCGGAACACTGTATAATTTGTTATTGTCTCAGACGAAGTTATTGTGTTCTTTAATGTTTTTATATTATCCTGGTCATGAGATTATTTAAGGTTATGTTAAGAATAGTAAGTTATTCGTCGATATACCAAAGGGTCGATATTTTAAAAAAATAATAATTAAAGTGGCAAAGTCCGTATTTAATTAATTTATGACATTAATAATTTTAAGCATTATTACGACCCGAATCTGTCCTAATAAATATGGCGCATTATTTTGTCTCATACCCTATATTTGTTATTAACAGTATCGATACTTTACAATATCAAGCATCTCTGATAATCTGATGTGTTTTGTTGGTTGCCTAACCACAAGAAATCACCATTCATGTTATTTGTTGGGGAATTAACAAATCAAGTTACCTGGTTTTAAATAGATCGGTCAATAATGGATTTAAATGCTTTATTATTGACCGTTGTCAATAGCAACTGAGAAGGGAGAGAAAAACGATTTCTGGCGTTAATTAATCGGTCAATAATGGCGATGTTATAGGTTAGTAGTGAAAAAAGGTATTTAATGCTGTTTTTTCGTAATGAACAATTTGGCAATTGCGCTGTTCGTTAGATAAAGTAGTATCATTACTAATACGTTGGATAACGTTACTGCGCAAAATTTGTAATCTGTTGCCGAAATCTACAAGGTGTTCATTTTTATAGGGTCTGGTACGCGTTAATTCTTGTAACAGGCAATTGATATCTCTTCTATCAGAAAAACATTGGAATGATGCAGGTTTTAGTTTATCCCAATCATCCAATTCAACACGTCTGCCGACCATAAATTCGGCTTTATCAATTAATTTTTCTTGAATACATTCAAATACATGTTGATTTAGATCATCGTCATTAAAAATTTTATATTTATCAACAAGGTCGTCACATCTTTTGACAAATCTAGCTAATAAGTTGCTGTCCCCATTGAATGGTTTAATATTTTCTATTTTGGATTTAAATAAATCCCAATTGACAGCTTTGGCTACACTTCGAGCCTCTTTGTAGACATTTTTCTTAAATCTTATTACTTTTTTGTAAATTAACAGAATAATTTACTGTACTGTAAAATGAACAATATTATTTTTAATAAAACAAAAACAATTTTTCTTTTATTTTTTCTGCGAGATGCGTATTTTGCTTCGCTTTCTCTGCGAGATGCGTATTTTAAAAAAAATCTTAACCTATATGTCTGCGATAGACTGCAAAAATCTTAAAATAATTTGTCTACGATAGACTGAAAAACTGTGTGCTATACACTGCCCTATAACTATCCCTATTAAAATCCTAATCGAAGGGTTTAACAAGTGTGAAAAGGAGATGGCACTTACTCTTTCCGAAATCTTCGTTCAGAGCCTTATCCTTTCCCGATCCTCTGGCCTCGTCAATCAAATGGTTGTCCTGGGTCGTCCGTTGTTGGTTCTTTCGGATCAGCACTTAAGGGTTGAAACTGCAAAGTGGTTGGAATTCTTCAAAGATTTGGAAAAAACACCACCGTACTAATCCTACCGACTGCGCCACTTAAATAACACGAACACCCAAACTTGTTTTTAAAAAAACAATTTATTAATTAAAATTACAAGTTATAAAAAATAGACTGAACCGAATCGCATCTAGCCAAAGAATGGTATTTAATTTTACAATAAAAGTAGAGTTTGGCTTAGAACACAGATAACAGCTTCTCGGAATGATGGTCCTGGGAATATGCTGCATCTGCGGTTTCCGTGAGATTCTGTGCATGTAACTTTCATCTCAAACACAAATCGCGGCAAAACAAATCCACGCCGCCAGTGCGTGATCAACCTACCCCGCCCGATCTGTTAGATGTTAGATGTAGATCCAGTACGGTCTGCGCATAGACAATTTACCTTTAGATACGTACAGCTTATCTCCTGCGCAAACAAAAGTTACGTTTTATGGGTGGAAAAATACGTCCGAGCGCATGACTCGCATGACTGCCTTCCTTCGGGACACCTTCCTGCATGCGCACAAACCTCGTGTTATCGGCCTGTCCTACTTTATCGACAGAAATCGACATGCTCAAGATACTCTACAGAACCGGCTCGGCCGTCATTTTTGTTGTTGTGTTTTAAAGTTTCTCTGTGGATTTCTTGTAGTTTTTTTAGCTATCGTGAATTGTGGGTTGTGGGTGTTTAATATTTACGGATTTCTAGTTTTTGTGTAGTTCAGTGAATTGTGTTTGCGCTTTTATAGTGACTCGGATTGGAATATAAACAATGACTAGTACTAGAAGCAGCCGTTGTATAATTTTATTATGCCCAAATAGGGGTAAAATACCTGGTATTTCGTATTTTCGGTAAGTATGGGGTAGTGATGTTTTGAGGATAGGTACGCGATAACACCGTAGATTGGTTACTTTGCTGGTTTTGTTTGTTTTTATATTCGATTTTATAAGACGTAGTTTAATTTACCTGTTCTTGTTCTCTTCCTTTTCCAACACGACGACGAATCATTTTTAAACAAATTTTAAAAACAAAACCATAAAAATAATTTTCTATCCTTAAAATCTGATAGGTTTGCTACTACTAAAAATGCCAGAAATCACTACCTTTTTTTTCCAACTTGATCAAAAATTGAAAAGAAATTCCAATTTTTTGGCAAGAATTTAAATTTTAAAGCCCGGACCTGTCTATTTTTCCATTCGTCAAACAATAATGTTGCAGTGCGCATGGCTAATAGTGTCTAGCTTTGTTTACATGCGCGAGGCCATAAAACTGCCACTTCCGTGATTATTGTTTGCTTATCTAAAGGTAAATTGTCTGCGCGAGTGTCTTCCTAAAACCGCTTGCCCAATAGCGGGATTGCATTTCCAAATCACGCGCAAGGCAAGCGTTAATCATGCGTCGGACATATGTTTACAATATCTTTGCTTTGGGAGGAATTTAGTATAGTTAAAACTAATTACATTTCAAAATTTGTAAAAAATAATCACTAGTGAGAAGTTGAAGGTTATAAGTTATCACTAAATATCCTGATTAAGTTCCCCCTACACTTAAACAAATGTAATGAAAAATATATAAATGCTTTCCTACTTAAAAAATACCAGTACGCACAGAGCAAAATGATTTATAATAATATAAATATTATGTTTTTAATACAAATATTTCTTCTACCGATAGTTCTGAAGGCGAACCACGAACAATCGCTTTTATATCGATCGACAAGGAGAAGTCGATCGCCTTCTTGTCGAAGCGATCGAGATTTCGTACCACGGTGAATCTATTTATCGAAATCGTCTTCTGTTCGGGCGTTTCCGTTTTGTCGATAAAGACTTATTATCCATTTTAAAAATATTTCCTATAATTCCTCGTTTATGATTAAAAGCCAGTAATTAACAATAAAAAGAAGAAGAATATGGGTTATATTTTTAAATTGTTTTGGTATTTGTGTTTGTTTACTGTTTAATGTAGTCTCTAAATTTTAAGTTTTTAATCATTTTTCTTGTATATTATCTAATAAAATGTTTTTATTTCCGCCACCTTAATTTTTGTTTTATATTTTCAGTTTTGCACAGCAAGCTTTCATTTATCAGGGTAGGCCCAACGCATTTTATTTTGTGGCTGCATCCTTCCACAACTCCAGAGATTTTTGTTTAGCATTTTGGCACACAAATTTGCCTGTAATCATTTCAGGATGCACCTCTAAGATATCTAGGAGTAAATCCCAATGCCTGGAATTTACTCTCATTCTTTTTACTGCAGACTCCATTGTCTAAACACAGAAAACTTCATGTAGGTACATACTTACTGTGTTTTTCGCTTTCTCCGAAAAACCTATAAATTTGTATGAACTAAACGGATATTTAATTTTAGAAAGCTTTATAAATTAAAACTATATGTATTCTAATACACTCTATTATTATTAAAGAAAAACAATCGAATATAATATTTCCTTCGAGCAACATTATTTACATCACGAGACAAAAACAATGATATTCATACACCTATGGTAAAGAGTACTTTTAGCCAATGATCAGTTTTATATAAAGGAATAACAATTTGCAACAGTTTACCGAAAAAAATTTAAGAAATATCGAAATTATGGATTTTTAAACAAAAACTAAAAATACCAAAAATTTTTAAAACTAAACTAACTTTAACGTATTATTATTATTATTATTTCGTAAATGGTTATTATATTTATATTTTTTAAATAATTTCGATGGAGTTATTAACAGTTAGGTCGAGAGTTAGGTACTAAACATGATTATTTGTGATTTTATATTTGGTGTTATATTCTCTGTAATAAACTTTTTAAGTTGGTTGAGAATAAAGATATATAATAATATTAGTATTATAATTATAAAGATATATTATTATTAAACCACCCAAATGCGAAAAACCATTTAAAATTCAAAACAAAATAAACAAACCCGATTTCTGAGGTTAGGTTGTTCGTCGACAAGCTTTAGCGGCGTCCACTTGTCAGTCGACTTCTTTCGATGCGATAAAATCGTTAAGTTGGATAAAGCGATCGTCTGTGGTAGCTATTTATGTAGATTGACCTTGAGCCAAGGCGAGACGGGGAAAGACGTAAGGGGAAATTGTCGATTACGATTGTCTGTGGTTCCACTTCTGAAGGCGAACCACGAACAATCGCTTTTATATCGATCGACAAGGAGAAGTCGATCGCCTTCTTGTCGAAGCGATCGAGATTTCGTACCACGGTGAATCTATTTATCGAAATCGTCTTCTGTTCGGGCGTTTCCGTTTTGTCGATAAAGACTTATTATCCATTTTAAAAATATTTCCTATAATTCCCCGTTTATGATTAAAAGCCAGTAATTAACAATAAAAAGAAGAAGAATATAGGTTATATTTTAAATTGTTTTGGTATTTGTGTTTGTTTACTGTTTAATGTTAATGTAGTCTCTAAATTTTAAGTTTTTAATCATTTTTCTTGTATATTATCTAATAAAATGTTTTTATTTCCGCCACCTTCATTTTTGTTTTATATTTTCAGTTTTGCACAGCAAGCTTTCATTTATCAGGATTTTTTTCCCCTAGGCCCAACGCATTTTATTTTGTGGCTGCATCCTTCCACAACTCCAGAGATTTTTGTTTAGCATTTTGGCACACAAATTTGCCTGTAATCATTTCAGGATGCACCTCTAAGATATCTAGGAGTAAATCCCAATGCCTGGAATTTACTCTCATTCTTTTTACTGCAGACTCCATTTTCTAAACACAGAAAACTTCATGTAGGTACATACTTACTGTGTTTTTCGCTTTCTCCGAAAACCTATAAATTTGTATGAACTAAACGGATATTTAATTTTAGAAAGCTTTATAAATTAAAACTATATGTATTCTAATACACTCTATTATTTTTAAAGAAAAACAATCAAATATAATATTTCCTTCGACCAACATTATTTACATCACGAGACAAAAACAATGATATTCATACACCTATGGTAAAGAGTACTTTTAGCCAATGATCAGTATTATATAAAGGAATAACAATTTGCAACAGTTTACCGAAAAAAATTTAAGAAATATCGAAATTATGGATTTTTAAACAAAAACTAAAAATACCAAAAATTTTTAAAACTAAACTAACTTTAACGTATTATTATTTCGTAAATGGTTATTATATATATATTTTTTTTAAATATTTCGATGGAGTTATTAACAGTTTGGTACTAAACATGATTATTTGTGATTTTATATTATATATTTGGTGTTATATTCTCTGTAATAAACTTTTTAAGTTGGTTGAGAATAAAGATATATAATAATATTAGTATTATAATTATAAAGATATATTATTATTAAACCACCCAAATGCGAAAAACCATTTAAAACTCAAAACAAAGTAAACAAACCCGATTTCTGAGGTTAGGTTGTTCGTCGACAAGCTTTAGCGGCGTCCACTTGTCAGTCGACTTCTTTCGATGCGATAAAATCGTTAAGTTGGATAAAGCGATCGTCTGTGGTAGCTATTTATGTAGATTGACCTTGAGCCATGGCGAGACGGGGAAAGACGTAAGGGGAAATTGTCGATTACGATTGTCTGTGGTTCCACTTCTGGTTGTAACAAAGACCGACGTTATTATTTTGAGGGAATATGTTCCTAGAGGATCCTATGGTTATTTGGAGTTTCGGTACCAAAACATTTCAATTTTAAGGGAAAACTCTATAAGTGACATTCACAATTTAAAGAAACTCAGAATAGAAAGTTGTAAATTAAAGGAAATTCGACCTGGAGCTTTTAGTCTGTCAAACTTGACCATATTTCTGTAGGTCATGCTTATATTAGTGTAGATATCTATAGATACTATGTATGTATACTAAATTCATCTCAAACACAAATCGCGTCAAAACAAATCTACGCCGCCAGTGCGTGATCAACCTACCCCGATCTGTTTAGATGTACATCGAGTGTGGTCTGCTCGATTGCCTTCCTGAAACCGCTTGCCCAATAGCGGGATTACATTTCCAAATCACGCGCGAGGCACGCGTTGATCATGCATCGGACATTGGTTTACAATATCTTTTCTTTGGGATGAATTTAGTATAGTTAAAACAAATTACATTACAAAATTTGTAAAAAATAATCACCACAGAGAAGTTAAAGGTTATAATTTATCACTAAATAACTTGATAAGGTTCCCCCTAAACTTAAACAAATGTGATGAAAAATATATAAACGCTTATTTAAAAAAAATACCAGTACACACAAAGCAAAATGACTTATAATAATATTAATATTATGTTTTTATTACAAATATTTCTTTTACCCATAGTTCTGGTTTTAACAACGAGTGACGATACATTTCAAAATGTAGAATTTAAAGGATATATTAATTTCTATACGCTTCAATTTATTAAATACATTGAAAAATCGGACAGTTTGAGCGAATACGTTCCTAGAGAATCCTACGATCATTTGGAGTTTCGGGACCAAAACATTCCAATTTTAAGAGAAAACTCTGTAAGTGGCATTCACATTTTAAAGAAACTCACAATAGAAAGTTGTAAATTAAAGGAAATCCTACCTGGAGCTTTTCGAAATTTGACTGTACTTAGTGAACTGGATATTATTGGAAATGATTTGGAAGAAATAAGAAGTGGTGTTTTTAACAATTTACCATCACTGGAAGAGCTGAATTTAAGAAACAATAAAATCCAACACATAGAAGCCACTGCGTTGGATCTGCCACATATTAAAGGAATATATTTAGGTCGCAATCTCGTCGCAAGTTGGAATACCAGGTATTTTTTAATCAGTTTAGACTTTAGATAGTTTTGATTTTAAAACAGTAGTGGTTAAATTCACATCGAAAAACTTAAAAGTTGTGTAAATATATGTAAAAAATCACCTTTTTTTGCCCACCGCTGTCACAGAACTTCAGAATTGGGGCATACTTTAAAGATTTAGGCGCGTCAGAGGGTGCATCCTATTTTAAAAAATTAGTGTAAATTTGAAGGATTTTAAAAAAGAAATCGAAACTGATCTAAACTGCAACACCTTTCTTACAGCTCTGTGGTTCGGAAATTACATCACGGATTTTAATGCGGTTTACAGAGGTTGAAAGATGGCTTCTTGTAGACTAATAATGTGGTACTCCTATGACGTAACCAATGCATTTAAATATTATACAGGGTGGAAAAGAAAGTCGTGCAAATAATTAGAAGTTTCAAGCAAGTCACATTTTGTTAATACTGTTTTTCATATTATATTTTAAAGTCGTTTTATAAATAAGTTAATACCTCGAAACAGTTTCGGTATTTTTTTATTATATGCCCTAGGATAAAATAACACAGCTGTTTTGGACATAACTGAAGACTGAAGACATCAGACCGTTGATTTCAGGCACGTAGATAAGGGTGGTACCGAGGGACCCCCCAGAGGTAACTACCCATGTTTAATTAAAAAAAAAACTATAATAATTTTTTTCAATTCAAAGAATTTTGATTTATTAATATTAAAACTATAACAAAGTCATCTCTTTAGTTATTTTGCTCAGATAACTGTTTTCGAAAAAAACGAGAAAATCCAAAATTATGCATAACATTACCTATTTATTACTTCATAATATCATATAATATCATTTATTTATTTTAATTTCGTAACTATGTGAAAATAAATGGACTTAAGTATAAAAAAAATATATTAAAATAAAAAGAAATTCTGCGCGTAATTAATGTAAAAAAATGTAACACAGAAAAGCCTTAACGTAAACTTGCCTTTCTGTAGTTTTATGAATTTCATTTTCATAAAATCATTAGTAGGCCAAGCTGAAATACAAAAAGGGGAAAACTTTGTTTTAAGTTAAAACCAAATGTTTATTTTTGTTAAAAAATTAGTATTTAACAATCTTTTGATAAATGGGTCTAGCCGCTCTCGAATTATCTTGGTCTATTCTATTAACAAATAACAAAATGCATATAGGATATTTCTATGTTTCTAAATTAAACCATTTTCCAATATTAGTTACAAATTTTACAGCCTAAAACTCTTAAAGACGCCTAAAAGTTACACCGGCTGTCAATTTTATTTAATGAATGGTTCTTCCTTCCATGGCACTCTTTGTCACTTTAGAAGCAAATAAAATAATAATAATAATAATAAGCAAGTTAAAAAAAATTAAAGAAGCAAAACAGAAATTTTACAAAAAGAAATTTGGAGAAATTAATGGTAACCTTAAAAAAACGTGGAAATTGGTTAATTCACTAATAAATAAAAGTGAACAAAAGAAAGCTGAAGTAACATCAATAATGCTTGACAATATACAAATTACTTGTGAAGAAAAAATGAGCAACTGTTTTAATCAATATTTCTCTTCAGTTGGTGAAAAATTATCTAAAAAAATAAAAGATATCCCATTAGATTTGTCCAATGAATTCAGTTCAGATATACCCATGTCACTGCCTGATGTATCTCAAGCCAAAATTGAAGAAATGATAGATAAAATGGACTGTTCAAAAGCCCCAGGATGGGATGATATTGATGTGGCAACGATTAAAAACTGTAAATGTGCATTAAGTCCTGTATTGTGTAAACTAGTAAATCATTCTCTAAAAACTGGTGAAGTGCCTCAAGGAATGAAGATTGCTGACGTTAGACCAATTTTTAAATCAGGCGATAAACAACAACTAAATAATTACCGGCCGATATCAGTGTTGCCAATAATGTCAAAAATTTTTGAAAGAATAGTAAAGGATAGTCTTAATTTACATTTAAATTCAATAAATTTTTTATCTAAATGGCAATATGGCTTTCGAGAATCAAGTGATACATATTCTGTAGCTGTTGATTTAATTTCAGAAATTCAAATGGCTTATGATAGCGGCCAAAAATGTACACTTGTTTCTCTAGATCTTTGCAAAGCTTTTGATACAGTAAATTTTTCTATTCTTTTAAGAAAACTTGATATGATGGGTATTTCGGGTGTAGTTTTTGACTTGTTAGAAATTATTTGAATCAGCGGAAACAAAAAGTTCGTATCAAAAATAAACATAGCAAATTTCTTAATATTAATTGTGGTGTTCCGCAAGGTTCAATTTTGGCCCCTTTATTTTTTCTTATTTATATTAACTCTATATTTAAATTAAAATTGAAAGGGAAAATTAGATTGTTCGCTGATGATACAACTATTTTATACATCGCTGATTCATATGAAATTATACAAAATTTTATAAATCATGATATGGAAATCATTGAATTATGGATGTGTAGTCATAAATTAACATTAACTTTGGAAAAATCCTCTTTTTTATGTATAGGAAAAAAACACAATTTATACAGAAGTGATTTAAAATTAAAAGTCGGGCATTTAAAACAATCAAATAAAATTAAAATTTTGGGGTTGATAAAATAGATGAAGCTATTAATTGGAGTGAACACATTGAATATATTAAACAGAAAATAGTTGCACCAGTGGGGATTTTAAAAAAACTCAGTTTTTTGACTCCAAATTATATGTTACGTCCTATTTATTTTGCTATTATTCACTCTTATTTACAATATTTAACTTTAATATGAGGATCAACTTTTCAAAATTTGCTTAATCCTTTACAAGTTTTACAAAATAAAGCAATTAAAAATATATATTGCTTGGATAGACAATATTCAACTAAACTTTTATATAAAAATTTTAATATTATGTCAATTAAGGATATTCACTTAATGCAAAATATTGTTTTTGTTCACCAAATCATATCAAAAAATAAACATTCTAATATAAAATTAAATTACAGACGTGACGTGCATGATCATTTGACTAGAACTGTTTTCAATATTGATTTACCTTTAATACACACTAGGGCAGGTCAGAACACCATTTATTATCAAGGTATGAAATTTTATAACGAAATACCCAAAGAATTGAAATTTTTAAATATAAAACGGTTTAAAATGATAACAAAGAAAATACTTAAAAAAGGGGAAGCTAAATTTTAAATTAAAAAATATTTGAACATGCACTTATTTTATTTTATGATTAACTATTACTTTCATAATTATTTATAAATGATATCTCAACGATATTATTCATTATATTATTTTATTAAAAGAATAATAATTGAATAATTTTATACATACATATTTGAATATTTTTATTTTTTATTGATTAACATTTAAGTACCTGTTATTTTGACTTACTTTGTATTTAATTAGTTATATTTAACAATTATCTTTATACATGTTGTTACTAGTAGAGAATCCCGCATAAACGGATGTTTTTGGGATTTCATGTGGATTAAATAAATAATAAAAATAAACATATTGCATAATTTAATATTTTTCGTTTTCATCGAAAACAGTTAATCTGAGCCAAAGAATCAAGAGATAACTTTCGTATAGTTTTAATTGCTAAATCAGAAAATTCATGATCATCAGATGAAAAAAAAAGTGCCGCACTATAAGTTTTTTAAAATTATACCTCGGTCTTTAGCTGTGTGTACGGCACTGGCAAAATGACACAAACACCTTAAAATATTCCTCTGTAAACATTAAACAATGGTCACCCAGTTTTAACGTCATACTAATCTGCGTCTCAAAATAATTCGAAAATGCGCGGTACAACGTACAACCCAAACAAAATTCCAAATATTACTGAATTACTGAAGTAAAAACCTCCTGCATTTCTGTAGTAGAAAATAAATTATCCCGTCTCTCGCCTCGCCATGCGTTGTTCACGCCGCCAGCACTGGTTCATCTGTTGTCCTTATTGCGGGCATCTGTAAACATATTATTTACTCTCTCATACTCACATAAAATGCCACTGGAATTTGGGGATTGCCAGTGCGGTATACGTAGGTACAGTAACCGTTGTATTTTTATAAAATGTTTGCGTATTTTATTTGTATTATTCATGTTTAAGTAGTAATTACTCTCCTACTAAAAATTATCAGTTACATACAGGGCGTCCCGGCGGGAACCGCTTCGATCTTTATACAGGGTGGAATTTATAACTGGAATAAATTCAGTATTAGGAAGCCTCTTTATTTGCTGAAAAAATACAGAACTACGGCTGCGTTTATTTTTAGTTTGGCATACTTTTTTCGTGTCATCATAAAATTTATCCCTATAACTTTGGTTTTTAGGTTATCGTGGCGGCCATTTAATGGCACCCGTTCTTTCTATCCAGCGGTTTGTAAAAATTTCACTTAAATATTGTCGAAAATTTTATAAATTTATTTCAACCAATTAGAAGGCTCCTTTTTGTTTACGTTGCTTATAGCAACGGGAGACTATCGCGATAGTCTAAAGCCTATTAACCTAATAAAATCAGTAAGTGATAATTTTTCTTAGGTATACTACTACGACTTAATTTTAATTCAAATGTCAAGTCATTTCGAAGTGACAGGTGAGACAAACCAGCGAAATCCAATGTCTTTATAGTTTTAAATTCAAACATAACTTTAAAAAACATATTTCCGATGAGTTTAGTTTAATATGACGCACTGTATTTTTACAATAGAAGTTGATTTTACTTGTTAGTAACTAAGGTTTATTACTAAAATTTTAGGAACATTAAAAGAAACCTGTAACAAGAGACCCCTATTGTGCTATTTTTAGCCTAATTTGCATGAAACCGGGTTCCATCAGATGGTATGCCGCCGTCTATCGATCGATCGAGCTCCATCAACGACAAGTGCAAGGTCGCCCGGTTTAGAAGATTATTGTTTGTTTTGATTTCAAACGGGACGCTAGTTTTAGTTAAAACAACCCTTTTTTGTTAAAATATTTTATTATTTTTCAGGGTAATAAAAATATTACCACCAACCGGCAGTGTTTTCTGTGAATCCCTTTACATAACAAAACTAATCATTACACTGGCGCCCAACGTGGGGCCAGGAATAGTGCCGGTTGTGCAAAATTTGACAGTATTTTTGTGAGTTGGCGGTCATCTTGGCATTTTTCGGTTTCCGGATTTAACAATCGCGGACTAAATGTGCGACTGCATCGCTAGCCTCTGATGTTTTATTAAAGTGAACGGTCATCTCGGCATTTTCGGCAACCGGATTAATCTCGGACTGGATGTTGTGATTGCATCGATACCAGTATTAAGTATAAAGTAAAAAAGTGCATAGCAAATTAGACAAACTGTAAGTACAGAACTTTAACTATTTTAACCACGGAGGCTAATAAGTATAATTTGCGTTCTCGCCAAATTACTAAAGACAGTAAAGACTCTAAAACAAAAATGGCTGTAACATTGAGCGATGAACAATTTAAGCAACTTTTAGAAAAACTTACTGTTGTACATCAGAATCCGGTACCCACACAAAATGTGCCTGTTTTAAACGGAAATTTTGTAAATTGTACATCCAGATTTGATGGTAGTAAGAACTCAAATGTTAATGCTTTTATAGACTCTGTCACGATTTATAAAGACTGTGCGCAGGTTTCTGATGATAACGCTTTAAAAGGAATTCCAATGATATTGGACGGTTTTGCCGCGACGTGGTTTCAAGGTGTTAAAGCGACAATAAACTCTTGGGGCGATGCCATAACTCTGTTGCGTACAACATTTGGCCCTCAAAAACCGCCTTATCGTGTTTACCGCGAGTTATTTTCAAAAGAACAAGATGGCACTATGCCTACTGACATTTTTGTGTGCAAAGCGCGTTCTATTTTAGCGCAACTACCAAGAAATACAGTCTCTGAACATGTACAGCTAGATATGGTGTATGGACTGCTTAATCGTTCGATACGAGAAAAATTACCTCGCGATAAAATAGACAATTTTAACGAGTTGTTAAAACAAGCTAGACTTATTGAAGAGACATTTGAAAGTAATAATAGGGCAAGTGATGATAAAGATACACGTGTACGATGTCAGTTTTGTCGTAATTTTGGTCATGTTCAAGACGAATGCCGAAAGTTTTTGAAGAAACAGTCCATAGTAGAAAACGAAGCAAAAAGTTGTAAAACCCAAGAAGTTAATCTGGTTTCTACAAATCCGAGTACTAGTTCTACTACACAATGGTCGCCAAATCTTTCTTCCGCAAGCATAACTTGCTATGGCTGTGGAAAACCCGGTTTTATTCGATCTAACTGTCCAAATTGTAAAAAAACAGGGGTGGCTTCACTAGAATTTTTCAGTCTCGATACACTAGTTTGTCCTCGTGATAGACCCGTTTTACAAGTTAATATATTAGGCCATTTCGGCCAAGGCCTTATTGATACTGCAGCGAAACAAAGTGTTGCTAGTCAAATGCTTTATAAACTTTTACAAGCAGAAGGTTGTCAATTTAAAAAGGAAAGAATAACAGTTAAACTTGCGGATGGTCAATGTCAAATAAAGGACGTGCTTACTACACTAGTAGACGTTAGTCTTGAAAACAGAGTGATTCCTACAAACTTTATTGTTTTTCCCGATACCAATACTCTTACCCTATTTGGCATAGATTTTATACAAGATTCAAAAATTATTCTTGATTCTTCTAATCAAAAATGGAAGTTCTCCGATTTCCCTTCCAAAGAATATTATTTGTCTTATGAAAATTCATTAAATGTTAGTAGTGATGATCAATCTAAGGTAAACGCTGATCTCGACGCTAACGTTAACATTTTCTATACAGATGTTTTAAGACTCGATGAAGGTACCATACTTTCTGAACAAGAACGATTGAAATTGAGTACATTCTTGGAAGAACGAAAAGATACGTTTAAAGTGGGGGGAGAACCGACTCCATATGCGGTTCATTATATAAATACTGGAAATCATTCTCCTATAGCTTCACCTCCATATCGCATGGCTCCTCAGAAAAAGCAGGTGCTAAAGGAAGAACTCGATAGGCTTCTGAATGAAGGTATTATTGAAGAGTGTGAAAGTCCCTGGGCTGCACCAGTAGTTCTTGTTCCAAAGAAAACAGATGACATACGTTTATGTGTTGACTACCAACAAATTAATGCAGTAATTGATAATTTTATTCCTCAAATTACCCCATATTTGAAGAAAATGGCAGATACATGGAAAAATGCCCGAAATAAACATGAAGCGCTGCAAGATAGGCAAAAGCATTATGCAGATGAAAGAAGACGGGATGTTCCAATGCTTCAAGTAGGTGACAAAGTCTGGGTAACCGTTCATGCCCTTAGTAATGCAAGTAAAGGAGTAACATCTAAGTTTTATCCTAAACGTGATGGGCCATATCAGATTTTGCGGGTTATTTCACCTACAAGTTACCAAATCGCCAATCCTGACGATCCTACTGTACCTTTGGGTGTACATCATATATCCACCCTAACTGAAACCAATATAAAAGAGAATGAACAACCCATAATTCCGATGAAGAAACGAGGAAGGCCACCCAAGAAGAAAGATTCAACTGGTCCCTCCTCAAGTAGAGTTCGAGACCAGGAGGGGAGAGTGTAACAAGAGACCCCTATTGTGCTATTTTTAGCCTAATTTGCATGAAACCGGGTTCCATCAGATGGTATGCCGCCGTCTATCGATCGATCGAGCTCCATCAACGACAAGTGCAAGGTCGCCCGGTTTAGAAGATTATTGTTTGTTTTGATTTCAAACGGGACGCTAGTTTTAGTTAAAACAACCCTTTCTTGTTAAAATATTTTATTATTTTTCAGGGTAATAAAAATATTACCACCAACCGGCAGTGTTTTCTGTGAATCCCTTTACATAACAAAACTAATCATTACAAACCTCAATTTATGAAATTTTCTTACCGAATCTCCCACGCAGCAGAATTAATTCCTGATAATTTTTTTCTCGGTTTCACTCATGTTTTTGTTGATAGAAAACTTCCCTCGTCTTCGATTCGGGATAATTTTCTATCAACAAAACCATTCGTGACCTTAAAAAAAATGATCGGTAATAATTCTGCTGCTAGGGAGATTATAAGTGAACATTTATGTCGTAATTAGGCAGAGCACCATCCTGCTGTAACCATATTAGATCATCATGCAGATTTGCTTCTGCATGGTGAGGAGATAAAGCAGTCAAAGCTGGAATAGGTATTCCTTGAAAAAATCCAGATATTATGTATGGCCATTTAAGTTACCTTTGAGGAATAGTGGCCTAATAACACGGTCGCGAATTATGCCTGCCCAAATATAAAGTTTTTGAGGAAGCTGGATGTGTGGTTCTTGAATATAGTGAGGATTTTCTGCCGACCAATATAGACAGTCCTCATTATTGACTTTACTGTTTGGTATAAAACTACAATCATCAGTAAAAAGGATTCAGTCCAGATCTACTAAATGCTGATCATGTGTATTGATCATCACTTTACAAAACTGAAGACGGCGGTCCGGATCATCTTCCAGTAATTCTTGTACCATTAAAATTTAATCAGGACGCATTTGACATGATTTCACTAACTTGAATACAGACGTATGGAATATATTATTTTCTCTTGCAAGTTACCGAACTGGAGAAATAGGATTTTCTTGACAAGCAAGTAAAACGTTTAATTGCGTGCCCTCTTTCATTACCCCGCAGGCTTTCTTATTCTTGGTATGTCCCTGACGTAGCCCACTTCACGATAACGTCTTTCAATTTTGCTGATGGTACCTTGGGAAACTTGTGGTAGATCAGGGTGTGTTTCGTAAAATAAAGCTAATATTTCTGTTTGCGTAAGCGATATGTCGCCAAAGCCAATCATCATTAAAATGTCGATTTTGTGTGATTCAGTTAAATAACCTATTTTAGTATAGCAAAAATACTTCTCAAAATAAAGTTACGGTTTAAACAGCACAAAATACTACAACAGATAAGTATGCACTTCTTCTAAATCAAAAATAAGCAACCTTATCAATAACATGTTTCCTTTTTTTTTAAACAGTCTGCGCTGGCAGAACCCAAATTGTTGCTAACATGGAAATTTTTTTTTCGTCTGGTCGTATTTTCTTTTTTATGCCCTTTTCATAGAGCTATTACAATACATATATATGAGAAAAGAAAGTTAGGGGGTAGTTTCTACCACAAAAAGAGGGGTAAATTTCACGACACGAAAAAAGTATGCGAAATTATAAATAAATGCAGCCGTAGTTCTGTATTGTTTCAGCAAATAAAGATACTTCCTAATACTGAATTTATTCTAGTTAAAAATTCCACCCTGTAAGGAAAACTGTAGAAAGAAAAATTTTGAAAACTTTACACTATGCTAATGTTGATAGTTTTCAATATGGTACTGCTTTCGGTTATCCGGAATTAGGTGTCAACCTGCTTATTTTAAATGGAACACCCTATATATTAATACATTTTTGGATTCTACGTAAGGTTCTATACGATTTTGTCTATCATGTCTATACCTAAGTCTACGCGTTTTTGGCATATTTAAGTTTTTATGTCAAAAATGACAGTTTTACAGGCCCTAAAATATTTATCTTTTTTTCCCGAAAGGAAGCATTTATTATTTAATTTGGGTTGAATTCCTTCTTAAAAAGGACCTGCTTTAAAAGATTTTTTGTAATATTTTGATAACTATTAATACAGGGTGTTCAAACAATAAGATTAAAAATAAAATTGAAAAAAACTATAAAATAGTATATTAAAGTATAAGTGGATATTAAGGTCTTTAAAACACGCGCGATTTTGCAAGCACGACGGCGCAGCCGGAGTGCTTGAAATAGAGCAAGTGTTTTAAAGACCAGTTATCCACGAATACTTTACATTATTTTTTTTTATTGGTATTTATATTACAAAAAATGGAAATAATAACTTAGTAAGTAAGTGAAATGGTCGAATTCGCGATGTGATATACCTGTCATTGTCATGAAAATGAGGAGAACAAAAAATACCTTCCAATCTGTCACATAAGATTCATTGTTGTCACCGTTGACATTGGTTGTGTATTGCTTAAAAAAATATTTTATTTGACGTTAAAAAGTAATTCTGTCAAATCAATAATTCAAAAGTTGAGATATTTAGACTTCACGTTTCACGGGTTGTTGATGTTGCCATGGTAACTTTAAAACACGCGCGTTTTTGAAAGTGGGATTTAAACACGCTGAGGCGTACTTTAAATAAGCGACATAGGGTATCAATAAAAAAAAATCTATAATTTCAAATGGAAATATAATAATTATTTCTTATTCAAATCAAATAAAATTAAAATACACCTTATTGTTATAAGAGGTAGGTACATCTTGTTAACAAAGCTTTGGACAGTATTAAAACTGTTGGACATGGAAATTACAATGTTCACTATATTATAAAGTAAGAAAAAGTAATCCAACAAATTGATAAATAAATAAACAGATAATCACACCTCATGAGACAACAACATTGTCATGGTCAAAAATCTACACACAAATTAATCCAAGACTAAAACCAACGCAATCTTACAAAAAAATCTGTCAAGCATATACACTAATCAAAAGTTTTAGAAAACTAGAAGCGAATGCCTAGATACCTATTATCATTGTAAAATTCTTGGAGAATATAGTAGGGTTTAGTAATTAGTTGCGTTTTTTGTCTTTGCTTAAAAATCCTGTCATCAATCACCTGCCGATGAGCCAGTATAGTATGTGGTTAAAAAATTTTGATGCTCTCAAATATCAAGGAATTTTTGTTTAGAGCGGTTTTTGATATAGGAAGTACGCATGTAATAGGAGCTGTTAATAGCATAATTTTTATATTTTTTATGGATAAGAAACAAAACATTAAAAACGACTAACCTCAAAATCTGATTGATTGGCAGCCACTATAAAAACACCATAAATCACTACCTTTTCCCTCAACTCGGACAAAAAATTAGAACAAGTTCCAGTTTCATGACACTAGATTGTGGGCAAATTTTAGCTATTTACACATGAAAATAAATTTTATTTCAACTTTTACAAATTCTTGACCAAGAACTTGCCTGCTTTCTTAATAAATTTGATTTAAACCATTCAACCATTTTAACTATATTCTATAGCTTACTAGTTAGTAAAGAGAACTGCAATAACCGCAAGTCATTTGTTCTTCTCTGTTGAAAGTTATCGCAAAAATAGTGCTAGAGTGTAATTCTATTTCCCACTTTTACGAAAGTTTTGCAATTTTCCTTTTATTAAAACGTTAAAAATTTACAGGAATAGCATTTTTAACTATATTTATTAATTTTAGGCTTTTTAAAAAAATAAATTATGATATTTTGTTATTGATTTTAGTTATTTATCTAAAACATGCAATAATAATCCAATGTTACATTTACTACCAAGTAACTGTCACATATTAATATAGATGAAACGACAATAAGGTTATTCTTTTGTTTTATTTCGTAATTATTGTCCACGGCTGCCTTGACAACAAATGTAACATTTAAATTATTATTGCATTTTTTAGATAAATAACTAAAATCAATAACAAAATTTCGTAATTTATTTTTTTAAAACGCCTAAGGTTAATAACTGTAGCCAGAAAAGCTATTCCTGTAGGATTTCAACGTTTTAATAAAAGGAAAATTACAAAACATTGCTAAAAGCCCAAATCTCATTACACTCTTTCACTATTTTTGCGATAACTTTTAATAGACAAGAGGAAACGACTTGCGGTTCTTGCCATTCTCTTTATTAATTAGTCAGCTATAGAATAGAGTTAAAATGGTTTGATGCTGCATTTAAATATTTTAAAAAACGAAGCTAGAATTTTTTTTTTAAAAGTGCCCTCTACGCACGAATTAATTATAATATTTATACAAACGTCCAAACAGGATAAAATTTTCTTTAAAATAAGCCATAGTTTGTTAAATTCGGTAAACGCAGACCGAAGTTACAGCCTTTTAAGTACTTTTAGTCGTTACCCTTTTTCAGGCTTTAACCATGGTAACTACAAAAAAATTGTTATTACAAAATTTATAGAGTTTATTACAGAGCATATAAAAACTAAATTTCTGACCTGCATTGATAGATATATATATATAGGATGAAGGATGAAATTAAGGACTTTGTATTATAGCATAGCGACTACGCACCCTAGCGGTAAAATTAGGAACTTAAAACTTATTCCTAGTAATTTTTTTACACATATTTCATAATGAATTTGCTACCCCAATGTTGTAGCATGTATGGTTTTGGAGATACAGCCGCTCGCCACCCGCCGTAGATCACCCTGTATATATATATATGTATATAATTGATAGGGTAGTCGTTGCTGACTAGTTAGGTAAGAAACTAGGGAAATATTGTGTTTAGCAGCAAATGAAACAGTACTCTTTTAAGTTGGTCCAAGCTTTCGGAAATGTTTATTTCCATCCTCAGGGATAACTTAGGTGAGATTGTTCATGCAGTTCTTAATTGATAAGGAAGACATTGAGTAGGTGGCTTGGAGTTCAAACCAATTTACGATAATATAAGGACTAAACAGACTACATATTAAAATTGTATAATGAAATTAATTTTTAACGGTCGACATTTTGTGAAAGTTTTTAAAGATTCAAGAATCTTTGCTGCTAAACCCAATATTTCCCTAGTTTCTTATATGTATATATATTAGGGTGGTCCTTTATTACTACGAAAAAAAAATTTTTCTTTTTTTTTTACGGGGCACCACATAATTTGGTTATATACCCTAGGAAACTATTTCAGTTTTTTTTTCAAAAATTTTAGGTTACATTTAAGGGTCGCTACCAAGGTTTGAATTTTAATAAGAACTCAAAATCACTACATAAGTTTGAATTTTTTATTCATAACACAGGACATAATAAATGCAAAATTATTGTTATTATTACAAATAAAGATATATTATAGAAATATTAAAATCATTTATTTTTAAGATACAAGGGTTGATTTGTTAGTATTAGGATATTTTTTCCTATACTCTTTCACCAACAAAAGCAGAAATTGCTTTTGCTCTTCATCGGTTGTAATCAATTTATTATATTCCTCCATTAGCGCAACACCACGCTCAGCTGTATCGTTCACTACTCGCATAGTATGAACTATTTCTTTTGCAGCCACAAAATCAGGGTCATCGTTCCAAGTTTCCACAGCTTTATTCAAAAACTTTGATGAGATACCCAGGATCTGGAAAAATCGTAAGGAGTTGCTAGTCACGAAGTCTTCAATGTTTTTTTCGTGGATGTGTTTGACATCAATGTTTTTTCTTTTTGGGCAATCTTCTATGCCCTCGATTGTCAATGCATCTACCATTTTCTTTTTATCTTGAACTGAAAGTTCGTTGTCGAAAAATGCAAAAGATACTAACTCTTCCGACAAATACCACAAATGTCTCAGTATTTTTTGCAAGGCAACAGCAGCCATTTTTTGGTTTATTTTTTCAAAAGCTGTAAGGTCTTTTAATAATTGTAAATCGTTTCTTGGTGCTGACCATCCAATAGACGCTTGAAACCAATATTTTATATATATCATCACTGTAAAAATGCATATTTCTTTAAAAGCTTGTTGTTCCTTTTTACTCAGCTTAAACTGATTTTTAAATAGAAAAATTTTTAGGCAGTACAAGGCTTTTGCCATCCATCTAGCTCGGTGTAGACCAGAAGGTCTCCTAAATGAAACATCTTTTTCGGTATCTCCACCCAAGAAAATAATCGTAAGATTTAAAAATTCCCTGTAGTCATCTCGAGGTTGATGTGCTTGTAGTTGTTTTTTCGCAAAAGAAATCCTGTCTGCGGCCACTTCTGCAAGGATGCTTAATTCGGAGTCATCGATTATTGTTTTGTAGTCTCTTTGGTTAATGTTGTCCCAATTGTTTTTAAACCTTTTGAATAATTGTATATCAGGACCACTAGACGGACCGAGCGATTGATCCACTACGGCTGATAACATAATTTCCATTGTGTGGTGACGACAAGCAAGCCTAAGCATATCTTTCTCGAGTTTTTGCTCCAGAAGAACACATACTCCATTTTTTATACCGGTGTTTACAGCAGTAGTGTCAAAACTTAAACAGTTTACTTTATTGCTCAAATTCCATGAATTTATTGTTTCGTAGATAGCTGACGCACATGCTTCACTCGTTCCACGTTCCAATTTTGGAACTGCTAGAAGTTGTTCGACCCCATGTCCTGATACCAAAATTGGCAGTCGATCTACAGTCTTATGCCCAATAATATCTTCAATTAACTTGCCATCCCAATGTATTGTTAATGGCAAATTAGGTTTAAACTCGATTTTGAGGGACTCTGCAACTGCTTTTCGATTTTTCAAACGGTGCCGACGAATGGAAGATCTATTGGCATTAAACTCTGATGGATCACATCCTGCACTTTTTAAAGTAGATGTCACGACGATAACTGCTTTTCTGTCACTCAATTTAGAGACATCAAGACTAGAAGCTAATTGGCTATTAATAATGTCTTTTCGAGCTCGTTTTTGGGGTGGTTGAGCTTTCGGAAACTCTGATGAATCTTCGAAATCAGATGCAGTTGCTTCTTCGCTGGTGGTGCTAGAAGAAGAAAATGAGCACTTTTCTGTCAAAGCCGAAATATTTTTGGTTTCACGTTCACGCAATTTTTGAAGACGTTCTTCTTTCTCTTTTATTTTCTTATATTTTTTCAAACTTTTTCTATCTACTGAACTAATTAAACCTTGACGTCTTTTTTGTCGTTGTGCTAATAAGAACTGCTTGTCCTCTTCTACAGTCATAATATTTAATGCATTAAAATGAGCAATATCAAATAAATCTTCTAATTTTTGTTGCCAGTCTTCTTCTTTTTTCTTTAACACTTCCGATCGTTTTTTCTTGTTCTCTTTATTTTTTTTTATGTTCTGCCACTCTTTAAAATGCTTTTCGATTTTATTAATTATATGTTTTTTTAATCTCATTGGTATGCTAGCTTTTTCCCACAAATTTATCACTTCGCATGCTGCCAAAGTCGCAGATTCATGAATTGATTTTTTTTCTTCACTTTTGTAGTAAAAAAACAAACGTAATACTTCACCAATAGACGGCAACTTTGACTGGTTTAGTTTAGGCAGTAATTGACCGATTAGCCAAATGTTAGTTTTATTTCTGGTAACTATACTGACTCCGCTACTTGTAGACGCCATTGCAGGTTGAAACAAGTTTGTATGCTTTTTGTAACAAAACGCGTGCGTTCTCTTGAACCGATAAATTTCAACTGAATTGCGGGGCGGATTTAATCTCGACGCGTAGGTGCTTGGGGTGGGGGCAGACAGGTGGGGGGAGGTTGACTATGCAAGTCCCTGCGTGTTTTACTTTAGAAACGCAACATAAACCCTTATTTGAATCAATTGGTGAGACTTCTAGTTGAAGTGGTCATACAATGTATTTTGTTAAAGTTTGACAACTGGTAGCGACCCCTCAATTTTGTCTAAAAATTAAAAAAAAAAATACTGTTTCATATTTTATGGTACAGTATCGTATGGCAAGGTGCCGCGGTAAGATTTCAAAAGTCGAAAAATAAGAACCACCCTAATATATATATATATATATATATTTACGGTAATGGTGTAAAACTAAGCCAGACATAGCAACTTGAACGTACATTCCTGATCCACTACTTTTACAATCCCAAGCCATATATATGGCTCAGGATTGTTTTCCCTGTTAATTTTTAATGCCGCCTTGAAAAAAAAACGTTTGAGTTTTTTTTTAATGGCGTTTGGTATTACGAATAGTCTGACAGAGAAAAAACCGTTATTTTGATTTTTGGGCGGGCTATGGAGTTAATTTTATACTGGTTTAGGTTTGTATGAATCTTAAAAATATAGTTCCCTAATAATGCGATAGGGGCGCAAATGTTGCCGTCAATAATATACGAGTATATATCTGCAAACAAACAAATATAATCCAGTAACAAGTGACAACAATGTTAAAAAAATTCAATTAGTTTTTATACGGCGACGACAAGTTCGCTGATATTTAAATTACTTAAGCGCTTATCTGTGAGTGCGCGCGCCATGTCCCAAAGAAGTAAAAAAAATGCATTTTTGGGAAAGGAAAGTGCTACTAAAGATAAGCAAATAAATATTTGTTTTATAATACAGTTTCCTATATAATACAGTTTACTAATATTAAAATTATAAATTAATGCATAAATGGTGTTTTACCTAAACATAAGCTAACCAATATGATTTATTTGTTAGTTGCACAATTTAAATATAAATTCGGTCAAAGGTGCATGTTTAATAACCATATTAAATGTAGATATCTAGAACGGCTTTAAGTTAAACAACATACCCCGGTGAAAATACAAAATTTACTCACTATTTTTAAAAATACGGAAAACGGATATAAGGAAAAATTGTTTAGAATTTTTTAGAAAGATATACCCAAATAGAACGGTGTATTGTATTCACAGAATTATACCATAAACAATTCAAATTTTTACGTTTTGTCATCAAATGACACATCAGTACTTCATTCTAATTATCATTTTTTTACCATTTCGGCCAACCAATAATAATTGCAAGGGCTAAATATTAATTATTTTTAGTTTTACGAAAGTAGTCCATTATCTCAGAGTGGAGCTGTTGAGATATGGGAAAAAAATCACGGTCAAAAATATATAATAAGTCAGTTTATTAGGGTGTACATGTTTCAGTACTAGAAAATACGATCATCAGAACCGAAACATGTACACCCAATAAACTGACTTATAATATATTTTTGTGGAGATGACTGTGAGTTTTTCCCCATAATTATTTTTAGGATTTAGTATTAAAATGATATTACAGATAATGATGTTTAAGCCGTTAAATATTTCAATAAAATTCAAATCGAAAGTTAAATTTACAATTCATGTTTGTTGCAATAATATTTAACTCAAATTTAAAATATCGCAAAATTTCCTTATAGTTTAAGCTCCGACTGCGAAATTGGTATCCCATCGACTAAAAATTAAAATGTGAAAAGGTGGCAAAACATGTAAAAATTATGAATGATGAAAGAGTTTTGGTCTTTGGTCTTTATTTGTTTTAAATCACAACGTTTCAACTGGTAAGTATCTCCAGTCGTCTTCAGGCGAATACTAAATAAGTAAAGTAACTACAAGACTATTTATACTAGCTAGGTGTACTGAAGCATAACTGAGGTGGGTGCAGTCATGCGTTCAGTTGGTACGCGATCTTATCCTAAGATTACATGTTTCTAACAAAGGTTTCCAGATATTTCTTATGTCTAATGGTAGTTTACTAAAGCAGCCTGCTGGGTTCTGGTAAATAGCAGCAGCTTCCTTAAACTTTCTTTTCCTCCAGTATGGTTCCTTATGTAGGATTTCAGCTTCTGGCAACAGCATCCAAACTTCAGTATACAGAAAACCTACGCATACAAGTCAGCATCTCAATTTTACATCAAATCACTCAAACAACACGAAACGTGGCATAGTTAAGACCCTCTTGGATAGAGCAATTGCAATCTGTAACTCGGAAGAAGCATTTAAAAAAGAAGCTCACCACATCAAGACCGACCTCAACAAAAATGGCTACCCCACAAAATTAGTTGACACAATATTAGAAAATCGTAAGCATCTACCCAACGCGCAAGAAGCAAACAGAGAGGCACAATCAACACTCAATATTCTTTCTGTATGTCGAAGGAGTTTCTGAGAAAATAAGAAGATTAGGACAACGATATAACATCAACACCGTATTCAACTCGAGGGATACCCTAAGAAGCCACCTGACGAAGACAATGCCTACAAGTTAAAAAGATAGGAAGAACTGCGTCTACCAAAGAGACCGACAAGTCAGGTGCAGCTGACCATGCCTGGAAACATGGTCACCATATCTTGTGGTCAGAAGCTGAAATCCTACATAGGGAACCACACTGGAGGAAAAGAGAGTTTCAGGAAGCTGCTGCTATTCACCAGAACCCAGGCTGCTTTAGTAAACCATCATTAGACATAAGAAATATCTGGAAACCTTTGTTAGTTAGATAGTTGTAATCTTAGGGTAAGATCGCGTGCCAACTGAACGCATGACTGCACCCACCTCAGTTATGCTTCAGTGCACCTAGCTAGTATAAATAGTCTTGTAGTTATTTTACTTATTTAGTATTCACCTGAAGACGCTGGAGATACTTACCAGTTGAAACGTTGTGATTTAAAACAAATAAAGACAATGGAAGTCCAAAACTCTTTCATCATTTAAGAAACATCATTGTCTCCAACCTTCAAACAGTCATGTAAAAATCATGCTGCTTCCGGCAGACAAGTAAAAATTTGTTAACTGGTATTTGCTTACAAATTTTTGAATTTAGCTAAAAAAAAATATTTTAGTTTTCAGAATACCTGCTTGAAATTTACAAAATTTTTGTTAATAAATTTATCAGACCTAATTTGTTACAAATATTTTTTTTCATGAAAGTACACTTCATAGCACCTCTTTGATTCTTGTTTTAAAATAATGTTTAAGATCTTTTAATGCATCTGTTCAGTAAAAAATGTATTTTAATACATAATCTAGGATCAGGATCTAGAACATTTACTTAGAACTGAAATGAAAAATTCTGTTTAGTTAGCAACGGCCATACCATATTTTTGGATTTAAAAATGATGTGGTTGCGGCATTTAAAAAATGGAGTCTGCCGTAGTAATAGCATTTTTTCGCTAGCAGACCAATTTTGATGCATAAAAGCAATCTTAAACTTCATTTTAAAACAAAAATAAAAGAGTTGTTATGAAGTGCACTTTCATGAAAAAAATGGTTTATTATTTACCACAAATAATGTAAATATTTCAGGTGTTTTGAAAAGTAAAATAATTTTTTTAGCGACGTTCATAACTTACTTTACTACTTGTCTTACCGGGCGTAACATGCTTTTTACATGCAACCATTTTCATTTCTATGTAGGCTACCATTTTCTAATAATAAGCACAACAAGAACTGTCTTTCAAAGTTTGGAATCGCTATTTGTTTATTAAAATAATAGAAAAAAGACAAATAATAGTAAAACGTAAAACTTAAATTATCATGAATCCATGCATTGACAAGAGACATTTTGCCATGTACATTATTAGTTAATTTTTTATACACAATATATACAGGGTGAGTCGGGAGGAACGGACCAAACTTTAGGAGCGTAATATAGGGATACGCAAAAACAATTTGAAAAAACCCATATGTTCTTATTCGATAATCATTTGTTTTCAAGTTATAGCGTAATACCAAATAAAGAAAAGTTCATATATTAACGGTTTTCTTATAGTGTTCTTTTAATAAATGTTTAAAAATACCGCCATTGACTTCTAAACATTTTCCGCTTCGTCTACGAGGATGGCCCCCGTTGCTCTTCTAATTGCTTCATGTCTTTCTTTTTTAAAATTGGCTGCAGTATTTCTAATACGTCAACTTAGTGCATCCCGAGTGTCCACTTTTAATTTGTACACTTCATTTTTAAACCAGCCCCATAAACAATAATCTAGTGCTGTGAGGTCTGGAGATCTTGGAGGCCAATTAATAGGACCACTGCGACCAATCCAACGCCCTGGAAATGTTTCGTCTAAATGTTGCTTGACCTGACGAGCAAATGTGCAGAAGCTCCATCGTGCTGGTAATACATTTACCTTCTGATATTAACAGGAACATCCTCTAGTAGTTCTTGTAACTCATGTTTTAAAACATTTTGGTAGTTGTCTCATGTGAGGCGATTCTCCAAAATGAAAGGGCCAATTAAATAGCTATCGAGCATACCACACCACACGTTAACCGAAAACTTATGTTAAAAATTACTTTCAACTGTTGCGTGGAGATTTTCGATTGACCATACATGAGAGTTACGAGTATTATTAATACCGTCACGGTGAATGTGTTGCTTTATCTGTAAAAAGTATACGCGATACAACACGATGATTATTTATCCACCGACAAAATTCAATACGTTTAGCATAATCTTCCGGTTTTAGGTGCCGTATATGGTATGGATATAAGCCTTGCTCGTGGAGTGTGTTTAATACTCTTTTTTTGTGGAATCCCCAATTGAGTACCAAATCTTCGTGAGCCGGTCGTTGGATTTTCTTCTACTAAATCCAGAATATTTTCTACTTGTCCTAAACCTTGTCGAGTAGCTCGTTCAGATGTAATGTTGGCACTGGGAACCAAAATTCAAATTATTCCAAGCGGGTAAAAACGCGCTGCTAGTAGTCGTGACGTCAAGGCGTATCATTTGTCAGATTTGTGTGTGACATCCACGAAATAGGTTATAGGTTTTCAATAAATTTGATGATTTGTCAGATTTGACATCCACGCGTCAAGCGACACGACCTTAAAACAACAATACAATAACAATAACACACGGCAATCCAAATGCAAATTGGGTCGCTCGGCACCTGTCAGGAGTGTCAGGATGACGGATGACCAAAAGTCATACCCCCTGACGTCATCGGGCTTCGCGCGCTTTAGAGATCGTTTGAAATGCTTTCGACACGCGCGAAACTTTAAAGAATTTTTACCAAGCTATTTTTGATTTTTAAGAAGTAATAATTGGGGAATACTTCTTTCAGGCCTAACTAAATCATATTATTGAAAAAAAAAATTTTAAGTTCCCTATTAAAGTTGCCCGATTAGTAAATTAAAAATTATGGAAACCAGGCCACTTTTTGATTGTGAGAAAATCCTTTCTGCCAAAGTCAGAAATGTCACAATTAAACTTGCTGATTAGTTAATTATTGTTTGAAATCTTCGTGCAATTCGACATCAATCTTATAAGATATATTATATTATGTCATAATTTTTTTTTGTTAAATATTTGGCGTTAATTACACCGTTATTTATTATTTAAATCAGAATAGTTAAAGTTTACTTTTCCTATATTGGCAACGTTGTACTGGCTTAGTATTTACCGTAGGTGAGCAGATTCTTGTATACTTTGGCTTGGGAATGGTAGGAACTTGCAGATGGCTTGAAACGGTACGGAATTTAGAAAATATATATATGAATTTAAAAAAATATTAACCGATATTTTTTCTGTATATATATTTCAAATTTGGCAAACATGAAAATACATAAACCGACATATTCCAATCCTTTTAATTTATATATAAAAATAATGGCTGGATCAGGATTGTACGAATTTTCAAATGGCTTAGTTTTGATATAAAGATCTATATATATATATATAAATCAGATAATATTAGGATATCCGTGATAATATTAACTTTTAAAAGTAAAGTGACGGTGACGTTCACTTTTTGGATAAGGATTTAATATTAAATACAACATAAATTTCAAATTAAACAAACCCTTACTCATTTATAATTTCAGGTGGCTCCTTAACACGACCAAATTAAGAAGGATGTACATAGATCATAACTCCTTAGAAATAATACCCAAAGATGCACTTACGAACGGAACCACATTCTTTTTCAACCTCAAGTTAGATAACAATAAAATCCATACAATTGAAAATGGCGCTTTTGTAGGAATTAAAAGAATCCACATGTTGTGGCTGAACAATAACAATTTATCAAATATCGGGGAAAACGTACTGGATGAAGATGTTAAAATGGATATATTAAGACTAAACAATAATCAATTGACTTGTTTTACAGGTAAGTGTCTTTTAACAGCTAAGTAGTGTCCCTCAATCCCGACTTGTGTATTTTCCACCAAAAATATTCAAAATAGTAAGTTATCAATTTTAAACACATTTAATCTTTTATTATGTTTGTGCGCGTATATGTATAACTTTTTTCTAGCTTAAATTATACTATTTTCATCATTCTTTTGCGTGTGATAAAGTACAAAGGTTTCTTTTGGTAGATAGACTCATTGTAAGGAATTTCAAATAAAATAGAGGAAAGTGCGTAAGAAGAGTTAAAATTTAGCGGTAAAACATGTTTTATGTTACAAATTTATTAGATGACAAATAACGTTTGAACTGTGAACATTTAGCAGAAATATGAAATTGTTACTTGTGTAATTAAATTTTACCGGTTCCATTTTATGACGCAATACCTACAATCTCCTACAAATTTACAGCTGGACTTGAAAGCGAAGACAATCTTATTCTGTCCACCAAATGCAAAGAAAAAATATTTATAAGCATAAAAGTTGTTTATCTGAATATAATGAAATCCATTCCGAATTTTTTTTTTCATTGCGGTTGTGGGAGCCGCATCACAAAACCGTATGCAACTTTATCTGTGATTTCTAATACAAAATGTACAATAAAATTAGTTTGGGGAATTGATTTTTACTAACCAGTGTATTCATATTAACATAAATATTTTTTGTTGACAAACAAATCAACTGAGTAGTGACTTGTCACACAGGGAACATCTATTTATATTTGGCTTTATAAATATCATATTCGAAGAGCTGCTTTTGCCAAGATACGTACTTTCCAGTATTAAGCCCATTATAAGGCCTACATTTCGCAAATTGAGGTAATCTTTTCCTGGGAGTAACTTATAAAAGATCAATTCTATTTCAGTTCTTCCCGGGCATTTTGTTTCATTGATTTGTCTTGCCATTTCGTTTGCACAATTCTTAATAAGAACTCTATCACAAATGCTTGTTCGCCGCGAACAAACCCGCCCCGATTTTATTACTTCTCTTACCTCTAATGACTCACGTATTATTTTGCTTTCGATGGCGATAGATGAACTTAATTTATATAAGTATAAAATACATTGCACTGGCTTAAACAGAATTGCGTACATACAAGGAGAGCTCTGGGACGAGTATTTTTCAAAATGTTCCACCACCGGTAGCGGTCTGGCTAGGACCGGGGCTGTTGGTGACCCTGGGTGTAAGTCAGCACTTGAGATGGCGCAAAAAGGACAGCTCCGAGCAGATGCTCTTTAAGACCATACAATCTTAACCCTGCAAGGGACATTGTGTTTTAAATGAATTGAGTAATCAATTTTAATAATTACGTTCAATGGAAAAATTCATCAATAAAAAAACAGCTTTAAGTTTAAGGAACATATGGTGATGGAATAATGATTATCCGTTACGTTGCCAGTTGGCTTGAATGGTTTGCTCTTCATTCATACTTTGTGCTTTCATTCATCTATCATTCATGCCCAGGTACAGAATACAGTCATTCCTATGTACAACTAACATACTAACCTAGTGTTTAGTTTCTGTTACAGTGTAGTATTAGCAAGATCTATGTGCGTACTTAGTAGGAAAATAGTTTAAGAGTTAAGGGACTTCCGCCATGTTATCCTCAAATACGTGCAAATCATGTGTCTGCTTTACCATGTATGATATGTATTTTCATTTACTAATTATTCATTGATAGTCTATGTTACAGTGGTTTGTGTTTTGGTCTATGTGCATCTTGTACTGCTGTCTTTTGTTCTGTCAGTGCTAAAGCCCGGGTTTTATTCCTGTAGAATTTGTCCGATGTTTCGTAAATGTAGAAAGTTATGGCTATATTAGCAAAATAACTTACAAGTTTATTTTTTAAAATTTATTTTAAAACATGAAGAAGTATCTATAAATTTTAAAAGGAGGTATATTTCGTTGTTCATACGAGCCATGTTTCAGTGAAGTTGGCCCAACTATTAAAACTAATTTTTTTTATGAAATTTGTCATATTAGCGAAAACGTATTAAAAACTATATAATGCATAGCATAATGCTGTTACTATCACAAATATTATGCGTCTATTATTAACTGGTTTTAGACTCTGTTCTGACTTTGTGGGAGTTTAATCATTAGTTAATTTTAAAATTTGCTTTAATCATGATTTGCTTAATTTACGTATCCATTAAGTTTTTATTTGCATAATTTACTAATCACGGTCACTAAATTGGTATTGAGAAAAAATTGCTGGCAACCTCGCTTTTTTAGAGATTTTTTTGTTCTTCGATTGTCAATAACTTGCCTGCTAAAGTAAAACAATATGTCAAAAAATTGAGTTTTGAAAAAAATGAGTTTTTTCTTCAAATTACATTAAAAGCGTCGTTTTAATTACACTTGACAGGTTTAAATGGTGTATTTTTTCTGCTTAGGCAAAAAATACTACTTTTGACACTGTTTTTACCGTCATTGTTTGAATATTAATATGACGTTTTCGCGTCAATTTCAAAATTGTTGAGCGAGATTTAAAAATTTAAACCTAGAACTGTCAATTGAAACATTTGTTTCAGAATGATTTATTTTTTAGGAGATTTAAGTAAAATAATAAAAGGACGTATAACATACATCAGCAACAATCCTTTCGACTGCGAATGTTTATCCAAGGTAAAGAAATGGGCAACCGAAAATAACAAAACCGTAACATTTTCAGAAGAAGACTGTGATGCTAAGATGATGAAGTTCGAAATGGGCGACGTGAAAAAGGATTGAAGGAAAAAAAAGTATGGAAAGAAAGACATAAAAATACTGCGGCTATAAGACAATAAACTGAGGATGTTAAAGTACTGTTTAAATAAACATTTTTTATTTTTTCTGCCTTTTCATTGTAACCGAATTCATCATATTTATAAATAATAAATTTTTAGAAAAACTTGATTACATTAGAAATAGCTTGAACTAAGATACCACATATGGGTATCAAATTAAAGGAAATAAAGTTTTTTTCAACGAAATGACCAAATAAAGGGTGTTAAAAAAATTATAAAGGGTGTATAAATAGTATATTATTAACCAAGGTTTAGACAGCCATCATTATTGCCCGAGCGTCAAGTTTAAATCACGAGGAGCGGAGCGACGAGGCATTTAGGGCGCGAGGGCTATAGGCTGTCTAAACCGTGGTTAATATAATTTTTTTTCCACTACTAACACTTTTATTTTGTACAGTATTAATAAATTATAAAAAATATTAGGTATGTATAAATATATATTTTAATCAAGTTACCTGCTTTGGCATATTGGCAAGATAATTTGTTTTCTTGTCAGTTGGCTTTGTTAATGTCAATTTTGGTTTATTTACGTCATGTATTGTTGGTTGCCTAACCACAAGAAATCACCTTTCACGTTATTTGTTGGGGAATTAACAAATCAAGTTACCTGGTTTTAAATAGATCGGTCAATAATGGATTTCAATGCTTTATTATTGACCGTTGTTAATAGCAACTGAGATGAGAGAGAAAAACGATTTCTGGCGTTAATTAATCGGTCAATAATGGCGATGTTATAGGTTAGTAGTGGAAAAAAATACTTATTAATTCAATTAAAAGTTTAAGTTAAAAGAAAAAAATATTTTAAAATATCATCAACGGCGTTTTTATCGGCAAGGAGTTTTTGGAATTACATAAAGAACCCATTGGAGTTTTAATACCAGAAAAAAATATGTGGCTTTCCATTGAAAAAAAAATTATGTTTGGTACACCCTGTATATTTGTAATTATTCTTAAAAGATGCACACCATCAGACCCTAATTACATTTTTTTTTTGCTAAAGTCTACCATTAGCCGGCGGCACACTAAATGGACCCCCGGTAGCTTATTTTCAAAACCTACTTAAGCACAACACCGACACGCTCTGCTCTGCTGGTTGTTTTAAAATATACTTGGGCGCAACGCTATCTTTTAAAACATACGCGGTTTAAGCACATACTATAACTAATTTGGGCAATTTATCACCTGTATGCTCTAGGGGCACAAAAAGTTAATTTTTTGGTGATATTTCTGTTTTAATGTAAAAATTCGTCCACCATCAATCGCTTCGGCTACTAGTTGCCCATCTTAGAGATAAGAAAAACTTTTTTTTCCAAAACTCTTATTATATTTTTTTGTTCATAAAAAATTTTGAAAATTCCACGAGTTTTCTAAGCGGCTGTGAAAAACATATTTTTCTCGTCCCCAAAGTTGGGCAATTGATGGTGGCCGCATTTTAAATTTCTATTTTCGTCAAAAAATTAAAATTTTTAAGCTCGAGGCCATGTAGGTAAATATTGCCCTTAAAGCCTCGGAGGTGCATAGAAAAAACTTTTTTTACAAAATTATTTTATTTTTTTAATCACCAAAACAAGGAAATGGTTATTCTTAAATTTCTAAATAGATCATCAGTTGGTTCGGGTTTATTCGCCTAAGCCTCTCTTTCTTTGTCCACTTTTATCTCCTTCTATTTTGCGTATTATCAATATTATCATCTTCAGCTGAAGTACAATTATTATTTTTTTCTGTATAGGACAACAGTTGTTTATCGGTTTCCTTTTCCCATTTTTTTATATTTTTCAAACATTCGCAGTCGAAAGAATTATCATGAATGAAGATCTTTTTAGCCTTCAATATTTTACTTATGTCTCCTAAAAAATAATTACATTCTGACAAAAAAAGTATCATTGGAGGCGGAACAATTTGAATAAAAATCAATATACATTCTACCAAATTTGTGACATATATCGGATGATCATTCACACGGTGTTTATCTGTGCAACTGCTCATGCACAAAGTTCGACAATTTGCTTTTAACACCTTTAATAATATGCACATAATACTTGTGATATGGATTATGCTGTGCATAATACAACCATAGACATTTACCTTTAGATATGTAGTACAGCTTATCTACTGCGCAAACAAAAGTTACGTTTTATCTGTGAAAAAATACGTCCGAGCGCATGGCTCGCCTGTCAGTGCTGTCTTCCCTCTAAACAGCATCGGGCATGCGTACAAACCACGTGTTATCGGCTTGTCTTTCTTTAGCGATATGCTCAAAATACACTCAAGAACCGGCCCGGCCGCCATTTTTGTTGTTGTGTTTTAAGGTTTCTCTGCGGATTCCTTGTAGTTTTCTTTGCTATTGTGGATTGTGGGTGTTTAATATTTACGGATTTCTAGTTTCTGTGTAATTTAGTAAATTGTGTTTGTGCTTTGAGTGACTTGGATTGGAATATAAACAATGACTAGTACCAGCCGTTGTATGATTTTATTATGCACAAATAGGGGTACAATTCCTGGTATTTCGTATTTTCAATAAGTATGGAGTAGTGATGTATCTTGATATATAACTTTATTTTATTATGATCAATTTAAGCACATCAAACTAGATCTAAGCTACAGAAACAAGGTATGAAAATAAAGAGAAACCCACACCAAGACAGATTATCCCGATGCATGTTTTGGTATATTTTATTTGCAGCCCTGCAATCTTTAAAAAGTTTAAAAGACACTTTTCTCTTTACTGATATTATATAAAAGAAAAAATGTAAATACCTAGGTAGTTTATATTACTCTACGGGTCAAGTTCTCGGGCAAAAACTTTTTTAAGTTCTTGATCAAGAAATTGTGCTTGAAAACGTTTTACAAGTTTTTGCCAAATTGTAAAAATCAATACAAGTTATATATAGGTACAAACTAATATTTGACTCGAGGTTAGGTACGTGATAACATCAAATATTGGTTATTTTGCTGGTTTTGTTTGTTTTTTATATTCGACTTTATAAGTTTTATACACTGCGCAACTTATTTAACGCACAATCAAAAATTTGTCTAAACTTTGATCTTATGTATTTTCGTCATTTTTTGTTCGTTTTTATTGATTTTTTTGTTAAATTGTAGGTTTTTCTATTGAGAGTGTCACTGCGTTAGTTGTTTTGGTTAAAAAAGTTGTTGTGGTATTATACCGGGTGATAATAAAATGTTATTTTTTTTTTGGAAAATTGCAGACACCTGTAGGGTATATTAGCTATTGTGAGTTATTCCAATTATAGCTAAATTAAAGCCTCTAGTTTTGTTTACCTTTTATTTTTTTTATTTTTTGTTTATCTCTGATACTTTATGAAATACACTGTTTTGAAACACCACGTGCTGTTATTTCCTGAAATGCATTTATCGGAAACCTTAAACAGCTTGGAGGCTAAGGAAAATCAAGTGACAACTGAAATGCATTTAGAAGGCTATGGAAAATAAAGTGAAATCTGTGTTATCGGTTTTTTGTTGACAGTCCAGCAAGAATTAGTGAATAATGGAACGGCAAAACAGAAATTTAACACGTGATCAATGTGTTCAGGCGGTTACATTACATGGTGAAGGGTGGAGTTACAACCGCATAGCTGGTAGGTTGGGAGTGTGGCACACAACTGTAGCGAGGGTAATTGAAAGATTCGCAGAAACAGGAGAGCATTCCAGGCGGACCGGTCAAGGTAGACGTCGTGTTACAACTCCCAACCAGGATCGTTTTTTAAGAGTAAGTGCTGTACGACAAAGATTTACAACTGCAAGAAATTTAAGATCAGAACTTCAAGGTGCAGGTGGTCCACTCATATGTGTTCAAACTGTGCGTCGACGACTAAGAGAAGAAAATTTAAGACCCAGGATTGCTGCTCGAGGACCCGCATTAACAGTAGATCATCGAAGAGCCAGATTAAATTTTGCTAATGAGCATGCTAATTGGTTGGAAGCAGATTGGGAACGTGTTCTCTGGACTGATGAGTCGCGGTTTAACTTGTATAACTGTGACAGACGTATCCGCGTCTACCGCAGACCAGGTGAGCGATACAGTCAATGCAATTTTTTGCACACATGGAGGTGGGTCCGTCATGGTATGGGGTGGAATATCTTTGACGGGGCGAACACAGTTGGCAATTGTAAATGGAAATCTTAATTCTAAAAGGTATATTACAGATATTCTTGAAGAACATGTTGTGCCTTATGCACCCTATATAGGACCTAATTTTTTGCTTAAGCACGACAATGCGTTTCCATACACGGCTCGTATCGTAAGAAATTATCTTGCAGAAGTTGGAATAAATTACATAGAATGGCCAGCCCGTAGCCCCGACCTAAATCCCATCGAAAATTTTTGGGACTATATTGGTCGGCGGTTACGAAGTGAAGGACGACAACCACAAAATTTACAAGAATTGGCCGAACGTCTGGTCGAATTATGGGATGGCTTAGATCAAAACGTAATAAGAAACTTCAGTTTAAGTATGAATAACAGATGTCGGGAGGTCATTCGCGGAAGGGGTGGAAACACCAGATACTGATTCTGTAATGAATTTGTTTTTTTTTGTTTAGTTATTTATTGTTGTTTCCTTAATTAAAGCAATTCGTACATTTTAGGTTGCTTTTTTTATTTTTTTTAGCAATTACAGAGATAAACAAAAAATAAAATAAGACAATGCATGTAGATAAAACTAGAGGCTTTAATTTAGCTATAATTGGAATAACTTGCAATAGCTTATTCTTGCTGGACTGTCCACAAAAAACCGATAACACAGATTTCACTTTATTTTCCATAGCTTTCTAAAATGCATTTCAGGTAATAACAGCACGTGGTGTTTCAAAACAGTGTATTTCATAAAGTATCAGAGATAAACCAAAAAATAAAAAAAGAAAATGTAAACAAAACTAGAGGCTTTAATTTAGCTATAATTGGAATAACTCACAATAGCTAATATACCCTACAGGGTGTCTGCAATTTTCCAAAAAAAAATAATATTTTATTATCACCCGGTATAATACCACAACAAGTTTTTTAACCAAAACAACTAACGCAGTGACACTCTCAATAGAAAAGCTCACAATTTAACAGAAAAATCAATAAAAACGAACAAAAAATGACGAAAATACATAAGATCAAAGTTGAGACAAATTTTTGATTGTGCGTTAAATAAGTTGCGCAGTGTAGTTTAATTGACTTGTTCTCTTCCCTATCGAACTAAAAACACGACGGCGAATAATTTTTAAACAAATTTTCAAAACAAAACCATTGAAAAACAATTTTCTATCCTCAAAATCTAATATGTTTGCTACTACTAAAAATGCCAGAAATCACTAACTTAATTCCCAACCTGATTAAAAGAATTGAGAAGAAATTCCAATTTTTTGGCAAGATTTTAAATTTTAAAGCCTGGACCTGTCTATTTTCCCATTCGTCAAACGATAATGTTGCAGTGCTCATGTCTACTTGTGTAGGTATAGCATTGTTTATATGCGCGAGGCCATACATTTGCCACTTTCTTGATTATTGTTTGCTTATCTAAGGGTAAACATCTATTAATACAACAAGTATAATTATAAATTTTCATAAAACGCCTAGCATTATTATGAATTCGTAATAATTCAAGAGCCACAACTAAACTGCTCATCAGAAAAATGGATAAACTGTTTTTAACACCTTTATTACAGGTCTGTAGTTCGGAAATGACGTCACGGATTTTAATGCGGTTTGCAGAGTTTTAGAGATAGTAAAACAAAGTTGAAGTTTTAAGCTTAACTTTGTATTACTGTATCCCAGACGCGGCCCGTGAGTGTTTTTTACACGTAGGGCAAATTTGGATGGCAGTAATGAAACAAGCAAAATGCAGTTTAGTGCATAGTTTAGCCAAGGAATAATAAAACTGTAATATTTCTTGGATTACTGAAGTCATTGTTCTTTAATACAAGTCACAAGTAAAAGTCAAAAACACAAACATAAACGAACTGCATAAAGGGTTAATGGCATACGGGCGATTCGGCGTCGGCATTATCTAATTGTCTCAGGAAACAAAACTGTTTAAATGCAAATATTACAAATACAATCCGCATATTTGGTAATTAGTTTTTCTTTGTCTAACAAAAAGTCTTACTTGCAATAATAATAATGATAATTCATAAAGTGGTTCGACTGTGTTTCCAGAAATGCATGTTGAACCGCCTTCGACCGAGCACGAACCAACCCGAGATCAGGCGAAGTCGACGGCCTACGCAAGCCCGTATGTTTGTTTCGCTTTTAGTTGCCAATTCATTTATGTAATATTTTATTTGATATAAACTCACCAGGTCAACCTAAAATACGGGCTATATTGGGAAGTTTTCGAATGACACAATTTTTATTTATTTTGAAAAATAAATTAATTGACGTAAACAAAAACCTAAAGTTTTACAGGCAAATTTTTAACCTCTTTTTTTGAAAAGAAATATTCTATTAGTGAGAAATTCGGGTCGAGCTTGAGTTGCACTGTTTCCTAGTCATTTACAGTCTTGAATAGGCAATTTACTATGAATGACCTATCTTAATAGCAAATTGAAATTCACGACAAATGGACTACTAATTTCCTAGTGATTAACTGTGAAATGGCACTAACCGGTCAAACATCTGAATTGGTTGTTGTCTAATCTCATATCTTTCACCTCAACACCATCCAGCAGGTTTTCTCCAAATTCTGATAATTTGTTACCGTTTAGATACAATTCAGTGATTTCTTTAAGCTCTGCGAAAGCGCCGTCTTCAATTTTATGAATTTTATTGTAACTGAAGGAGAGCGAAAGTGAAATATTTCTAAACAAGTGTTCATAGTATCTTTTTCCTTTTAAGTTTATAAATGCATCTCTGGGTATTGTTTCTAAGGAATTATTATTCATATTTATTTGCACTAATGTGGGAGTGTTATGGAACCACCTGAAATCATACATAAAGAAGGGTAGAAACAGAGAAAAAATCGGGTTGTAAATCCTCGACTTAATGTGAATAACTATTTTAATGTAAATGTTCTATCGTAGAACAATAACCTATGTTATAAATAAAACAGAAAAATGTCCGGTTTTACTTCATATATTGAAACTATCTAAACCTCATCGCGTTTCGACCCCAAAGGCAAGGGCGTCCATAGGGGGGGGGGCAAAACGGGCACTTGCCCCCCCCCCTAGGCGTCCAGGGGGGGGGGGGGGCAAAACGGTGTATTTTCTAGCTCTAGACGGGCTCTTGCCCCCCCCCCCCCTAGGCGCCCACATTTTCAGTATTACAGTAATAGTGATGGGAAAAATCGAGTAATGAGTTATTCTAATAATCGAGTACTGAGTACTTCAGTGATTTCAAAAAGCAAATATACTGACTTCTAAAAAAAAAAATAAAATAAAAAAAAAAAAGAAGGTTGCCAGTTGAATAGTAAAGTGATTGCCCCCCCCTAGGCGCCCACCTTTCCAGTATTACAGTATTAGTGATGAGAAAAATCGAGTACTGACTTCTAAAAAAAAAAAAAAAGGTCGCCAGAGTTGAATAGTACAGTGATTAGTTACTACATAAAAATTTTTTTTTTTAACTTTTTGCCCCCCCCCTGAAAAACGCTGTATGGACGCCCTTGCCCAAAGGTCATCATCAGGGGAGGATATCTGTAAAGAAATTGTGATTGTGGAAGACTGGTAGGTACAGTTATTCAATCCATAAAACAAAAATTAAATAAAAATAACACTTACATAATATTATACGACAAATTGATGGCACGTAAATTGTCAAAGTCAACATAATATGTTGCCCTTTTTTTGGAATATTATTCCAAAAAAATGGCAACACAAGATATTACACCAAACTAAACACTATCACGAAGAACTCGCATTTAAAACCCTTTTAAAATATCAAAAACAAACGAAAAAACATGCACGCGTTAAAACATTTGACTTCTTCGGCTGGTAGCAATATCTATACTGGTGTCTATACAGGGTTCCCCATTTAAAAAGAAACAGGCTAAATATCTGGTTCCACGTTAATTTAAAAAAAAACGCTCGGACCCGTCGATTTTTATTTTGAGGGGAACATCTTTTGCGTATATTGTCAATCTTGTTACTTCAATCCCCTAGGAGGGAGGGGGGTAAGATCTAAATCTTAAATAGATAGACCCCTATTTCATACAATTGTTTTGGATTCTGCATAAAATTCTGAACATTTTTAAAAAAGAGCATTATTAGTCTATACTAAATAGTTTCCGAGATATTGACTCTTGAAAAATGAGATTTTTGAACTTTGACAGCGTCTAGCTTTCTAACTGAACGTCTTAGAGTAAAACGGCTTACATGTCCCTATCTTCGATTTTTATTATCTTTCCAATAGTGTCAACTTCCGGTTAAACCGGAAGTACTATATTTCTTACAACCGGTTTATTATTATAATTAGAAGAAAATTAAAACCATTTTAATTTCTTATAATTTATTCGCCCGATATTACCTACACCTTTTTAAAATGAATTAAATAACTTGTCAAACTAAGTATAAGAATCCATGTTTTATTTCAAAGCCTACTATGTGTTTTAGGGATAAACCTAACTAATGAACCTTTTTGCTGGTATTGCAATTGAAATGTTAAAAGGAAAGTAAACAGATCTTTTCAAAAACATGTTGGCTTGTGCACAGAACAAAATGGAAGACATTTTGAACAATTACTGTAGTTTTTAATTATTAGTCTAGTCGCATACGCTTAATTTTAAAAATAAACTCTGTTTAATCAACATAATTTATAAAATTTGCATCTATTTCGAAAACGGCTGGAAATAACTTATATGCTTCAACTACAAAAAAAAATTGTTTGTTTATTTTATATAAAATACCGAAATAATATACAGGGTGTTTCATTTGAAAAAGTTGAGAAAAATATGCTTGAAATGTGTCATTTTTGAAACCTTATTATGAACACCCTGTATAAAATAGATAAATACTATTCGATTCATGGTATCTTTAAACCTCTTGTCATTAAACTCACTTAATACCGTGGTTGAAAAACGAATTTTAGATTGTTTTTTTGATATTTTTTCCACGACTTCAAAATAATTTTTTTTTAGTTTTTAATTGGTTGCTCTTAAACTAGCAAAGTAAATCAAACAAAATTTTTGGCAATTATAAAGGACGATAGCATAAATCTAAATATGCAAAAAAATATGGGGTATCATCCTATTTAAAAAATCAAAACTTTTTATGACCACACTTTTTTGGGCCACCCTGTATATGAAAAAATATTTTCCTGAAGTACGCCGTATGATACAGTATAAGTAAGCGTATGAATGAAATTCCTAACTAAATTCGTATAGGAGCTATGGAAGCCTGACGCACTATTGCAGGACCCTGTATAGGGCGGAATAAATGCAAAATGAATAAAAAGTTTTTCCTCTTCCGAACTCTATCTGTGGACACACTGTATATGCATATTTGGCTATTTGTCATAAATTATTATTTTGGGAGCATATTTTTATGTTTTCGGCTTTATCAAAAAAATTTAAAACGTTAAAGGTTTAATGTCGAGTTTGGTACTCATTTCAGGGACTTTTCAATCTGAAGATTATAATGATTATATTATTTACATTTTGATTATACACAAGGTATTTATTGGGGGTTTCCGGGTTTTGCAGGTGTATTGTTGTTTATTGTCACTTAATAATGCGTTACCTTCTTAACAAGTCAAAGCACACACTGGTATAACAGGTAACGAGTACCCCCAAGGATAGTATTCGTAATGGAACACCCATTTGTTCTAGTCTCACTCTTAGCGAGGCAGATGTTCTTCTAAAATCACAAATACTAGATAAATGGAACGTAAGATGGAAAACCTGTTGTACCACATCTCGTACAAGATATTCACTTCTTGTAAAAACATTCCTAATAAGCACTGGCATAAGGAAATAATAGTTCCAAGACGGTTTATTACAACCATTATTCGATTGAAATTGGGCCATGCTTGTTATCCAGCTCACCTAAATAAAATAGGCCCCTTCTGACAGATGTGATTTGGACCATCTATTCTTGGAGTGTAAAAAGTATGAAAATTAAGTTACTAGCCTCTTGGAGCAATTGATTCAAGAATGTAAAGTCGAGTGCCCTTTTAATATCCTATACCTTTTATCACTAGGAAATATAAAAATATTTAATGTTCTTGTAATATATTTATACAAGGCCAATTTAAAATTGTTACTCTTTAATTATCTATTCTTACCTTATATGTAATCCCCTTTTTAGTGGTCTTTATTCCCCGTGTGTCTTAAGATAAAGTCGCCGAGACAGACCCCAGTGGCGTATCCCTGTTTATATGTTTTAAATAATACTGTTTCTTTTTTTTACTTTGCGACTGGCTGCATGGCTAATTAGCCAATTGCCAATTAAAGAAAAAAAAACTGCTTGACAAACGGCATTTATATCGGTTTGTTATACACGCTAAATGTAACAACATTCCCGGTCAAGTAAGGAACAAATTGGATGTAAAAAGAATGAAGGATTTAAATACTTAACTGCAGTAAAAAGGATTTATGAGGGTAAACCATCGAACGAAGTTATATCTTGACCTTATATTTTCTGTATAAACAAAACATATTTTTACTAATAGAAGACAATCCATTTTAGTTGAAAATTTTGAAAAATATTTAGTAATAAATGCCTCTTATACAATTTTAGGTTAAAAAATTGTTTAATTTAATTTTTCTTTGTTTTTTTTTTTGAATTTTTTTTTTAAATAAACGTATTTTTAGAACCCAATGTGTTTCTTTACCTCATTTTACTATAATAAATTAGGAAATATTGCATACGAGTGTACAGATTTGGTAATAAAATGCAAATAACTGTATATTTTAAAGGCAAACAAAGCTGCATATGTTGGCAGAATTTAAGTGCATATAATCCGCCCTTTATATATTATGTAAATGTTATTTTTATTTAATTTTTTAATTTTATATATTGAATAACTGTACTTACCTGTCTTCCACAATCACAATTTTACCTTTCGGACGTTGGGACGCACCGTTTCTTACGGCTTTGTTTTTCTTTACAGATATTTTCTCCTGATAATGACCTTTGGGGTCGAAACACGTTAAGGTTTAGATAATTTCAATATATATTAAGTAAAATCGGATATTTTTATGCTTTATTTATAATGTATGCAACACATCCTGGAGATTTACTACAAAAATATAATAACCTATATGTTTGGAATTTTGCTTAAGTTCAATTATTTTTTTTCTACTTCCCATATTATACTAATTTAAATGAACCTACCGTTCAAGTAATTTTGATACATGCATTTATCTACTCGAAACCCTCCAAAGCTATCGAATTTACTTAAAGATATATTTGCAATAATATATTTGTTTATTTAGTAATAACAATTCAACTTCTATACTATTTACGATCGCCAAAATGAATATTTCAAAAATAGTTGCAGGCTAAATATCACCAGTAAAATTTAATGAAACAGGTATAAATTTGGTACTACTGGTAGCTCAAGGTTGTTTGCCTTGCAACATATTTTTAATTTAGACCTTTGGTTAAATGAAATAAGGTTTTTAAAGTTAGCATATTTATGCTAACACAAATTATAGTATATTCTCAATACGAAAGGGTAGGCGGAAAAGTTGCTACGTGGGAACCAGAGTTTAAGGATAGATCTTTCAATATTTTTAAGTCAAAGTGAATCGTATGTCTCAATGTGGAGAAGAGGGTCAAAAGTATCTACGTTTATGTTACATGCAGTGATGAATTGTTAAGTGTGTGAATTTAATCAATACTATCTTTTAACCAAGAACTATTCAAACTATTTAAAAAATACCTTTTATTCCAATTTGCTATAAGATTATTAGATAAATTTATTGTTCGCATATAGGGCAGATCCAGTGCATTCGCTTCTATATTTTTAATTCTATTTTTGCTTAAATCCAGATGTTTCAGTGGTAAATTGTTAAAAGCACCATTTCTTATTTCTTCCAGGTCGTTTCCATTAAATGTTAATCTTTGAAGTGAAGGCAAATTTCTAAACGCTCCAGGTTGGATTTCTTTTAACTTACAATTTTCGATAGTGAGGCCATATAAATTGTCCATGTCACTTACAGAGTTTTCCCTTAAAATTGGAATGTTTTGATCCAGGAACGTCAAATGGTTACAAGTACAGTCTGTTGGAACATTTTCTTTTAAACTATCCGAGTTTGCAATGGTTTTGGTTAACATGGAACCTTGATCGTATCCACTAAATTTTACATTTTGGAAGGTAACGTTACTTTTTGTCGAAACCAGAACTAGTGATAAAAGAAATATTTGTATAAAAACTATATTATTATGAAGCATGTTGCTTTGTGTCTACTGGTATTTTTTTTTTAATGTTATACCTTATATAATATAGTTTTCATAACATTTATATCTATTTAAGAGGAACTTAATCAGGTTATAAAATGATAACCTTCGGTTTGAATACATTAAATTTGTAATATACTTAGTGGCGGAAGTTGGGGGCCTACGTATCATAACAACGTGGTACTATTTTATTTCGACTATTGTAGATATGTATTTTATCTATTTCTTGCTGTTGATTTTTTACCCCAAAACAGCGGAGTCTTCCTTTTTATCTCAGCTACAGAAAGTTATACGTGACCTGGCACGAGTTTGAATGGTCATAAAAGTAGAGATATATTTTATGTAACAAACCTATATCATTTTAATTACAAAATTTCACAATAATTAAATATTTGGGAAGAATATATGGGCCCAATCTTATCAAAATTAAAATTGTTTGTTACAATGGTCAAAAGTCGCTGGAAAAGGTTAATAGGAATATGAAAAGAGTGAACAGAGGCAGAGGATTCTAGCGAAAGAGTTGTCGTTTCACAAAAAGCAGGTTGGGTTTAATAACGTTTGAGAGATTTTACAGTGTTTACTCACAGTTTTATTATCCTTTATATTTTGTTAGCTTTAAATAACTATTTTATAAGCGGAAACATACGAAACCACGTTGTGGTGTTGGCTAGTGGCGATTAACACAGTAAAACTGACAAATATGGAATAATTTTGTTAAAATGGCAATAAAATTATTTTTATTTTTCTAACACAAAAAAATACAAATGATGAGAAAACATGTATGTTTTTATAATTGGTTTTGTAAAAATCAAAACGTTTTGTTTCAAATAATATCACGAAAACACTAAAATAATATTTGCTCTGTTTTAAAATAAGGTCCCAAATATGGAATATGAAGAACAGTAATAAAATATTACTTTTTGTAATAGATATATAATCAAAAACGTGAAAACCAATAATCTATTGGCAGAAATTGCAAAAATCATATGAAGTAGGTACATTGCAAATGACACCATACGTCACAGGATTTACATTGTATCCAATGTTTCTTAATTTTTTTCGATATTCCATGTTTGTAGTTTGAAAAATTTCATATTTGTGAACCTTATAACCAATGTTTTATCACATGCTATAATTTTTCTATTAAAAAATAAACCTAAAAAAAATTATTTGAAACTATGATGTTTCCGCAGTCACAAATGCACAGCCTGAATGTCAAAAAAGCGTTAGGGATAGACGAAATCTCAAACAGAGAGCTCAAAAAGATACCTTTAAAAGATACCAAAAATATTCACAACTTTGGTTTGGCTTATCGGAATTTGATAAGTTTGAAATCGCTTGAACTAAGCATTCTTTTGTTTTATTAATTTAATAAAAACCGAAGTGATTTTCAATTCCATTGCGACAGCTAGGGAGCACTATTTAGCTGAACCAACAATTTCTTCATTTGTCTCAAAACTTTTAAATGCAACGATATATATTTTTTAACTTATGCAAAAAGAAGAATAAGTAAAAAGGAAATCTGTGAAAACCGCAAGCTAATATATTTTTTAAACCGGAGATATGGAAATTATTATATAAAAATGAGTTCCATAAGAACAAACTGACATTTTAATACGATATTTGCAAGCAAGAAGGTACAAATATCATAACATTGTATCTTTACAAAGCTATAATTGACACAACATTTCTTTAAATTAATGTTCTGGAGATATAAATTAATTACAACACAAATAATAGAGGATGGTTGCATTAATGAAACTAATATCAGTAAAATCTTATGTGGGTTTCAAAACAAAAAATGCAAGAAGGCTTTGATATAAAACATAAATATAAAGTTGTTGGGTACTATGCCATCAGAAACATTTCTTTTGGAGGCGGCACATTAACACTTGTCAAAGAACACCTGGATGTTGATGTAAATGAGACTGTGAATAAATACAATGTTGAAAAGAGTGTTGAATGTTTGCTGATTTTTGTTAGGGATTTAAATATTTCTATTTTGGTCTTTTACAGGGTATTAATGAAGCTGACAACTGGTTAAATGGGGATGCCTGTCTTGTGTATTTTTGAATGCCCATATAGTCTGGGCATAGAAGTATTGCTGGGAACTAGTAATCTGGGATTCTTTTTGTATTTGCAGAATAAGTCCTGGCACATATCAATATAAGTTTTTGTAGTTTTAATAAATTTGGGTAATGGGCTGTTGTTTAAAATTGTTGAAGTTGTTATTGGTAAGAAATTCTTCAACCTTGTTGATGTAATTAATCTCATACATGTCAACTACACAGTTACCTTATCAGCTTTGGAAATCATTAGTCATTCAGAGTTAAACTTATCTTTTAATCCAATGATAGTTTTATTTTTATTCAATTTATGCACACGATTCAGCTTCATTTCATAAGGAAGTTAAATTCCAAAGACTTAGGTACCTAATAAGAAACATAAAAATTTAATCAAAACGAAAAATAATCAACTTTGTGTAAAATCAATAAGCTAGAAAATTTAACAGTTCCAGATGGCCCCCACTTAGTTTCATTTGATGTGACAAACTTTTTCACATCAATCCCTAAATCGGAGACTATCTCTATAATCTCCGAGTTATTATCATCAAACAACGTTTCTCGTGATGATAGAACCAATATTTTGACAATGTTGAATTTCTGTTTATCACAAGACTTCCTCATTTTTAATTCAATTCACAACCTTCAGGCCTAGCAATGGGAAACCCTGCTCTATCTCCATTATTAGCAGATTTTTTTCTTAATAAACTGGAAGTTGTACATATATCTAAATTAATTAAAGACAAAAACTACTTACTTGGTATCGTTATGTCGACGACTGTTTCATTATAGTTCCCGGTAATAAATCTAATGTTGATCAAATTCTGAATTTTCTCAACACATTATATAATCACGTTCAATTTACAGTTGAAATAGAAGAAAATACTAGTATCAACTTCTTAGACCTAAATATTCACAAATTAAACAGCATATTACATTTTAAAATATTCAGAATACACAAACTGATCACATGATTCCTTCTAACTCAAACTACTCCCTTAATCACAAAATGGCTGCCCTAAACTGCTATATCAACAGATCTCTTAACGTTCCTATGTCACAGAATGGCCGTAACGAAGAATTGAATACCATTAAACAAATTGCAATTAACAACGGCTATTCACATGAAATTGTTGATAGGCGAGTAAAAATAAAATACAATTGAAAAAATATCAACAAACTGCATTTAACCCTCCGCAAAAATAACTTACACAATAAATATATTTCTTTGTCATACAAAGGTCCAATTTCTACTCAGATAGCCAAAGTACTTAATAAAAATGTAAAAGATACAACAATCTCCATTAAAATTAAAAACAATCTTCAGTCTCATTTAGTCAGAAATAAAGATAGCGTTTCACATCTTGGCAAAAACGAAGTTGACAAATTATCAAGTGGTAGTTGCCCAGCTCTATACATTAGAAAAACAGTAAGAAAACTCGGAACAAGAATAAAAGAACATGTCAACCGACCAGGAACGTCTGTATTTGGACAGCACCTTAAATTTAATAATCATAGTTTCTCACCAACTTCTAACAGCAAAATTTTACATTAATTTGATCCTAAAAACTTCAGAGAGTTGGACTATCTCGAGGACCTTGAAATCCATAGACATTTAATTAACCATCCAGATTTATGCTTAATTTAAGACTCAATGAAACTAACAACCGAAATCCAATTTTTAGACTCTTTCAGCGATAGGACTTTATCTTAACCTACGCTTATGGACTTTTCACTTCATTCCATTTTATTAACACTAGGACGGTTTTGCAAAATACAGATATCATAATTTAAAAATCCTGTTTAAATTATTTTCTTTTAAACAATTGATGGAGTTACCTCCCTTTTTATAAAATTTTATTAATTATGACCTATTTAAAGTTTTTATACCACCTTTCTGTTTTCTATTATTCGTCATTTTGTGTATAGTAACTACATTTGTATCTGAGATATCCCTCACCACTTTGTGTCCATGTGTCAAATGTCAGTCAGGTGTTGTTTATAAGTTAAAACCTTTACCAAGAAAATTTGTTTAGAAATTTTCAAATATGTTTTTAGTATGTTTCTTGTCTCCTGAACATAATTTGACTAGTAAGTATTCTCACGTAGTTTGTTCCTGCAATTTTTTACCCTTGTTTGTATTTTTCTTTTAGAACCTAAGCCCTGATGATGGGCCGAAAGCGCTAGGCGATATTAAATAAATTACGCTGAATACACAAAAGATTGTTTTATTAATTAATAACTAAATTCTCGTAAGCTAAAATATTTGAGTTTTAAGAACGAATTTAGCTAAATTTTTACATGATTTGGGACACCCGGTATAAGGTTAACGATATTTTATTTTAAATAATTTGCTAAAAAGTAATTATAGCTTTCACTTAGAAGAAAAATTTGATATGAATACATGCCTAGTTTGCTTGGGTGTTTACATTTAAATTCCTGTGTTAACAACAGCTGATTGGCCAAAAATAAGAATAATTCCAGTCAGAAATTATTAACTAAGAGCAAAAAAGCCCGGCCGGCTCGAAAAGCCCGGCCGACTGGAAAAGCCCGACTGGCCCGAAAAGCCCGATCAGTCCGAAAAGACCGGTCGGCCCGAAAAACCCAGCCGGCTGGAATGGTAATTGAACAAATTTACATTGACATTTATGACATCTAAACAATAGACTAAACACGACATTCGTTTTTCAAGTGACGCTTAATCTATTGTTTAACTGGTCAAGTGACATATGCTACCGTGCGAGCAAAATTTATTTGCATCACAGAGGGCTGGATTAAAAAACGTAGGGCTTGGTTTAGATAAAATTACTTGTAACGGCTGTCAAAGATGATGGAATAACTGATTGATTGATACCGCTAAGCATTACGTCCATAGATGCAAGGCCCTCTTTGATGCAAATAATGTTTGCTCGCACGGTATAACATGAAACATCAGGCCTAAACTATCAGAATCTATGATGTATTGTCTTCGGCCTATCAGCTGTTGAGTATTACCTACGTATAAAACGAAAAGCCTGGTCGGCCCGAAAACATTTATTAGGGCCCGACGGCCCGAACCTTTATTGATTAAGTGGCCCGACCCGACCCAAACCCGAGAGTCGGGCCGGGCTGCGTACATGGGCGTCGTTTGGGGGGGCACTTGCCCCCCCCCCCCCCTGGAAGTTGACTTATTGACAATTATTTATGTTTTAACAAGTTAGCAGTAAAAGAAAGAAAGATCGTATTATTTTTGAAGTCTGGCGACAGCCTAAATTCTCTATTCCCGGTATAGAAATGTTATTGCTAACATTGCTGTTTGCAGTCTTGTTGATCAAATTAATATACGTTACCGATTCCAGTTACCAAATATACTTTTGTGGTCTAGTCGGTCAAATTCGCGGAAATTTTTTGCCGGTACTTTGACTATTTTTCTTGTTTATTGAGGTTTAATATGGTTTCTTTGAATGTATGAATTTATTATTTGGAGTTTTCCTTTATATTTTTGTTATTATTTTGGGGTAGTAAAGACTTATTTTAATAAAAATGAACAGTTTTAATGCCAAGAGGACTATGAATGTGGAATATTTGAGAAACAATTTTAGCTCATTAAGCATTGAGCAAAAAATTGAAATTAAAATTGAGGGAAGACCTAAACTCAAAATTGACTTGACACAGACCACAAAGCGTAGATCTAGGGACTTTATTTTTATTGATAAGTTTGCTGCAAATAACAGAAGAATGAACTTTACTTTTAAACAATGTTGGTACCCACTAATGAAAAATAAATTGCCCTTTTTATTTTTTTATCTTATTTCATTTTCAATAAAATAAGAAGGTACCTAATCATAAATTTTTAAAATCTTTACTAATAATTATTGACCAAATTTGGGCGTGGTCTTAAAATTTTCACGCCTGCGGCGCATTTTGCCTGCAACGGGCTTTTAGTACACCCCCAAGCCGCCACTGCCCCCCCCCTAAAAAACTGTTTAACGACGCCCATGGCTGCGTAGAGGCCCGAGATGAAAACCCGGCCCGTGCAGGGCTCTAATGTCTAATATATAATAATATTAATAAATTTAACTTTGGCATAACTCTCGTTACTCGTTGACATGTAAATAATACTTTGTTTACATGACCAACTGATTGAAAATTTCTTATTTATGCCTATTTGATTCTATTTTAATTTTTCGCATTGCAAAAATAAACTATTAGATGTCGTATGTACAGGGTGTCCAGTTTTCGTATGTTTTACGGGTTATCTGCGTTATTAGTAAAGATAGACGGTTGAGGTTTTCGCGGCACTGTATTACTTTTTTGAGAAACAAACGATGCCACAAACAGAATTTTCATAGCCCCCTTAGTTTTTTAGGTACAGGGTGTTTTTGAACATTTTGCATTTTGGGACACCCCCAGTATCTCGGTTACGTTGCAACTTTTCAAAAACGTAAGAAACGAACTTGTTAGTTTTTTTCACGTAGAATCCAGTGGCGTAGTAAGATTTTTTCTATGTTTAATTGTTTTCGAGAAAAAGAGCAAGCTTGCATTTTTTTAAATGGGACACCCTATATATTTTTAGCTATTATGATTCAGTTTATCACAAGCTTTTTAAAAATATATATTACTTTATAGCTGTGTTCAATGTGAAGCTCAAAATTTACGTTTTTCAACAAATATTCATTTTTTTTAGTAGGCCATGACGGGTATTTAAGAAAACAAAAGATGACAGGCTTGTTATCTGAAAAAATCTTTATTTACTGTCAGAATAGGTTATCCATTTTCTGTTCGTTATTTCTATTCAGTTTCGATAAATAGCAGTTTTTTCTTAATTATGGCTGCGAATGCAAAATTCGAGAATTATGAAAAGTATGATATGTTCGTTTGTTATATTCAGTGTAACGAAAATTCTGATGAAGCTTTAGAAGTTTATTTTAACAGGTATGTGCATCTTTTTATATTTTTCATCATATTTTAAAATTTATAGAAACGTAATATTCGCAGATTCCCAGAAAGAAGACAGCCAGATAAAAGAATATTTTTAAAAATAAAATCAAACTTAATTGAAGTCGGCTCATTTTCCAAACCCCGACCTAGTATTTACAATAAAGAAAACCAGGACATTGATGAAGTAAACATTTTGGCTTCAATTGAAATAAATCAAAGTAGTTCTTGTAGAACAGTGGAAGGTTCTGTTGGTGTTACAAAATCAAGGGTTCAAACTATTCTAAAAAAACATAAGTTTAAGCCATACAAATTTCATGTTGTACAAAATTTACATCTCGGTGACTCAGAGCGCCGCGTAGAGTTTTGTAATTGGTATTTACAAAATGTTAATAGAGAAAATCATTTTGAAAGAACGATTATATGGTCTGATGAAAGTTATTTTACCAGTGCCGGTATATTTAATCGGCAAAATACTAGGTTTTGGTGCCATGAAAATCAACTTGTTATATTTCCACGGGAACGGCAAGGCAGATTTGGGTTTAGCGTTTCATGCTTCATACTGGGAAGTAAAATTTTATATAATATATTTGAAGGTGGTCTTACTGCAAATAAATATTTAGAAATTTTGGAAAACATTGTGCCCGAAATAGTAGAGAATGTGCCCCTAGCTCATCTTAATAGCATGTATTTGCAACAGGACGGAGCTCCCGCTCACAATGCTCATATTGTAAGAGCATATCTTAACAATAATTTTCCTGACCGCTGGATTGGAACACATGGACCTGTAAGGTGGCCACCCAGGTCACCCGATTTAACGGTTTTGGATTTTTTTTTGTGGGGCTACCTACAAAATAAAATTTATACCGTCCAGTACCAAACGATGGCAGATTTAAGAGAAGCCACTGAAAGAGCCTTTAGAGAGTTACAGGCACGACCTTTTATTATTTTAAACGCACTGAGGCGAATCAGAACAATGTGTGAAATATGTCTTAGGCATAATGGAGAACAGTTTGAGCAATATTTATGAGACAGTTTCCTAAATCACCCAAATAATTGTAGTTTTTAATTTTTGAACGTAAACACAACTGAGTTAATTGGTCTTTATATTTATGAAAGTTATTGTTATAGGAATATATTTTTAAAATTAGTGTTTATATTTGTGAGAAGCTTGTGACAATCTGAATTGTTTAATCTTAAAATTTATACGGTGTGCCATTTAAAAAAATGTAAGTTTGTTGAAAAATGTAAATTTTGAGCTTCACATCGAACATAGCTATAAAGTATTATATATTTTTAAAAAACTTGTGATAAACTGAATCATAATAGCTAAAAATATATAGGGTGTCCCATTTAAAAAAATGCATGTTTGCTCTTTTTCTCGAAAAGAATTAAACATAGAAAAAATCTGACTACGCCACTGGATTCTACGTAAAAAAACTAACAAGTTCATTTTTTACGTTTTTGATAAGTTGCAGCGTAACCGAGATACTGGGGGTGTCCCAAAATGCAAAATTTTTAAAAACACCCTGTATTTAAAAAACTAAGGGGGCTATGAAAATTCTGTTTGTGGCATCGTTTGTTTCTCAAAAAAGTAACACAGTGCCGCGAAAACCGCAACCTTCTATCTTTACTAATAACGCAGATAACCCGTAAAACATACGAAAACTGGACACCCTGTACATAATTACAGACGCTACAGAAAATACAGTACGCCACTGTTTTTACCGTATGGTATTTTTTTTGAGATAAAACCGTTAAGCTATCAACATTTTTGGTAACTACCTTGTTCCTTATCGCACGTGTTTTAGATGTCAATATTTTTTGAAAGAAATAAATATAAATTTTTTCATACGCACGCCACTGGTTGTTTCAATTTATTGAAACTTTGTATTTGGTCGGTTTGATGGATGCCAAATCGACTTCAGGTATTAGTTTTAAAATAAAATAATCACTAAAAGTAGGTACTTTATTCTTCAAATTATTATTTTAAGAACCCCTATAAATCCGTACGCCAATGGGTTAACTAAAATTTTAAGCAAAAGGAAGGTGTGCCCCAGGGTTATACGTAATCACACTAAAATTCAAAATAATCAATTCAGAAATACCGAAAATATAAGCTTGTTTCCATTATAAGTGGGACAACCTGTACACATACTACATAAATACATATCCGTGATAATATTTAATAGTAAAGTAACAATTAACCAAAATGTTAATAATCAAACAATGCGTTTTTGGATGAAGATTTAATATTAAATAGAACATACAATTCAAATCGAACCAACTTCACGTATGATTTCAGGTGGTTTCATAACACTTCATCATTAAGTACTTTATCGATAAGAAATAATTCATTAGAAATAATACCTAGAGATGCATTTGAAAACCGAAACTACACATTTCAAAAGATGTATTTAGATGGCAATAAAATCCATACAATTGAAGATGGAGCTTTTGCAGGACTTAAAAAAGTCTTTTCCTTGTGGCTGAACAATAACAAATTATTAAAATTCGGGGAAAACCTACTGGAAGGTGTTGAAGTGGATTTTTTAAGACTAAACAATAACCAATTGACTTGTTTTACAGGTAAGTATCTTTCTATAGTTAAGTGTTCCTTAAACCCGACTGATGTATTTCCCACGATAGTATTACGTTTCAAAAAAATAATAATGTTATCAATTTGAAAAACATTTATTTTTTTATTATTTTTGTGCGCGTATATAAATTACTTTTTTCTAGCTTAAATAAGAATATTTAAATAATTCCTTTTGCATGTGATAATGTACAAAAGTTACCTTCGGTTGGTAGTCTTATTTAAAAGGAATTTAAATAAAATAAAGGGAAGTTGGTAATAAAATGTAGCGGCGAAACATTTGTTTACCTGACAAATAGCGTTTAGCAGAAATATTTAATTCGTACTTGTGTAATTAAATTTCACCGGTTCCATTTTGTGACGCAATACTTACAAATTTACAGCTGTACTGGAAAACGAAGACATTTTTGTTCTGTAAACCAAATCAAAGGAAAAAGGAATTATAAACTAAAAAATTAAAATGCTTAGTCTTAATTTCAAAGCATAAGAGTTGTTTATCTGAATATAATGGAATGAATTGCGACACCAGCGCTACACGACTGCGACCGCGACGCTACACAACTCGACCTAGACGCTTCACGACGCGCTGTATTTTTGTTGCGGCACATAATTTTAAATTGTGCTCTGCTCATCAAGGCAATGGCCGGGAAGGACTGGTTCCTTTTCGTAACCCTGGTCTCAGCTGATCCTTCATTAGAATGACCCGTTCATCTTCATCAAGACCCGTTCACAGTGTTGCTAGAATCTTTTTTCGCGTCGTACCACAACAGAAAATCAAAGGGGCTCTTGAATTAATTTATGTTTTCTAAAAAAAAACCTTCAGTTCCGGTACCCCGAAATTCTGACTTCTAAAAGAAATACTTAAGTTCTTCTTGAATTCGCGAACAGCGGCGCATTGTGTTATTTTTAGGAAAGGTACCTACAAAGTTACACAATTACTACAATTGTACAACTCTGGCAATACTGCTCGGCACATATATACCAGGTCTTCAGAGTCCTAGTATGAACGATAGGGTTACAGAGCGTGATTGACTCAATCAAGTATCTTACTAAAGATGGTAATATGAACGATAGGGTCACGGACCGTCATTGATTCAGTCACGGACCATAATTGATTCAATCACAAGTCTTTTGAAACCTTCGGTTATTGTAAACAAGTCGTTCATGAACGACTCATCACTACAATTTTGTCACGCACGACTAAGCGGTTCAGGTTCCAGGCGATTGTCACGCTACTAGTGCAAGAAAACAATATTAAATTAGTACTACTAATTGAAAGGTTTCTCTGTAGTAACTTAAACGTTTCTTTGGACATTCGATAAAATGATTTTAAAAAATGCATTTGCACAAATAAAAACTCTTCGATCTGTATTATTGGTTGTTGTCAGTATATTGATGAACCCCCCGAAACCGATATTACTGTTTTTTTAAAAATAATATATGGAATGGTTGCCTGTTCTTTGTTCGACGTCGATATGTATGTGGCTTGGCTGACAACAGTTAATCGCTAGAGTAGTGATAGCGTAGGGCTGATGTAGGACCTCGTAGTACACCAGTCGCCAATAGGTCGCTAGGATTTAAGTCTCGTCGCCGTAGGTGTATGAACTGTCTGTATTGACTAAAGAGTTTTAAATTTAATCCATTAAAATATTTATATCTTATTGTCTCCCAGTTCCCCAGTTGTATTTTCACCGTGACATTGTTTAATGTGACTTGCGACTTTTGTGTATGTGACTTGAAACATTTGTTTCAGAATGATTTCTTTTTTAGGAGATTTAAGTAAACTAATAACGGCTAACAGAACTGGCATCGACGGCAATCCTTTCGACTGTGAATGTTGGGAGAAGGTAAATAAATGGGCAATTGAAAACAAAAGACACGACACTTTTGAAGTAGAAAAGGATTGTAACCTGCTGACATAATGAAGCGCAAAATGAGCGACATATAAAAGGATTGAAGAAGAGTACGCAAAGAAGAAGATAAATCTACTTCGGCTTCAAGGGAATTAACTGAGAATGTTAAAGAACTATTTAAATAAAAATTTATTATTTTGTCTGCCTTATCATAGCTTGAACTAAGATACTACATATGGGTATCAAATTAAAGGAAACAAAGGTCTTTTCAACGAGATGATCAAATACAGGGTATTCCATTTAAAAAAATTACAAAAACTGACACAGAAAATATCTAACTTTGGATCAAAGTGTTGAACACCCTGTATTACTTATTAATTATATTGAAAGTTTAGTGTTTTCGGCAAAAATTATTTTAAAATATCATCAACGTCGCATTTGTCGGCAAATATTTTTTGGAATTACATGAAGAACTCATTGGAGCTTTAATAAAAAAAAAAAATATATGGCTTTCCATTGGAAAAAAAATCATGTTTGGTACACCCTGTACTTTTGAGACAACCTGTATATCTGTAATTATTCTTAAAAGATGCACACCATCAGACGCTAATTACAGTTTTTTTTGCTAAAGTCGACCGTTTTCTGCCGGCACACTAAATAGATCCTCGGTAGCGTATTTTCAGAATCTACTTAAGCACAGCACCGACACGTTCATCGCTCATATTGGTTGTTTTAAAATATACTTGGGCGCAACGCTATCTTTTAAAACATACGCGGTTACAGCGCATCCCACACTATAATTAATTTGGGCAATTTATCACCTAAATGCCCTAGGGGCACAAAAATTTAATTTTTTAATGATATGTTGTGTTTTAAAGTAAAAATTCGGCCACCATCAATCGCTTCGGCTACTAGTTGCCCATCTTTGGAGATAAAAAAAACTTTTTTTTCCAAAACACTTATTATAACAAAATAAAATTGTTAATGATCCAATAGACTTTTATGTAGGTGGTTTTCATGGGTTTAAGCTTAGGGAGCAAATGAAACCCAAATTTTAATTTGACCGACGCCGACGTTCCGGAAAATATATTTCCTTGCTCGGGGCTCTGAAAAAAAAAGGAATCTTTCTTAGGTTTTAACAATAACCGATAAAAAAATTTACATAACTGATTTGTTTAAAAAAATGATAAATTTAATCCTATTTTCAATAACATAACATAACAGAAAGTCCATTATATATATCATTGATATAATATTAAAGAATAACACAGTTACAAGCAGGTGTAATTTTTTTTATTTCATGGTTTTTAAAGAGAAAAAAGAAAACTTTTAGAAATAACGCTCAAACTGTAGAGGGAGACAAAAGAAAGTTACGACAATTTGTGTATTTTAATTTTCTTAAAAAATCCACCCTAATTAAAACTATTAGAAAAGAGAAAAGTTTTCTAATTAAAATAAAATAAAATGGAGGCCAAGGGTGAACCCAAAAAAAAACAACAAAAAACAAAAAGTGGTAAAAACTTACAGTTAAAGTGCGCTCCACGAGTCACAATGGTAAAAAACAAATAAAAAAGGATAAAATTAGGACACATAATGGCAAAAGGGACACGTTTCAAACGGCACCGTAAACAATTAGTAATTTAAAAAAAAAAATTTAATTTTCTAAGTACTTACCTACTTTATATTTTAATTTAATCGAAAAAACGAGAAGGGAAAAAAACAGAGATTTACAACAATAACTTATTTCTACATTATCAACGCTAATACCTGAGGAACAAATCAGTTGGTTTCTCACCTTGCACAGGTTGTAGTACAAAATTTTTAAAAATTACTAATTGTTTATGGTGCCGTTTGTAACGTGTCCCTTTTACCATTATGTGTCCTAATTTTATCTTTTTTTATTTGTTTTTTTACCATTGTGACTCGAGGAGCCCACTTTAACTGTGTTTCTCTGTTTAACACTTTTCTCTTCTCTAATATGTTATTAGGGTGGATTTTTTAGGAAAATTAAAATACACAAATTGTCTTAACTTTCTTTTGTCTCTCTCTACAATTTGCGCGTTATTTCTAAAAGTTTTCTTTTTCTCTTTAAACACCATGAAATAAAAAAATGACACCTGCTTGTAAATGTATTACTCTTTAATATATCAAAGATATATTATGTACTTTCTGTTATGTTATGTTATCGAAAATAGGATTTGTCATTTTTTCAAACAAAACAGTTATGTAAATTTTTTTATCGGTTATTGTTGAAACCTAAGAAAGAATCCTATTGTTGCAGAGCCTTGAGGAAGGAAATATATTTTCCGAAACGTCGGCAAATTAAAATTTGGGTTTCATTTGCTCCCTAAGATCCTTAAACCGATAAAAACCACCTACATGAAAACCCTTATTATATTTTTTTGCTCATAAAAAAATATGGAAACTTCCACAAGTTTTCTAAGAGGCTGTAAAAAAAAATATTTTTCTCGTCTCCAAAGTTGGACAATTGGTGGTACCCAAATTTTAAATTTCGATTTTCGTAAAAAAATTAAATTGTTTAGCTCGAAGGTATGTAGGTAAATATTGCCCTTAAAACCTGCTTGGAGGTAAATTTTAGAAATAAACTGTTTTCACAAAATTATTTTATTTTTAAATCACCAAAACCAGGAAATGGTTATTTTTAAATTTCTAAATACATCATCAGTTGGTTCGCTTAAAGCCTAAGCCTATTTTTCATTGTCCACTTATCTCCTTCTATTTTGCGTATTATCAATCTTCAGCTGAAGTACAATTATTATTCTTTTCTGTATAGGACAACAGTTGTTTATCGGTTTCCTTTTCCCATTTTTTTATATTGTCCAAACATGCGCAGTCGATCGAATTATCATGGATGAAGATCTTTTCTGCCTTTAAAATTTTACTTAAGTCTCCTAAAAAATAATTACATTCTCTCAAAAAAATATCATTAACAATTTCAATAGAAATCAATATACATTTTACCAAATTTGTGACATATTATATCGGATGATCATTCACAGGGTGTTTATCTGTGCAAATGCTCATACACAAAGTTCGACAATTTGTTTTTAACGCCTTTAATAATATGCACATAATACTTGATACGTGATATGGATTATGCTATGCATAATACAACCATAGACTTTTACCTTTAGATACGTACAGCTTATCTCCTGCGCAACCAAAGTTACGTTTTATGGGTGAAAAAATACGTCCGAGCGCATGGCTTGCCGGTCAGCTGCCTTCCCTCTGAGCAGCATCGGGCATGCGCACAAACCTCGTGTTATCGGCATGTCCTTCTTTAGCGACATGCTTAAAATACACTCCAGAACAAACTCGGCCGCCATTTTTGTTGTTGTGTTTTAAGGTTTCTCTGTGGATTCCTTGTAGTTTTCTTTGCTATTGTGGGTGTTTAATATTTACGGATTTCTAGTTTTTCTGTAGTTTAGTCAATTGTATTTGTGCTTTTAGTGACTCAAATTGGAATATAAACAATGACTACTTAGTAACAGCCGTTGTATGATTTTATTATACACAAATAGAGGTAAAATACCTGGTATTTCGTATTTTCAGTAAGTATGGAGTATAAGCATGTACAGGGTTTTTCCGTATATTTTGGAGCACCCCTGGAGCTTTTATTTGAAGACCTAGAAAAAACTTTAAATTACCAAAGTTGCATTATTTCTCCTGAACTGCCAGAATTTGTTATCGGACAAAACAAATGAACATTGTAAATTTGTTTAATAATGCCAATGTCGATTTTTTTAAACGGAACACCCTGTATATTAATTTTTTTTTAACTCCTCACTCTTTTCTGATTCCAAATATCTATATATGTTATATGTTTGTTTCATAAATTATTATCATTATTTATATTAATTATTGTTACTGAATAAGCATTATGTTCTATCATGTTTTCTTCACACCAATATAGATTTTCTAATCCGCAATATTTTGAAATTCAATTTTGCCTAAACGACTAAAGTAAACATATAACATATATACATATTTGGAATCGGAAAAGAGTGAGGAGTTAAAAAAAAAATAATATACAGGGTGTTCCATTTAAAAAAATCGACATTGGCATTATTAAACAAATTTACGATGTTCATTTGTTTTGTCCCATAACAAATTCTGACAGTTCAGGAGAAATCATGCAACTTTGGTAATTTAAAGTTTTTTCTAGGTTTCCAAATAAAAGCTCCAGGGGTGCTCCAAAATATACGGAAAAACCCTGTATGTAAATTTATTTTATTATAATCAATTTAAATACATCAAACTAGACATAGGTTACACAAACAAGGTATGAAAATAAAGAGAAACACACACCAAGACAGATAACCCCGATGCATGTTTTGGTATATTTTACTTGCAGCCCTGCAATCTTCAAAAAGTTTAAAAGACACTTTTCTCTACACATATCTATCTATATATATATATATTGCCACGAATTTCTCTTCGTGTTCCGGGACGTAGTCAGAGGAATGAAAGTCTGGATTTACAAAAAGGCGTCTATTGGAATTGTTCTTATTCTTTCCCCTAGTAGGCAAACCAGCATAGTCTTCTTCTTGATAACGCGTGGGTCGGTTAGGGCAACGAGCAGGCGCTTCATTTGTTCGAGAACCAGAGCTTGTTACTGGCAGAAGTAGTAGAAGTGTTAATTCGACCGGGCAATGATCACCGATGGCTGCAGCTCAAGCTGGCCTAGTTTATATAGCCGAATATACGCTGAGGTCGCGATGACTTGACCCCGATTGGCGTACAGTGGGTCGCGACCTCAACAACGCACAGTGGTCGAGTATTCAAAATACACCGGACCACTGTGAGTTTTAGTTGACATGCCCCCCCTTCAATAAGCATTGGCCTCCAATGCTTAGACATGCTAGTTTCCCTTTTTCTACAATTTAATAGTACATTGATAATAAGATTCATCTTAATTATTTTACACTAACTTAATATAATAAATATTTCATAATTCCCCCGTATATGGCCCGCTTGGCTTTTCTTACTGAATGACTGGAGTCCGGACCTGTTCACACACGTGGTACCATTCTGCTTTTCTGTTGAGATGTGGAATATCCATTTGTCTTCTAGTTGGGCTGACTCTTTTAGTTGTTGTTCTTGTATGATGATTTTGTCCCTCACTATAATATTTGTAGAAATTCAAGTTCTAGGTGTACGCACTTCGTGCGAGTCCTGATACGTGGCCGCTTGCGGGGGCAGGGTGGGTTCAGGTACGGCCGGAGCTAGGTCGCCATAGCTTCTATCAAAGATGTAAGAATCAGTATATTATTCCAACTAAGAAAGCTGGGTTATCTAATATCTAAATAACCATTTCTGTATCCAACATCACCAATTGAACTCTTCTCTTTTATCAATAAATCTGTATATGTTTTTCTACTACTGACTTTATTTTAACCCTCTGTTCTACTCCCTAAGGTTGGTTACAACGGCCAATAGCCCGTGATATGGCAGAGGCCAGGTATTTATACATGACGTATGCGGAAGGGTTTGTGATTTAATGGTATAGACTCCTCGTAGGCGCGTGTGGTAGGTAGCGGTTTCCATGATGCTATTTCTGCATGTTAGCTGCGTACCCCTTAGCTGACTAAGAGGAGTATCCTGGACTAGAGATGATGGTAATGTATAATCATGTTTATGAAGGTAATAAAAAACAAAAGGTTATTCTGCGATATCTTCCAGGCTTTCGTCTCCCTCCTCTAGTTCTCTTGGATCGTTTATTTGTTCCCGGGCCGGCCATGGATCGTAGTAGGGAAGTATCCTACTCACGTGAACAATATCTAAGTTTCCTTTTCCTTTCTTAATACTATAATTTACTTCTCCTAGTTTTTCTACTATCGTGTATGGACCAAACCATTTTAGCAGTAGCTTTTCACTTCTTTCTACTTTCCTTATTGGGGTAAATATTTTTACTTCATTCCTTGGTTTAAAGTTAAGTTTTCTGTGTTTGGCGTCGAAGATTATTTTGTCTTTTTCTTGACGCTTAGATATGTTTTCTACTGCGATTGCTCTCATTAGTAGTGCTTTTTGCCGTATTTCTTCTGCGTCTGTTTGGCATTCCATTTCTCTAAGCATTGCCTCTGATGGAAGTGTTGGTTCCCTAGCGAATGTGAGCATAAAAGGACTGTAGTTAGTTGTGTCTTGTACTGCTGTATTGTATGCAAAAGTTATAAATGGTTGGTAGCAGCACCAGTCCGTTTGTTGAGTGTTACAGTACATAGCGAGCATGTCGGCGATTGTTTTATTCAGTCTCTCTGTCAGCCCGTTGCATGCTGGGTGGTATGCTGTCGTAAACTGGCTTTTGGTGCCCATTATGGCCGTGATCTCTTGTACTAGGTCGGATTGAAATGTTTTTCCTCTGTCGCTGAGTAGCGTCCTAGGCTAGGCATACCGTGAATAAGACAGATTTTTTCCACTATAAATTTTGCTACGGGTCCAGCTTTTCCGTTTGGGAGTGCAGCGGTTATGGCGTATCGTGATGCGTAGTCGGTGGCTACCACGATCATTGCTTTTCCTTTGTTGCTTCGTCTGAATGGTCCTAATAAGTCGATCCCAACCTTGTCCATAATTAGTCCCACTTGGATTGGTTGCAAAAGCTCTGGTGTTTTTAGGTAAGGTTGACCCTTCCTTGCCTGGCAGTCTGGACAGCCCTGAATGTACCTCCTTATGTCTCTCAGCCTGTTTGGCCAATAGTAACGTGTCTTTTTCTTATTTATGGTTTTTGCTATCCCTAGATGTTCGCTTGTGGGAGCTGCGTGTAATTCCCAAAGGATTTCTTCCACCATATTGTCAGGAATTACTAGTACGCTTGATAGGCCTGCCTTTGTATTTATTGATTGACAGTTTATTGATTATTGATGATAATGTGTCGTTGATTAGTCTGAAGCTTTTTGCCCTACGTTGTTTCCCTATGGACGCGTCTGTATTGGTTGGATTTTAAAAGATATTTATTAGTTTGATTAAATTTTCGTCTTCCATTTGTCGTTCCTTCAGCTGGTCTCCTAGTACTGTAAATGTTGGGATATCGTCCAGTTCCGTCATGCTTTGTGTTTCGGCCGGTAGTACTGGGTTGCGTGACATGCAGTCAGCATCCTTGTGAGAGATACCTTTTTTATATTCCACCAAATTTGGAAAGTTTTAGCGCCCATCTTGCCAATCTTTTGTTGTGTTCCTTAATTGTGTCCATCAAGCAAAGCGCGTGGTGGTCAGTTACGATTCTGACGGGTCGTCCGTAGACCAGATGCCGTAAATATCCTAAGGCCCATACTACTGCTAGTAGTTCGAGTTTGCTTATAGAATAATTTTTTTCTGCTTTCGACAAACTTTGGCTTATATATGCGACTGGATGTGGGACTCCGTTGGCGTCTTCTTGTAGCAGGATCCCGCCGATACCATCTAAGCTGGCGTCTGAATGAAGGATGCAATCTTTGGCAGGGTTGTAGTGTTGTAATGTAGGCGTAATTGTTAGTTTGTTTTTCAATTCGTTGAATGCCTCTTCGTGTTTCTATTCTCACTTGAATGCACCTTTCTTCGTAACTTCGTGAAGTGGTTTCGCTATGCGAGAGAAGTTTTGTATGAATCTTCTATAGAAATTTGACAAACCTAGAAAACTTTGGAGGTCTTTGATTTTCTTTACAGTGGGAAATTTTTTTACACACTCTATTTTTCTTGGTCGGGGTTGATACCATCTTTGTTTACTTTGAAGCCTAGTATTTTCACTTCATTATGTAAGTATTTACATTTGCTGGGTTTTAAAGTAACATTTGCTTCTCTAAGTCTTTGAAACATTTTTCTGACTTTTTCTATGTGTTCTTCCTTGGTTTGTGAGAATATGATTATATCGTCGAGATATATTAAGACTTCCTTCCACTTCAGGTCACCGAATACTTTTTCTGCAACTCTGAAAAAGTTGCGGGCGCATTGCATAATCCGAAGCTGAGTACATTAAATTCGAAGCTGCCGTGGCCTTGTGCTACAAAGGCTGTATATTATTTTGATTTTTCTACTATTGGTACCTGCCAGTAGCCTGAGAACATGTCGAGGGTGCTGAAGTATTTTGCATTTCCTAAGTATGGTAAAATATCGTCTATTTGCGGCAAGGGCCATGTTGATTTTTTCGTATGGGCGTTAATTTTCCTATAATCTACGCAAAATCTTGTGGTGCCGTCTTTTTTTTTTACCAGTACTACAGGAGATCCATATGGAGAATGGCAAGGCCGTATTACGTTATACTGGAGCATCTCTTGAATTTGTTCGTTGATAATCTCTCTTTCTTTTTGGGACACCCTGTATGGTCTGCTTTTGATGGGTTTAGGGTTCTCTAATTCTATTTTGTGCTCGGTTAGGGATGTTCTTCCCATGTATTTGGGATGGTTTGCAAAGACGTCCTTGTATGCTTCGAGAAGTTGTTCTAGGTTTGCAAAGACGTCCTTGTATGCTTCGAGAAGTTGTTCTAGTTTGTGTTTTGTTTTTTGGTTGAATACCGCAGATAAGTCGTGATCTTGTAGGGTTACTATTTTTTCGTTGACTAATTTTTCTTCTTCTTCTCCGCCAATTGTCAAGAAATAGCTGTCGGTTGTGTTTACTTGTGCCGTGTATATAAGGTGGCCTAAGGCCATGTATTTACGTATTGGTCTTGTTTTTTCCATTTTTGATTTCAGTGATATGCACCATCTGTTATTTTGAAAAAATAGGTTTGATGTAGGGATCCATCCGTTTTTGATGAAAAGTGGCATGTTTAGTTGAAATGTGTATAGTTGTTCTTCTGGTAAGTCCGGCATTTTGAGTGTTATAATTGATTCTTCGTTGCTCAGATTGACGTCCTCTTCTGCTGTGGCTTTAAGTCTTGGCTGGTCTATATCTGTTTCGATGTTAAATAGTGTCTTGGAGAAGTCATCTAGTGATTGTTGAGGCTGGGTTTCTTCTTCGTAGATAGAGTCTATAGCGGTATTTTTGAAAACATATGTGATTAATTTGATTTCGGTCCATTCGGAATGCTTTGGCTTGGAAGCGTAGATGTTTTTCTCCTCTTTGTACGGCTTTACTTTTGGTATTCCATATACACTGAAAAAACTCGGCGTAGCTTTGTCTCTGGTATGCCTTGCGTTGTGTCGTTAGGTAGTATGCATTTCTTTGGGTTTCTTGTATGATTTCTACTTAGCCCCTTGTCGGACGTATTATTCCGTATTGTTGAGGGTCTATCCATTTTATAAAGTTGCCTCTACCTTTTAAGTTACGATTTGTGTCTATGTTTTTATCTTCTGCCATGTAATATACGGTACCACCATACATTGGTAATAATTCAGTGGTTTTGGACTGCTTTGTCGGTTGTTCTTTCTTGAATTTTGCAAAGAAAGTTCTCCATGCCTCAGTTTCTGATATTCTTTTTTCTGTATATATCATCAAGGAGGGTGGTGGTAGACTACCCTTTCTATGGAGCGGTATGACGAATTTGTTTTGTAGAGAGACCGTGTTATTTTGCAAGTTAATTATTGCGCCATGGTGGCGTAAGAAGTCCATTCCTAACATAAGTGAGACTGGGGCTGTTTTAATTATTCGGGCTGTGCAGGACGCGAAGAATGGCCGCTTTGTTGTTGGAATCTTTATCTGGAGATTCGTTAGTCCCAGGAGTGGCACCCTGTGTCCTCCTGCTGTTACAATGTTTGTTGTGATTCTTGACAATGTGGCGAATCGATTAAAGATTTCCTGCATTACTACGGTATGTTCTGCTCCAGTGTCAACTATTGCTGTGATGATTTTGTGATTTAACGATACTTCTATACATAGTGCAGTAGAGGTGACCGGGTTACTACCCCCTTGTAGGCAGACGGCTGGGGATTCTATTGGATTTTGCCGTCCGCAATCGTTTGGGTATTGTTTGCTTCTACATTTTGTTACGTAGTGACCTGGCTTGCCGCAGTGGTAGCAGATGGGCCTATTGTCTCTTGTTCTTGAAGGTTGGTATACTCGACTTGAGTCTGAAGTTCGTCGGGATGGCTGGTTTCTTTCTTGATTGTGCGACTGGTAGACGAACTGTCTGGGTGGCTGACTTCTTAGGTGAGTTGTTGTGTGCATGCCGAGGAAGATTTCGGTATAAAAAAAAGTGGCGCAACGGATGCCGGGATGTCGGATATTTGTAATGTCTTTCCTTTAAATTTATTTTAGTAAGTAGCGTAGCAACGCGCGCGGTGTATAGCTAGTATTATATAAAAAAATGTAAATACCTAGGTAGTTTGTATTACTACAAGGATTAAGTTCTCGGACAAAAACTTTTTCAAATTCTTGAACAAGAAATTGTGTTTGAAAATATATTACCCAAGTTTTTGCCAAATTGTAAAAATCAATACAAGTTATATGTCAACTAATATTTGACTTGATGTTAGGTACGCGATAACATCTAAGATTGGTTATTTTGCTGGTTTTGTTTGTTTTTTATATTCAATTTTATAAGTTTAATTGATTTGTTCTCCTCCTTTTTGGACCAAAAACACGACGACGAATCATTTTTAAACAAATTTTAGAAATACAACCTTACAAAACAATTTTCTATCCTCAAAATCTGATACGTTTACAACTACTAAAAATGCCAAAAATCACATACTTAATTCCCAACCTGTTTAAAAAATTGAGAAGATATTCCAATTTTTAGGCAATAATTTAAATTTTAAAGCCCGGACGTGTCTATTTTCCCATTCGGCAAACGATAATGTCGCATTGCGCATGTCTAATCGCATAATATAGCTTTGTTTACATCCGCGAGGCCATAAATTTGCCACTTTCATGATTATTGTTGGCTTATCTAAAGGTAAATATCTATGAATACAACAAGTATAATTAGAACTTTTCATAAAACGCCTACCATTATTATGAATTCGTAATAATTGCAGAGTTTCAAGGACTGTTTCTTCAAGATTAATAGTGTTTTACGTCTATAACGTCATCACAATATTATGGAATACAGTAAAACAAAGTTGAACTTGTAAGTTTAACTTTGTTTTACTGTATCCCAGGCGCGGCCCGTGGGTTGTTTTTACAGGTGGGGCAAATTTTGATGGCAGTAACGTAACAAGCAAAATGCAGTTTAGGCCATATTCTAGCCAAGGAATAATAAAACTGTAATATTTCTTGGATTATTAAAGTCATTGTTCTTTAATACAAGTCACAAGTACAAGTCAAAAATACAAACATAAACGTACTACATAAAGGGTTAACGGCATACGGCGATTCGGCATCGGCATACCTAATGGTCTCAAGAAATAAAACTGTTTATGCAAATGTTTCAAATAGAATCCGCATATTTAGTAGAAATATTATATTAGTGAGAAATACGGGCGGCATTAAAGTCGCCGCAGAGCAGGTAGCTAACCTAAATCCCACAATTAAATTTGCCTCGGCTTAAAATTTTGACCATTACCGGGACCCATAAACTTGCCTCCGACTAAAATTTTGATCATTACCTGGACCCAAATACTAATTAATACTTAATTGGTAAAGCATGTTTCAGGAAAAATGGATACGACTTAATGACTGCAGTAAAAGTACCTGGGGCGATCCCATTATTTATGACCATTTGGTATAATTATTTGAAAGGACCGGATTGTAAGAATTATAATTATTCTAAATATAGGCACATCAGGTAGGTTGGGTTGCTTAATTTATATTTAAATACCTTTTTGTGGTAAAATTGGTTAGTTTTTCTTTCTTGCTGGAAGAGTTTAGTTGTATTACCGATATCATTTTACCAAACGTATAAAAAAACAGTATGTGGCTTCCGTGGATAAAACATTGATGGTGCTTCTTCTAGTGTTGCATCGAAGAAAATGCATTTATCTCTCGATGTTAGGGAAATTGTAAAAAGAGTGCATACTTCTTTACTCAACAGAGGACTTAATACTAGTGCTGCTGCGACTGAAATGTCTGATTTGACTAAGATACCTCTGACTACAGTGAAAAGAATCGCATCAAATCCCATTAAATCTAGAAAGAAGCGGTTTCACCAAACGTTTCGACGAAAGCGATAAGGACTTGATAAGACGAAAAATCTACAATATGCACGAAGAGCAACGCGTACCTACATTAGATTTTCTGAAGCAACGGCTTACCAATGATGAAACCCAAATAAGTTGTAGCCGCACTAGCCTTTGGAGAGTTTTGTTGGAAATGGGCTTCAGATACCGCAAAATTGACAAAAGGCAAGAACTCATGGAATCCCACCGTTTACAAAAATGGCATTATGAGTATATAACTTCGGTAAAGAAATACCGTTCTGAAAACCGTCCAATAATTTACCTCGACGAGACTTGGTTTGACACGCAAGTGTAAAACAAAAGCTCCGTCAAATAAAGGAAAAAGAATAACCATTTTACATGCTGGTTCAGAAAACGGTTGGGTTCCAAATGCCTTGTGACTTTCTGCAAAAAACATTAACTTGTGTGTACATGAAGATACAACGGCCGAACTTTTTGAGGAATGGTTCAAAAATTGTCTTTTACCAAACATTCCTCAGAAAAGCGTGATAGTAACGGACAATGCGAGCTATCACAGTCGCCAATTACATAAAGCTCCAAGCTCAAATAATACAAAATTGGAGATTCAGAACTACATAGCGGCGAATGATATATATTTTAAAGAAAGTTATAAAAAAAGTGATCTTTTAGAAGTTTTAAAGACATTTTGTTTAAAAAAAAGTATATGTTTGTGACACGTTGGCAGAAGAAATTGGACATACTGTGCTACGGCTCCCACCCTATTATTGCATTTTTAACCCCATAGAGCATATGTGGCACCAGTTAAAATCACTGGTTAGGTCTGAAATATTTCTCCGACTTTAAGTTCTAGTGTTGTAGAATTAATACGAAAATGTTTTAATGATATTCCCCCAGGTAGTTGGAAAATTCAGTCCGTCACGTAATAACTGTAGAAAATTCGTATATTAGTCTGGATCGTATAATTAATCCAATTATCATTAATTTTGATGAGGATAGCGATAGCGATAGCGAAACAGAACTACCTATAGAATGACATTATAAATGTAAATAAATATTACTAGCAATATTTAAAAAAAATGTTATTTCATTTGATTACCTTAATCACAGAAAATATAGCTACGCAACAGAACGCTGATGAGAATAGGAAGACAGGCGACAAACGAAAACGGCCGCGAATGGTTACTCGAAAGGCTCGAGGTGGCGCTGCGAGTAACAGTACAAGCATTTATCGTATTTCGCCGATTTCGCGCTGTTCTGAGAAAGAATTTATTTGGTGATGTTGCCGTTCAGATACACTCTTGCAATTCGATTTACACTTACTTGGATTTTCGCAAGTTTATTTATTATTTTATATCATAATGCGGTTTATTGAATGACAGACCTATCAAAATAAAAATAAAAATGTACTTACATATAATATAACAGAAAGGGTCACATAATATAATAATAATAATAATAATAATAATAATAATAATAATAAAATAATAATAATAATAATAATAATAAAGGTCGCAAATTTTTTTTTACATTATGAGATGTCGATGTTTTGGGGGTCCCTAGATGACGGAGAATGATAAAATTTTGTATATGAATTAAGAATTAACACTGCTTCAAACCTGTTATAAGTAATTTGATTGTGCTATACCAGCGCGTTATATGGGTATTCTGTGATCAGAGTCTAGTAGATTCAGGGTAAACAACTAAAAATGTATATCGACTATCGAGCGACAAATAAAGCGCTGGGCAAAGGTGGGTATTTGGCAATTTTTTTAATTGGAATAACTTTTTTATTTTATTTTTGTTATTTTAATAGACTAAAAACCGATCAAACTTTTGTTTTTTACACTTTTCGTTTTAACTATCTTTAAAAAATAATCGACATCGATTATTAGCGACCCTGTTGAAATATAAAAGTAACGCTGAAAGAGCTTATTCTGTTTATGGTTTATCTGAATGTCGAACCGATTTGTTTATGTTTCAACGATGGCGGTTCCATTTTCATGGCGTAATTCGAGACGTAATATTTGTCAAGGGTTCTTTCTGTTTGTTTTAAGAAAGAACAGTAAGTTAGAGTTCAATTATTGTCTATCACAATAATTCACAAGCCTGGTCTTTGTAACCATTCGTTTTTGTTCGTAATAAAGTATTTTACATTTTACCTGAGTTTCATAATTATTTCTCTTAGTACCACAACTTAATCTCAACAGACCCTGTATATAGTGTAAAAAGTTATGTTAACCAACATAAAATATTTTGTAGAAGTTCTTTTTTAATTACGAAAAACAGTGGTTTATTTGAAAGATTTTAATGACGAGTTTTCTAATTTATGAATTTAGTTATTTAAAATCACAGCATTTTATTTTGTCCCTGTAAAAATAAATAATTTTTTATATTTTGGCTAGTGTCCGACCGAAACAAGATTTTCAGTCCAAACCGAAACCGAACCTTCAGCCTTGGTCTCAGTTTCGACTGAAACCGAAACTTTTATACATGTTAAAAATTTTATTGTATACTAAAATCTAATTTATTTTATATAGGACGAGATCGATCTTGCGGGAACGGATTGAACTCTTCCCACCTAAAAAAAAAGGTCAACAGCGAAAAAACATTATTTATATAGACAACACTGCCTACGAACTCACCCTAATTTAGGCGAACGGTTCGCGACAATTCACGAACACTGAGTTTCGGCGCGGCCGAAGGTTCGGCCGATTTGTGGCCGAAACCGAAACTGTCACCGAAACTAGATTTTTTGGCCGAAACTAGCCGAAACCGAACCTTCGGTTGGTCTATAATTTTGGCATTGCTTCATAATGAGAGTTTAAAACCTTGCCGCTAATAATGTCGGAGAGACTTCAAACGTTTTGCCGGAATGCCGCTTCCTATCGGCGTTTTTTCCGGCGGCTAAAGTGGTAGATCAGAGAGGTTTACCTTTTACCCTCTTTTAGACAAACCAAGGTTCGCCCCCGCTACAACAAAAACATACATTTTATGCGAAAGCCACCTCTATAAATTAAAATCAACCAAATCAATTAAGGCTCCTTGATCTTACAGACTGCGAAATTACCTACTACCAAAAATTATTAAGTTATTATTATATACGGGGTGTCTGCTAATTAATGGTACACAGAAAAACCACAGACTCCTTATGTAAAAATATTAGGATTTATTCATACATACATATATCCGAAAGTTGATTTTAACTAAGGTAGGTTAAAGAAAACTTTATTTTCGTTTTTCTCCAATAACTTTAAGAAAAACTGACGTTTTTTCAAAAATTTTGCATTAAGGGTTTTTTTAGGTCGAGAAATTAATTTTTTTATGAAATTTTAATGTACAATGTAGGGGGCGCTCTCTGCGGTATTTTTCGCACATTTATTAGGTCATAACTTTTTTGTGTCTCAGTGTATTTAAGTTTTTAATGAAGATAATAAAAACATTATATTTTACTTGTCTGAGCTAGTACACTGAATAATTTAAATGCAAATATCTCTGAAACGGTAACTCTGTAACTCTGTAAAGTTATTTTCGTTAAAAACTTAAATACACTGAGGCACAAAAAAGTTATGACCTAATAAATGTGCGAAAAATACCGCAAACAGCGCCACCTACTTTGTACATTAAAATTTCACACTCAAATAAACTTCTCGTTCTAAAAAAAACTTAATTGCAAAATTTTGTGAAAAAACGTTTTTCTCAAAGCTATTGGACACAATCAAAAATTAAGTTTTAACTTGTAACCCTGTATCTCAGTCAATATCAACTTTCGGATGTAGATAATTAAGTTTGATTAAATGATAATATTTTTACGTAATGAGTCTGTGGTTTTTCGGTATACCATTAATTAGCGGACACCCTGTATATCTATAATATAGATAAATACCCAGAAATAAAATATCACCAGCACTTTTTATGCGTTCGGATTCGCAATTCAAGTAAAGCGGTAACTAAGACTTAAAAACTAAGATTTAAAAAATCTTAATTTTAAACCTGCAATCTCTAAAATAAAATGTTATTTTTTAAAGGCAAAGAGACATTATACCTAGATAAGATTTTTAAAATAGTCAGTTAAACTGTAAATAACTACCTTTCAAAATACCCATAACATGTATTTATTTTAAACTTGGAGGAATATTCAATTTAAGGATTTCCTAATGTCATTATTAAAATACCACAAATTTAAAGGAGATCCGTAATGAGAATATTTTGGCTCTTGAAATTAGGTGGCCTTATACTGTTACATTAATGTCCGACATTTTTTCACTAATGTGGCAACTTTAAGGATTGTGATTATAAGAGATTGGATCTATTTAGTGAACATGGAAATAATTCAGTCAGCTTTATAGGTACCTATATAAAATATTAAAATTCTCACAAATGCAACGTTCAATCGTTATCGGTGAAAAGTCTAAAATTTATATAATAGTTTGACACACACAAACTTTCCGTTTTATGCAGTTCCAGTAGGTTTTTTATTTTATATTTACTTTCAATGAACATTAATTTTCCAAAATAATGAACTTGCTTGTTCTAGAATGCAACTTTAAATTGTAGTTTAATTATTTTACTGATTATACAACTCAATGTACCAGGTGGTGAAATAAGCGAGGAAGTAGGCTTTATCTCGGAAACCATTATTCGCACAACTTTCGGAAATATTTTTTATAAGTAAAGTGGTCAAGAGAAATTGCTGGAAATTACTTTTAAGTTCCTCATTTCGCCGCAAGGGGGCACAATTAAAAATTGTTTTTTTAAATTCTAAATTTCTCCGAAAATTCCCATATTACGGTATAACTCTGATTACATCTTTGGAAAGCTTAGACAATTCTGCATCATTTTGGTTTGAGGCTCATTGGCGTATCGACCTTGATAAGAGTGGGAGAAGCTATTGAAAGTGTAAACATTTAAATCGCTGTAACTTCTAAACGACTTATCCGATTTTACTAAATTTAAGCTTGTTTGGAAGGGGAAAACAAGTATCTTCAATTGTCGTATCCAACAGTACACGATAGTGTTTAATAAAATTGCTAGAGGGCGCAATTTGTAATAATAACAGTTTTTTCGATTTTATCCCGAAAATTCAAATCATACGGTATAACTATGACATCATAATCGAAAAGTAGATGAAATTTGCAACCAAAGATGTAAAGACCGCAGTTCGATATCTTTGTTCGTTTCAGAGTTATTGCCAAAACAATAATTTTCAATACAAATTGCGCCCTCTAGCAATTTTATTAGTTTATTAGAAACTATCTTGTACCATTGGATACGACAATTGAAGATACTTACCTTTTTCTTCCAAACAAGCTTTAATTTACTAAAATCGGTTAAATCGTTTAGAAGTTACAGCTATTTTAATGTTTACAATTTTACTTGATAAGAGTGGGAGAAGCTATTGAAAGTGTAAAGATTAAAATCGCTTATCCGATTTTACTAAATTTAAGCTTGTTTGGAAGTACCTTCAATTGCCGTATCTAATGGTACACGATAGTTTCTAATAAAATTGTTATAGGGCGCAATTTGTATTAAACATTATTGTTTTGGCAATAACTCTGAAACGAATAAAGATATCGAACTGCGGTCTTCACATCTTTTGTTGCAAATTTCATCTACTTTTCGATTATGATGTATGATGATAGTTATACCGTATGATTTGAATTTTCGGGATAAAATCGAAAAAACTGTTATTATTACAAATTGCGCCCTCTAGCAATTTTATAGAAGAATATATAGAACATTGTACTGTGGGATACGGCAATTGAAGATACTTATTTTCCCCTTCCAAACAAGCTTAAATTTAGTAAAATCGGATAAGTCGTTTAGAAGTTACAGCGATTTTAATGTTTACACTTTCAATAGCTTCTCCCACTCTTATCAAGGTCGGTACGCCAATGAGCCTTAAACCAAAATGATGCAGAATTGTCTAGGCTTTCGAATAATGTAATCAGAGTTATACCTTAATACGGGAATTTTTGGAGAAATGTAGAATTTAAAAAAACAATTTTTGATTGTGCCCCCTTGCAGCGAAATGAGGAACTTAAAAGTAATTTCCAGCAATTTCTCTTGACCACTTTACTCATAAAACAATATTTCCGAAAGTTGTACGATTAATGGTTTCCGAGATAAAGCTGACGTCCTCGCTTATTTGACCACCCGGTACATAATTCTCATATAGCTCGAGAGGCTTATGATAAGTGATAAGCCTTTGGGATTATCGCTTTTGGTGGAACGATTGTTACTGTCATGGTAACACATTATCAAATATTTAATTGTGACATAATTTTTAAAAAAATGTCAAACCAAACGAGATTTGGAAGTGTTTCGTTGTCCGAAGTGAATTTGAGGCCAAAAAATACAGAAAAATCGCACTGGAGTAAATAATATTTATTATAATAATTGTAACTTTGTTATCAATAATAATAAAAATGAATAATTATTCAAATTATGGTTCGTTATATAATATCTTTTGAATACCACTCGATGTTTTGGGATTACCTAATACTTTTACCTGGCACTCAACGAGTTACCATCAGCAACACCACTCCTCCAAAAGTATTATTCGGTAATCCCGAAACATCTTGTGGTAGATATTGCATTCGATAATTACTGAGTATACAAAAATATGGCTTTTAAATATTTTGTTAACTTAAGCCGTCCCATTTCATACATTGTTAAAATAATAAAACTACCATATAACCTTGTTAATCTCTTACCTTAGTAATTATTATATTGGTCAGAATAATTGAAATTAGTTTTTCCCATGTAAAAATATAGTACCTGTTCAGCCTTACTGACGAGGAGGAATGTAAACAATTAAGTAAAATATATATGTATAATAAATTTTTTTAATATAAAAGTAAAATACACATTTGTATCATCACATATATAACATATTATATAGTTCTCTATATGTTTACGATTTGCTCCTAAACAACATAAACGTAAACACCACAAATTAGAAATATGTTTCTAGTAAAACACTGTGAAACATAGTGAAAACTATTTAACACTTATAATAAATGAAATCTCCATATTATATAGGCACTCCTTAAATTCAATTCAAAAATATATTTATTTTCATTAAACAATAAATACATGAATAACAATAAGTAAATAACATAAACAAATATATTGAAAATTGCGATCATCAATAAAAAAAATGTGTGAAAAGTAAGAGCACACATCAGCAGATTTGCAAGGCATAATGCTTGACTGCTAATCTGTGTGTGTTTGTGTTAAGTTAATGCGCGTACTCCAAATCTAATACATAAGATTTTGAGCATCAATTTATCAAAAAATTTATAGATATATTTTTAGATACTACAGAATTTAATATAATAATAATGAGTTATTTACTAATATCTTTAATTGTGATAAGGAACTATCTATTTACTTTAAGTATGTTATTTTTTAACTTCGTTAATTTAAAAAATATAAAAATTGCAAAGTAAGCAAATAAGCGAAATCAATATTGCACGCACAGGAGCAAAGAATCTTAGAGCAATTTTGTTTTCTAGATAATTATTGGAGAATTAGCAATAAGCCATTTCATTCATCCAGTTTTAAATCTTACTTGACGAATTATACTTTTAAGATTTTGTGGAATAATGTTAAATAACCTGGATCCCACATATAAAAAAAAACTTCTTTGTCCCAACGACGTGGACATTTTAGGCAATTTTTTATTATCAAGGTGAAACCTAGTTTGATAGCTTGGTGTATGTGGCAAGTCAAAATAATTAGTTCTAATTAAATATGGTAGGGAATTTTTGTAATAAATATTTCTAACGTCCAAAAAATTTGTAAATTCGAACAGCTGATCAGTGGGGAATGTCATAGTTAGACCATAAATAGTTTTAATATTTCTTTTTTGCGCAACTTCCAAAGGTTTAAGGGTATTTTCGTAAGCTCCTCCCGATGCAGTTATTCCGTAGCTTAACAGAGACTGAACTAAAGCAAAATATACTGTTCGCATACAACTTATGTCAGATATTTTTTTGATATGTTTAAACAGATAAAATAAGGACCGAAGTTTCTTAGTAAGTTGCTATATATGATTGTTCCATTTTAAATGATTATCAAATAATATTCCTAAATAATTAACAGAGTCAGATTTTTCTAAGTTCCAAATCTTTTCTTTTCTAAATAGTAAGTCGACATTTATTTGCTCATTTTGCGGAAGGCCTGAGATATTACTTGCAAAGGGTAAATACTTGGTTTTACTTAAATTGATGGTTAACAAATTATCATCCAACCACCGCACAATTTTTTGTAAATTACAATTAATTTTTTGTTCGACTCCTTTCCATGTGTTACTTTCAACAAACAAAACTGTGTCATCCGCAAAAGATATTACTTCACCAGTATAATTCTGAATTAACAAATTATTTATATAAATGTTGAACAGTATTGGACCCAATACTGTCCCTTTTGCGGTACACCATACTTAATTTCCTGTAAACTACTAAATTCTTGTTTTACTTCAACTTTTTGTCTACGATTTAAAAGATAGCTGCTTAGTAGGGAAAGTGCCGGATCGCGAATTCGAAAATCATATTATAAGCAAAAAGTAAATGTAGAAACTGCATAATTTTATCCTGTACACAATTTAGGCACTAACAAATCGATGTTTATGTAATTTAATTTGGTAGGAAATTCTGCAAAAAATTTGCTTGCTTTTACAAACTTAAAATTGTCAGTAAGTTTGACGTTAAAAGAATAAAAATTAGCATAATAATCCTAAAGTACACCTACCTATATACTTATATTTCAACAAAACTGACAAAAGTTATATGTAAGTATATACATTTAACGTAGAAATAAAAAAGTTGACTTTACTTACCTATCGTTAATGATCTAAATAATTCCATTGGAACATCCCCATCCTTTAACTGGCCCTGTACCTACTTACATTTTCGATATATTTTTAAAAACAAACATTTTGGAGGTACTATATTATAATATATTTGTTTTGTTTCACTTATAATTGGTAAACTTAGTGAACCAAGAAATTCGTTTTCATCACAACCAACCCCTCCAAAGACTTATTAAAAAATTAATCTTAATAGTTATTATTGAAGTAGGTACCCATTAATAATAGACAAACACATATGTCGCCTACACCGCATTGCCTGCGGTACACCTACTTTATATAATAAGAACATTTTTTGTGGTAAAAACCCCCCCTAGGTGGAATTTCTCGCTACGCCACTACTTAGTCTGTGTTGGCATTAATTATCGCCTAAATCTTTTCCGTGATAATAAAATATGTTATATCAAGGCTTTAATGTTGGTAATACATAAATTTAATACACTCTTTAAAATAAGCCCTTTAAATTTTATAATTCTACATTTTCTATAAGATGTACTTTGATTTATTAAAATACTTTTCCTCACATTTAAATACACAACGGTACGTTTGGCAACGTGGGACTTGCACGCACGACATCTCTTAGGAAATCTTCCCATAGAAACCGCCTGAATCTTGTAGGGAAGCCCGCTGCCGGCAGCCGGCTTCTTTTTTCGGGGGCGATTTGTTGCCACGTCTCCATCGTTCTGTTGCGTAGCTATATTTGCGTAGCTATATTTTCTGTGCCTTAATATATTCATATCATTACTTGTTTTCCTTAGAAACTCATCCTTATTAAATTATATAAATTAAATATCTACATAATTATCTATAGTCAGTCCCTTTATACTTCACTTGTTTATTGACAAGCTCTTGTCGATACAATGGGACCGACCCAGGTAGTTTTACTGCAGTCATTAAGTCGTATCCATTTTTCGTGAAACATGCTTTAATAATAGTTTTTTTGGAATATTTAGGGGTGTTACTTACTTCTAAAGTGGTTTAGGGCTGATTATTTTGGTATAACTTCATCTAACTTTTTTGAATCAGAACATTTTCTGTTAAAACTTTCACGAGTGCTTAGTGAGAAAAAATTATTTTAGTTATGGAACCAGTCATTTCATACAGTCCGCGTGGACAACCTCTTTTAAGTTGTGGAGTCTGCTAACTTTGTTATAAATCGTGAGTTAAAAAATGGAGAAACTTCTTGGCGATGTGCACATCGAACCTGCAAGGCCAAAGTATATACAGTGGGAAGAGACTACGTGATTACTCGCAAAGTGTTAGACCATTTGCACGAAGTCGATGTTAAAAAACACACCGGCAACTGATCACAGCAGGTGTCAAGAGAAAAGCTACAGATGATATTCATGGTAAGCCTTCAAAAATTATATGAAAACAAAAGGTGTTTGGAGACTTTTTCCGTTAAAGGCGTGGTATAGGAATATTCAAAAGGGCGGACTGGTAGGTGAATATAAAGACAAAGATAGCGAAATTGGTCGTTGGTTACATTACATTTTTGGTTTATGCTATTTAAATCCGAATGAAGTTGGAGATTGTTATTGTTTTGATTTAAATTCGATTCAGCCACAAGACAAAAGAGTTGAAAGGTTTTCAGACTATTTAGTTGACAATTTCATTTCCGAGGATGCCAGGTTTCCTCCGGAATTATGGGCCCAGTTCTCTAAAAGTATCGAGAGAAGCACCAATGGTTGTGAAGCATTTCATTCCAAATTTAACAGTAGTTTTTATAATACTTACCCCTCAATATTTACTTTAACTGATGTATTGCTAACATTACAGACTGATACCTATATTAAACTTCAAAGTCTAAATGAGCCCGTTCGAATACGGGATCAGTCTATAAGAAAAAGGCAAACACTGATTGCCAGTAAAATAGCAGAATATCAAAATGGTCTCTTATCTAGAATAACTTTTATCAAATATTTGTCTTTTTTGAATAGTGCTCATTAGGATTGTTCGATTATATCTTTTATTTTGAGATTTTCGCCAAAATTTAAATTAATAGTCCGGTATTGTGTTGACATTGCAAACGTTGTTTATATTTAAGTTAAGTTTTTTAAGTTAAGACTAAATGTATATGTCATTGTATGTATGTATGTACATGTAATGTAATGTCGTGGATAATAAAGCCCGTTTGAATTTTTTAAAGTGACCAATGTGTTTTTTTATTTTTCTCCAAAAATAGTTCCAATTTAAAAAAAGAGAAGCTGAAATAAAGTAATCCATAAAATCAGGTAATTTGATCATTCAAATCTTGCGGCGGGTTTAATTGTGGGATTTTATTAGGGACGAAGGGTTGGAGGCGACTGTAATGGTAAATTGTTGACCTTTCAATGGGTAATTTATTTCCAAAGCACCTTTCTTATCTGTAGGCGAGTTTAATAACGACCAGCAATACGTGTCAAGCTTGAGTTGCACTGTTTCTTAGTGGTTTAGGGCCTTGAATGTGCAATTTGCTATGAATAGCCCTTGTTTATGCAAATTGAAATTCAGGACAAAGGACAACTAGTTTCCTAGTGGTTAACTATGGAATACACTTACCGGTCAAACAGCTGAATTGGTTGTTATCTAATCTCATTTCTTTCACCTCAACACCATCCAGCAGGTTTTCCCCAAATTCTGATAATTTGTTACCGTTCAGATACAATTGACCGATTTCTTTAAGCCCTGCAAAAGCGCCGTCTTCAATTTTATGAATTTGATTGTAACTGAAGGAGAGTGAAATGTTTACAGACAAGTAGTCAACGTATCTTTTTCCTTGTAAGTTTATAAATGCATCTTTGGGTATTGTTTCTAAGGAATTATTACTCATATTGATTCTCACTAATTTGGGAGTCTTATGGAACCACCTAAAATCATACATGAAGAAGGGTATATAGAATCAGGGAAAAAATCGGGATGTAAATCCTTGACTTAAAGTGAATAACTATTTAAATATAAATGTTCTATCGTAAAACAATAACCTATATTATAAATAAAACCGAAAAATGTCCGATTTTACTCCATATATTGTAACTATCTAAACCTCAACGCGTTTCGACCCTAAATGTCATCATTAGGAGAGAGTATTTGTAAAGAAATTGTTATTGTGGAAGTCAGGTAGGTACAGTTATTCAATCCATAAAATAAAAAAGTTAAATGAAAATAACACTTACATAATAAACGACAATGTGATGGCACGTAAATTGTCAACGTCAACATATTCCAAAATAAGGACAAAACAAGGTATTACACCAAACTAAACACTATCACGAAAAATTTACATTTAAAACCCTTTCAAAATATCAAAAAAACAACAACCAAGAAACACGCACACGTTAAAACATTTGACTACTTCGGCCGGTATCAAAATCTGTACTGGTATCTATATTTTTATGCCTTAAAATTTCGGTATATCCAAAATAACACTATTAACAAGAAAAAAAAAACTTTTAAAAAACTTAGGTTAACATCGACGAGTTCAGAAATGTAAACATCTATTGCATTTGGAAATAGATAGGTTTATGTACCTACCTATTATCATTTGCAGATTTTTGCTTTTTGAGCTGCCTTTTATTACAGAAAATAAACACCATTAACAAGAAAAAAAAACTTTTAAAAAACTTAGGTTAACATCGACGAGTTCAGAAATGTAAAGATCTATTGCATTTGGAAATAGATAGGTTTATGTACCTATTATCATTTGCATATTTTTACTTTTTGAGCTGCCTTTTATTACAGGAAGAAAAGAGCCATACTTTACTGTATTAATATTTATTATAATTATCAAGAAACCATACGATGCATTATCCAATTACACATCTACATACTCAAACGGGATCCGGAGTCCCGCCTGATCTTCACTATCTGTCTCGTTTTTCATACCCCTTCTCTCTGTAACCAAAACCTTTCTCCCCACTCTTTAAAATTGTTACTTATTGGGTCATTAAGAAACATGTAATACTATTGTGAGTCGACACCCTAGCTAAAGTCAAAGTAATCTAAGAACGCGCCGCATCACTTGTCATTTATGGCATCCTGTCGAAGACTGGTCTATTTTACGTTAAGCGGTTGGCTACAGAAACAGAACCGGACTAAGTTCTTTTACCTTCGCCTTCGTCATCTTTTATTTATAATACTCCTATTTTAGACACGAGGCTTTTTTAGTCAATATTATAGCCATAAATTAAAATAATTGGTGTAGATAATCCTATTTTCTTCAACAATATCATCGGGGTCGTTGGGCACACAATAATCATGATCCATAATCATCAAAACTCAAAAATAATATGGATAATAGATTAGTTAACCTAAATGGTGTTTGTACTCACCATTAGACTTAAAAACTGAACACCAAGAAAATCTAGTCCCTGAAATATATAAAATCCAAAAGGAAAATGTTTAAAACACACAGTACCCAAAAAAGAACCGCAGAAACACAAACACCTAAAAAACACCAAAATCGGAAGAAAATAATATGACGCAACCTGACGCGTGATCTTGCTACGGCCCACTGCTGATCTGGGAACTTTTACGATGCAACCAGATCAGCTGGTAATGTTAATGTCGTTGTCTTCTGTCGAAACGTTTTGTTTTCAGAAAAAGTCAACTCTATTTCCAAAGTTTCCAGTGCATTCAGTCTTCTGCCTTTTGAATCATTATGCAATATTTTAAAATATTTATAAATATCGAAACTATGAAGGTTTTCTCCCAATTGAACTCAAAAAGCGGATTGTTTGTCATTCGGGGATGTATTTTGCAGAATGCATGTCTTAATAATCCAATAATTATCCATTTTAAAGAGGCAGCTCATATCGTAAAACCTTTCAAATTATAATACATAAACCTATCTGCATATTATTATTTCCAAATGCTATAGCTGTTTACATTTCTGAACGCGTCGATGTTAACCTAAGTTTTTTAAATGTTTCATTTTTTTCTTCTTGTTCATGGTGTTTATTTTAGATATACCGAAATTTTAAGGCATAAAAATATAGACACCAGTACAGATTTTGATACCGGCCGAAATAGTCAAGTGTTGTAATGTGTGTAGATTTTATGTTTTTTTTTTGTTTTGAGAGGGTTTTAAATGTGAGTTCTTCGTGATAGTGTTTAGTTTGGTAAATAATTTTGTTTTGCCCTTTTTTTGTAGTATGTTGACGTTGACAATTTACGTGCCATCACTTTGTCGTTAAGTAATATTATTAAAGGGCGGAATATATACAAAATGCATATATTATTATATGCATATTTTTTTTGTGTATAGTTTATTAATTTTATAAGAAAATGCATATTTTTCATAAATTATTATTTTAAGAACATATTTTTATGTTTTCGGCATTATCAAAAATATTTAAAACATTAAAGGTTTAATGTCCAGTTCGGTACTTGTTTCAAGGATCTGAAAATTATAATAATTATATTTACATTTTGGTTATACACAAGGTATTTATTGGGGGTTTTCGGGGTTTGCAGGTATATTGTTAGGGTTTTTTAATGTTACACAAATATAACAACATTCCCGTTAAAGTAGGAGGTCAAGTAAGGAACAAATTGGATATAACTGTAAAAAAGAATGAAGGATTTAAATACTAAACTGCAGTAAAAAAGTGTAAACCATCCATCGAAGTTGTATCTTGGCCTTATAGTTTGCTACCTAAGTAGTATTGTCCGATTACATCAGTAGATGTCGAAAGAAGCTTTTCTTTGTATAAACATATTTTTAGTTAAAAATTTAAAAAAATATTTAGTAATAAATGCTTTTTATACAATTTTAGGTTAACAAATGGTTTACTTTTATTTTTCTTTATTTTTTTGCTTTTTATTTTTTAGAATCCAATGTGTTTCGTTACCTCATTTTAGTATAATAAATTAAGAAATAATGTATACAAATTACCATAATTTAAAGGCGAACAAGGCATACATATATGCGCATATTTTGGTTTAACTTAAGTGCATATTATAATTCGCCCTTTATTTATTATAGTAGCATTTTTTTATCCGCCGTATTGGTTTCTTCATGGATCACAACAGACTCTGCCAGAGGTCAACAGAATAAAACATTTAAAAATTTTTAATTATTATACTATCAGCCTTTTAAAAATAAAAAAGCAGTTTCAATATAGACTTGTTTCCATACAGAAAACGATATCGTAATAAATTTTATGTGAAACAAACCTAGAAACAAATAGTTTTTATCTTTTTTTTTACAAATGGTTTGAACAAGGATATTTACTTTATTTTATTTTTCTTTTCTGTTTAAAATCAAAAACTTTTTCAAAATTATTTTAAAAATAATTAATATTTTTATACAAATAATTTAGTTCTTTGAAAATGTATTAGGTGACCTTGAGATTTATTAAAATAAAACATGCCCAACATTGCAAAGAATCACAATATCTTAATTTGGAGAAGAGGGTCAATAGTGAGTTTATTTTACATGCGAAAAATTCTTAAGTTTTTGCGTGTGAATTTAACCAATACTATATTTTAACTAGAACTATTCAAACTTTCAAAAAAATACCTTTTATTCCAAGTTTTTATGCGATTAGAATATAAATCTATGATTTTTATATTAGGCATACTGTCCAACGCAGTCGCTTCTATATTTTTTATTCTATTTTCGCTTAGATCCAGATCAAACAATTTTGGTAAATTATTAAAAACACCAGTTCTTATTTCTTCCAGTTCGTTTCTTCGAAGGTATAGTGCTTGAAGTTCAGGCAAATTTCTAAACGCTCCAGGTTGGATTTCTTTTAACTCACAATTTCTGATAGTGAGGTATTGTAGCCCGTCGATGTCACTTACAGAGTTTTTCCGTAAAATTGGAATTATTTGTTTCAGGAAAGTCAAAGATCCGGTAAATCTTCCAGGAAGGTTTTCTTTTAAACTGTTCGATTTTTCAATGGTCTCAATTATGGACCAGGACCACCCTTCACCTTTAAATTCTACATTTTGGAAGGTGACGTCATTATTTGTCGAGACCAAAACTATTGGTAAAAGAAAGATTTGTATAAAAATTATATTATTATAAAGCATGTTGCTTTGGGTGTACTGGTATTTTTTTTCAATGTGCCTGAATATATACCTACTCTTCATAACGTTTATATCGGTTTAAGAGCAACCCAATAACTTAATCAGGTTATGAAATGATAGCCTTTGCACTTTTATTTTCATAACATACCTACATTATAACGTGATAAAAAATATTTTTGAATATTAATATCTGTAATTTATTTTTAGTCTCCCTTTAATTATTTTTTTTATTGTATTTGCCCCATTTAAGGAAAACGACTCGTGGCTCATTCGCCATGAGTAATTGTTTTAAAATTTTGTAACTCTTTCATTTTACTTTGTACTGGCTGACTGACTTAGGATGCTCAAATAATACTTTTTACTGCATTCTAATTTTCTCGAGTTCTAAAGATTTTTATTTTTTATTATTATCCCCTCCAGACTCAAACTATGAGTGCGCTGTATAAGCATCCCATAAGTTGGTCTTGAAAGCAAACATCTCGCTTTAACTTTCGCTCTTATGGCGAAGCAAAAGCATTGCTTTCATATAAGTAAAAGCAAGCTCTCTTGCTGACTGGGTGTCACGACTTTAGCAAAATACTGTAAATAAAAAAGTTGTGAAGTCTGCTCAATAACCGCTGACCGTTACGTCATATTCTGCATATTCACGTTACGTCGTTAATTAATTTAGTCGGTTTGACTTACCTGCATGCAGATGAAAAAATAAAATACAAGCGCGTTTCTTCAACTTTTTTATTATTATTTTTATAGTGTTAATGAAGTCAAAAATAAGTTGTTTATTTAGGGTTTATCATGGGATGAAACATTTTGTTTTTGAAAATCACTAGAATTTTTTAATTAATTTAAATTTACTAAAAAATAAATAAAACTCAAATGTCAAAAGTTAAGTAAATAAAATAAACCAATTGTATTTATCCGAGCTAGAGGAGCCTACAGCAAGCAAGCAATGTGCCCTAGCTCAAATGCCGGAGAGTAAGGAGGGGTTAGAAACAATTAAATTAAGGCGCCACTGTTTTTATGCCAGGAGCAAAAACAGAAATCCACCACGTTGTTTTTGGGTCCTCTTCCTCAGTTAAATCGATAAAAAGTTAAACTATCTGAAACCTGAAAATATAATAAAGGGGTGTGTTGCCTTACTAGGGTGACTCAAATAAAACAAGAAATTTAAAATACACATAGTCTAAAATTTATTAAGACATTTTGTTAGGAATTATATACATTAATACAACCTGGGTAGCTTAATAGAGCTGATCATCCTGCAAGGGTATGCATTATAAAGAACTGCAAGTGTTCACCCTTTGTTGTTAAATTTATAAAACAGGCTTAATTAAGCATTGATTAAAGAAAAATTATAAAGAACTACAGCTGTTCGTCCTTGGTTGTTAAATTTATAAAACAGGCTTAATTAAGCATTGATAAAAAAAATATAAATAACTACAAGTATGAAGCTTTTGATGTTAAATGCGTAGAACTGAACTCATGCGAACAATGATAAAAAGTTCATAATGCTGCTTACATGGATCCTTCACATGAATACCTTACATGGAAGTTTAACTGGAGGGCCTGTTACTGGAATGCTTAACAAGGGCCTTTTACTGGAATTGGTACGGATCCAGCTCATACAAGGACCCTATAAGGTCTTTAGGGTCAAACGGCAACGTAGCATGACGAAGACACTTAAAAAATTGGCACAAGCCTTATAAGAAAGTCTTAGAATCAAAGCGACTGCATAGCCAAATAAATGAAGCAAAAAGAAAAAAAAAATGACTTCCTTATTTAAATTTGGATCCCTAAAATCCACCCATGGGGTGCTTTTAAAGTCGGGAGTTCCAAAATTCCGTGCCGGCACTACCACGTTATCTCAAAGAATATTTTAGATGATTTAATATTATCGATAAAATCGATAATATCGATAATATCGCTAAATATCGATATATCGATATACCGGTATAGCGATAAAAATATCGATGTATCGAATTTTTGCCCAGCCCTAGTCATGACTTTTTCGTCATGGAAACTGAAAAGTCGCGTTGTCGTGGCATTGGATTTGCTGTCGCGACTTTGCTGTCATAATGTCAAATAATTTTTGATATTTTGGACAATATAATGGTAGACAATATAATGCATAATTTAGGGTGAAAATTAGACGCGTCATCGAGAGGACGGTCGCTGGTCGCTACAGTAATTTTTGTATAGGCGCTTATTTTTAGGTTAGTTCAATAGTAGTTTTCTGGAATAGTTATTGTGTATAAGTGCATCCATACTATGATGTATTATGGTCATCGGAATAGGTTCTGCAAGGATGCCAATGAATCGCATGTTGCTAAAAATCGAAGGGTATCAACTTTACGTTTTCAAGCAAAGCATTGCTTGTCACAGTATAGTCTTTTATGTGCGAGACTGCGGATGCGTTCACCAGGGAGGGCGCAAGCATGTCTGCGGAACTAGTAGAGAATACTGTGGCTAGACCACTGGGATCAGTCAAAGAGCAGATAGATCGAATAGCTAAACAACTTGCGCAAAGCAGATGGACAGAGCTGAAAACCTGTAGCATCTACCGGCAATTGTTGCCCCTACTTGAAGGCAGGCAAACCGCAGCGCTATTAAAGCACAGTCGGAAGGACCTAAGAAACATCACTGCCGTAGTCGCAGGACATTGCCTGTTCGGTAGACACGATGGACGTATGCAAATACTAGCTAACGACTTCTGCAAAAGTTGCAGAGATGAAGAAGAGGAGGAAAGTATTCAACATTTCTTGTGTGAATGCCCCGGCTTCGCGAGAACAAGGTTCAATGCCCTGGGCGAACCATTCTTTAATGATCTGGAGAAGATAAGCAGCCTGCAACCAAATAACCTTGCCTGCAACTGGGTCGACTCACTAAGTTTATTAACAGCAGGTTATTAGGTATTAGGTTAATAGGCTATAGACTATCTCGATTATTTCGTACACCTGTCAATTTCGCCTTTTCGGCCAATCAAGCCGTCTCGTTTTAACCAATCAGCTAGTATAATAGTGATAAAACTACATGGGATTTTAGCGATTAAACGTCGCCATTGGCCCGTCTAGTTCTGTCACAATATTTCGAAGTATAAATCAATGTAATTAATGTCAATTATTTTTTTTATAACTTTTTCGGATAATTTCTGATATTTTAATACAGTAACATTAGTACTATATTTATTTACCTACTTGTTTTTATATTATAATGCACCCATGCCAATTTATTCCAATAAAGTTGCTATTCTTTATAAATTGCACCACATTTTAAAAATACTTATCAAATGGCATTTATTATAGAACTAATCTAAAATTCTGACTTCTGCTTATAAGGCTGGTAACCAAACATACAATATTTATAAACTTAATTATAATTGTATGTTTGGTTGCCAGCAGTAAACTGTTTAAAAATATATAAAACATTATTACTCAATAGATATGGATGGGACATTTGCGGTTCACGAAATAATCGTGCCAAATATCACTCGATCATCATTTTTTTATTGGTTAAATTTTCCATTTTTCACTCAAACTTTTTTGGCAAATTTACTCGTTGAACTTTGGGCATGTTTATTCAAAGATTAAATCCCTCGAGCTTCGCTATCGTGATCTAATCAGAATAAACATTTGCAAATTCAATTCGTAAAATTTCCAAACAAAAAAGTTTTCGTGACAGCTGAAAAATTTAACCGATAAAAAAACGAGGCAACGCAAACAAAAAGGAACCTTCTAATTGGTTAAAAATAAATTTACGAAATTTTCAAACAAATTTTTAAAGTTAAAATCTGTCAGTTCTGGCACAGTGTTGCCAAGACTTATCTCACACATGACCAATATAATAGTACTAATATAACCTAACAAATACGCATGCCTCACTGGAACTAAATTCAAACGAAAACGAACCACTACGGTGCTGATTGCGGTTGCCTTTAAATTTGATTAATGTTTTTAGGGTTGCATATGTATACAAAAATATAATTTTACAATATCAAAAGTAATATAGACTTGAGTATTCAAGGCACAAAACGGAAATGCTGTTTGCCTGCACGCGACGGAACAGAATGCACGCAAGTGCAAAAATAGGTCAGCTACCGGCGTCAGATTTTTAAAAACACGTGTCTGTCTTGTCTATCTGTCTTTTTTTGTAAAAAATGTGTTTTATACTCCTTACTCGGTAAGTACTTCATTTTGATACTGATTTGAGGGAGGTAAGTACGTTTTACCTTCCTAGGGAGGAAAGTAAATACTTACCTCCCTAGGGAAGTAAGTTAAATAAATTACAAAATTGATCCTAAAAATTCAACTTTTTATTTTAAATTAATATTTATAGCAAAATTTGATAAATTACAGTTTAAAAAATGTGGGGATACCAATTGTAGCTGTTTGAACACTTCTAATTTGCTTATGTTATCAATAATTCTTGTTACAGAGCTTGTCGATGTGGTAGGCAGATGAATTTAACCCTCGAGCGGGCGCGCTGGCCGTGCGCCAGTGCGGCAATTTCTCCCACCACCTTGTGAATATTTTTATGACGCCCTCAACGCTTAAGGTATTCCTGCAGTGTACTATTTCGCTTAGGTTAAGACGATTGTGTACTTTTTATAACCAAGTTTGTGTGTGTTAAAATATTATTTCCGTAGACTTGCTCTAGCTGGCGCGTTAAAACGAGTTATCCAAAGTGTTCCAGACAAATCGAATCAGCGCGCAACAAGGATAGCGACTAAGTTTTTTTATTTATATGGTTAATGTGTTCTTGTTTTTTTTAAGGTTAAATGTTAAAAACACATAAATATCCAAAAAAAATTTTTTCATTTAGTTCAAACTGCAATTTATACTACTGGCGCGCTCAGTGCGCCGCGCGCCTGCTTGTGTTCTAATATACGGCGCGCCCGCTCGAGGGTTAAATCGCTGTTATTCTTGTTATAAAGAATTTTGTTTGCAATCTCGTTCTTAGTGTAAATACTATCAGCAACATAGCCTTTAGCGACCGTCTCCGACTTCCAGCCCCCATGTCGTTTAAGAGCTAAAACACTAGCCCCAGTGTTAGCTAATAATGTGGCAGACGTTCTTCTAAATGAATGGCCGGTATAAGTTTCAGCGTTAGGCAATTTGAGAACATGTGCTATTTTTGTGGGAATAGCTAAAAAAGTGCTCTTTCCCACAGGCTGGTTTAAGCATTTACCTTCTTGGTATCTCAAAAAAAGACGTTGTTGTGGTCTTTCAACCAAGGATCTTATTTTGATATAACTTTAAAAAATTTTTAAATGGCAGATGGTACTGTCTTTGTCTGCAGTGATGGTGAATCTTCTAGATGTACCATGTTTTGAATGAGGTATATTGATTATAATTAAATTTACCATTTCCTGGACATTCTTCACACTCAGGTCGCATAAATCTTGTGAGCGGCATGCTCCAGCAATCCCGACGACCATTATTACCTTCATTAATAAAAAACTTCTATCGTCGGCTTCTGTCAAAAATGTTTCTATTTCTTCTCGCGTGAATCCTTGAGTTTGGCTTATAGCCATTATTTCTCCTCTTCAAAAACGCCTTTAGTTTTAGGAATTTTGAAATGTCTACGTTGTCTTGAATGGATAACGGCGATTTTAGCATTGAATACTCACTCCACAAATTTGCAGGGGACTTTAGGGTCTTTGTCTTCTCCACAAAGTACGCCAGCATAGAATTCTCGGTGACTCTTCCATGACTTACATTAATACTGCACCAATCCTTGAAGTCCTTGTAACACCGATTGTACCGTTCCTTCGATTTCTGAGGTAATAGAGCAGCGCAAGCTGCATTTGCAACTGCATCGATATCCATTTTTTCGATTTCTTAAAAAACTGACACTGACAGAACGTTTGTTTGATTATGAACATTATTAATTCCATAGCAATCAACGTGTCAACACTAGCAAACCTGTCATACATACAGGGTATTTCAGTTACAAAGCTCAAATAATAAAATTAAAAAACATTTTTTTTTTAAATTTGAGGGAACTGGAGTAGAAAAAATATAATACAAAACTCGGGAGGCAGTATTCTTGACCAGTCTCGGACTATTTTGCAAGCCCTCGCTATCGCTCGGGTGCAAACTATGTCCTCGACTGGTGAGTATCACCTGCCTTCCTTGTAGTGTAAATAACTATTAATATGTTTTAAATATAGTGTAAATTATAGTTTACCGTTGTTTTAACTGGATAATTAATAAACCGGGAACCTTGTGTTTTTTTCCATATACTATTGTGGAAATTTAAGTTTTTAATGCTCGTTGTAATATTAGTTTCGTACTTGTGTGTATAATAACCTCACAGGAAAAAACAATGTCGGTGTTATAATATTTTAGTTTGCGATAATATTATTATATGTATGTAAATAGTGAAAATGAAGCTAGATTGTCTTGATTGACAACGGAATTATTTTAAAATAATCATACCGAAAACGAAACTTACAGTGTTCCAGGGTGCAACTCAAATTACTATAGCTCCTAAAAACACGATAAGAAACTTTATCTACCTTAAAATTTCCGGCCAGTAATGATTTATAAAAAAAAACATAAGTAAAAGTAATTCCCAGAGACAACTGGACATAATCAAAATAGTATGTAGTTTACTCCCTACATTTGCTGAAAGTGACATAATATTATACTGAATTCGCGAAGACGATTATGGTTTATCAAATGGTTCTCTGTAGCAAACATTTCGAGAAAACTATAAACGTTATATAAAAGAGTTTATATTTTCCTTTGGTTCTTTTTTTTTTTATTATTTTTTGGCTTTGTGTCCAGATTTTTCCTGGGCCATCTTGGAATATCGATAATAAAGATCGTTTTTTTATCGAGTGATACTGACTAGATTATTTTTAAAGTTTATCGCAAATCCTGATCACAATCTTGCGATTTTTCTCGTCCTTCTATATTTTTGTCTCGACTCATGAGATTCTCGCAGAAAAAATTCTCGTGTCGTCCAGCGAGAACGAGACGAGACGAGAAAAAACGAGACGGGACACTAGTATTAAATAAACAACAATATCTCAATCGATCACCCGCATCTACGTTAATACACTTTCTCAGTTCATTTTATTGTGCCGTCGAGTGCAGAGTGAATTTTTTTGTGTATCACACGTGTTGCAATTAGTAATATGCCTAAACTAAATAGAAAAAAAAATCCGGACATAGCAGAAAAGATGGGCACCATCAAGCATAGAGACGTAGGTACTACTGAAAGTCATAAAATAGTAACATTTATCTGACAAAATATGACAAACAAAGACGTACCAGATTTAAATAAGTTTTGCAAAGTGTTTTAATTTTACAATTTTCTGTATGCTACAATGGCTCAAAATAATACCAAAAATAATCAAAATGGAAAATTTTAAGTTTAATTTTAAATAGCAGGAAATAAGTAAATAAATTAAATTAAATTGAAAATTTCATAAATTTATTTTCAACCAATTAGAAGGCTCCTTTTTGTTTGCGTTGATTATAGCGACGGGAGACTATCGCGATAGTATATAGCCTATTAACCTAATAAAATTAATAAGTGATAATTTTTCTGTCCAAAAAGACGTGCTTTATTTTTTATGGCAAATGTCACACAGAATAAAAGCAAAATACATTTTGTTGCCAACTTATAATTTTTATTGAGACTAGGTCGTAGGTCTCATCATATCATCTTAAAAGAAACTCCAATTTATGAAATTTTCTTACCGAATCTCCCACGCAGCAGAATTAATTCCCGATAATTTTTTTCTCGGTTTCACTCATGTTTTTGTTGATAGAAAATTTTCCTCGTCTTCGACTCGGAATAATTTTGTATCAACAAGACCATTCGTGACCTTGAAAAAAATTATCGGTAATAATTCTGCTGCTAGGGAGATAATAAGTGAATATTTTTTTAGGATTCATTCATACTAGTAAATAACATAAATTAGCGATTTTTCTAATGCAAGGTAGTTTTCCAAAAATCCAATAATATTTTATTGTTTTTTTTTTAGATCGCGCCTAAGGTGTATTTATTTTATTTAAAAACACAAAGATGGTCATAGGCACGCCACTGGTTGTATCACTTTTACGAAATTTTGTATTTGTGGGTTTGGAGGTATACCAAATTGATTACTGCTATTGATTTTTTAATAAAATGATCGCCAACGGTACTTTCCGAGAAGCTGCTAACTTCTTTAAATCTGTGTACATTAATAAACTTGTTAAATCAAATTAAATCACTTAAATTTTTAAATCACTAGATTTTTTAAAGAAAAGTATATTAACGTACACGTCTTATAAAGCATTATTTTATAGCACGCGTCCATGTTAAAAAACGAGCCGCTTGCGGCCAGTTATATAACGGGACAAGTGCTTAAAACTGCTTTATATAACACGTACGTAATACTATTTTTTCTAATTTGTAGTTTTTTCAATAAAAAACACATATTTAAAACAAAAATAAATCCTTCAAATTTTGTAAATTTTTATGTCTAAATTTTATGTTGGTAATACTATTTTTTTCATTTCATTTATCATAGTAGCCTCTGGACAACAAAATTTATTTTGCGAACTGTAATTTTTTGATTTATTAACCCATTTTCACCACGAGATTCTAAAGTTATTTTAGCGATATGAGATTTGAAATTGGACGGAATACGTTATGTGATCCTTGTACATTCGGTACATGTACAGAGCGTTCGGAAATTCGGGAGATTTTGCTACTTTTTTTCGAATTTCAAAAGACGTGATTTTACGTCACGGCATTGCAATTTAGTATAGAGAAGATGGAAAATTTAAATAAAGTTGAAGTTAAAATCGACATTGGAAGGTTAGTAGATTGAATTTTTGATAGGATTTGGCAGAAAATGATAGCTTGAAGCATCTACAAAAGATTGATTTATAGATTTATGCAACCAACATACATGACTGTTATCCACACAGAATAAAAAAGTAGGTTATCAAGCTATTTTTCCTCTGCGAAAAATGGGTTTTCTCGTAAATCACAAAGGCCGCGCAAGTCAATGAAATAAAACATTTAAATGTTACCAACATTAAATAAAGAAAAAACTCGTATCGAAATAGCTTCATTACGATACACAAATGCGTATCGTAATAGACTTGTTATGATACCAAATTAGAACAAATACTTTTTCTATTTCACGTTCATAATAAACTCAGTACGATACGCATTTGCGTATCGTAATGAAGATATTTCGATACTCTTTTTTTCTTTATTTGATGTTGGTAACATTTAAATGTTTTATTTCATTGACTTGCGCGGCCTTTGTGATTTACGAGAAAACCCATTTTTCGCAGAGGAAAAATAGCTTGATAACCTACTTTTTTATTCTGTGTGGATAACAGTCATGTATGTTGGTTGCATAAATCTATAAATCAATCTTTTGTAGATGCTTCAAGCTATCATTTTCTGCCAAATCCTATCCAAAATTCAATCTACTAACCTTCCAATGTCGATTTGAACTTCAACTTTATTTGAATTTTCCATCTTCAATATACTTAATTGCAATGCCGTGACGTAAAATCACGTCTATTGAAATTCGAAAAAAAGTAGCAAAATCTCCCGAATTTCCGAACGCTCTGTATATGTATCGAATGTACAAGGATCACACAACGTATTCCGTCCAATTTCAAATCTCATATCGCTAAAATAACTTTAGAATCTCGTGGTGAAAATGGGTCAATAAATCAAAAAATGACAGTTCGCAAAATAATTTTTGTTATCCAGAGGCTACTATGATAAAAAATAGTATTACCAACACAAAATTTAGACATAAACATTTACAAAATTCGAAGGATTTATTTTCTTTTTAAAATGTATTTTTCTTGATTATAAAAGGTGTAATAGAAAAAAATGTATAAAGCACATGTTTCATAAGGCGTTTTAGCGCACGTGTCAATAAAAAAACTCGCCACTTTGTGGCTCGTTTTTTAAAATAGACGCGTTTGCTAAAACCGCTTCTTATGAAACATGTACGTTAATAAACTATTAATAAATCACGAGCTTCGAATAGTGTTTTTTATGAACTATTTCAATGGATTTTATCAGACGGTATTATCGGTTAGGGTGGAGTATTTGAACATACTCTTAAGCCTATTAATTCAATACAAAAATTTGCTTTAAAAACTTGGTTTAATAAAAATATTACATTTCCTTCAAATATTCTTTTGAGAAATATAAAATTTTAAATGTTAGAGATCTATTTTATAAAAGTTCTTTATATTTGGCTTCATGGAAATTTATTTAACTTTAAAGCAACAACATTCATTTTATATTGGTATGAAAAATATGTACCAAACAAATTAAATCATCAATTAAACTTTCTATTAAAAAATTTATAAAAAATTGGTTAGGTACTTGATAATAAGGCTCAATTTTAACTTTCAATTTTTGAATAATTTTACTTTAAATATTAATCATATTACAATCAAATGTTCATTTAAAAAAATAAATTTTCATATAAATAGGTAAGTTTCTTATTACCTGTTTACCTTTTACTTTTTATTTTTAAAGTATAGGTATTACCCAACAACATAAGTTCGTTATCTACTAAATCCTATAGTTGTAGCTACTAATCTATTCCAGCAAACTTGATTTAGTTGTTATAAGTCATCCACCTTGCTGTCCCCTATTTTAATGAAAAATTTTGCTGTGGTAAATAAATTTTTAGTTATGGCTACAAATTATTTTCCTCAGTGTAGCGCTGAAAGCATTATATCGATTGGACAGAAGTGATTTCTCCTTAAAATATGAGGCTTCTATAGAAGAACGTGTTAAGGTAAAAATGTCGAAATGTCAAATGTATGGACATGTGGGGTTTCTCAAATAAGCGATTCAATATTGAAACTATCTAAACCTCAACGCGTTTCGACCCCAATGGTCAGGAGAGGATATCTGTAAAGAAAAACAAAGCCATAAGAAACAGTGCGTCCCAACGTCCGAAAGATAAAATTGTGATTGTGAAAAACAACAGTTATTCAATCCATAAAATAAAAAAATAAAATAAAAATAACACTATAAAGGGCGGATTATATTCACTTAAATTCAGCCAAAATATGCGCATATAGGTATATGCTTTGTTTGCTTTTAAATTATGCAGTTGTTTGCATTTTTCTTACCAAATAATATGCATACTGGTATGCAATATTTCTTAATTTATTATAGTAAAATAAGGTAAAGAAACACATTGGGTGCTAAAATAATGTTTATTTTTAAAAAATGCAAGAAAAAAACAAAAAAAATAAAAGTAAACAATTTCTTAATCTAAAATTGTATAAAAGGCATTTATTACTAAATATTTTTCAAAACTAAACTGGATTGTCTTTTATTAGTAAAAATATGTTTATATAAAGAGAAGCTTCTTTCAACATCTACTGATGTAATCGGACAATACTGCAACTTAGGTAGCAAAATATAGGGCCATGCTACAATTTCTTTGGATGGTTTACCCTCATAAATACTTTTTACTGCAGTTAAGTATTTAAATCCTTTATTCCTTTTTACAGTTACATCCAATTTGTTCCTTATTGACCTCCTACTTTACCAGGAATGTTGTTACATTTAGCCTGTATTACCAATCGATATAAAAATACAGTTTGTTAAGCAGGTAATAATGACGCATTAGGTGACAATAAACAACCCCTAACAATATACCTGGAAACCCCGGTAACCTCAATAAATATATTGTGTATAACCCAAATATAAATATAATTATTATAATCGTCAGATTGGAAAATTATTATTATTATTTATACTTATATTATTTTAAAATTGTAAAATTAATAAATAAAATAAATTTAAAAAGTTTTAATTAAATCAAGTTAAATGGCTTTAAATTTGTTAAATCGGTTTAAATCCACACTTTTTTTGGGACTTGGCAGCCTTTCGGTTATTTCTTTAAACTAGACTGGGTACATATCGCTAATCGTCAGCCGAGAGTGCATCTAATATTAGTACTAAAAAAAAAAATTTACAATAAAAAAATACTTTTCTTTCCTATTTTTCTATTTACTATTGCTTTTTTTGCCTCACTTTCCTGCGGAACGTAAAGGGGAAACATATCGCCAAATTGTCATTATAACAACTGACCAAAACTAGACAATGTTGCAAAATTTCCGTTTTCTCGTATAGATAGGTAGTTTTCGAAGATGGCGCCGTATAGTGCTCGATGTCCCGTTTCCAATGCCACCTCGCTCGATTCGCTACGACTTTTCGTTACGGAGATATATGATATTGATATTTATAGGTGCTCTTCAGTAGTAGTATTCAATCGATTAAAACATAAGCAAAAAATTATTCTTACATGAAAGCTATCAACTATCAGCTAATAAAAGTAAGTAATTTGTAGAAATATTATTGTGCCAAGCCCTTCGGGCATGGCACTGTTCTAGGTCGTTAGTTTAATTATACGACAGCTGTCACTTTGACAGGTAAGTGTCATTTTTTTAAAGCTTTTTCGTAGCAAGGATTATAGCTGTAAGAATCCGAAATTTAAAAAATTTTCAGGTAACTAAATAAGAAAGTTTTATACGATAGCTGTCAAATTTTTGACAGGTAAGTGTCAATTTTTTTTTAGCTTTGTCGTAGCGAGGGTTATAGCTGTAAAACTCCTAAATGGAAAAATTTTTCACTACGTAAATAACAAAGTTTTATACGACAGCTGTCAAATTTTGATAGCTAAGTGTCAAATATTTTTAAGCTTTTTTGTAGCGAGGGTTATAGCTGTAAGAATCTGAAATTAAAAAAAAATTCAGTACCTACCTAAATAACAAAGTTTTATACGACAGCTGTCAAACTTTGACAGGTAAGTGTCAATTTATTTAAACTTTTTTCGTAGCGAGGGTTAAAGCTGTAATAATCCTAAATTAAAAATTTTTTCAGTACCAAAATAACAAAGTTCTATACGACAGCTGTCAAATTATGACAGGCGGGTAAATTTTTTTTTAAGCTTTTTTCATACAGAGGATTACAGCTGTACGAATCCGAAATTTAAAAATTTTTCAGTACCTAAATAACAAAGTTCCATACGACAGCTTTCAAATTTTGACAGGTAAGTGTCAATCTTTTTAAACTTTTTTCGTAACGACGATTATAGCTGTAAGAATCCTAAATTGAAACATTTTTCAGTACCTAAATAACAAAGTTTTATATGACAGCTGTCAAATTTTGACAGGTAAGTGTCAATTTATTTAAACTTTTTTTGTAGCGAGGGTTAAAGCTGTAATAATCCTAAATTAAAAAAATTTTCAGTACCAAAATAACAAAGTTCTATACGACAGCTGTCAAATTATGACAGGCGGGTGTAAATTTTTTAAAGCTTTTTTCATATAGAGGATTATAGCTGTACAAATCCGAAATTTAAAAATTTTTCAGTAATTAAATAACAAAGTTCCATACGACAGCTGTCAAATTTTGACAGATAAGTGTCACTTTTTTTTTACCTTTTTTGTAGTGACGATTATAGCTATAAGAATCCTAAATTGAAAAAATTTTCAGTACCTAAATAACAAAGTTCTATACGAGCGCTGTCAAATTTTCACAGTTAAGTGTCAATTATTTTTTAGATTTTTTGTAACAAGGGTTATAGCTGTAAGAATCCTAAATTTAAAAATTTCTCAGTTTCTAAAGAACAAAGTTCTATATGACATCTGTCATTTTGACAGGTAAATGTAAAGTTTTTTTAGCTTTGTCGTAGCGAGGGTTATGGCTGTAAAACTCCTAAATTGAAAAATTTTTCACTACGTAAATAACAAAGTTTTATACGACAGCTGTCAAATTTTGACAGCTAAGTGTCAATTATTTTTTAGCTTTTTTGTAGCGAGGGTTATAGCTGTAAGAATCTGAAATTAAAAAATATTTCAGTACCTAAATAACAAAGTTCTATACTACAGCTGTCAGATTTTGACAGGTAAGTGTAATTTTTTTTTAGCTTTTTCGTAGCGAGAGTTACAGCTGTAAGAATCTTAAATTAAAAAAATTTTCAGTTAGTAAATAACAAAGTTCTATACGCTAGCTGTCAGATTTTAACAGGTAAGTGTCAATTTTTTTAGCTTTTTTCGTATAGATTATTATAGCTGCAAGAATCCAAAATTTAAAAAATTTTCAGTACCTAAATAACGACATTAAAAAAAAAAGAAGAAAAAAGAAAAAAAACACTGGGGTTTGAGCCCGCGAGCTTCGTCAACAAAATCAACAATCTTTACCACTGCGCCACCAAAGCTTACGAGATAATTTGATGTGAATAGGATATTAATTCCATTATGGATATTATACACAACTTTAAGTACATATTAAAAATACTTACTAATACACTTTTTTCAATTATTTTTGGTCAACCGCAAAGAAAAAGGTCCAAGACAGGTGTTTCATACATTAAATACTCTCCAAATATTATAAAAACTATAAAAATTGAAGTTAATATGCCTCCTGCAAGCCATTTTTATTATTACAAGTACGGGTATAAATGCGATATTTTCCCCCTTATTTTTGGTCAAACGAAAAAGATAAAGGTTCAAGGTAGGTATTTCACACAAAAGACGTGGTCTAAATGGTCTTATTCCTCTAAAAAGTCAATTTGGAAATCGCATTTTTCACCTATTTTTGACAGATGGTTTAAAAGTTAAAGTTCAGGACAACACACGTGGTGAAAGCTTGGCCAACTTTCCTAAATCGAATAGTATTAGAATTTAAAAATTTGGCCTGTTTCCGCACGCAAAAACTTGATTTTTCTTAAACTCACGAATATATTTTAATAATTTTGGATATGTAGAGGTGTTGAGAAGAAATCAGCGCATGTTTTGACAAAAAAATAAAACGGTTTTGTTAAAAATTGAATAAGCTACAGTCGATATAGTAAAACCTCTGGTGAAGGAACCTATAAAAAAATCATAAATTAATTTTTTTGAGCCGCAAAATATGTTTTCCCAAAGCGCGCTTATAATACAAATTAAAGCTTCTTTATCCGTTGATATAGTGTACCAAGAAAAAACTCGAAAAGTTATATATAGATACTTGCAAACGTGTTTAAGCGAACCAGTGCGATGCACAACCCCAATTCCGATGTGAATTTTCAGAAGCTTGCCGTTTTTCCGTATTAAAGATAAAGAAACGAAAAAATATCTCTGAAATACAATTTGACGAGCTCTATCCGCTAAAGTATACAACGTTTCGATCAAAAGTCGTTTTCCGTACGAAAAAAAAATAAAAACTGCGAAAAAATCACGCCTTACTCTGTGGTTTCCACTTTCTTACAATTTTCGGCAATTTCCATTCCAGTTAGGTATAGAACGATATATTGGAAAAAGGTAGATTTTAAGATGGCCTAACCGATTATCCAAACCGAATATCGATTGGATGCACCCAATTCGACTTATTAGCGATCCAAGAGGTACCATTTTCGACCAAATTTTGACTTCGAAAAAATCAAAAAAATTACTTCCAAACTTTCGATCGCGCTCACAAACAATAGGATTCTGTAGCCCACGGTCGTCTACGCGTCGAAAAAGTTCAAATCGAAAAAACTTATTTTTGTGGCCTGTATCGAATGACAACGAGATCCCGATATTTCTCGACTTTAAAAATTAATAACTTTTTTCCGGCACACCCTTTATATTCCAAATTTTTACACAACGTACCCCCACTATTCCTCTCTAAACCCAAAAAGTTTCAATCGTCCCACTCTAACCGTTTCCGAGAAAAAAAATCGCAAATGTGAAAATGTCGAAATTGACGACGACCACAACAGACACAACATACATACATCTTTCAAATGTAGCAGCCTATATAGACGAAAATTTTCGAGAGGCGTCAGGGGTCGAAATTGCACATGTAGAGGACGTATAACATATCGCGTGTTTGCGCGATATGTAACTAGACTGGGTACATATCGCTAATCGTCAGCCGAGAGTGCATCTAATATTAGTACTAAAAAAATAATTCTCTTTTCCTTTCTCTATTTACTATTGCTTTTTTTACCTCACCTTCCTGCGGAACGTGAAGGGGAAACATATCGCCAAATTGTCATTATAACAACTGACAAAAACTAAAAAATAAAAAAACGGGTGCAAAATTTCTGGTTTCTCGTATAGATAGGTAGTTTTTGAAGACGGCATCGTATAGTGCTCGACGTCCGCTCGATTCGCTACGACTTTTCATTACTGAAATATATATAATTTAATATTATATTGATATGGACATTTATAGGTGCTTTTTAAACTCGCACACCTTTGTGCAATGTGGGATATACTTTTCATATTTCATTATCATTATGACATTATCAGCTAATAAATTTGTGGAAATATTATTGTGCCGAGCCCTTCGGGCACGGCACTGCTCGAGTTCGTTCGTTTAATTTTATACTTTTGACAAAACCATTTGTTAGCAAGTCCTAACTGTTAAGCACTTCGATTCGTGTTCAAAAAAATATGTGTAGTTTCTTTACAACCCAGGTCGCAATAAAAATATAGGTATGTGTAATTTTTTACTGCTCAAGTTCGTTTTTTTCGTACTGATGATTGACGCTGTAAGAATCTGAAATGCAATCATTTTTATTACCTAAATAAGAAAGTTTTATACGACAGCTACCATTTTGACAGGTAAATGTCAAGTTTTTTAAAGCTTTTTTTGTATCTGAGATTATAGCTGTAAGAGTCCGAAATTTAAAAAAAATTTCAGTAACTAAATAACAAAGTTCTATACAACAGCTGTCAAATTTTGACAGGTAAGCGTCAATTTTTTTTAACCTTTTTCGTAGCGAGGGCTATAGCTGTAAGAATCCTAAGTTCAAAAAATTTTCAGTTCATAAATAACAAAGTTTTATACGACAGCTGTCAGATTTTGACAGATAAGTGTCAATTTTTTTTTAGCTTTTTCGTAGCGATGATTATAGCTGTAAGAATCCTAAATTAAAATTTTTTTCAGTTCCTAAATAACAAAGTTCTATACGATGGCTGTCAAATTTTGACAGGTAAGTGTCAATTTTTTTTTAGCTTTTTCGTAGCGACGATTATAGCTGTAAAATCCTAAATTAAAAACTTTTTCAGTACCTAAATAACAAAGCTTTATACGATAGCTGTCAGATTTTGACAGGTAAGTTTCAATTTTTTTTTATCATTTTCGTAGCGAGAGTTATAGCTGTAAGAATCCTAAATTGAAACATTTTTCAGTTTCTAAATAACAAAGTTCTATACGACAGCTGTCATTTTGATAGGTAATTTTTAATTTCGGATTAAAACGGTATAATTCTACAAATGGTATACTTATATAACATTTCGATGAAAAGTTGTTTTTCGTACGAAAAACAATGAAAACCGTAAAAGAATCGTGTCAAATAGTAATTCTTACTTTTTTATAATTTGCACCCTTTATATTACCAGTAGGTATAGAACAATAGATTTGAAAAAAGTAGTATTTGAGATGACCTAAACGAATCTCCAAACCAAAAGTGTGTCAGATGCACAAAATTCGATTTATTAACGATCCAACATGACCCTACATTGATTTTAAAAAAATCAAAAAATTGACTTCCCAACTTTTGATCGCGTTCGCAAACAATAGTGTTTTGTAGCCGAACGTCGTCTACATGCAAAAAAAGTTTAAATCGATTAAAATGATTTTTGCCACCTTTATCGCGCTATAACGAAAAAAAACATATTTTTCAACTTTGACTTTAATAACTTTTTTCCGGTACACCCTGTATATTGTAAATTGTTCCCAGAACGTGCCCCGAGTATTTCTCTCTACGTCCAGAAAGTTTGAATCGTTTTGCTCTAACCGTTTCCGAAGAAAAAATTCGCGAATATCGAAATGTCGAACAACCTCCTACCACGTGGCGACGGATTATCAATGTCGGAACGCCATCTTTAAAATCGAGATTATAACTTTTTCTAAAACATTTTGGGCAAATATTTTGGTCAATAAAATTAGAAGAAGGTTGAAGGTAGATATTCCATCCAATTTAAAATCAGGAAATGTTCTTATAAGACTAGCAAGTCAAGCTCAAAACATTCATTTTTTGCCATTTTTGACAGCCGGATTTTTAGAATTATAATTTACATCAATATCAAGGCACTATCGTTAAAATAGAATGGTGTTAGAATTTGTGAATTGTGCCTGTTTCCGCACCCAAAAAAGGGACTTTTCTCAAATTTGCGAATATATTTTGATAAGTTTGGATATGTAGAGTTATTAAGAAGAAATCAACGCGTGTTTTTAGAGAAAAATAAAACGTTTTTGTTAAAAATTAAATTAGTTACAGTCGATATAGTAAAACGTCTGGTGAAGAAACCTATAAAAAAAATTATAAATTAATTTTTTTGAGCCACAAAATATGTTTTCCCAGGGCGCGCTTACTATGCAAACTAAAGCTTGTTTATCCATCGATATGGTGGATCAAGAAAAAATTCAAAAAGTTATATATTATAGACACTTGCAGAATTATTTAAGCAAACCAGTGCGACGCCAACAGAAATTACGGGAAAAAGTTCATAAGCTGCCGTTTTCTCCGTATTAAAGATAAAGAAACGAAAAAATATCCCTTAAATACAATTTGACGAGCTCTATCCGCTAAAGTATACAACGTTTCGATCAAAAGTCGTTTTCCGTACGAAAAAAAAAAAAACCGTGAAAAAATAAAGCCTATCTTTATGATTTCCACTTTCTTTCAATTTTCGGCAATTTCCATTCCAGTTAGGTATAGAACGATGTATTGGAAAAAGGTAGTTTTTGAGATGGCCTAAACGATTATACAAACCGAATGTCGATCGAATGCACCCAATTCGACTTATTAGCGATCCAAGAGGTACCATTTTCGACCAAATTTTGACTTTCAAAAAATCAAAAAAATTAGTTCCAATCTCTCGATCGCGCTCACAAACAATAGGGTTCTATAGCCCACGGTCGTCTATACGTCGAATAAGTTTAAATCGAAAAACCTCATTTTTACGGCCTGTATCGTGTGCCAACGAGATCCCGATATTTCTCGACTTTAAAAATTAATAACTTTTTTCCGGCACACCCTGTATATTCGAAATTTTTACACAACGTACCCCCACTATTCCTCTCTAAACTAAAAAAGTTTCAATCGTCCCACTCTAACCGTTTCCGAGAAAAAAAATCGCAAATATGAAAATGTCGAAACTGACGGCGGCGGCGGCGACAACGACAACAAACGCACATTATTTTCACCGAAGCGCCGTATAACATATCGCGGTTTAGCGCGATATGTAACTAGACTGGGTACATATCGCTAATCGTCAGCCGAGAGTGCATCTAATATTAGCACTAAAAAAAAATTACAATAAAAAAATACTTTTCTTTTTTCTTTTTCTATTTACTATTGCTTTTTTTGCCTCACCTTCCTGCGGAACGTGAAGGGAAAACATATCGCCAAATTGTCATTATAACAACTGACCAAAACTAGACAATGATGCAAAATTTTCGTTTTCTCGTATAGACGTCCCGTTTCCAATGCTGCGTCGCTCGATTCGCTACGACTTTTTGTTACGGAGATATATGATATTGATATTTATAGGTGCTCTTTAAACTCGCACACCTTTGTGCAATGTGGGATATAATTTCCATATTTGCTCTATAAAAATATGTAAATATTCAATCGATTAAAACATAAGCAAAAAATTATTCTTACATGGAAGCTATCAATTATCAGCTAATAAATTTGTAGAAATATTATTGTGCCGAGCCCTTCGGACACGGCACTGTTCTAGTTCGTTCATTTAATTATACGACAGCTGTCACTTTGACAGGTAAGTGTAATTTTTTTTGGCTTTTTCGTAGCGAGGATTATAGCTGTAAGAATTCGAAATTAAAAAATTTTCAGGTACCTAAATAAGAATGTTTTATACGATAGCTGTCAAATTTTGACAGGTAAGAGTCAGTTTTTTTTATCCTTTTCGTAGCGAGGGTTATAGCTATATAAATCATAAAGTGAAAAAATTTTCAGTATGTTAATAACAAAGTTTTATACGACAGCTGTCAAATTTTGGCCGGTAAGTGTAAATTTTTTTTTCAGTCTTTTCATAGCGAGGCTTATAGCTGTAAGAATCCGAAATTTAAAAAAAATCAGGTACCTAAATAAGAAAGTTTTATACGATAGCTGTCAAATTTTGACAGGTAAGTGTCAATTTTTTTTAGCTTTTTCGTAGCGAGGGTTATAGCTGTAAAATTCCTAAATTAAAAAAAATTTCAGTACGTTAATAACAAAGTTTTATACGACAGCTGTCAAATTTTGACAGGTAAGTGTCAATTCTTTTTTAGCTTTTTTGTAGCGAGGGTTATAGCTGTAAGAATCCGAAATTTAAAAAAAATTCAGCACCTAAATAACAAAGTTTTATACGACAACTGTCAAATTTCGACAGGTAAGTGTCAATTTTTTTTAGCTTTTTTGTCGTGAGGGTTATTGCAGTAAGAATCCTAAATTGAAAAATTTTTCGTTACCTAAATAACAAAGTTCTGTACGACAACTGTCAAATGTTGACAGGTAAGTGTCAATTTATTTCAAATTTTTTCGTAGCGAGGGTTAAAGCTGCCGTTTTTTCCGTATTAAAGATAAAGAAACGAAAACATATCTCTTAAATATAATTTGACGAGCTCTATCCGCTAAAGTTTACAACGTTTCGATCAAAAGTCGTTTTCCATACGAAAAAAAATAAAAACGGCGAAAAAATTACGCCTTACGCTGTGGTTTCCAGTTTCTTACAATTTTTGATAATTTCCATTCCAGTTAGGTATAGAACGATATATTGGAAAAAGGTAGTTTTTGAGATGGCCTAACCGATTATCCATACCGAATGTCGATAGGATGCACCCAATTCGACTTGTTAGCGATCCAAGAGGTACCATTTTTGACCAAATTTTGACTTTTAAAAAATAAAAAAAATTATTTCCAAGCTTTCGATCGCGCTCACAAACAATAGGCTTCTGTGGCCGACGGTCGTTCACGCGTCGAAAAAGTTTAAATCGAAAAAACTAATTTTTGTGGCCTGTATCAAATTTCAACGAGAATCCGATATTTTTCGACTTTAAAAATTAATAACTTTCTTCCGGTACACCCTGTATATTCGAAATTTTCACACAACGTACCCCCACTATTCCTCTCTAAACCCAAAACGTTTCAATCGTCCCGCTTTAGCAGTTTCCGAGAAAAAAAATCGCAAATGTGAAAATGTCGAAACTGACGACGGCCACGACGACGACGGCGACAACATACATACATTATTCTCACGAAGGCGCCTATATAGTGCAAAATTTTCTAGAGGCTGTCAGGGTTGTCATGATTCCGTGCGAAGGAGACGAATAACAACAACAATCGTCAGCCGGGAGTGCATCTAATATTAGTACTAGAATAAAATTTACAAAAATTTTACAATAAAAAAATGCTTTTCTTTTCTTTTTTTTGTTTACTATTGCTTTTTTTGCCTCACCTTCCTGCGGAACGTGAAGGGGAAACATATCGCCAAATTGTCATTATAACAACTCACCAAAACTAGACAATGGTGCAAAATTTCCGTCTACTCGTCGTATAGATAGGTAGTTTTCGGAGGCGGCACCGTATAGTGCTCGATGTCCCGTTTCCAATGCCGCCTCGCTCGGACTTTTCGTTACGGAGATATATAATATTAATATTTATAGGTGCTCTTTAAACTCGCACATCTTCGTGCAATGTGGGATATACTTTCCATATTTGCTCTATAAAAATATGTAAGTATCCCATCGATTAAAACATAAGCAAAAAATTATTCTTATAATGAAGCTATCAATTATCAGCTAATAAGTTTATAGAAATATTATTGTTCCGAGCCCTTCGGGCACGGCACTGTTCTGGTTCGATCGTTTAATTATACGACAGCTGTCACTTTGACAGGTAAGTGTAATTTTTTTTAGCCTTTTCGTAGCGAGGGTTATAGCTGTAAGAATTCGAAATTAAAAAATTTTCAGGTATCTAAATAAGAATGTTTTATACGATAGCTGTCAAATTTTGACGGGTAAGAGTCAGTTTTTTTATCCTTTTCGTAGCGAGGGTTATAGCTGTAAAAATCCTAAAATAAAAAATTTTTCAGTACGTAAAAAACAAAGTTTTATACGACAGCTCTCAAATTTTGGCAGGTAAGTGTCAATTTTTTTTTAGTCTTTTCATAGCGAGGGTTATAGCTGTAAGAATCCTAAATTGAAAAATTTTTCGTTTCCTAAATAACAAAGTTCTATACGACAACTGTCAAATTTTGACAGGTAAGTGTCAATTTATTTCAACTTTTTTCATAGCGAGGGTTAAAGCTGTAATAAAAGTAAATTAAAAAAATTTTCAGTACCAAAATAACATAGTTCTATACGACAGCTGTCAAATTATATATACTTAAATAGTTATTCTTATTTTTTATAATTTGCTACCATTTCTATGCTGTTTAGGTATAGAACAATATATTTGAAAAAAGTAGTATTTGAGATGACCTAAACGAATATCCAAACCAAATGTATATCGGACGCACCCAATTCGATTTATTAACGATCCAATATGACCCTACATTGATTTTAAAAAAATAAAAAAAATTACTTCCCAACTTTCGATCGCGTTCGCAAACAACAGTGTTTTGTAGCCCAACGTCGTCCACACGTCGAAAAAGTTTAAATCGATTAAAATGATTTTTGCCACCTGTATCGCCCTACAACGAAAAAAAACATATTTTTCAACTTTGACTTTAATAACTTTTTTCCGGTACACCCTGTATATTGGAAATTGTTTCCAGAACGTGCCCCGACTATTCCTCTCTACGTCCAGAAAGTTTGAATCGTTTTGCTCGAACCGTTTCCGAAGAAAAAATTCGAGAATATCGAAATGTCGAATAACCTCCTACCACGTGGCGACGGATTATCAATGTCGGAACGCCATCTTTAAAATCGAGATTCCAAGTATTTCTAAAACATTTTGGGCAAAAATATTGGTCAATAAAATTAGAAGAAGGTTGAAGGTAGATATTCCATCCAATTTAAAATCAGGAAATGTTCTTATTAGTCTAGCAAGTCAAGCTCAAAACACCCATTTTTTGCCATTTTTGACAGCCGGATTTGTAGAATTATAAAGGCACTCTCGTTAAAAGAGAATGGTGTTAGAATTTGTAAAAAATGTTTCCGCACCCAAAAAAGCGACTTTGCTCAAATTTGCGAATATATTTTGGTAAATTTGAACATGCAGGATTGTTAAGAAGAAATCAGCGCATGTTTTGAGAAAAAAATAAAACGGTTTTGTTAAAAATTGAATAAGCCTCAGTCGATATAGTAAAACGTCAGCTGAAAATGTCTCTTTATAAATCATAAATTAATTTTTTTGAGCCACAAATATGTTTTCCCAGGGCGCGCTTACTATGCAAACTAAAGCTTGTTTATCCGTCGATATGGTAGATCAAGAAAAAATTCAAAAAGTTATATATTATAGACACTTGCAGAATTATTTAAGCAAACCAGTGCGACGCCAACAGAAATTACGGGAAAAAGTTCATAAGCTGCCGTTTTTTCCATATTAAAGATAAAGAAACGAAAAAATATCTCTTAAATACAATTTTACGAGCTCTATCCGCTAAAGTATACAACGTTTCGATCAAAAGTCGTTTTCCGTACGAAAAAAAATAAAAACCGTGAAAAAATCAGGCCTAACTTTATGATTTCCACTTTTTTACAATTTTCGGCAATTTCCATTCCAGTTAGGTATGGAACGATATATTGGAATAAGGTAGAGTTTGAGATGGCCTAACCGATTATCCAAACCGCATGTCGATTGGATGCACCCAATTCGACTTATTAGCGATCCAAGAGGTACCATTTTTGACCAAATTTCGACTTTAAAAAAATCTAAAAAATTACTTCCAAATTTTCGATCGCGCTAACAAACAATATGCTTTTGTAGCCGACGGTCGTCTATACGTCGAAAAAGTTTAAATCGAAAAAACTCACTTTTACGACCTGTATCGAATTTCAACGAGAATCGGATATTATTCGCCTTTCAAAATTAATAACTTTTTTTCAGTACACCCTGTATATTCGAAATTTTTACATAGCGTACCCCCACTATTCCTCTCTAAACTGAAAAAGTTTCAAGCGTTCCACTCTAACCGTTTCCGAGAAAAAAAATCGCAAATGTGAAAATGTCGAAAGCCACGGCGGCGGCGGCGGCGACAACATACATACATTATTTTTACCGAAGCGCCGTATAACATATCGCGGTTTAGCGCGATATGTAATTACATCAGAAAACAGTACGTCACTGAAATTTTAAACATTGGGAAACTGCGCCCTGTCGTAAAAACCAAAAAAATCATTTTAACAAAAACGAAGATATAATATGTTTTCGTCCATTTATAAGTCAGTGACGTAGATATATACATATACAGGGAGAGAGAGATTGTGGTGGGTGAACCAGGTCATAGGTCAATAGGTCAGAATAAATGATAAAGCTCTATTTATATAGGTATTGTTTTGACTTTGCGTTTAAACAAAAACATGTTTGCCAAAAGTAAGATTTCATGGAAATCATTAGATTGTTTTGTATCATTAATTAAATTGGCTTATCATTATTTCGCAACATTCATTTTAAAATTTATATTTACGTTGTCAAGGCGTTCAAAACGATATTTTTTTAATCAAATTAATTTTACTAACTTATTTCGGTATTTTGAAAATAACAACTTTTAAGCCATTGAGGGGCTTACCTGTAATTATGATAGTTTTTCCATTCCAACCTCGACACCTTTGGGATGCAAGACTATTGTTAGGCCACTTTCCTTGATGCGGCAAACTAAAAGGAAATTGTAGGGCTGTGATTGTATGAGGATCAGTAGATGGATTAAAAATTGTTTTTTTTATATGGCAATTACAGGTTAAAATTTCAATAATTTAAAATCCATTAATGAAAACGAAAATTAAATTAAATAATATGCTTAATTTTATTATATTTCGTTTTCCGGTTTTTAGCCAATATGCTTTGTAGATTTTGGACATTTAAGTTAACCTAAAAATTTTACGAAAATTCACAGCAATGATTTTCCATATTTTTTAAATCTAATTAGTTATAGACATATCGAACATTTCCATGCCTAAAGACAGCCTATTTTAGGCACGAGTTACTCTATGGAGAGGAGTTTTTTCCAAATTTAGTATGTCTAACTGGAATATTAAAAGTATTAAGCCTTAAGTCCCTAATCGGTATATTAAAGCTTAACATTGATTTAAGTGTTGAGGAATCAACATGACAGTTTACCAATTTGTAAATCATAATAAGATCGAAAACCATCGGTCTTTCAGTAAGTGTCATTATTGAAAGAAATTTCCTAATAGGTTTATAATTGGTATTGACTATAGCTATGGCTGAATGCTTTCCAGCCTTTGCTGGTAAAAATATCGTATTGACGGTTACAAACAACAGATGAAAAATTAAGTTTACTAAATATAAACGCGTATTAAAGTATATAACAAATATAGTTGTTTCTTGGGTTTTCGGTGAAAATAGTGAATTAAATATAATAAAATAAAAACTACTTTTTACAAAATCATAGCTAATAATATTTTCCTAACACAGCACTAATAACTATTTAGTATAGAACAACAATATAATAGACAAATCTAACTAGTAATGATAATAAAGCAAAAGTTGTTTAAATTGGTTATATAAGAGATGGTTTTGTTGGAAATTTCAGTAATATTCTTTATTCAATTAATGGTAAAAATTTGCAATTTATAGGGTAAATAAATTGTAATAAATATTATTTAAATTTTATGTATCAGTTCTACAGTTTTTGGTGTTTTTATTTATTTTTAATATGATTCATTTCTTTTCTGTGCCGTTTTTTATAATTTATTTCATGGTCCAAAATTTCAACATTGTTAAAATTAAAGTTATATAATAGGTCTATAGCATGTTTTGATAAATCTGTGTGGGTTTGATTGCTATTTTTCATACTGCTTTTGTGTTCGTTTGTTCTGTTTTTGAGATATTTTCTGTTTATCCAATATATATTTAGTGATTCGGATACAATGATTAGTAAAGACCATGGTATAATTTTATTATGCTTAAATAGGGGTAAAATATCGGAAACTCCGTAAAACAGGGCATAATTCAAACTCTTTATCACAGAGCATCTAACGTTTGCAAAAATCCGGAAGACCTAAATATTGAAATTTCAAACATTAAAAAAGATTTGAAACAAAATGATTATCCTGAAACCTTTGTAACTAATACCATTTCAAAACTTAAAAATCGCGAATAAAAAACTAATACAGAAACGAAAGAGGTTCAAGCATTTTTTACAATACCTTATGTCAAGGTGATTTCTGAAAAGATTAAAAGAATAACCAAAAACTATGATATGAAAACAGCCTTCAAATCCGGAAATACGCTTAGAAGCTTTCTTACAAAAGTAAAACCCCTCAGTAATGAAAATACAAAAAATTGTATTTATCAAATCCCTTGCGAGTGTGGTGAATCGTACATTGGAGAAACTAAAAGACCTCTTCCTGTACGAGTTAAAGAACATCTGAAACATACTCAAAGAGGTGAAACTTCGAGATCAGGTATAGCTAGGCTCGGTATAGCAAAACATGTATGGACCAACCAACATAATATACAGTGGTCAGAAGCCAAGGTTTTGGACACAGAACAGCACTGGAGAAAACGAAAATTCAACGAAGCAGCTTTCATGAATCAAAATACACATATATTTAGTAAACCAAGCATAGATATCCCCAATATCTGGAAGCCTCTTCTTGTCCGAAGCCAACAGCTCAAACTTCACACTCCAATAAGCACGTAGGCGGAGTCATCAAGCTTCATTGCACATGGATAGTATTTAAGACAATAGCCTTAGAATTATAATTTAGTTTACACTTGAAAACGGTTAGAGATACTAACTAACCGAAACGTTGTGTTAAGTAACAAAATAAAGACAATGGATGTCCGACAAGGTAATTTTTTTTATATTACTTCATTGTCTACCACTTTCAAAAAAAATATCGGATATTTCGTATTTAGTATGAAGTAGTTATAGTTTTTGATACATAATTTTAATTTATTATCTAACTAGGGCCTAGGCCACACAAACAAGTTGTATTTAGGCCCGGACCTGTCTATTTTCCCATTCGTCTAATGATAATGTTGCAGTGCGCATATCTAATCGTGTGTAGCTCTGTTTACATGCGCGAGGTCATAAATTTTCCACTTTCGTGATTATTGTTTACTTATCTAAAGGTAAATGTCTATAATCCCGACTTCTTAAATATATATATATCAAAAATTTTAAAAATATTTTTGCGTTTTGGGACAGGTGGTCGGGCTACAAAAATGCAAAACACCCAATTACTTCGTTTGCATTCTCAGTCTTTGCGTTACATAAAATAACTGTAAGTTTTTGTTCTTGCGAATAAGTAATTTCAAATATCAGCAGAATTTTACCGTATCTACGCTTACCTGAAAAATTCAGCCAAAATAGAAAAAAAAACGATAAACATCGCGGTGCTTCGCTATCGTAACGTAGACGGGGAATGCCACGAGATTGAAATGAGAAAAAATCGCGCTCTAACAGAAGTTATGATCGATCTCTTTTTAACTCGCATCAAGTCAATTTTATATTCATTTCTTTAAATTAAAAACAGGCTTGCATTAAGGTTATTTAAAATGTAAGTTCCTTAGCTTTTAAAGCTGTATCGATATTTCAGAAGTAATTTATTTGTCAAAAGTTAATGTCTCATGATAAAACACGTAGCGCTTCTTTTAAATATAACCACAAAAATCCTTGCCACACCCTACGCCGCTGGTGTTAGTTGACAGAGCGCTCGGAAGCTTTGAGCCATTGCAATGTCGCGCGGGGTTGGAATATTACCGCTCTCTCGCTCTCTTCAGTCTTTGTTTCACACGTACGAATGTTTGATGCAAACAAACAGGCTATTCATGAATACATAATCCGTATACAAAATATCCTCATTCCGTCAAGTACTTTTTGAGCTTTTGTGACAGACCGACGAAAATGGAAAGCCTTGTAACAACCACTTCGTGCTTCTTACAACTGATTTTAGTAATTTCATAAAAATTTTATTACTTATAAAATTTCAAGAATTTATATCAGGTATTGTGATCAAATTTCCTATTACGCCCCTGGCGAATCACGTTGGTCCCGAAGTACCTTTGAACAAATAGGCTTTGTGTAGGCAACTTTATATACGCATCATCAGTCTTATGCCTTTCGATGAGATTATTGATCTTTTCTGATTCAGTAGGTTATTAGGTTTTATTCGGCACGTTTATGCTGTTAAAATAATTATGCAAATGGGGCTAATTTTATGATTTTCCGGTTTAAATTTCCATCTAATTTGCTTTCCATACGTCATAGTTCATCGAAGGTCATGTGATTTGAGTTTGATTTTGTATTGGAGACAATCTGTCATTTTTTGTAGGTTCGAGTCAATAAAAGTGAGTGCGGAAGGTCAAATCGGCCCTTATCATTCCTGTTGCCTGCCCAGCAGTGAAGGCGAAAGTGAAAGAATTAATTAATGGCAAACTAAGAGGCATTTCATGCCGCAGGGGTTCCTGGATCAATAGTTTTTGTCAAGTATATTCTATTCTAGTCTTCAATGGCGTTTAATTTCATCTTCGAGGGCTGAGAAGAAACCGAATAACAGGTTTCAAATCACGTTCAAATCAAGTTCAAGATCAACTTTATTTCGAAGTTTAGCTCACAATCGTGATGCTTTAATTTCAATTTCCAATTTTACCCATATTTCTATGAATTTCACATTCAATTATCAATCTCCAGTTTAATTGCAGATGCCAATATAATTTTTTTACGTTTAACCTTCAGTCTGAAGCATGGTTTTAGAATTTCACTATCGAACTGAGGTTCATATGCAAATTTGAGTGCCATGTGGCCTCTTAAACCTCAAAATCAATGTCTCAAATCCCAACTGGAAATTCTTTTGCAACATATGCTGATGCAAGTGTAACTTTTCATTATGTATACAGATTTCCAGATATACCAAAATCTAAATTTCATCCTCAATCTTCAAAATTACATCTCCGCTTAAAACTTCAATTCAAAGATTAAGTCTCCACTTTAGCATCAACGCTTTAGCTTACTTTCTACATTTGTTACCTGGGAGCCCAATGTTGTCAGGGAGGAGTTAGAGTTTATATGGTCTGTCCGGAGCTGCTGTTCGAAGCCTATTCCAGAAGCCATTAGTGGTTTAGCCACTGTCCTGCTCCTACCTGAGGTTTTTGTGGAATTCCAGTTGCTTGCCGTGTGGTGTGACCGTGGAACTGCTACAGAGGGTCCCTACAGTGGAAAGTTAAGCACCCTGACATCGGATTTTATAAAAGATGAGTATTTTCCCTCAATATTAGCTTGTTGCTTTTTTGGTGATATTTCTGAACATTTTTTTTGATTAACTATTTTAATTTTTATATAACCTTGGCTATCTATTTTTGCTTGTTCCCTTTTAAAATGCTAACCCCGTTTTAAATGCCATTTAGCTAGAGTATTGCCAAGAGGTGATAAAACCCTGAGTAAATACTCATACTTCTTATTTTCTATTATAGATAATGTTACAAAGTTAACCAAGACTCGAGAGAGAAGGTAACTTTAATTTAGTACTTTCACTTTGATCATTCAATCGCGCTGGCAGTTTTAATTTGTTGTGGCGTAAATATTAACTTCAGTTTGTCATACTGTAGTAAACGTCACTTGTGGAAATTGCAATATCTCTCTTTCTTTCTTTCTAAATTAGGTACTGTATCGCTCGTGCATAAAGAACTCTACGCTTTAATGTACTTTATTTGATAATATACTTTTTGGTATTTAACTTGCTATACCTATCTCTATTCCTGCTTTCTAAAACTTTGTATTTTTTGTGCACAAAGGCTCTAAGCTTTAATGTAACTCAATTTCTAATATACTTGATAGTATTTCCCTTGCAATACTTCTCTTTCTAGCTTACTGTGCTATCTATGCATTAAAGACTCTGATTTCTAATGTAATTTTTATTTTTAATATACTTCATAGTATTAACATTAACATTGAATTTTAACAACAAATTTCACCTGAGAGATTTGAGCTTGTGCATCCCAGTTTATTAACTTGATAGAATCCTTAAATCTGTCACAAATTGTAAATAGTCCAACACGTATTACATTTACAAGTGCAATTCTAATTGATTTAATTTTCACCACTAATTTGGAACTGATTAGTGATGTCCAGGTTCTGTCGGTGTACAATTTATCCGATCATGATCTAACTAAATGCAGTCTCAAACTAACTTGTGCAAATGAAACACCAAATTTCAAAATTATTAGGGATTTTAAACACTTTGACGGTGATGCTTTTACCACGAATTTACATGCCGCGTCTCTCGATCATGTTTTTCTGCTTGAAAATATTAATGAAAAAATTGAATTTCTAAACAATTCTCTATTACATCTGTTCGATATTCACGCCCCTTTAAGAAAAATTCGTACAACTAAGACATATGCCCCATGGTTAACAGATAATATACGTTTCCTAATGTGCCTGAGAAATAAGGCATATTCAAAATGGCGCAAAACAAAAAATGCCGCTCATCATGGTTACTACAAATCTCTCAGGAATTACACAACCCTGGCTTGCCGTAAAGAAAAAAAAGCATATTTTTTACAAAAAGCATCCACTATTCTGCCGTGCTTAGCGAAAACGCGGCATCTTCAAATTTTAAAAAAAAATGTGATATTGGTATCTCCGTTAATGTTATTTGAAACTCTATCATTATAATAAGCTAAAACGCCGCAAACATTCCCAGAAATTAATATGCTGGTTATTATTTGGCGGTATCTGAAACAAATTTCCATTCACACATAGGAATAACGCGGCATAGCTTGCTAGCTTAGGAAAACCGTGGCAAATCAGCAGACGATGCGGCGTTTCTCTTAAGCATAGATCATTTGCCGCGTTTATGCTAAGCGTAGACTACTTTTGTTTGTACGGCGTGCGTGCTGTCGCTGTTATTTTAGTCAACTGTTAATTTATATAAGTAAGTGTGTGTTGTGTTAGTTTGTATTTAATTACTTCTGAGCAAAAAGTTAAAACTTAGTCTTTCTTTTCGAGTTTTCAAGTTCATTGTTGCGTTATAATTGTTAGTGTATAGCTGTTTAATACGTTAGTGTAACGCAGTACTGCATTTTTCGTAATCACTTTATCACCATATCAATCAATTAGTTTTTGGAAAAACGCAGCATCTTCCATAATTTGTGATCTAATGATTATTTTCATTTTGTTTTGTCAAAATATGAATTCCCCGGAAAATTTTATAAATGTGCAGTATCTATTGCCCGATTCTAAACTTACAACGGCTACGAGATTAAACAAAACCTGCATTTCCTCCGTTCAGCCATTTTCTCACATACGGCGTTTTGCTTAAGGTGGGCAGAATTGGTATCAATAAAATTTGGAATGATCTCAGAATGCTCAATATCAAAAACAAGAATAATGCTATTCCTCCTTCCCTTGCCAAGCCGAATGAAATCAATAATTATTACATAAATGGCATTACTAAAGTAAAATCCAATCCTACTAAAATATACTGGTATGGTAATAATCGGAAACCTGGGGTTGATGTATTTAATTTTCAGTTAGTTGATAATGATGCGGATGATGGCCTCGTACTGGTTACGGGAAAACATCTGAACGTGGTGTGCGACAGAATGCAACTGGCCTGCAGGATAGTAGAAAGGTGGTGTAGAGAGAACGGACTTTCTGTCAACCCAGGTAAGACTGAGATGATTCTCTTTACAAAAAGGAAGAAAACAGACGAGTTCAGAACGCCACAGCTTTACGGAAAATCCCTAGACTGGGTGCAGAAGGTTAAGTACTTAGGAATTATTCTAGATAACAAGCTCACATGGACGGCGCACGTGGACCACGTAGTGAAAAAGTCTACGGCGACCTTCTTTCAGCTTAAACGAGCGGTGGGAGCTAGTTGGGGTCTTATTACCCGCATTATGCACTGGCTCTTCACAGCAGTCATTAGACCGAGAGTCGCCTACGGCTCGATAGTCTGGTGGCCCGCGGTAGAAAAAACCACTGCTAAAGCAAAACTTTCAAAAGTGCAGAGATTGGCTGGCCTCGGTATAACCGGAGCCATGAGGACGACCCCTACAGCCGCGCTTGAAATTCTACTTGGGCTGCCTGGGCTCCCACTCTGGATACAGAAGGAGGCAATGGCGGCCTACATGAGAATGAGATGCACTGACTGTTGGAAAGGTATTGGAGACGTAGGACATACGAGGATAGCCCGACTAGCGGAAGCAGATGTTCCGATACTGAACCTCGCAGCGACCCTGACAGAGGACCCGTTAAGGTTGAACAGGAAGTACTCCCTCACGATCCCTACCAAGGAACAATGGGAGAGAAAAGAGGTTCTATTCCCAGAGGATTTCCTGATATGCTACACCGATGGGTCGCGCATGGCCGGAACGGAATCCTCGGGAGCCGGAGTATATATTGAAAAGACTGACACCCGAGAGAGCTACCCACTAGGACGGCTTGCAACAGTCTTTCAAGCAGAGGTGTTTGCCATCTTAATGACGGCCAGCATGGCAGAGGTCAGGGACTGCGAAGAGCGTGCGGTATATGTATACTCCGACAGCCAAGCTGCCCTAAAAGCCATCTGTAAACCAAGAGTCACAACCAACCTCGTCAGCCAATGCGTCGATGCACTGGAGAGACTCTCGAGGAGGAAAAAGGTAAATCTGGTTTGGGTCCCCGGACACCAAGGGGTTCAGGGTAACGAGATGGCAGATGAACTCGCCAGACGTGGAGCTGAGACCCCATTCCTTGGACCAGAACCGGCTATAGGAATAACAAAAAAGCAGGTAGGATCTGCACTCAATGAGTGGGCTGAACGCCGCTCTAAGGAGCAATGGCGGACGATCCAAGAGTGCAGACAAGCTAAGGACTTTATAGCTTGGCCGAGCAAGGCTAAGCTAGATTGGATTCTAAATAGAAGACGATGTGTCCTTGATTGGGATACTGACAGGACACTGCAAGCTGAGGAAGCACCTAGCACTGATTGGTGTCGAATACGACCCAATCTGTGCCGGATGCCTGGAGGAGGAAGAGACCCCGCTGCATTTCCTGGGTACCTGCGAGGCCCTGGGAAGACTCAAACACCAGGTCCTGGGATCAGCGGCTTTCCAGAAGGAAGAAATCACGGCCCTGGCCTGGAGCGACATACTCAACTTCATAAAGAGGTCGGGACGCTTTGGCGGGGGCCAAGGTGGTTAGTGTGATTGGGGGAAGACTCTGGGGTAGGCAAAAAGTATCGCGGTTGGTCTACTTGTCAGGTTTTCGGAACCTCCCCTCAATTACTACTACTACTACTAGTGGATAATGATGAGGTGGAGAAGATACTGTCTTCTATAAAGTCTACCGTCACGGGGGATGATGGGTTGAATATTAATTTGTTGTTATTGGCGGCTCCTGATTTAATACCTTTTATCACTCACATTGTCAACTGCTCTCTGGAGAAGGGTGTATTCCCGAACAGCTGGAAGCATGCAATTGTTACACTCCTACCGAAAACTCCAAACCCCACTGAATTTAAAGATTTGAGACCGGTTAGTGTACTTCCTACTTTATCCAAGGTTCTGGAAAGAATTATGGAGACGCGGTTGCGCGGCCATGTAGAAAGATTTTCAATTTTACCGGAATTCCAATCTGGTTTCAGGCCAAAACATGGTTGCGAGACTGCCCTCCTGGAGGTCACCGATGATATTTTAAGGGGTATAGATCAGGGTCGTCTTGCTGTATTAACGCTGATTGACTTATCCAAAGCCTTTGACACTATAAGTCATCAGATGCTATGTTCCATATTAATATTCATAAGTGTTGGTAATGAAGGTTTAAAATTACTACAAAGCTTTTTAAACGGTCAGTCGGTCCGTGTTGCGGGTATTAGTTCGGTGTCTCTGCCTGTATCATGTGGTGACCCTCAAGGTTCTATTTTGGGTCCCCTCTTGTTTTCAATTTATACGTTACAGCTTATCAATCAGATCAAATATTGTAAGGTACACCTATACGCGGACGATACGCAGATCTATCTAATTTTCGAACCTGGCCAAACCGACATTTCACTGCAAAGAATAAATGATGATCTATCCAGATTGGTCTCAGAGGCTTATGATCATTCATTGTTAATTAACTCAAATAAAAGCTCGGTTATGGTGTTTGGTCCTACTAGGAAATGAGAAAGTCTCTTACCCTTTATTAAAGTTAAAATAAATAACGTCGAACTGCCAATAGTCGATAGCTGCCGAAATTTGGGTCTTACGATAGATTTTAATTTAAAATACAGTTCCCATGCCACATTAGATAAACGACGTATTCAAGTTCTGCAAAATTCGTGTCTTCGCTTAATATTTGGTATCCGTCGAAGAAACCATGTTTCGCATAAACTAAAAGATCTTCGCTGGCTAAATATGGGTAACAGACGTTTACTACACGCAGCTTGTTTATTTCATGGGGTGGTTCTAACCAAATCCCCTTCCTATTTGACCAAAAAAATAAAAGTGAGATCAGACGTTCATGCTGTAAATGTTAGATTTGGAAATCGACTTACACCCCCCGCCCATAGAACTGAACAATTTAAAAAATCATTCTCTTATCAAATTTCAAGAGTTTATAATGAAATTCCTGAAATATTTAAATCGAAAAACCCCAGGAAATTTAAATTTACTTACAAGAATTTTTTGTTAAGCCATCAGTAAATAATGAATTATTTTTTATTTTTTTTTTATTTTTTCTCTTTTATAAATGATATACGAATACATTGATTTATGCCCCACCAACATTTAACCAATATTTATCGAACATTTAAGGTTATTTATGGTTGTTAATTTATATTTATCTGCACGGAAAAAAGTAGCTGATTTCTGTCTCTACCAGTTTTCTTTATTTATTTTTTTTTGTTTCTTCTCTTTAGGTGTAGTGAGTTGCTTAAGGTAAAGAACAGGGGGAGCGGATTACCTTTTGGTTTTCACTCCCAGCTGACCTTCGGCATTTTTCATTTCGGATATACTTTTTTTTCTTTTTGTGTTCTCGCGTGCTTTATCATTATTTTTTTGCTATGTATTATCTCGAAATGAAAATAAAGACCTTATTTATTAATTCATTTATTTATTTAAATAGATTTTAATTTTCTAGTACACTTGATCACATTTAAAATTTTATCGGGTGTTTCACCTCCCTCCTATGAACTTGGTGACCATGAGTTAAGATAAACTGTTTATTGAAACCGTGCCTAAGAGCTTTGAGCTTTTTACTATTTTGATTCATGGTATGCGCCAATCTATTCAATTCTTATGAAAATTTTCCCCACCCCTCAGGAAGCTTTTGAGCATAAATTTTACTTAATAGCTTTTACTTTTAATTTATTTTAATTTAAGGTATGCTTTGTACTATCTAATTTGCATAGGGTCTAGTCACATATTTTTTCGACTGAGCTTTAGAGATTAAATTAGCATTTACTTCTTGTAAAGTACCTAATGGCTTTAAGCTTTAAATTATTTTAGTGTATGGTATGCTTATTTGTATTTAACCTACGTAGGGTAGTTGCCCCTTTGTTTTAGTGATGCTTTTCTAAGTACCTATATATAGATATCAATTTATATTTACTATTTTAAAAAAAAATTGCCTATTTTTAATAGAATTTATTTATCACACGAATTTTATTGTGTTTTAATTAGGTACTACGGATACAGTGAATATTGGTCTCTCCTAATTCTGTATTCTTTCTCTATCTATCTACTTTTTCTTTATCGAGATCTTCTCTCGATTGGCGCCCAAAATAAAAATCTGGAAAATAAAATAAAATATAAGAACCTCACGACCTTTGGCTCTCTAAACGAATCAAACTGATTTCCTGGAACACCAAAGTAACTTGAAAACTCATTAAATAAAAAAAAATAAACATCAATAACTTTTAAAGTTACAGCCTATTATTCGTGCGGTCTGTGGGAACCCTATACGTCCTATTTAAAATATTTTTTTTTGCGTGAGGAAAGTAGGAAATAAAAGTCTGTCAAACTTGACCATATTCCTGTAGGTATCCACGTTCATATTAGTGTAGGTATCTATACTAAATTCATCTTAAACACAAATCGCGTCAAAACAAATCCACGCCGCCAGTGCATGATCAACCTACCCCGATCTGTTAGACGTACATCTAGTGCTGCCTGCGCGATTGTCTTCCTAAAACCGCTTGCCCAATAGCGGGATTGCATTTCAAAATCACGCGCGAGGCACGCGCTGATCATGTGTCGGACATTGGTTTACAATATCTTTTCTTTGGGAGGCATTTAGTATAGTTAAAACTAATTACATTTCAAAACACAAAACAAAAATAATCACTACTGAGAAGTTTAGGGTTATAAGTTATCACTAAATACCCTGATTAAGTTCCTCCTAAACTTAAACAAATGCAATAAAAAATATATAAATGCATACTTAAAAAAATACCAGTACACACAAAGTAAAATGATTTATAATAATATTAATATTGTGTTTTTAATACAAATATTTCTTTTACCGATAGTTTTGGTTTTAACAAAGAGTGACGTTACATTTCATAATGTAGAATTTAGAGGATATATTAATTTCCATACATTACAATTTATCAAATACATTAGAAAATCGGACAGTTTGAGAGAATACGTTCCTAGAGAATCCTACGATGATTTGGAGTTTCGAGACCAAGACATTCCAATTTTAAGAGAGAACTCTATAAGTGATATTCACATTTTAAAGAAACTCACAATAGCAAGTTGTAAATTAAAGGAAATCCGACCTGAAGCTTTTAGAAATTTGACTATACTTAGTACACTATATATTAATGGAAACAATGTGGAAGAAATAAAAAGTGGTGTTTTTAACAATTTACCATTACTGAAAGTGCTGGATTTAAGCAAAAATAAAATCAAACATATAGAAGCGACTGCGTTGGATTTGCCCCATATTCAAATAATATATTTAGGTTTCAATCTCATCGCAAGTTGGAATACAAGGTATTTTTTTATATTAGTTTAGATAGCTCTGGTTTTAAAACAGTATTTACAATATATACTTTACTTTAAAGATTTGGGCGCGTCCGAGGGTGCATCCTATTTTTAAAATGGGTATAAATTTGAAGGATTTAAAAAAAGTAATTGCGACTGATGACAAATTGTTTTTTTAACTCCTTTCTTACAGCTCTGTAGTTCGGAAATTACATTATGGATTTTAATGCGGTTTGCAGAGGTTGAAAGATTGCTTCTTGTAGATTAATAATGCGGTTTTCCTCTGACGTAACCAATGCATTTAAATATTATGCAGGGTGGAAAAGAAACCCGTGCCAAACCCTAACCAAAAAATAACATAAGTTAATATTCGGGACAGTTTTAGTATTTTTTTATTATATGCCGTAGGACAAGAATTATCCTATTTAAAAAAACGCAGCTGTTTTTTACATAACTGAAGATATCAGCCCGTTGATTTCAGGCACGTGTATAGGGGGGGTACCGGGGGACAGTGCCCCCCCCCCCAAATGTGTAGTGTAATTAATTAATGCCTCAACTTTTAAGCCTGAAATATTAATTTTTCAATGTATTCGGAGGAATATTTTAAGCCGAAAATTGTTTGTGTTATTTTGCCAGTATGGTGCACAGAGATAATTTCCGCTGTTTAATTAAAAAAAAATCTATAGTACGCCATGGTTTTTTTCAATTCGAAGATTTTTTAATTTATTAATTAAAACTATAGAAAAGTCATATTTTGAGTTTTTTTTGTCAAGATAACTGTTTTCGATAATTATGAAAATAAATGGACTTAAATATAAAAAAAATATATTAAAATAAAAATAAATTCTGATTTCCGCCAGTGGCGTTTTTATTGTAAAAAAATTTAACACAAAAAAGCCTTCTCGTAAACTTGCGTTTCTGTAGTTTTATGAATTTCATTTTCATAAAATCATTAGAAGCTGAAATACAAAAAGGAGAGACCTTTATTCTTAGTTAAAACCAAATGTTTCTTTTGGCTGAAAAATTAGTAAATAACATTTAACAATCTCTTGATAAATGCGCATAGCCGCTCTTGAATTACCTTAGTCTATTCCATTCCATTTTCTAATAATAGTTAAAAATTTTAGAGCCCTAAAGACGCCTAAAAGTTATACCGGCTATCAATTTTATTTAAAGAATAATTGTTCTTCCTTTCATGGAACTCTAACTTTCTTTGTCACATAAATATCATATTGCATAATTTTATATTTTCTCGTTTTCATTGAATACAGTTAATATAACATACAAATAACATAACATAACAATAGATATATATAAAATTCAGATGGAAAAAAAGTGCCGTACTAATTTTTTTTTTTAATTATACCCCGGTCTTAAGCTCTGTTTACGGTACTGGCAAAATGACACAAACAATTCTTAGCTTAAAATATTCCTCTGTATCTATTAAAAATTGTCACTAAGTTTCAACGTTATACAAATCTGCGTCTTGTAGTTATTTAGGAAATATTTTTTTTCAAATATGTCTACACCCAGTATAATAAAATAAAGCCGTCTAGGACTTGTGTTTATATAAACTTTTTGTCTAATAATTATTTAACGAATAACACCTTCAATTTTGGCAATAACATACTTAATTAACACCCTATATATATTATAATATGTATTATAAAAAATAACTTATTATGTGGGAGTACCCCACTCAGTAAAAAATTCTATCAACTTGCCTGGTTGATTTTTAAGCAGTTTTTTTTCTTAAAAAATAAAAATAATAAATGACCCTAAGGTATGTACCGGGTGTCCCCAATTACAAACAGTATACAATAAAATTAGGATAATTGAGTTTAAAATTCAACATTCAAATTAAAAAAGTTTGAACTAAGATATTTAAGCTATAAAAGGTTAATACTTTTCCGTAAAAACACTGTTCTTAAGCTTTAGTCAATCTTTCAAGACGGTGTGCTGCCACCAGCAGTTGTATTTGTGAGTTTGGCGCCCAGCCACCCCAGTACCCCCTAGTACCGCCACTGTTTCTAAGAATATTAAATACTATAATTTAACAAAAATAATAATTAATAACTAAATGAAAAGAAGAGTCGGTTGTACGGCGCATTTTAACAAATGAAACATTCTTTTGTGTATTCAGCGTAATTTATTTAATGTCGCCTAGCGCTTTCGGCCCATTATGAGGCCATCATCAGGGCTTAGGTTCTAAAAGAAAAACACAAACAAGAGTAAAAAACAGCAGGAACAAACTACGTGAGAATATTTACTCGTCAAATTATGTCCAGGAGAAAGATATTGGAAAATTTCTAAACAAATTTTCTTGGTAAAGGTTTCAAATTATAAACAACACCTGACTGACATTTGACACATGGACACAAAGTGGTAAGGGACATTTCAGATAAAAATTAGTTACTATACACAAAATGGCGAATAATAGAAAACAGAAAGGTGGTATAAAAACTTTAAGAATAATAATGAATAAAATTGAATAAAAAGGTAGTTAACTCCGTCAATTGTTTAAACAATAATAATTTAAACAGCATTATTAAATTTATGATATCTGTATTCTGCAAAACCATCCTGTTGCTAATAAAATTGGAGGAGTCAAAAGTCCACAAACGTAGGTCTTAACCTTAGTAAATAATAAATTCTTATCGCTGAAAGAGTCTAAAAATTGGATTTCGGTTGTTAGTTTCATTGAGTCTTAAATTCAGACAGAAATCTGGATAGTTAATTGAATGTCTATAGATTTTAAGGTCCTCGAGGTAGTACAACTCTCTAAAGTTTTTATGACCAAATTGATGTAAAATGCTGTTAGAAGATGGTGAGAAACTATGATTATTAAATTTGAGGTGCTGTCCAAATACAGACGTTCCTGGTCGGTTGACATGTTCTTTTATTCTTGTTCCGAGTTTTCTTACGGTTTTTCCAATGTATAGAGCTGGGCAACTACCACATGATAATTTGTAAACTCCGCTTTTGTCAAGATGTGAAACGCTTTCTTTATTTCTGACTAAATGAGACTGAAGATTGTTTTTTGTTTTAACGAAGATTGTTGTATCTTTTACATTATTATTAATTACTTTGGCTATCTGAGTAGAAATTGGACCTTTGTAAGATAAAGCAATATATTTATTGTGTAAGATATTTTTGAGGAGGGTTAATTGCAGTTTGTTGATCTTTTATTTTTGGTCCTATCAACAATTTCATGTGAATAGCCGTTGTTAGTTGCTATTTGTTTAATGGTATTCAATTATTTTTGTATTTGCAGAGTAAGTCCTGGCACATATCAATATAAGTTATTGTAGTTTTAATAAATTTGGGTAATGGGTTATTGTCTAAAATTTATGACAACAAATACATGACAACTACACAGTTACCCTTATCAGCTTTGGAAATCATTAGTCCTTCAGAGTTGACCTTATCTTATAGTTCCCGGTAACAAATCCAATGTTGATCAAATCCTCAATTTTCTCAACAAATTACATAATCACATTCAATTTACAGTTGAAATATAAGAAAATAATAGTATTAACTTCTTAGACCTAAATATTCACAAATTAAACAGCAAATTACATTTTCAAATATACAGAAAAGGTACAAAAACTGATCACATGATTCCTTCTAACTCAAACCATCCCCTTAATTACAAAATGGCTGCCCTTAACTTCCATATCAACAGATCACTTAACGTCCCTATGTCACAGATTGACCCTAACGAAGAATTGAATACCATTAAACAAATAGCAATTAACAACGGCTATTCACATGAAATTGTTGATAGGACCAAAAATAAAAGATCATCAAACTGCATTTCTGTGGCTGGAAGTCAAAAGGGCACAACTCGATTTTTGGCAATAATGAGATAACTACACCAGTAGACTCAGAAACTAGACTTCTATCAAATAGCAAAAGGATATATCTCAATATCTTTAAATAAGGCAGATTTTTAAATACAAAAGGGGTTAAGTCGTACATTTTAAAAAAAATTCTTCCAATATAAGGGCACGAATCGACATACATTTCATTAAAGCTACAAATAGCTCTGACAGAAGGTCATACATCGGATTACTACTAATCAATCTTGCTTTTACAGGCTAACAAAAGGGACTATCTCATTATAGTCAAATTAATATTTCATGGCATAACTCAAGTTATACCGTTTTGTCGGTTTTATATATATTAAACAGGGCTATACTTATCTCGAGTTATTCCCTTAGGACGGCGTGAGTATGCGTTACTTCTTATCGAAACAGTACGACCCCTGGTCTTTTTTCACAGTTACTTTTTAGTTCTTGTTTGGACTTCGCAGGAGAAAGGTTGATGCTTGCCATTTATTTTAACTCTTGCAAACATGATGCGTCGAACTCAGTTAATTTTAAACGCAAAAAAAAACTGAAAAAAAAACACCAGAAAACTCATACCCAGTTTTTATGAAAATATACTCTCAGATGATAGATAATTTAAACTTGAAATTTAAAAAGCCACCTAACGATACCTGCCGAACATGTAACGAATTAAAAATAAAAATTGATTGCTCAAAAGATCAAACAGCAAACGATTAGTTAAAAAAATAACTTGACAAACATCAGGCTGAAGCTGAAATGGCGTATAATGCTAAACAATCAGAGGGGGCACTGTCTAAAGAAAATTTAAATTTAAAAGTATTAGTTTTTGATCTGCAACAGCTATTGCCGACTCCCTACCTCACTACAGGGACCGTTTTTTATAAGAGGCCTCGAGTCTTTACAAGTTCCTAAATAATCTGGATAAGTCTATAAGTTATGTAATTTTCTATAGCGATACATGTGGAGGACAAAATAAGAATTCTTATGTAACCACCATGTTTACATATATTTTATCAATGCACAAAAATTTAAAAACCATAGATCATAAATTTTTGGTACCGGGTCACACTCATATGGAGTGTGACTCAGATCATGCCCGAATAGAGCCCAATTCACGTACCTAGCGATTGGCTAAATTTAGTTCAAATGGCAGGTCAGAAGTTCAATGTAAAATCTAAAAACGAACAAAGTAGATTAACAGTTATAGAAATGACAAAAAAATATTTTTTACAGTTTTCACAACTCCTTAAAGGCCCTCTTATTTCTAAAAAAAGGACAAAGGAGAACAAAAAACTAGTGTGGAGAGCACAAAAATGGATTCGATTTGGCATTGTAAAGTTTAAACAATCTTTATTAGAAAATAATGAGTTTCAAACCGTAAACTTTAGACGAAGAAATTCAAATATTTTAGAATCCGATATAGTCCTAAGTACATCTTATCAAGCTGAGAGACCGATAAACCAAAAGAAAAAAAAAATAGATTTGTTAGAACTTCTTCCATTAATTGACGATGGAGCTCGAGATTTTTATTTAAACTTAAAAGTTGCCTCAGATAAATTAAATAATAATGACACTGATCCAGATATAGACCGAGAACTTAGTGATGCAGAATTTTAAATATGTTTTTAAATATGTAAAAATATTGTTCTCATTCTATAAGCAAAAATTACCTGTGTTTATTATTATGTTAGAAATTTGGTTAAAACGTTTTTTTTTTTATAAAAAATTCGAAAATTAATAAAATTACCAAATTATTGTATCTTTAACTTCAAATATACCAAAATGGTTTAACTAAACTGTATTATTTTTATTTGACAAAAAGTTATAAGTACATATATGACCTTTTTACTGTTTCACATTTCATTATATTTTGGGTATATATGTACAAATGCCCTTTTTCCAAATTATCATAATAAAATAATTTAAAGTTATACCTTTAATGTTTTTAAAAACCTCTATTTTTTTTTGAAAGGGCTGCTAAAAACTTTTTTTATCTTGAAAATTAGTATATATGGGTTTAATGCTTAAGATACCCTAGACGGAAGTGGAATATTTTAGGAGCATAAGGAAATAACTTAACAGATATGTTTTTTGCATTTTCTGAAAAGTTTCAAAATCAGAGTTATGCCCTTTTGACTTCCAGCCACAGATTTAACCCTTTACACTACAATACAACTTACACAAAAAATATATTTCTTTATCTTACAAAGGTCCAATTTCTACTCAGATAGCCAAAGCACTTAATAAAAATGTAAAAGAGATAACAATCTCCTTTAAAACAAAAAACAATCCTCGGTCTCATTTAGTCAGAAATAAAGAAAGCGTTTCACATCTTGACAAAAGCGGAGTTTACAAATTATCATGTGGTAGTTGCCCAGCTTTATACATTGGAACAACCGTAAGAAAACTCGGAACAAGAATAAAAGAACATGTCAACCGACCAGGTACGTCTGTATATGGACAACACCTTAAATTTAATATTCATAGTTTCTTACCAACTTCTAACAGCATTTTACATCAATTTGATCATAAAAAATTCAGAGAGTTGCACTATCTCGAGGACCTTGAAACCCATAGACATTCAATTACCTTCCTTACATTCAGTTACCTTGCTGAATCTTTGATTGAAGTAAATATAGGTTTCAGTAATTTATATATTATAGTTTTTTTAATTATTAATATCATTTTGGGTTATATATACCACATAGACACAATTTATTTGTGCTCTGTCATATCGGTTCTATTTAATCTCGGTATAGTCCAATTTATCTATAATTAAAAATCACATTTACTACTTTTATTGTATTTTTTCATTTGATAAATAAATTGTGTTTGAATTTGAATTAACTATCCAGATTCATGTCTGAATTTAGGACACAATGAAACTAAAAACGGAAATACAATTTTTAGACTCTTTTAGCGATAAAAATTTATTAGTGGACTTTTGACTCCTCCCATTTTATTAACAATAGGACGGTTTTGTAGAATACAGATATCATAATTAAAAAATCCCATTTAAATCATTTTTAAACAATTGACGCAGTTACTTACCTTTTTACTCAACTTTATTTATTATGGCTTATTTAAAGTTTTTATACCACCTTTCTGTTTTCTATTGTTCGCCATTTTGTGTATAGTAACTACCTACGTTTTTATCTGAGATATCCCTTACCACTTTGTGTCCATGTGTCATATGTCAGTCAGATGTTTACCAAGAAAATTTGTTTAGAAATTGTCAAATTAATTTTAAGTATATTTCTTGTCTCCTGGGCATAATTTGACGAGTAAGTATTCTCACGTAGTTTGTTCCTGCAATTTTTTTACCCTTGTTTGTGTTTTTCTTTTAGAACCTAAGCCCTGATGATGGGCCGAAAGCGCTAGGCGATATTAAATAAATTACGCTGAAAACACAAAAGATTGTTAGGTACAATAATTATTAATAACTAAATTCTCGTAAGCTAAAATATTTCAAATTTAAGAACGAATTTAGCTATATTCATACATGATTTGGGACACGCGGTATAAGGTTAACGATATTTTATTTAAAATAATTTGCTAAAAAATAATTATAGCTTTCACTTAGACGAAAAAATTGATATGAATACATGCTTAGTTTGCTTAGGTGTTTACATTTAAATTCTTGTGTTAAAAACAGCTGCTTGGTAAAAAAATTAGAATAATTCCAGTTCTAGATCTTAAAATAAAAAACGGCCAATGTAGTAGACATGTGTACAGGGTGTCACTTATAGTGGATATATTTTCGGTGTTTTTAAATTGATTGTTTTGTATTTTTATAAGGTTACATTATAATAATATCAAAAGTAAAGTATATTTAGCGATTATTTTATTTCAAAAGTAATATCAGAAATCGATTAGGCATCCATCAAAATGACCAAATACGAAGTTTCAGTAAATTCAAACAACCTGTGGCGTGCGTATGACTAAATTTATGTTTATTTCGTTTCCAAAATATTGACATCTAAAATACACGTGATAACGAACAAGGTAATTACCAAAAATGTTGACCGTTGAACGGCTTCATCTACAAAAATACCATATGGTAAAAGCAGTTGCGTACTGTATTTTCTGCTCTAAAATTAAATTTGCAATATGACAAATTAGAAAGTAATCGAATACCAATAAGTTCATTAAAACGCAAGTGACATAAAAATACAAAAACTCAGTTGGCAATGTAAATAAAACAAAATAATTATTTAAAACAACAATAACAATCTAAAAATTTGAAGAAATAGTCCATGCTTAAAGTGGAGTTGAAAGTATGGGAAAGAAAGAAAAACTCAAAGTCTTCCTCCACAAAGTTTAATAGAATAAAAATATTCAACACAAGTCTCTACATGTTTCGAACGCTGCGTTCGGGTTTGTTCAACAACAACGAACAAACCCGAACAAACCCGAACGCTGCGTTCGAAACATGTAGAGACTTGTGTTGAATATTTTTATTCTATTAAACTTTGTGGAGGAAGACTTTGAGTTTTTCTTGCTTTCCCAATCTAATAATTGCCAAAAACAAAATTAATATGAGCTAAACGAAACACATGATTGAGTGTACCCCTCTGAACCAATATCTAAATACATTAAAAGTCAATATCTTCGACCAAACCACCATAATTTTTGATGCATTTTTCATAAATTTTTCTATCCCTTAAACAAACCTTTCAAACTTCTTGACAGGAAATGTCTGTACTTGTTTATCTTGTACGATCCTTCAAAGCTTGTGAAGTCAGTGGACAAGTTTTACAAACTTTACTTTTTATAGTACCCCATAGATAAAAGTCCAGCGGGGTCAAGTCTGGAGGCCTAGGAGGCCAAGCTACAAAGGGACTATTACGACCAATTCATTTATTTAAAAAAAGTTTATTTAGCCGTTTTTTTACAGGTCCAAAATTATGAGTTGGGACACCATCTTATAATATATAAATTCTCCTTATATTCTAAGGGCAAACCGTGAATAGCATTCCAACAACCATGTTGCAAGAACTCCGGAAATCTTACATCATTTAAAGTTGTATAAAAAAAATGGTTCAATAATACGATCTTTTAATACAACTTACATTTATACGCGCACAGAATATTAACTTTTACAATTAAGAACCCAATGTAGATTTTCCTCACTCCAAAATCTAATATTTTGAGATGACACGGTCCCGTTTGAAGAAAATGTTGTCCCGTCGGTGAACAACATTTTGCCAAAAATACCATCGTCTTCAAAAATATTTGCCAGCATTGTTAGGCAGTATTTCACTCTTCTTTCGTCATCACCTGGTTGCAACGTGTGTAAAAATCATGGTTTAAATGGTTTAATACCATTTTTTTAAATACATCTTGACGCAGAACTTTTCCGCCTAATATCAAAACTTCTTAAGCTTGGATTTACGCAAAAATAAAAGAAAAAATTATTTCTTCCTGTGGATGATTTATTGGACGTTTTACTCTTTCTTGCACTACCAAATCGCATTGATTAAACATTTGATTGACTTTAGAAACTGTGCTATGCGATAAAGCGATTAGGGTATCTTCTAGAACCCTGCAAGGGCCGGAACTTTACGGTACGACCAGACCCGGCCCGGCAATCAAGACATTGACGCGGCCCGAAGAAATTATTAGCTAAGAGCATAAAAGCCCGGCCGGCTCGAAAAACCCGGCTGGCCCAAAAAGCTCGTTCGGCTCAAATAGACCGGTCGGCCCGAAAAATCCAGCCGGCTGGGAAAATAATTAAACAAAACAATAGACAAGGTTTTATGGTTGCCAAATCATTCATCAATCAGGTTTTGAAATAAAATAATCGCTAAAGGTACTTTATTCTTCAAATTAATATTTTAAAACCCCCTATAAATCCGTACGCCAATGGATTAACCAAAATTTTAAGCAAAAGAACGGTACACCAAAATTCAAAATAATCAATTTAGAAATACCGAAGATGTAAGCTTGTTTCCATTATAAGTGGGAGACCCTGTACACATACTACATAAATATATCCGTAATAATATTTAAGAGTAAAGTAATAATGAACCAAAATGTTAACAATCAAACAAGGCGGTGACGGTAACTTTTTGGATAAGAATTTAATATTAAATAGAACATACATTTCAAATCGAACCAACTTAATGTATGATTTCAGGTGGTTTCATAACACTTCATCATTAAGTACTTTATCGATAAGAAATAATTCATTAGAAATAATACCCAGAGATGCATTTGAAAACCGAAACTACACATTTGAAAAGATGTATTTAGATGGCAATAAAATCCATACAATTGAAGATGGAGCTTTTGTAGGACTTAAAAGACTCTCTTTCTTGTGGCTGAATGATAATAAATTATCAAAATTCGGGGAAAACCTACTGGAAGGTGTTGAAGTGAATTTTTTAAGACTATACAATAACCAATTGACTTGTTTTACAGGTAAGTTTGTTCCACAATTAAATGTCCCTCAAACTTTCCCACGATAATATTACGTTTTAAAAAAAGAAGTTATCAATTTAAAAAACATTTATTTATTTTTTTATTTTTGTGCGCGTATATGTTTAACGTTTTTCTACCTTAAATTATACATACTATATTAATAATTCGTTTTACGTGTGATAATGTATAAAAGTTTCCTTTGGTTGATTGGTTGGTAGTCTTATATATAACGAATTTAAATAAAATAACGGGAAGTTGGTAATAAAATGTAGCTGCGAAACATGTTTACCTGCCAAATAGCGTTTAGCAGATTCATACTTGTGTTATTAAATTTTACCGGTTCTAATTTATGACGAAAGACTTACAAATTCTTACAAATTTACAGCTGGACTGAAAAACTAAGGCATTTTTGTTCTGTAAACCAAATTCAAGAAAAAAGGAATGATAAACTAAAATATTAAGATGCTTATACTTAATTTCAAAGCATAAGCGCTTATACTTAATTTCAAAGCATAAGCGTTGTTTATCTAAATATAATCAAATCAAATCAAATCAAATCAAATCAAATCAAATCAAATCAAATCAAATCAAATCAAATCAAATCAAATCAAATCAAATCAAATCAAATCAAATCAAATCAAATCAAATCAAATCAAATCAAATCAAATCAAATCAAATCAAATCAAATCAAATCAAATCAAATCAAATCAAATCAAATCAAATCAAATCAAATCAAATCAAATCAAATCAAATCAAATCAAATCAAATCAAATCAAATCAAATCAAATCAAATCAAATCAAATCAAATCAAATCAAATCAAATCAAATCAAATCAAATCAAATCAAATCAAATCAAATCAAATCAAATCAAATCAAATCAAATCAAATCAAATCAAATCAAATCAAATCAAATCAAATCAAATCAAATCAAATCAAATCAAATCAAATCAAATCAAATCAAATCAAATCAAATCAAATCAAATCAAATCAAATCAAATCAAATCAAATCAAATCAAATCAAATCAAATCAAATCAAATCAAATCAAATCAAATCAAATCAAATCAAATCAAATCAAATCAAATCAAATCAAATCAAATCAAATCAAATCAAATCAAATCAAATCAAATCAAATCAAATCAAATCAAATCAAATCAAATCAAATCAAATCAAATCAAATCAAATCAAATCAAATCAAATCAAATCAAATCAAATCAAATCAAATCAAATCAAATCAAATCAAATCAAATCAAATCAAATCAAATCAAATCAAATCAAATCAAATCAAATCAAATCAAATCAAATCAAATCAAATCAAATCAAATCAAATCAAATCAAATCAAATCAAATCAAATCAAATCAAATCAAATCAAATCAAATCAAATCAAATCAAATCAAATCAAATCAAATCAAATCAAATCAAATCAAATCAAATCAAATCAAATCAAATCAAATCAAATCAAATCAAATCAAATCAAATCAAATCAAATCAAATCAAATCAAATCAAATCAAATCAAATCAAATCAAATCAAATCAAATCAAATCAAATCAAATCAAATCAAATCAAATCAAATCAAATCAAATCAAATCAAATCAAATCAAATCAAATCAAATCAAATCAAATCAAATCAAATCAAATCAAATCAAATCAAATCAAATCAAATCAAATCAAATCAAATCAAATCAAATCAAATCAAATCAAATCAAATCAAATCAAATCAAATCAAATCAAATCAAATCAAATCAAATCAAATCAAATCAAATCAAATCAAATCAAATCAAATCAAATCAAATCAAATCAAATCAAATCAAATCAAATCAAATCAAATCAAATCAAATCAAATCAAATCAAATCAAATCAAATCAAATCAAATCAAATCAAATCAAATCAAATCAAATCAAATCAAATCAAATCAAATCAAATCAAATCAAATCAAATCAAATCAAATCAAATCAAATCAAATCAAATCAAATCAAATCAAATCAAATCAAATCAAATCAAATCAAATCAAATCAAATCAAATCAAATCAAATCAAATCAAATCAAATCAAATCAAATCAAATCAAATCAAATCAAATCAAATCAAATCAAATCAAATCAAATCAAATCAAATCAAATCAAATCAAATCAAATCAAATCAAATCAAATCAAATCAAATCAAATCAAATCAAATCAAATCAAATCAAATCAAATCAAATCAAATCAAATCAAATCAAATCAAATCAAATCAAATCAAATCAAATCAAATCAAATCAAATCAAATCAAATCAAATCAAATCAAATCAAATCAAATCAAATCAAATCAAATCAAATCAAATCAAATCAAATCAAATCAAATCAAATCAAATCAAATCAAATCAAATCAAATCAAATCAAATCAAATCAAATCAAATCAAATCAAATCAAATCAAATCAAATCAAATCAAATCAAATCAAATCAAATCAAATCAAATCAAATCAAATCAAATCAAATCAAATCAAATCAAATCAAATCAAATCAAATCAAATCAAATCAAATCAAATCAAATCAAATCAAATCAAATCAAATCAAATCAAATCAAATCAAATCAAATCAAATCAAATCAAATCAAATCAAATCAAATCAAATCAAATCAAATCAAATCAAATCAAATCAAATCAAATCAAATCAAATCAAATCAAATCAAATCAAATCAAATCAAATCAAATCAAATCAAATCAAATCAAATCAAATCAAATCAAATCAAATCAAATCAAATCAAATCAAATCAAATCAAATCAAATCAAATCAAATCAAATCAAATCAAATCAAATCAAATCAAATCAAATCAAATCAAATCAAATCAAATCAAATCAAATCAAATCAAATCAAATCAAATCAAATCAAATCAAATCAAATCAAATCAAATCAAATCAAATCAAATCAAATCAAATCAAATCAAATCAAATCAAATCAAATCAAATCAAATCAAATCAAATCAAATCAAATCAAATCAAATCAAATCAAATCAAATCAAATCAAATCAAATCAAATCAAATCAAATCAAATCAAATCAAATCAAATCAAATCAAATCAAATCAAATCAAATCAAATCAAATCAAATCAAATCAAATCAAATCAAATCAAATCAAATCAAATCAAATCAAATCAAATCAAATCAAATCAAATCAAATCAAATCAAATCAAATCAAATCAAATCAAATCAAATCAAATCAAATAGTTTATTAGTGCAGCATACAATGTATTTACACAAGTGAAATAATATGTAAGAAATCCTTAATCATATTACAATCCACAAAGTCAGATTTCTGTAATAAAACATTATTAGAAAAATTTCTAGTTACAATAATAATCCAAAAAAATATAAATATGAAGTGTCAAAAGCAAGTACCTACACACATAATATGTAAAAATTATAATTAAAATAGTCAACACCAAAAAGACAGTACAGTTAAAGGGAAAGGAGAGAGCTCTCAGGTATATAATTTGAAAAACGTAGTATAAATTATTGATATGTGATTAAAACATAAAATTTAGGTGACCACACAGCGGTCGATAAAACAGGACGACATACAGATCAGAGCCGATCAAAATCATGATTGAGAAATTCTTCGACGCTATAGAAGGCCTGATCGATTAGAAGGCTCTTTAATTTATTTTTAAACTGGGTGATAGGCAAGTCCTTGATAGCATTTGGAAGTTTATTAAAGAAATGTATTGCCAGGCAGCCAGGGCCATCTCTGCACCTTTCCAGACGCTGGTAGCTTGGAATCAAGTTATGACGGTATCGAGTATCATGATCGTGAGTATCACTGTGAGCGGGGTACAGGGTGGTATTGTTTTTTATGTAAACAAGGCAATCATAGATGAAAAGTGACGGCAGAGTCAGGATCCGGAGACTGACAAACGCGTTTGCACAATCAGCCCTATAGGGCAGTTCAGCCAGTATGCGGACAGCTCTGCGTTGCAGTCGAAAGACTCTCTTTGCCCCGGGACTATGACCCCATGCAATGATAGCATACTGTATATGGGAGTGGCAGAGTGAGTAGTATGCCTGCTTTAGCACCCTCAGGGACACGCAATCAGCCAGACCACGTAGCAAAAATATATTCGATGCCAGCCTTGAACAGCATGCGTCAGTGTGGGCGTCCCATCGCAGGCCTGAATCCAGAAGTACGCCCAGGAACTTGACAGATTTCCCTTCAGCGAGGTCTGGTGCCGCTCTTGTTGAAAAGATGAGAGATTAAGTTTTGGAGGCATTTAGTATTAATTGGTTGTTGGTGAACCAGTGCTCCGCCCCCGATAGCGCCACACCAGAACTCTCTAAGGCCTCATGCAGTTTGGTCCCAGTGCAGGATATGGTGGTATCGTCTGCAAAAATGGTATAGTGCGATCCTTGATCAACTAGGGGTAGGTCGTTAATATATATTAGGAATAATAGAGGCCCCAGGACAGAGCCCTGGGGCACCCCGACGCGAATAGCCCCTTCGGCCGAGTCAACCCCATCCACACGCACTACCTGATGACGCCCAGTGAGATAATGTTTTATAAGGGAAATGCTGTTGTTATCAAAGTTATAGCACTTTAGCTTTTTTAGGAGAATTTCGTGGGACATGCAGTCGAAGGCCTTACTCAGGTCACAGAAGCTGCTGGAGAGATAACCACGGGCCTCAAAACTTTCATGTATATGGGAAACCAGGTCCAATATTCCTAGAGTGGTATTAAGATTTTTACGAAAACCAAATTGATGGTCATAGAACAGATGATTTGTTTCAAAGAAATTTGATATTCTAAGAGCAATGCATTTTTCAAAGATTTTAGAGAAAATTGGCAGTAGTGATATAGGTCTATAATTAGTGACGTCAGTTGGATCGCCTTTTTTAAATATAGGGGTTACTAGGGCTTGCTTAAGTATGTTTGGAAAGACAGATTCGGCAATGCAGTGATTTATAAGTTTGGTCAGTGGGGTGATGATAAGGTTTTTAATATACTTTACCAGCTCCACTGTCAATCCAAAATTATTATATAATGGAATAAATTGCGACACCAGCGCTACACGACACGTATTTTTGTTGCGGCACATTTTAAATTGAGCTGTGCTTTGTGCTCATCACAAGCGTCCGCAGGCTCCGAGGCCCGAAAGAGCCTATTGCTATGGCCCCGAAGGGGCCGAAGTCCTGGGCGAGGGGCCCCTAACACAATTTTCGCGGGGGGGCCCATAATTTGTCGCTACGCCACTGCGTCTAGAGTAAGAGTCTGGCTGTAGACTTTTTGGTAGATCCAATCAACGTTCGTAATAAAGCGTGGGAAACTTAAAAATAAATGTGTTAGAATGTGCACATAAATCATTGCATTATTTCCTATTAAATTGAGGTGAAAAAATTGATGAAATACGTTAGTAAACAAAATGAATTAGGTACCTTGATTTTTGCAGACGAAAAATAGTGAATATGGAAATTTTTTCTAATGCGGAGGGAAAAATTGTATATTTTTGAGAACGGTTTAGACTAGTGATGTTACAACCTTTCCGAGTGTGACTATTATGTTTGACTAAACCTACTATTAACCTACGTTAATAATGTACTTACTATTCTTACAGGTGTTGATTTTTTTTTGTATTAAGAAATCTTATTGCAAAGTATAAAATAATTAATAAAACAAAAAAGGAACACATGACAATAATTCTCGGTTTCTTTTAAAATATGTTTATTAAACAATTTTCGTTACGTAACAACATTGAAACTGTTTAATCTTCTGGAGTCAAATTTAAATTATGATATAATTGTTAAATGGTCGAGTATTGTATTTATTCTGTAATGTTATATTTTGTAGTATGTACACTTGTAAATCTGATTATTCCTAACGTATGTAATATTATGTAACCATTTTTCATGCCTTGAAATACACTGTTTATTGTGGAATAGTTTATTATATTCACAACACTTGTAGGTTTTTGTTTGATGAACTTTGAGAACTTTAAAAACAAAAGAGTACCTGACGTTTCAAAGAAACCTATATACCGATATTAATAGATAGCATTTTATGTTTCAATTTACAACAACCGGCTTTACATCGCTTAACCTCAAAATTACTTTCTTTAAGACGGCGGCCTATGATTGGCCCATTGAAAAAAACCATAGACAGACTCTAGACGCTTGTGTGCTCATCAAGGCAACGGCGACGCTCTCGATACGTGAACTACAAGATACTAGGGATGGGCAGGCCCGGTTCTATTTCGTGACCCGGTTCTCAGCTGATCCTTCATTAGAATGACCCGTTCATCTTTATCAATACCCGTTCACAGTGTTGCTAGAATCTTTTTTCGCGTCGTACCACAACAGAAAATCAAAAGGGCTCTCGAATTAATTTCTGTTTTCTAAAAAAAAAACCTTCAGTTCCGGTCCCCCGAAATTCTGACTTCTAAAAGAAATACTTAAGTTCTTCTTAAATCCGAGAACAGCGGCGCATCGTGTTATTTTTAGGAAAGGTACCTACAAAGTAACACAATTACTACAATTGTACAACTCTGGCAATACTGCTCGCCACATATACACCAGGTCTTCAGAGTCCTAGTATGAACGATAGGGTCACAGAGCGTGATTGACTCAATCCCGTATCTTACTAAAGATGGTAATATGAACGATAGGGTCACGGACCGTCATTGATTCAGTCACGGACCATAATTGATTCAATCACGATCTTTTGAAACCTTCGGTTATTGTAAACAAGTCGTTCATGAACGACTCATCACTAGAATCTTGTCACGCACGACTATGGAGAACTATAGGGTAGGAGGCCGATCGACAATGGCAGCATTTTCAAATTCTGTCCCGGTTTTTTGATTAGTTCGCTATTGGCCGATAGATGGCTCTCGCGTCCGAAGTGGGCTGATGTTGTCTTCTTCTTCTTCGTTTTTAATATGGAAAACTAGATCCTCCATAGTTTTTAACGTTTACTTAAACCCTTTATTTTTCTGTGCTTCTACTTTTGACAATTGACATTTTATTTTTCGAAATAACAAAGAACGTTTGAAGGCAAGACGAGACAAATAACGTTGTATTGTAATTAATTTCCATATTTATAATGAATAATGGTATAATTTATAAAAGTAGAGTTTGCTTTGTGTTGGGGTGTAAGACAGGATCTTCTTCAGACTTCAGAGATGAAACGCAGCCAAATAAGTATCTTTCCAGCTCCAAAGGTTAAACCCTCTAGCTAGAATGTTCCTGTATTTTAAAAACGAAGCATCGTTGGAACTTTATACAGGCCGAGTTTACTAATAAGTATAACAAAGTAAGTGTAAATTTATATAAAAGTCCTTATTTGTTCCTTAAAGAACTAATTTAAATAAAAATAGTTATTGCGTCCATAAGAAACCATTATTTGATAGCCCACTTCGAACACGCGCGCCATCTTACAGCGACTCGTAAAGCTGAATTACCGATGCTAATTTGGGACCGAATCCAATGCATTGCGATCGGCCTCCTACCTCAAGTCCTCCATACGCACGACTAAGCGGTTCAGTTTCCAGTCGATTGCCACGCTACTAGTGCAAGAAAACAATATTAAATTAGTAGATACTAGTACCTAATTGAAAGGTTTTTCTGTAGTAACTTAAACGTTTCTTTGGACATTCGATGAAATGATTTAAAAAAATTCGTTTGCACAAATAAAAACTCTTCAATCTGTATTATTGGTTATCAGTAAAGGGCGAAATATAAATTCAAAATGCGTATATATATATTATACAGACTGTCCGCGGATAGGGTTTACAATATCCCAAATGGAAGAAAAATTTCATTTTTCGGGAAAAAGTCATTCTTGATAAAAAGTTTTGCTTGTAAAACAAATGCAATTCACGAAGAGAAAATTTTGATTTTTTATACAGAGAGTTCGCAAAAACTTCAAAAACATGATTTTTCTCCAAGAGAAAACTACCTTTTTTTTTTATTTTTGACCAAAATGCCAATTAGAAAACTTATTTAGAATAATGTTTGTAATTTAAATTCGAGATTTAAAATAAATCTTCGATTTTTTAGTTTTTTTAATTTTTAGGGGTAAATGGAAATTTTGCTGCTCAATAAAAATATTAATATAAAATTTTATTAGACTTTATTTTCATAATGGGTGGTGTGTATTTTATTTTAAAATTTTAAATGCATTATTACCTTCTTTTGTAAAAACAAGAAATTTTTTTACCTTTTTATTATTTTGCTTTACGTATGGGGCAAATTTGAATTGTCAAATAGAATTTGATGTGCTTTCAAAATGTTGACCTTAAAACAAAGCGTTTATTTAGTTCAATGTTACGGCGCGGGCGAAAGTTCTTACAACTTTGTGATAGAGAAATTTAATCAAAGATACCCGAACGTTTACGTCTCAAAAAGGGGACTTCATAAATTATTAAGAAAATTTCAGCGAACTGGTTCAGTTTTCAATTAAAAAAACAACTATGATCAGAATGACGCAGCTTTCCTAATCGTATTGCAGTCTGTTGCTGACAATCCTACCCTTTCATTAAGAAACCGAGCTCAAGAACTTGATGTAGGTAGTAAAAAAACTCATATTCAGTATTTTTTAAAGACAAACAAAATATTCCCATTTAAGCCAACTTTTAATCAAACGTTGAAAGAAGGAGACGAAGCCAAACGTTTGGATTTTTGTCTTTGGATCGCAAACAAAATAGAAGTCTAGTTCTGTGGCCCCCATGAAGTCCCGATTAAACTATTTGAGATGCCTATCTTTGGGGGCGCCTCAAACAATTAGTATACTCCCGTCCAATTGAGAACAACGTGCAGCTTCTAAAACAGCGAATTGTTGAAGCTGTTCAAACAATTTCCATTGAAGAAACTCGATGAACACATTCGCTTACAGCTGGAAAATGTGTTAAATATGGAGTGGGAGTGTTTGAATAGCAAATTATGAAATTATTATTAATTGTTATTTTAAGATTTTTTGTGTTATTTCCGGGGTCATTTCATTTGCGAAAAGAAAAATACATATTTCTGGTAACACCAAAAATCAGCTTTTGAAACTTTTTGATACCCCTCTGTCATTGATAATGTATGTATTTCGACCGCTAATGCTGCTATCTAAAAAAAAAATCTTTTACCTCTAAAAATTAAAAAAACTAAAAAATCGAAGATTTATTTTAAATCTTGGATTTAAATTACAAACCTTATTCTAAATAAGTTTTCCAATGGGCATTTTGTTCAAAAATGAAAAATAAAGTTAGTTTACTCTTGGAGAAAAATCATGTTTTGAAGTTTTTGCAAACCCTGTATAAAAAACCAAAATTTTCTCTTTGTGCATTGCATTTATTTTATAAGCAAAACTTTTTTTTATCAAGAATGACGTTTTCCCGAAAAATGAAATCTTTCATCCATTTGTGCTATTGTAAACCCTATCCGCGGACAGTCTGTATATATGCATTTTTTGCATATTTTGTCAATTTTATAATAAAATGCATATTTTTCATAAATTATTATTTTAAGAGTATATTTTTATATTTTCCGCTTTAACAAAAAATTTAAAACCTTAACGGTTTAATGGCCAGTTCGGTACTGATTGTTATTTCATAGATTTTCCAATCTGAAGATTATAATAATAATTATACATATTTACATTTTGGTTATACACAATTCATTTATTGGGGGTTTCCGGGGATTGCAGGTCTATTGTTAGGGGTTGTTTATTGTCACTTAATTGTGCGTTATTATTACCTGCTTAACAAACTGTATTTAAATTAAAATAAATTAAATTAAAATGTAAAAAAAGTGTTTCTGAAAGCACCTCTAAGAGTGCAGTTGTATAAGGAGAGATTGCCAGGAGTTAGTTTACCTCCAGAACCTGTAATTACCCGGTGGGAAACATGGATTAAGGCCGCAATATTCTACGCAGAGCATTTCGAAGCCAATAAAGAACTAATTTTGGATTTAGATGACGATTCGCAGTGTGTTGTGCAAAGTAAAGAGTTTTTAAAATTTGCAAGTGTAGCTAAAGATCCGATATATATTAAGGGTAATTTCAGTTTTATACCGGACATAATATCCTCGTTGGAGAGCAGAAATTTAAGTTAAAGAGACTCAATTAGTATTTTTAAAACTTTTCCTTCGAAATGTAACAACATTCCCGGTAAAGTAGGAGGTCTAGTAAGAAACAAATCGAGTGTTACTGTAAGGAAAATAAAATATTTAAATACTTAACTGAAGTCAAAAGCATTTAAGAGGGTAAACATCCAACGATGTTGTATCTTGTCCTAATATTTTGCTACCTAAGTTGCCGTATTGTCCGATTACATCAGTAGATGTTAAAAGACGCTTCTTTTTGAATAAACATATTTTTATTAATAGAAGACAATTCTGTTTAGTTAAAAATTTTGAAAAATATATAGTAATAAATGCCTTTAATACTATTTTAGGTTACCAAATGGTTTACTTCTATTTTTCTTTGTTTTTATTTTGCATTTTTTTTTAAATAAACATATTTTATAGTATTAACTAACTACTACTATAATAAATTAAGAAATATTGCATACCAGTATGCATATTTGGTAAAAAATGCAAATAACTGCATATTTTAAAAGCATACAAGGAATATATATGCGCATATTTTGGCTGAATTAAGTGCATATAATCCGCCCTTTCCTTATCAATATATTGATGAACCCAAAACCGATATTACTGTTGTTTTTTTTTTAAATATTATATGATACGGCTGCTTCTTCTTGGCTCGACGCCGATATATTTATGTGTGGCTTGACTGGCAATAATTAATTGCTAGAGTAGTGATAGCGTAGCGCTAATGTACGACCTCGTAGTAAACCAGTCGCCGATAGGTCGCTATCATTTAAGTCTCGTAGCCGTAGAGTAGCGGTCGCGTAGCGCTAGTGTATGAAATGCCTGTTTTAGAGTTTTAATTTTAGTCTATCAAAATATTTGTTTTATTTATTTATTTATTTATTTATTTATTTATTTATTTATTTATTTATTTATTTATTTATTTATTTATTTATTTATTTATTTATTTATTTATTTATTTATTTATTTATTTATTTATTTATTTATTTATTTATTTATTTATTTATTTATTTATTTATTTATTTATTTATTTATTTATTTATTTATTTATTTATTTATTTATTTATTTATTTATTTATTTATTTATTTATTTATTTATTTATTTATTTATTTATTTATTTATTTATTTATTTATTTATTTATTTATTTATTTATTTATTTATTTATTTATTTATTTATTTATTTATTTATTTATTTATTTATTTATTTATTTATTTATTTATTTATTTATTTATTTATTTATTTATTTATTTATTTATTTATTTATTTATTTATTTATTTATTTATTTATTTATTTATTTATTTATTTATTTATTTATTTATTTATTTATTTATTTATTTTTTTTATTTATTTATTTTACGTCGGCCTTTTTCCGCAACGAGGCCAATCACCGACGCCAGGGAATTTGTCACACACTATCTGGTAATTTTGCCGAATCCCTCTTTGTCGAGGGTAGGGTTCTTTAACGTGCCAACATCCATGACACGGGGCCCACAGTTTAACGTCTCTTCCGAAAGACGGCGCCACCTCTTAAACCAAATTCCAAATTTAACATCGACGTTGCCGCACCGGGAATGGAACTCGGGCCTACGATCTGTAAGGCTGCTGCGCTAACCACTAGACCACAACGTCGACTTTTATTTATTTATTTATTTATTTATTTATTTACAATGTACTCTACAGAATCCTAAGATCTAAATGGTACATATATTAAGACACATAGTTACATTGTATAAATTCAATGTCTCTTTAGCGCCCCGAGACTCGTCCCAAAAATATCACAATCTGCAAAATGTCTGTTGTAATTACTTAACATCCTTTCAACAAACGCACTTCTACCGTAATTTGTCCGATGTGTCCGTTCCAGGAATAATTGGAGTTGTCTGGTTCTCCTTACTGGGACGCGCAATGAGATCATATGCAGTAACCACTCGCAGTTCACATGACCATTGATCACCTTGTATAAAAAAATTAACAGAGCTTTCCATCTGCGATATTCAAGCGTTTGTAGACCACATAAAAGGAGCCTAGTTTCATAAGGAACGCCTTGATATGGAAAATGTAATTTAAAAAGCAGATATTTCGCAAATTTATTCTGTACCCTTTCCAGTCTGTTAATATGACATTGATAATATGGACTCCAAATTACAGAGCAATATTCCATAATACTGCGCACCAAACAGTTGTAGAAGGCTGTCAAAGCCTTAATGTCCGAAATATGTTTTGTGTGTCGCTTTATGAAACCCAGCAGCCTAAAGCTCTTGGAAATGATGTTGTCTATAGGCATATTAAATGATAAATCGCTATCAAAAATTACGCCAAGATCATTAAAATGCGACACAGCTTCCAAGTTAATGTTATTAATAGTATAGGTGACACTCTGTGGGTAAACACATTTGAAAAATCTTAAAACTTTGCACTTCTTTACGTTTAGTTTTAAATAGTTTTTAATGCACCAGTCAACAAAACTGTCAAGGTCACTCTGCATATGGTTGTCTTCTGGTGAAACAATGGAAAAAACTTAAGATCATCCGCATATATGAGGCAGTAAGATCTTTTGAAACATTGCAAAACATCATTTATGAAAAGGATAAAGAGAATGGGACCTATGTGCGAACCGTGCGGAACACCTGACGTTACCAGCACTTCCTCAGAGAATGATCCGCATACAGTGACACGTTGCTTACGAGAAGAAAGATAAGATTCTATCCACTTGAGATATGTTCCGCAGACCCCAATATTGGAAAGCTTTCTTATAAGCAGCTGGTGACAAACACTATCGAAGGCTTTGGACAAGTCGGTGTAGACAACATCCACCTGCTTTCCTGCTTCCACCGATGAAACCAAAAAAATCGTGGTTTATGGCTAAGTTGGTTGATGTTGAGCGTCCTTTATAAAACCCATGCTGTTCAGCTCTAATGTGGTGTTTGTATGTGTTAAAAAGTTCGTCGCTTAAGATTGCCTCAAATATTTTTGGTATAATAGAGAGTAAAGAAATTCCCCGATAATTTTCTATGTCACTTTTGTCGCCAGATTTGAAAATCGGAATTAAATTTGAGAATTTCCAGATTTCGGGAAAACTTCCACTGTCAAAAGGCTTTTGAAACAAAGTGCACAATGGTAAAGCCAGGGACAAACTGCAGCTCTTTAAGAAAATTGGGTGAACTCCGTCAGGACCGCTGCTTTTGGATGTATCTAGGTTTTTCAATTTATCCAAAATTTCTTCCTGTGTAAATTTATGAGACGATAGCTGGTTAAAAAATTTAACTGAATTCAGATTGCTCAGGTCTACGTTGTCGTGTACAGAGTAACAGGATTGAAACTGCTTGGCAAATGCTTCCTCTATTAGATTTGGGTCAGTCAATTCCTGGGCTTGGTATTTCATGACGCTTGGTAACCTAGAATCTTTCCTTAGGGTATTGATGAAACTCCAAAAATGCTTAACGTTGTCCGGAATAAGATGTTCAGTTTGTGAGACAAACAGTAAATAACACATATCGGTTCTGCACTTGACTTCGCGACGGGTAGCAGAATAGGCCATATAATCTATATCCCGATGGGATCTTTGAAATTTTCTGTATAATTTATTTTTTTTTGCAATCAGTTTGCGCAAAGGTTTGTCAAACCATTTAGGATACTTGTGGTCTGTTATCGTCTTCTTTGGTACATATAGGTCTATGCCATGAAAAAGTTTTTCATAAAAGACTGCAACCATCCCATCAATATCAGATTCCGTGGACAAAAATGACCAATCCACTTCATACAAGTACTGGTTTAGTTTGTTATAGTCTGCCTGAAAGTATTGAAAAACTGTTACTTCAGTTTTATCTTTAAGAGGTGCAATATATTGAATATCGAAATGAGCTTCAAGGGCAGGGTGATACAAGTCAGTGGCGATTAGAGGGAAGCAACTCTGTGATACTACAACCTCTGAGGGCAGCTCTGTAAAAATGAGATCCAGAATTCTGTCCAAGTTGTTACGAACGCCGTTAATCTGATGGAGTTCTAAAAAGTTCATTGAATCAAACAGTGCTTCCGCAGATGGTGATGTAAGCCTTGATGGAACAAGAGTATCATCCTCCAGCCCCCAATCAATTGAGGGAAGATTGAAATCGCCCAGTATTAGAAACTTTGAGTTATCATACCTATTTCTCAATGATTCACAGGTATTACAAAATGAAATGTAGCATTGTTCATTGGATTTCGGTGGAAAATAGACACATCCTATGACAACGTTGGTGTTTTTAAGTTTTAATTTTATCCAGATGTCTTCATATTGAATATGCGCTGGGGTATCAAGTAATGAAGCTTGAAAAGATTTAGGTGTGGCAATAAGAACTCCACCCCCTCGAAGACAGTTTAATTCTGCATAATTTCTGTCCCTTCGAAAAACTGTGTATTTCTCATCAAAGAACTCCGTTGTGTGAATATCTTTATTAAGCCATGTCTCGCAAAGAGCTATAACTTCATAATCACATGAGTGAGTGTTTCTGAAAAATTCGTCCAATTTAGTGCGAAGCCCTCTAACATTTTGGTAGTATGTAGTTATACGATCTAAGTACTCATTTCGAAATCCCGATGTAGGCAAAATTTTTTAGTAGAATCAGAGGTATCTTGGTCTTTGTTTTGAGTGCTATTTACGCATTGGGTCAAAGCTGCATTATCATCATTTGATCAATTTAAGATTTCTCTGCTAACACTCGACACTATTCTGAGTTTGGCTTGTTGACTGATCTCTGCATACCAGTTTCTGTTGATTTGCTTTGTAAAGTTATCTGCGTTAAGGAACAAAGTTTTATTTTTGCCCCTGTTGACACCTTAATAAATAGCTAGACTTACATCGTACATTAATCTATTAAGAATATGTCGATCACGAGCAGATGGCGGGCCAATAACAATTAAGTTAGTTTTATCTGCAACAGACGCAAGTTTGTCAAGGCAGTCACTCTGGATTCTGCTGCCCCTAATTGCATTTTCTTTCCCCGTAAAGATAATTACAAAATCACTCTTAGTAAAGTTATTTGCCAGAAGTATAAAATCATTTACTAACTCATCTAGTGGGGCCCTGTCTTTGTATTGGCAATTTGTATCAAATTTATTCTGTAAGGAACGTTTAAACATTAGGCCTGTGCCTAAGACGCATGATTTATTGCCGATTATAAGAAGTTGCGATTTTTTAGGTTTAGCTGTGTACATATTTATCCTTTCTATTATGACTTGGTCTTGTTGACAATTATTGGGGAAGCTGATGTTTGAAGTATTTAAATTATTTAGTTCTCGTAGCTTAAATATTTCATAATTTACTTTTTTTAAGTCATTAACATAAACTTCATTTTCCTTACCCAGAGTCTCCACACTTGTCAACAACTGATTCTTTAATGCTTTTAATTCTTTTAAATCTTTCGCCAATACCTCCATCTTAGATTCACTCTCCCTAATCATTTCATTCAGAATTTTATTCTTTTCCAGTAAAGTAACAATTTCTTTATTTTTGCTTAATATATCAGCCTTTTGTTGGTCAATTTGTGCAACATATTCTTGTTCTGTTATGACAACCACTTCCTCGAAATCCTGGGTTTTCCTGTTTAAACGCTTTATATGATTTTCCCTTTCCAAGTTCTCGCTTGAAAGTTTATCGATCTTTTTCTCCAGTTCGGTGATCCTTGTGACATATTCCAATTCCAACTCCTCAGCCTGACTATCCTTCTTCCTACATTCCGACTTTATGTTCTCATACTGTTCACACAACTTTTTATATTTGGATGACAGATCTTTTGTACTGCGTTTGCAATCGGGACAATAATATAGTAGAGTTCTCTTCAACGTTAGACCAACAGCATGAGCTTCCGTTGTATTTAATTCCACACATTCACGGCATAAAACTGTTTTACAGGCATCACAAGGCGCTGCAAAAAGCTCATTGTCCTTGGGTCTTGCTTTATTAACGCAATTGTTCCTGCATTTGTTGCATTCCATAAGAGACATACTTTGTGTGGTAAATTAAGAAGAAAAAAAATAAAAATAAAAATAGTCCTTAAGTAAAAAATTTTATGCACCGCACTGGTATATTAAGTTTTCGGGAAGTAATGCAAGTAAATTTATATCATCAGGTACTTTAGCATGAGACAGACAAAAAAAACAAAACAAACAGCCTCTTCAAGCATTGAAGCAAAAAAAAATACTGACACAAAAAATGCTAGTAATCTTCGCAGTCCATTTTAACTGATAAGAGTTAATGGATATATCTAGTTTTTTCCCTGTTTGCTTAAATGTAAATATTGGTTTAATTTAACACTGATACACTGATATATTGTTTCACAGACTTTTAAATTGTAAGTTTATATTTAATTTTGCTGCAAAAACCATATATTCACACGAATCTACACTTTTCGACGTACAAACACATACCAAACACTACCGAATTACATTACTTTTGTGCTTTAAAAATTCAAATTTTCAAGGAGCAAGAATTTTTAGATGTTTACAGCAACAGATACTTTAAAATATCTTATTGTCCCACAGTTGTATTTTTACCATGTCATTGTTTTAATGTGACGTTTTCGCATTAATTTGAGAATCGAGTGAGAATTAAGAATTTAAAGAAAACAAACAAATATTTATAAATCAAGACTTCGTTTGCTTATCGTGAGACTTGGGTGTATGTGACGTGAAACATTTGTTTCAGAATGATTTCTTTTTTAGGAAATTTAAGTAAAATAATAACAGCTCACAGAACTAGCATTGACGGCAATCCTTTCGACTGCGAATGTTGGGCGAAGGTAAATAAATGGGCAATTGAAAACAAAAAAGAAGTCACTTTTGACGAAGGAAAGGATTGCAACCCTGCTGATATGCTGTAGCGCAAAATGGATGACGTATAAAAGGAGGTATGCAAAGAAGATGAGAAAGCTACTTCGGCTTCAAGAGAATAAGCTTAGGATGTTGAAGAACTGTTTAAATAAAAATTTATTATTTTTTTTGCATTTTCACTATAACCGAATTTATAATTTCCATAAATAAATTTTTAGACAAACTTGATTCATAAGTTACAACATATGGTTATTATAGGGAAAAGAAAAGCATAAAGTTTTTCTCCACAATTTTAATTCAGTAACTAGGCAAACCTAGGGTAGAGTCGACATGTTTCGAGTGAAGAAACACTCATCATCAGGAAATTGAAGCAAATACAGTGAACAGCTGATGTTGTTAGCAATAGAGAAAATAAAATAAAAAGTGGAACTAATCCACAATAGAGCTTCCAATAGCACGCATGGGGAGTGGAAAAACTTTTGTAGTCAAACGACAGAAAACATATCAGCACGCTGAAAGGTTAAGGACCAGTGAAAAGCCACTGTGGGTGGGAAATGAAGAGAGAAATTAGGAAGTTGTCGACCGTTATCCGCCGACACAATAAATGGACCCCCGGTAGCGTATTGTCAAAACCTACTTAAGCACAACATTGACATGCCCACCAAACGTTCTGTTGGTTATTTTAAAATATACTTGAGAACAATGCTATCTTTCAAAGCATACGCGGTTACAGTGCACCCCAAATAATTTTATTTATACAGCGCTGTTATTAGCCAATTCGAACCACACGTGAGTTTTAATGACGGCTGAGGGCAAAAAGGGAAAAGCATTACGCCACCAGTTAAATACCTCTAACCATAATATCATTTTTATAGTAAAGAAATAGTACAATATACAACATAAATTAACAAAGCTAAATAACCCTACCTTTTTTCTTTCTAAATCTCTTTATTTGTTCTATACAATTTTTTCGATACATTTTCAAACGTCACATCTACATTATTTAAAAAACGTGTATTTTAGGTTTATGCTCTCAGATGTGAGCTGGGGCTGTTGTGGACCCTTGGTAGCAGTGAGGTCTTTCAGTGTCAGCAATCGATTCTTTCCAGCTGTAGGCCTTTAGAGTTCAAATCGTAATCGAAAAGTTTCGTGGTTAGTATTTGGTGTAGGAAAAGTGAAATCTTTTTGATTGGAAGAAATAATACAAAAAACAAAACCATGTCGTGGTTATTGTTGTTGCCTAAACAACTCCGTCTAATTCACCTTAATAATATTTTTTACTAAAATGTTTATAAAAAGTTTACAATCGACAAGATTCAAACCAGCAACCTTCTATTCTAAAAACTATCGACTTATCGTCCTTGCCACAAATTGCAGCAAATATACTTTAAAAACGTAGTGTATAGGAAGAAGGCGAAGTCGACAACAGGCAACGCTTTTCGCAGGGGGCTATCTTTTCCCTCTCATATTTTGATTGGTATGTCTGGTGTTGTGCTCAAGTATGTTTTAAAAATAAATCACCCGATATTATTCGGTATATTTTACATTGGTGTCCACAAGTGTCTCGCCGCACTAAAATATTTTAGCGGCACGCGGTGCGCCTGCGCATGTTGCCCGTTACAAGTCATGTGACTGACGCCAGATTCGCGCCTAAATTCAATTGTTAAAACATAACCCATAATAAAAACTCTTTCTGTGTTGTGTTGATTTCCCGGAACCGTTAATTTTATTGAATTTGCATCAGTAGTTTAGAAGTAATGATGATGTTTTTTTTAGAATTAAATTATTATACCGAATTCCCACTTATTCCAACTTCTTGACCCACAGATGCTTTATTAATGTTGGGCTTTTCAATAACTGTCAATAAAACTACTAAAGTATGTTTTCTATTTCCTGATAGCTAAGAACACTCATAAAAAATGCAAAACACAAATTTTAGCTTACCGGGTGAACATATTATTTTTCACCTGAAAGTATATCCTCTTAGTAACAATACAGGTAGTTTAAACACTATATAGATTGGCACACCCCTAATTTTACCTTTTACAATAGGGTCGTAAAATTATAACAATAGGGCAAGCCGATGATTTAGAATAAATCTTCGGACAGTGGCTGTCGTTTAGGTTTTTATTTATGAAATATAAATTCCTTTTGTTGTTGTTTCCTGCCTGTGTTGTAAATAAATTGTACATAGTAAAAACTTTATCTGATTTAGTTCTAGCCGATACTATACATTAGCAAAACAAGGTGATAGTGAAATAGTGTATCGTTTTAAGAGAACAGGTGTGCCAAAAAATTCGACCGTGTTAACCAATTTTTTAATGGAGTTACCGGTCCTCTTAAATTCTAATATTATGGTACGTTCTTATTTAAATTTTTTTTTGGTTTCTATATTTGCATGATTTTTATTTATAATTTATGTTTATTCGTATGTAGTTTTTAAGGTGTGCAAAAATGATTTGTATATTTAACTGAATTAATTTTATTTTCTCAATACAAAAACAGTTCATACTTAAAAGAGTTAACAAATCGATACCCTAGTTCAATAGTGTAACATGTACAAAAATGTAATTGCTGGGAAATGAATAAAATAAAAAATTGTGTCGTTCATTTTTGAATTAATATTTTAACTGTTAAAAAAATGTGAATATTCTCTAAACATAATTTGTTACGACGCATTACTAATAAAACGGTCATCTTGTTTTTAATTTTAAACTTTAGTCTTGTCAGAATTTTGAAATATGATTAAGTTGTTACACTATTGAAATAAATTTTTGGAAATTTCCGAAATACATTTAAAAAAAAATCGAGTTGTTACATTATTGAATTACATTTTTGGAAATTTGCGAATTAAAATTAACAAATTTCAGAACCCTTTGATTTCTTAAAAAAAACAAAAATACATAAATGTTATTTTATTTAAATTTGAACTTGCATATATAATACAATTGGTTTATATTGCTAACAATAGGATAATAATAGTTATTAAACTTTTTTGTGAAACTTATAAACACTTAAAATTAATCTAAATAAATCAACGGTGTTTCTTTAGATAATCAAAAATATACGTTTATATTTACTCTGATTCAGATCTATTTGAAATTTCGGTATCTGTCTCCTGCTCTCTGTCTTTTATATTATCTGACAAACTTTCATAAAAGGGCCAATAGACTGGTTTGATTGCATTTTCTTTGCAAAGATCCAATAAATTCTTTTTTTTAGAGTCTATATAGGCGGAGCTTATTTTTCTGTGGCCACATTGTCATATTAAATGGTGGAATTGGCAGATGTGGAAGGCGATTCCTAAAAGAAAATAGTAAAGTTGTATTTTTAGGAATTGCATTATTGGTTTACGTGTAACTTGTACACTAATAATACAATACGTACCTACTTAAATCGAAAATTAATTCAATGTAAATGTATTTTACAAACCAACAGAAAATAAAATTAATTAGAAATTGAGGTTATGTCTTAGTAAAATAACTAAAATAAGACTTACCATAACATTAATACTTGTTTTCTGCACATCAGCTTTCGCCAGTCGCAATAGAAAATTGCTACGCGTCTCACCGATATTTTCACTTGGTTTATTAAACCAAAAATCACTCATTAATGTTGATTAATTACAGAGAACTCGGAGTAACAATCACAACACGCGAGAGCATAAATAACTGAAGACGAAGTTCAATACTGTAACAACTGTATTTGTTACACTGTAGAACTATCATGCTCTTCTATTTCAGGATATTTCTATAATGTAACTAGTGACATCTAGCGGCTAGATTTGCAAGTTAGAGTTGTTTCTATATGGAACTCGGTAAAAGTCGATGTTTGCTTTTATGCTATGGGTTTAACTCAAAAGTGACAAATTTTGAGTTGTAACACTATTGAACTACGGTATCGAAATTAGGGTAAGGGCGTATAAGAGTGCGCGTCCGATAAGTATACGCACATGCATTATTTCCGATGTTAAGAGAGACAGAATTTTATAAAATTTGTGCAGTGTAGGTTTGGTTCAGCTAAGCGACGTGTGTGACTTGTGTAAAGTTCCAGAGTTCCTTCAATTAATTACAGGTCAAATATAATTTATGATCATTTTGTTGTAATATTTACTTAACATTAAGTAAGTAAATGAACAAATCTTGTTGTAAATTGATCCGAATTTTAATACGCCATTTGAAAGAAGTGGTTTTAGAGGTCTCGTTGCCGAGTCGTATTTTTAGAGGTTATGTTTCTGATTCTTCGTTCTGGTGTCATTCTTCGTTCTGGTGTTGTATTGAGTGGAAGCACATTTTGGTGTACTCCGTGATTTTTTTAAATTGTGAAATTGTTAGTGGATGGATTTTACCGGGAAAACATTATATTTAAGGTAAATAACTTTGCTTTGCATTGCATTATAAAATCTCACAAGATATAATCACGTCACGTCACAAAAACCAAAAACATTTCACTTACACGAAATTGGCCGTGCAGTTAGAAAATAATGGTGGATCAAACCAAAGAGATATATGAACAGTTATTAGCTTGTATTTGCTCTTCAGCTGAAGAAACTAGGAAAAGTGTTTCTGAAAGCACAAAAAGGCACATCGAAGATGGAAATAAGCAAATATTAGACCTTTTCGGACAACAAGCTCAGGCTGTACAAACCTTAGAAGAACGATGCTCAAAGATTGAAACGCAACATATTGACACTGAAAGGAAGCTTCGTCGTAATAATATTTTAATTTTCGGCCTAAAAATTAATAAGGATGAAAACCTAGTGGCCTTTATAACGCAGTTTTTTATTGACAAACTGGGTATAGATGTTTTTGAATCAGAAGTAAATAACATCTATTTATTAAAACAAAATCAATCACATAAACCAGCTCCTTTAAAGCTGGAATTTGTGACTACTTTAAAAAAGGAACAAGTACTTAAAAACTGTTCCAAGTTGAAGGGCACTCAAATTTTCATTGCTCAAGATCTATGTTTTAAGGACAGACAAGATCTCAAAATCCTACGTGAACATTTAAAGCTGGCACAATTTTGTAGCTAAAATTACCCGCGGAAACAAACTTGTCATTAATAATGAAATTTACACTGCAGATCAATTACATCAAATGTCTGGTGACTTTTATAATGTCGATGGGATACCAGAAGTGATACCAAGACCAGATAGTGCACCCACTACGCCTTCCATAGGAAGGGTGTTGGAGTTCAATAATTTATTGGATGTCGAAAATCAGGAAGAGGAAAATGTAACAGGAACCAACGAAAACTGTGAAACGGAAAAACGTAAACGTGATACAAACATTGACTTACAGTGGCGGATTTAGAGGGGGGGCACAGGGGCACGTGCCCCCCCTGTTATAATAATTTCGCACGAACCAACCTAAGCGCAACACCCAAAATTTCAAACACAGTGACAAAGCATTGTACTGTAACAACCAAATATTTTTTTGATGCCAAAACTTTACAGCATTTAGAAATGGATATTAAAAATCAGGTTTTCAACGTGGTTTGATAATTAGCGAAAAGATGGCGTAAAAGCACGTTAGATAAAAAGCATACATTTTAGGATTTTAGAATTTGTGTTTTGTTACAGAAAACTGTAATCTGTGGTTTTGTTTACAAAGAAAGTGTATTATTTTGGGGTAGTAAGGACTTATTTTAATAAAAATAAACATGCCAAAACGGCTATGAATGTGGAATATTTGAGAAACAATTTTAGCTCATTAAGTATTGAGCAAAAAATTGAAATTAAAATTGAGGGAAGACCTAAACCCGAAATTAACTTGACACAGATCACAAAGTGTACATCTAGGGACTTTATTGTTATTGATAAGTTTGCTGGAAATAAAACCAGAAGATTGAACTTTACTTTTAAACAATGTACCCGCTAATGAAAAATAAATTGTCCTTTTTTTATTTTTTTTATCTTATTTTATTTTCAATAAAATAAGTAGGTAATCATACATTTTTAAAATATTTACTAAAAATTATTGACCAAATTTGGGCGTGGTCTTAAAAAATTTTCGCCTGCGGCGCGTTTCGTCCGCAGCGGGCTTTTCGTGCACCCCAAGATAACAAGTAAGTGCCCCCCCTGTCAATTTTTTCTGAATCCGCCACTGTTGACTTAGATAAATCAATAGTAGAACTACAAAAAAAACCTAGAGTCCTAAATTCGTTTAAAAACTTAAGATCGACAGTTAAAAAGTAACATTACCCCTAAATTAAACATTTACATTGGTTAGAGTTCTTTGCTTATTAGCTTGTTAAGAGGTCTAGAGAACTTAATAGTCAAAGTACTACTACTTAATCGGCATCGTTTGTTAAAAATATTTTAAACCAAATCCAATTTTTTGTATATTTAATCTTTTAAAGGAAATAAACAATCATAGTTTGCTGTAGGTATAGATATTTCTACATAAAGGTTGAATTTGCTCACTTAATTTTTTTCACTATTGTTTATTCAATTAATGAGGGAGATTATAATATAATATAATTGGCCGATAGAAATAGGTTGTTGGGTTCTCTATATTACCATTAGCTTTTGTTATATCTAATAAATACGTTTTAATTTACTTTCTTTCCACATTAAAACACTGGTTTTTGTATTTATAAAGTGAATTATTATTATTAGTTTTGTGGTTTGTTGTGACATTAGTATACTATGGTAAAAAATTAATTTCTTTCTTTTGCACATTTGAACATACGCTCTTGCAGGACGGCTTTTGATCTGTTTTCAGAATTTTTAACTGGGGAATCGATCGATATCTTGGGATTATCCGAAACGTGGCTGGACACATCGTGGCCGAATGCGGCAGTCAGCATACTATAGATTATAAGATTGTTAGAAAGGATCGGTTGACTCGTGGGGGTGGAGTTGCTTTCTACATCAAAAATGTTGTCAAGTTTAAACTTTTAGATACTCCACCAAATACTAATAATCTAATTGAGCATCTTTGGATATCCATTAAGATTGGCGGTAAAAATATATGTTTGGGTACGTTTTACAGACCACCTACGGCAAACCTTTCAAACTGTTTGGATATATTGGAAACTACTTTAATTTCTTTTATTCCCGAGTTTGATTATGTACTCCTTGGAGGCGACCTTAATGTTGATATGTCTCAAACTTCTAATGGTTCGAATTTGGTTAAGAATTTTCTTCAAAAGTATAGTTTGCATCAGGTAATAAGCGAGCCGACTCGAATCACTGAAAATACTAGAACGTTGATAGATGTAATTATTAGCTCTTCACCAGATTTTATAGCTAGCACTAATGTTATACCTATGGAGGGTATTTCGGATCACTCCCTGGTGTCTTGTGTGGTAAAAATTAAAAAGGAAAAAATTAAACCTTTTCTATACACTTACCGTGACTTTTCTGACTTCAATTTGGATTTATTTGCACGGGAGCTACACAAAATTAACTGGGATGAAATTTTTTCTTCCAGCAATGTTAATGAAATGGTTAGTTTTTGGAATAAAAATATTGATTTACTTTTTGACACTTTCGCCCCCTATAAAACTATTAGAATATCAAAAAAGCCTGCCCCATGGCTGACTGAAAATCTAAAATTAATAATGAAACTTAGAGATAATGCTTTGCTTAAATATAAAAAAAGTAAAACGCAAGGGGCATGGAATTATTATAAAGAGATGAGAAATTTTGCTAACCATTCAGTAAGAATGGAAAAGAAAGCATATTTACAGTTTAAATTTAAATCTAATCCAAAGAAGTTTTGGAAAACACTCAAGTATTTAAATATATGTGACTCCAACTCACTACCCACATATGAATGTAATCCCAATAACTTTAATAATTATTTAATAAATAATGCTGCTAATAACACTCAATCTTCAACTGGGGAAGTGTCTCATATATAAAATAAATATAGGATTGAAAGGAGGATATCTGCCGGTGGGGAATTCGTTTTTAATAATGTATCACCTGACGATGTCTTAAGTATTCTTGGTTCAATAAAAAGTAATGCTAAGGGTGTTGATAACCATAACTTAAAAATGCTTACTTGTCTTTTTCCTTATCTAACTAAATACTTAACCTACATTGTAAACACATGCCTTACTACAGGTGCTTTTCCCGATGCATGGAAATGTGCAAACATAATTCCCGTCCCAAAGAATAATCATCCTACTGAGTTAGGTCATTTTAGGCCAATAAGTATCCTGCCTACGATATCCAAGGTGTTAGAGAAAATTGTCGCTCAACAACTAAATGTTTATTTAAATAGTCAACAAATCTTACCAATGGTTCAGTCAGGATTAAGACCTCTACACAGTACCTGCACTGCTCTACTTAAAGTATCAGATGACATTTTTACGGCTTCTGACAAAGGGTTGAACACTTGTCTGGTATTGCTTGATTTCAGTAAAGCCTTTGATACCTTGAACCATAACTTACTTTGTGATAAATTTTATTACTTTGGGTTTTCACCGACGGCAGTGACATTTTTTAGGAATTATTTGACTGGAAGACAGCAAAAAGTTGTATGTAATGAAATAAACTCAGAATTTTTACTTATTACTCAGGGGGTTCCTCAGGGTAGTATTCTTGGCCCTATCTTGTATTTGATTTATACTTCTGATTTTTATACTTTTCTAAAGCATTGCATTCTTCATTTGTATGCTGATGATTCTCAGATCTACTTGTCGTTTTTCCTTAAAGATTTCCTCACAGCGGCATTAAAATTAAATGAAGATCTTGACATTATTGTTAGAGTCTCACAGGCACACTCACTTAAATTAAATGAAAACAAAACACAAGTGTTGTTATTTGGGAAAAACAGTAATCTGCTACAACAAAATGATGATTTAGTACTTAATTTAAATGGTTCTCTTTTAACTTTTACTGATAGTTGTCGTAATCTAGGAGTGCAGTTTGATTCAAACCTAAGATTCTCAGGCCATGTAAATAATTTACTTCAAAAGTCCTATTTTAAACTTAAACTGCTATACATGCATAAGGATATTCTTACTACTGATATCAAGCTAAAATTATGTGACTCTTTAATTCTTTCATTTGTCTCTTATTGTGATGTTGTTTTCTGGCCTGCGTTACGTCAGCAAGATCGGCATTCCTTACAAAAACTACAAAATTCCTGTGTTCGATTCTCTTACAATTTACGTAAATTTGATCACATCTCGGAATGTTTTAGGAATACCCACTGGCTAAACCTGGATGAACGGTTTAAAGTACATATGGCCTGTTTGGTTTATAAAATTAATAAGACTAAATCTCCTCCTTACCTATATCAAAAACTCTTTAAAGGAACGGACATACATAACCGTCCAACAAGATCATCATCCCTTTACAGTATTCCCAGGCACTACACCTCCTCGTTTCGGCGATCATTTTCTTATAATGCGGCAAAAATTTATAATAATATCCCGGAGGTTATTAAGAGTTCCCCAAGTTTTCAAACTTTTAAAGGTAAGGTGGGTGAGTTTGTTCTGGGAGAGCTTGTGTGATTTTGTAACTATGTCATTGTGTAACTTGATATGGCGATTCATTTATTTCTGATTTTCTATTTTCTAATTGTTTACTTTATTACTTAGTATCTATATATCTTAGGTTAGCAGTTATTGAATTATTATTTTATTTTATACCTGATGGTTGCGTGGAAGAGCATTTATTTGAACGTCGCCATCACTTATTATTTAGATTTTCTTTTATAAATTTCTTTGATATTAAATAAAGACATTTTGTATTGTATTGTATTGTATTGTATTGTATTGTATTGTATTGTATTGTATTGTATTGTATTGTATTGTATTGTATTGTATTGTATTGTATTGTATTGTATTGTATTGTATTGTATTGTATTGTATTGTATTGTATGTTGAACGAGACTATAAACGGCGGTTGAATATGATTGTTGTTGGTCGGCTAAGTGTACGCATTTCGGTGTCGGGTAACTGTACGCGCGCATTCTTACCCAGATATGCGTACACTTACCCGATAAATGGTTTAGGGTATTGATTTAAATTTATAATTTGAAATTGTTTAAGGCCTAATAATGGGAAAATATACCAGGATAAGTCAAAGAAAACTAATAACTGATGAAATTCTCGCGCAGGCAAAAGAACGAATTCAAATAAATGGCGAAAGTAAGCGTCAAGTAGCGAGAGATCTTTTTATTTCAAAAGAGAAAGAGACGTTCTCAAAAATCAGAATTATTGACCGATTCTCCATTTAAAAATGAACTCATTAAAAATCAGTTAAAATATGGAAAGGAACCCAAAAGGCAAGTTTTTGGTAAGCAGAAATGTCAAGTTAACAAAGCTGCTAAAAAAGAAAAACTTGGTGACCAAGTTCTTTGCCCAAATTGCCGTGAGGGTAAAAATGACGGACTGGGTTAGGTGCTCAACATGCGGCATGTGGTGGCATGAGCATTGCTCAAGTTATGAAAATATTGGAGCATTTTTATGCGACGCATGTTCCTGATTTCTAATAAAACCTACTGCGTACACTTGTACTACTATGTGAGCACTCTTATCCGACTGATCCGGTAAGAGTGCGCAAGTGGTAGTTTTTACAAAATGTTATGTTTTTCCAAGAATTATTTTTTATTTCCCCTTTGTATTAATACATTATGTAATATATAGTCTTCCTTCATACGTGTAACTTTTTTAAAATTCTACGATTTGTTTGACGTTTTTTGTGAATAAAATAATGTTAAGTTTACACTTATACGAAATACCCCTAAAGGTCTAGAAAGGTGTGTTCACTATCACTTAATTTGAAATTATGCACTTTTCTTCTTATGATACTTTTTACATCCTCATCAATTTGTATAGGTGTCCTTCCTGGCGACTGTTTAGGAGGGGCTAGAGTTCCAGATTTAATTTTCCTAAGAAGCCTATAGATTGTTGATTCATTCACTCCCGTCATATTAGCACATGCTGATACTAGGTTTCTGACAGTACTACGAGATGGTGTTTGGTGCACAAGTGCATCGTGTACATTTAAAACTATTGTATTTGCTTTTAGGTCAAGCACGCCTTTACAAAACACTGGGGAATAGTTATTCCCCATTTTTGTATTATTTTTATAATATACATACAAGCTTTCGATAACACGTTCAAAATGAAACTAAACTTCGTCACTTGAAGTTGGAAATATTCTATGATATAAGCCACCTACCTGTATACCCATGCAATTATAGATAATTTAATTACTCAGGTACCTCTTAATGTGACGCTCATGGTTTATTGTGGTTTTAAGACTCATGACCAGTTATGCTGTCAGGCTTTAAGAAACTGAGTATAACTGATTTTCCTCATTTGGTACCGTCTTTGTTCTTTTTTGATTCAACAAAGCGCCAAGATAATTGTTAAATGTAATTGTTTTCCCATGGCCGCCTAGCTACTTATTAGAATTTTAAATGAATTGCAAATACAAACATTGTTCGTTTTAAAATTCTTTAAAATAATACATTTGAAAAACTTGAGAAAGATTAATTTTAAATGTGTCATTTTTGGAACCGTATTTTGAACACCCTGTATAAAATAGATAAAATCTATTTGACTTATAGTACCTCTTGACTTTTTTCCATAAATCTCACACAATGTCGTAAAAAAATACGCTTTTTTATACAGTGTCACCAGTAAAGTCCGCATAATATGGGATTTTTTTTATTAATGGCTTTATTCGAAATTTGACTTTGGCATTAAGCTCTGCTTTGATCGAGATGAAAATTAAGCAAAAAAATAACGGTCACGTGATTGGCATTATACAGTGTCCGCAAGAAAGTTCGCATCAAATGGGATTTTTTTTTTATTATTAGGTATAGGAAAAAATTGAAAAAGCAGTTAGTTTTTGCTTACCTAAGAACCAAAAATGACGTATACTGAAGCAGCTGCACGACTTGCGTTACCTGTAAAATTTGACATTTTTAATAAAATAGGTTCAAAAATGCCCTTATTTATCAAAATATCGAAAAACTTTATTCGAGAAAGTTGTTTATTTAGGCATTTTCAGCCTCTATACGAATTAATATTAAATTAAATTAATTATATTAAACTATATTTTTGTTGAATAAAATGTTTCGAGCGATTAATATTTATTCTTTTTGATCCAATATTAATTAAGTAAAATTTCAACGAAAGCTTCCTAATATTTTCTTTTTGTACATCTGTTTACTAACTTAAGAAAAATGAGGAACGTCGGTTTTGGCAAAACTGATGTAATTAGATAAACTTTGCATCAAACATTACATACTGATCAATAACAATTTCAGTTTTTGAAGCAAAATAAATAATTGGAAACAAAAATTTTACATAAAATTGCATTAAGATTACAAATGAAGTAAAGGCAAATGGTTTTACATCGATGTATAAAAGTTAATCTACGAGGGTTGATCAAAATATTCAAGAACCTGGCAAAAAATAAAAATTGTATTAGACTGTCAAAATTTCGTACAGAGGCTAAAAATGCCTAAATAAACAACTTTCTTGAATAAAGTTTTTCGATATTTTGATAAAAAAGGGCATTTTTGAACCGATTTTATTAAAAATGTCAAATTTGACAGGTAACGCAAGTCGTGCAGCCGCTTCACAATACGTCATTTTTGGTTTTTAGGTAAGCAAAAACTAACTGTCTTTTCAATTTTTACCTATACCTAATAATAAAAAAAAATCCCATTTGATGCGGACTTTCTTGCGGACACTGTATGTCAAATTTTAATTTTTTCAAAAAAATAATTTAAAAGGGGGTTATTTTTAAAAATATCGAAAAAAGTTATTAGAAAAAAGTTTTCTAAATGCAGTTTCTAGCACACGTGCAAAATTTCAGCCGCACAAGATTATTTTAATTTTTTACCTATATTTTGTAAATTGCACCACTTTTGCAAAATAAGACTCAACGCAACTTATATAAAACTTTTTAGTTTTGACAATGCTTTATTTCAGATACATTTTCTTTAAAGTAGCGCCATATTAAATGTGTTGTTTTCTACAAAATCAAAATTGGGCTATTAAAATTTGGTAGTATGTGATGCAAAGTTTATTTGTTTTTGACCCTGTATAAGGTAACTCCATAAAATAAGTATTTTTGAAAAGGTAGTTTATATCTGAAAGTAATACACCTTAATATTAAGACAAAAAAGAACACAGTGTCTTCAGTAAAGTGTTTTTTAAGTGGAAAATAAATAAAGTTTATCTATTTTCAACGATTTAATTTAAAACCCCTATATTATAATTTATTATGAAGCTATGTCATAATAACGTTAACGTGTATTACTTTCAACCACAAACTACGTTTTCAAAAATACTTATTTTATGAAGTTACCTTATACAGTGTCAAAAATATATTAACTTTGCATCACATGCGACCAAATTTTAATAGCCCAATTTTGATTTTGTAGAAAAACACACATTTATTGTGGCGCTTCTTTAAAGAAAATGTATCTGAAATAAAGCATTGTCAAAACTAAGAAGTTTTATGTAAGTTGCGTTGAGTCTTATTTTGCAAAAGTGGTGCAATTTACCAAATATAGGTAAAAAATGAAAATTATCTTATGCGGCTAAAATTTTGCATGTGGGCTAGAAACTGCATTTGAAAAAACTTTGTCTTATAACTTTTTTCGATATTTTTAAAAATAACCCCACTTTTAAATTATTTTTTTGAAAAAATTAACATTTGACAGATAATGCGAATCACGTGACTACTATTTTTTTGCCTAATTTTCATCTCGATCGAAGCAGAGCTTGATGCCAAAGTCAAATTTTGAATAAAGCTATTAATAAAAAAAATCCCATATGTTACGGACTTTATTGGTGACACTGTATACAGGGTGTTTCAATAAAAACTCCCAGGCCAATTATTTCGAAAACTAAAAGACGATTGGCTTCACAACTGTGTAAAAAATGTGTTTGAATAATACAAGATGTAGGTGACGCCACGGTGCAAAGAATTTTTTCGACGACAGGAACTTTTAAATGTTATGGTTCTTAAAGATAATTAATTTGTGATCAAATTATGTTCCATAAAAATTTTTGATAAATCCTACATAACCGGAGATATTTGGGGTTAAGTTTTTTTTAAAATAATTTTAACGAGTATTTTAATTATAAATATTTTTAACATCTTTTAGCAGATTTTAATTTAATTTTGGTAATGATAATTTTACTGAGCGCTCGTGCAGCCCTAGATTATTACGTCCAGTGACGTCTCAGGGGGCGCCTTAACAAATAATATTGGCAAAAAATAGGACGCCACTGAGTTTTTGGTAATTTTTATATTTTTTTCGCATTAAGCAACTAAAAATATACTTTTCTTGTCTGTTAAATTATTTTCATATCTTGCTTCGTTTTCGAGTTTTCTGGAAAACAAAAATTATTAAATAATTAACATGCGTGACACTTAGTGTCAGTGTCAGTAAATTAATAATAATACAACGTATTAATTATTTAATAATTTTTGTTTTCCAGAGATATGCAATAAAGTTGTTTTTATTTTTAATTCTCGAAATCGAAGCAAGGTATGAAAACAATTTAACAGGCAAGAAAAGGACATTTTTAGTTACTTAATCCAAAAAACATATAAAAATTACCAAAAACTCAGTGGCGTCTTTATTAAAAATACTTATAATTAAAATATTGGTTAAAAATTATTAAAAGAAAAACTTAACCCCAAATATCTCCGTTCATGTTGGATTTATCAAAAATTTATATGAAACATAATTTGATTAAAAATTAATTGTCTTTACGAACCACAATATTTAAAAGTTCCTGTCACCGAAAAAATTCTTTGCACCATGGCGCCACCTACATCTTGTATTATTCAAACACATTTTTTACACAGTTGTGAAGCACAAGAACAGGCTAAAAACTGGCGTTTACAGAATTTACTTGTCACTTTGAGTGTGCTTTGAAACACCCTGTATATATTTTTTTTCAGGGATGCAACACTTTTTTTCTTTTTAATTTATTACTCCCAAACTACCAAAGCAAATTCAATAAAATTAAAAACAATTATAAAGTACACTAATACATACCTAAAAATACCAAGAAAATAGACGGTGTCCCTTTAAATTTTTTTTATGTTATCGCAATTTTTTGGACCATCCTGTATATTATGCGAAAATACTCTCCTGAGATATATATCTCGTATTACAGTAGAGGAGCTATGAAAACCTGAGATACTATTGCAGAACCCTGTATAAATTTCGGTGCTCCTCTTTATCAACTATCGCTATATCTCTAGTGTTAATCAACGTTATAATATAGAACAGTAATTTTAAGATTTCTAATGTAACAAATTTTAGTAATATATTTGAATTTGAATTTGAATTTGAATTATTATTTTCTGCCTCTATTAAGAATTTCAAGAATTATTTTAAACTATATTTATTTTCCGCTTTTTAGTTTGATTAATTATTAAAGCGTGTTTTTTAGTTAACAAAATAGTAAAGTATAATATCCAAGATGCTTGTTTAAATATGCGCCCCCCTTAACAAATTTCGAAATGCGCCACTGCACCGCACACGAGATGCTACCCACTTTCGTCTAAAAACAAAAAAATGCCGTAACTTTAAATAAAATTTTCACCATGATAGTCTGCTAGGAAAAATAGCTAAATTAAAAATATTCTAGCCTATACAGACTTGCAGTGTGCGAAATTAGCAAACTCCTTTTGCGATTTACGTCAGTAAATAAGCAATCCGGCTCGGCTCAACACGGAATTTCTAAACGTTTCAGCGGAAGTTATTCGACGCATTTAATAAGGTATAGCGGAGTTATGAAATTCAAAACGGCTCACTGCCGTTGCTGTAAAGTCGATATTTTATAGTATTAGTTATATTAAATCGAGAAATATGGTATAATTAAGGACGCAGCGGCATTTTAAGCTGCCGAATAAATAACAGTTGAGATAATAGAATGCGGTCTGGCTTTGCATACAGTTCTGCAACATTGGACAGTGTTATGGATATTTGAAATTTTCCGGATAAAATTAAGGGAGTTTAAAATAATTGTCTTTTGTTGCTGAAATTTTAATTATAAAACATTGATGTAGCTAAAGACCGCTAGAGGGATCCTCATCTTGGTCGGTAATTTAGATACTTAAATTTTTTTAGTTTATGTACCGGGTGTTCCACCTAAGAAGGTAATCGGCTATATCTCAGAAAGTAATAACACTAGGACTTTGGGAAAAAATATATATCCATAAAAGCGGCCAAAGTAAATTGCTGGAAATTATTTTCAAGTTCGAAAAATGACCGCTAGGGGCGTTAGATAACTTTCAAAATTGAAATGCCGATCAGCGTTTGAAAGAAAAAAGGTTTGACCTTCTCCCACCACTTTATTATTGAAAATAGAAAAAAACGATTCCTAACATAAAGTTGAATAATTTTATGAAGAATACAATGCTTATATTTTTAACATATTTTTATTAAGAAAAATCAAGAGAAAATCGGCATTTCTATTTTGATAGTTCTCTTACGTCCCCTAGCGGTCATTTTTCGAACTTGAAAATAATTTTCCGCAATTTCTCTCGGCCGCTTTTATGGATATATATTTTTTCCCAAAGTCCTAGTGTTATTACTTTCTGAGAAAAAGCAGATTACCTCCTTAGGTGGAACACCCGGTACAGATAAAAGAAACCCGCAGCGTTATTACAGCACTGCCGTAGTCACCGGACATTGCCTTTTTCAGCTAACGACTTCTGCAGAAGTTGCAGAGATGAAGAAGAGGAGGAAAATATTCAGTATTTTTTGTACGCGAGAAGAAGGTTCAATGCCTCGGGCGAACCATTCTTTAATGATCTGGAGGAAGTGAGCAGCTTGCAACTGGGTCGATTCACTAAGTTTGTTAACAGCAGTGGCTGATTTGAATGAGTTGTCAAGATTTTTCTATGATCTACGTAACTTAACCGTCAACAAACTCATGCGGATAGGTTCCGCGGAACACGTGTGGTACCACAACGGTCCTTATAGGACTACGTGATACTGTTTGGACAGTGCTAGAAGTCCGCCACTCTAACCTAACCTAACCCAATTGACAGACCAATATACAAACATAATCTCAAAACAAATAATAATCCACATTTGTATCGAAATTAAAAAATTTAATTACTTTAATTATTAATTATTTTTAAATTTTTATTTAATACTTTTTTTTCCATAGGTTGTAGCCGCGTAAATTTCGCTTTTTCACCAAGCGTAGTGATGAGTATTTGATGCTGCGATCAATGTGTCTGAGTAGTATGTCAGAGTTAAATGTGGTAGTAGTAGTAACATGTTTCATTTAGCAAAAAGCTTCAATTAAATATGTATAATATAAAATAAATTAAATATATATAATTATTTATTAATACAGGGTGTTTTTTTAAGGTCGACGAGCGGCCATATCTCGGAAACTACTGGGCATAGAAACTCAGGAAAAGAAAATTGATAATTAAAGTGGCCATGAAAAAATTCGGGAAATAATTTTTAAGTTCCGCATTTTGCCGCAAGAGGGCGTAATTGAAAAGTAAATTTTAAAATTTTACATAACTCCGAAAATTCCACATTAAGGTATATGTTTGATAACACCATTTTAAAGCTTGGACAATTATGCATCATTTTGGTCTCATGCTCATTGGCGTACCGACTTTAATAAGAGCGGGGGAAGCTATTGAATGTGTAAACATTAAAATCGCTGTAACTTCTAAACGACTTATCCGATTTTACTAAATTTAAGCTTGGTTGGAAGGGAAAGGTAAGTATCTTCAATCGCCGTATCCAACAGTACACGATAGTGTTTAATAAAATTGCTAGAGGGCGCAATTTGTAATAATAACAGTTTTTTCGATTTTATCCCGAAAATTTAAATCATACGGTACAACTATGACATCATAATCGAAAAGTAGATGAAATTTGCAAGAAAAGATGTGAAGACCGCAGTTCGATATCTTTGTTCGTTTCAGAGTTATTGCTAAAACAATAATTTTAAATACAAATTGCGCCCTCTAGCAATTTTATTAGAAACTATCTTGTACCATTGGATACGACAATTGAAGGTACTTACCTTTTTCTTTCAAACAAGCTTAAATTTAGTAAAATCGGTTAATTCGTTTAGAAGTTACAGCGATTTTAATGTTTACACTTTCACTTGATAAGAGTGGGAGAATCTATTGAAAGTGTAAACATTAAAATCGCTGTAACTTCTAAACGACTTATCCGATTTCACTAAATTTAAGCTTGTTTGGAAGTACCTTCAATTGTCGTATCTAATGGTACACGATAGTTTCTAATAAAATTGCTAGAGGGCGCAATTTATATTAAAAATTATTGTTTTGGCAATAACTCTGAAACGAACAAAGATATCGAACTGCGGTCTTCACATCTTTTCTTGCACATTTCATCTACTTTTCGATTATGATGTCATAGTTGTACCATATGATTTGAATTTTCGGGATAAAATCGAAAAAACTGTTATTATTACAAATTGCGCCCTCTAGCATTTTTTTTAGAACTATTACGGACAACTAAATACGACTGGTAAAAGTGCATATATTTCTCTTCCAAATAGTCTTTAGTTTGCTAAAATCGGATAAGTCGTTTATAAGTTACAGCGATTTAAATGATTACACTTTCAACAGCTTCCCCCACTCTTATTAAAGTCGGTATGCCAATGAGCATCAGACCAAAATGATGCATAATTGTCCAAGCTTTAAAATGGTGTTATCAATCATATACCTTAATGTGGAATTTTCGGAGTTGTGTAAAATTTTAAAATTTACTTTTCAATTACGCCCTCTTGCGGCAAAATGCGGAACTTAAAAAAATTATTTTCAGAATTTTCTCATGGCCACTTTAATTGTCATTTTTCTTTTTCTGAGTTTCTATGCCCAGTAGTTTCCGAGATATGGCCGCTCGTCGACCTTAAAAAAACACCCTGTATATTCCAATGAACCTTTATGATAAATAAACTTATAGGCTAATGCTTTAAACACTATCCAAATAAAAATTTTGATTATTTCTTGTTTTATGATTATGATTGTCATAATTAAAAGAACAACATTTTTTTAAACAATCAGGCATAAATTATTTTTAATTTTATGTATAAAATAAGGGTACATACTAAATAAAAAAATAAATTTCTGACATTCAACCAATCTAAATTTTTTAACCTAAAATTTATTTTTGTATATTTGTCACAATTTAAAATTATTCGCATTGCCTTATTTTGTAAAATCTGTATATCAAATATTAAATATTTCCTCACTAACACAATAGAAAATAGAAGAACAATAAATAAAAAGTGGTAATATAATAGTATTGAATACAGGTTTTTTAGAAACCTAAATTAGAACTGATTCTTTTAAAATAACCTACTTTTCCAGCAATCTTCGATATGATACTTGCAAAATAAATTAAAAAAAAATATTTTGAATCAATTATTATCCCTTAATATTTAAAACTGTTTACTAATTCCAATTTTTCACCATCAATCAGAACATTTATATTTTGACAATTTAAATTATTAACCATAACCGTACATTTAGTTTTTGAAATATTTAATTTTAATTTATTTACTGCCAATGCCAATTGAATAATATATTTATCTCAGAATTTAGAGTATTCAGACTCTTTTAGACTATCAAAAATATTTAAAAGATTTATGTAAATCCAGGTCATCATCATTAGCAAACATTTGTAACTTACACATTTTTAAAAATGAAGGCATATCGTTAATGTATGAAATAAATAATATTGGACCTAGTATACTTCTTTGGGGAACTCCTATATTATTTTTTTTTAATATGTTTTTGATATTTTTGTTTTTTGTGACCTGTTACTTAAATGATTTTTAAACCATTTATAAACATTTCCGCCAATACCATATTGATACAATTTACTCAATAATCTAGCTCCGTTAATTATTGTTTCGAATGCCCGCTTAAAATTAAAAAATACAGCTATAATATTTCCTCTTGATCAATGGTTCTCTTTTATGTCTCAATCACACATTGAAGGGCTGACTCTGTAGAGTACCCTTATCAAAAGGAAATTAAAATTTTGTTGACATCAATTAATTTCGATAGTCGTTCATATACTACTTCTTCTAATAATTTCTCAACATCCCATAAAACATTTAATGGTCTCATCCTATCTTTTAGTGTTTTTTACTTTTGACACTGGTGTAATGTAAGAACATTTTAATTCATCAGGCATATTTCCATATTTTAAACAAGAATTTATAAAATTTAATAGTACACTTGCCGATGAGTGTATAAAATCAAAATAATTAGTGAAATCAAATTGATAAATAGTGCTTTCTGGAACCCAGTAAAAAGACAATAAAAGATGCTTTGCCATGTAATCCTGTCTGGTTTCTACGTGGTTATTTATCACATGGGGCAAAATGCTCCATTAGATTTGTGACAAGCAGCCCCACAACCTGGTATAGTATTTTGAGGTTAATAACTTACACATAACGATTAGATCAAATTGTAACTAAATAAATATTAATATTTAATTTTGAACAAGTAGTCCATACTCAAAGTGGAGTTAAATTATATAAAAAAAAGGAAAGCACGAAGTTCTTCTCCACAATTTTTTTTTTTAATTATATTTTTTTTATTAATATTTAAGTTCTAATTTAATGATAATTCCTCATTAAAAAAAAACATGAAATTTATGTAGTTGGAAAAATTTACTCACTTTTAGCGATTTTAGAATCTACTGCTTTGTAAACCACCCCGGTATTTTATATTGGGTGGCGAGGTTGCCAAGTTGAGAGCGTCGTGACAACCAACCCATGTGACTACCAACCGCGGTCTCCCCTACCTACACTGTTGTAATAATAAAAAAAATACATTTTTGGTATGTGTAGACAGCACTATCATTATTGACAGTTACTGTTTTTATGAAAATGCACAAGCAATTTCCCGAAAAAGAAGGTAACAGAATTAAATTTCGTATCCAGTCCCATCAGAATCAGGTCGCAGCGTAATTGAAAGTATAATTACATTTAGGTACTATGAGAGCGAGAATTCCCATTTGCACAGATTTCTGTTAATTCTTACTTACAAATCAATTAACGGTAGACAGACCCTTTACAGGAAGCCCCTAATCTGCTTTGTTGGCCTTTTTAAATAATAAATCCTTGTTTTTGTTTGGAAATTCGTAAAATAAAAAAGTTACTTCATCCATGGCTCCACTTGACCATTCCATGCATTTTTTGATTATTTTTATTTAATTATTATTAGAGGTCCAGTGTAAAAATAATTATAATTGGTCCACGGCAGAAGAGATTTAAAAGACAAATGAACCAAGTACGTTAAAATCCCCTAATATTCTCTGTTAATATGTAACTCCTAATACAAGTTACTGATTGTAAACTAATCTATACAGGATAGAAAGCATAAAAAATACGAAAGCTTTATTTTGCGTAAGAGTAAACGTGCATCAATAATTTGTAAATTATAATTTTCTACCAAAAAAACAAATTATGAAATAATTCCCAACTATTATCTTTTACACCTTTAACTCGTACCATCGTGCCGAGAAATTTTTGAAACAAGTATTATTCTCAACGAAATAAGAATACAAAGGAAGTAGGGTATGGTAGATTGACAGTTGTCTGGGATGGGGTCTGATGGCGGCAACATTTGACGCATGAGCGTTTCCGGTCTACCTGTGGCGTATCATTAAAATGGTAATAACAAAATGATTAATGAAATTTTATTTGGACGAAAAAAATAAAAAATATATTTAGATTCATATATAGCTATAAGATAGGGTAAGGTTGGTGTAATAAAACAATACAACTATTTCTTTTAATTATTTATTTAAATAAGGTAACGGAGGTGAAAGGGTAATGTAAATATCTGGTTAAATAACTAAAAAACATCTGTTATTATACATTAAAAAAAAATTGCAAAAAACAAATTGTTTCAGATAATCGGCAAAACTATTGCCAAAACGTCTACGTTAAAAAATAAAATTTTAAAAAATGTCATTCTAGAAACATCATTGTCTTCAGTCTTTAAATATGAATTTCTTTGTTTATTGTACCTACACTTCCATATTTTATTACATTCTTTATCCATGGGTTTAAAATATTAAAAGTAGATTAAACCAATAAAACATCTAAAAACTTTTATCGATACATAATTTATGAAAAAGTGACAAAGCAGCTTCCTCAGAAGCATAAATAATGCAGAATTATTTGTATTCATATTCTTAAGTACCTACCTACATATTTTCCAATATATTATGTAATGACCCGATACAATAGTTTCAAAACTTACATTTTTTAACCTGGCTACTTCAAAAGTAGGCACTACTGCAGTTGGGACCAATCTAACTTTCAATCTTGAGGTTCTGTCAAAGCAATCTTCAGGAAAATGCTTCTAGCAAAGAACTGTATTTCGTGTAGGATCCCAATCACTTCGGTTTACAATTTTCAACCACGCCTTTTTTCTTAGGTAATTATTTAGAAAACTAAAAACCAATAAGTATTTTTAATTTGCTTTTTTGTAGAAATGGGGTAACCCAGTCGATTAATAAATAAATAATATTTTTCTGGTTTTATAAGACCCATGAATGACATGCGAGGTTCTGAGGTTGTGTATTTTGATATTAAATTAAAAATTTTTTTTTTCTATACAGATTAAAAAAGTTTATATATCTAAACATAAACTTACCGATGAAATGTAATGCCCAGTTTTTTACTTCATAGCGTTTGGGAGCACCCACAAGCAGCACAACTAACCATATTTAAAGCTTATTAATTAACCCAGAATAACAACTAATTAAAATGTTTTAATATCTGTCCAGCGCTAAAAGTATACTCCACTGTCACACTAAAGTAATTATAAGTTTACTAGTATTCGTTAAATATGGTTGTTAACTAATTAAAATGCAAAATAACTCAAAAACGGCCAAGAAAGCAGAAATCAGAGCTCGACCTGTCAACCACGGTCAAACACCAAAACAAACATGGAGTCATATTGTGGTGTCTCAAAATGGCCGACTTCCGTCGGTCGGTTTATTAGGCGGTTTATGCAAAATCCTACTTCCTTTGTATTCTTATTTCGTTGATTATTCTAGTTTCCAGACTATTAGGAAAACATTCAGGAAAGTTCACGTCGTTACCGTAGAAACAGAAAGTTTAAACAAAGGTAACGATGATCGTACTTTTTCGGTTCTTATTAAACAAAGTGAAGTGTGAGTAGTTTATTTATAAAAATCCTTCTATTGTAAGTAATTGAAAAAGGTGAAAAGTCTATTCAACGACCGCTGACCGTTACGTCACGACTAGTGCTTATCTTTCTAATATTCGTGAACTAGGTGAGATAGTAAATTTGCGTCGATAATGAATGTCGTATAATTTTACCGGTCAAGAAAGTTTTGTTGTCATTTTTGACAATGACATTTTTAATCAACATTATTCCAAAAATGTCACGGTATTGTGAAAACGAACAAAATTTTAAAATTATTTGATTATTTTTAAAGAGAAAGTGATGCCGGATAGACTACTTTACCCTTTAACGCAGTTTACGAGATAAGTAGATATAATAAAGCAGAAATTGTGAAAACATAAATAATACTTAAATCTGATGAGGATGAATATACGGCAATGAGAGAGAGAGATTCTGATGCTTTGGGAGTTTCGTGTTCAACAATCCAACGAATTAAGGCAAAGGGGATAGAGAAGGATGTAGATTTTAAGAATCGCAATAATGTAGCTATTTTGTCATCCCGTGGTCGACAACTTCAGGAAACTCATGAACATACCATAAAAGAGCGAATTTATGGGATGTATAGAGCAGGTGAAGACGTTACCATTCGCTCAATACAATTAAACCTTAAAATCATTTCTACAACTCTCAATTTCTCTTAAAACCTGTTTTTCTGGATAAAACCTGCATATACAATTAGTGATGTAAAATTCTCGGTAATAATCTTTTGGAGAATATTCTCAAGAATATTCTCTAGTTAGAGAATTTTCTGAGAATGGTAAGAAAACCGCTAGAAATAGCAATAAAAAGAAATTAAAAATTACCTATTCTGCTTATTTTCGGCAAATGTCAAACGGCGTTAATCAAACAAAACGTAAAGAAATAAAATTTTTATTTAAAAAACATAACATACCTTCCCAGGAATAACTAAAAACTAAACAAAAAAAAAATGTGTGTGCTTAAGACCACACGACAGAAGTGAAAACTTCAACAAGGTTAATTCAGTGCCCACAAAAAAGTGCTAAACGCGCCTAAATAAGTTTTCACTTCATAAATAACATAAACTTGGAATACGGGATAATTTTACTGCATACGAAAAAAGATATTTCCTAAAATTGAACAACCCTTGAATTTTTACATCTTCAACAGAAGTCAGAAATCATAATAAATTAGGTAAACGGAATAAGCAATTTCGGTAAACCTTACTTCACCCTACGTAAATATATAATTTAATAATTTAAAAAATGCCAGAACATACCTGAGACGCAGACGAGTGTCTAGACAACGCACACCGACTGTTTCCACGTCGATACGTCGATACTGAAAGCGACCGATGGCGGCATGCTCTTTCATATAACGTTCATTCGGGTCAGGGTCAGTTCGGATTGAATATAGCAGTTGAATTCGAGCGTAGCACACCCGAGTCTGACGCGTGACGGCGACGCGTGACGGCTCAGTTTAATTCAGTGTCCACAAAAAGTGCTAAACGCGCCTAAAGAAGTTTTCACTTCAAAAACAGTCAAATAAAGAAAGATCACATTTAACTATTAAAAACATACGAGTATACGTTCGCGCTTCTAGGGGATTTCCCTGAATCACTGTTGCCAGACGTAAAACACTATTGCCAGAGTTATAGAAAAGGTTAGGAAAACTCAAAATTTTAAAAATCATTGCAAAATTTTTCAGTGTAAATCGAGGCGGTGTAAATTATGTAGAAAAACTTCTCTAGAGAATATTCTCGGGAGAATTTTCTTACAGAGAATATTCTCGAGAATATTTCCGTTCTCGAGAATATTCTCTCGAGAATATTCTCCTATCACATCACTATATACAGTACATGGGGTTTTAAGCGAAGTTGGCAATATGATACTCTTCATACAGTTAAAAAAATCGTCAGAGGGTGTACGGTATATTATTCTACATGCAGCTTCAGAAAATGAATTTGTGAATAATACAAGTTTGATATTAAAGTCTGGCCTGAAATCTGTGATTATCACGATTCGATGAATAGTGACAACTTTGAGAAATGATTTGAAGAAAAATTGTTACCAAACTTGGAAGAATCGTCGGCGTCGCTTTTTATCATGGATAACGCCACCTATCATTCTGGGCTAATTGAAAAAATTCCAAATACAAGTTGGTCAAAAAGACTACTTATTGCATGGTTAGAACAAAGACAAATTTCGGTTTCACCATTTATAATGAAGGATCAGATCTGAATAATAGTGCAGCAGCATTGCCTGTGATAACCATTTAGAAAATGCAAATATGCGTCTGAAGACACTTCGCTTCTTTGAAATTACATCGCGACCTAAAGCCACGCTTCCGACTATTTATGTGTGATATCTAGGTTTACTTAGTTTATGTGCAAACCAAGTCGTTCCTTCCTTTTATACTCAGAGGGTGGAAAGTGACCTGATATTCTCTCTTTGTTGCAAGGTCTCCGAGAAATGTTTGTTTGTTATCAGTAGTGTGTGGTAAGAAGATGTTAGCATTTGTTATGATGAACCACTAAACTAAACATTTATATCTTAGTGAGAACAGTGCTCAACGCATTGTTTTCACGTAAAAAATGTTAAAATAATGTAACAATAAAAAAATGGCTATTTGGGGGTAAATCAATCACTGGCATAAGATTAATTACGGGATTACGGTTGTCAGTGGGAAATGTGAAAGTGATAGAAAGGGTTAGAAAAAACATTTTGAAAATGCGGAAGTGCTCAGTGTGCCACCGGGTCCTATTATTGTCAGTGGGGTACCTTGTATTTTAGCGGCGGGAGGGACAAATAACAATAAAGGTAAATTAGCAGTTGCGGCTCGTGAGTTTTTTTAACAGGTGGAGCAAATTTTGATGGCAGTAACGTAACAAACAAAATGCAGTTTAGTGCATTCTAATAATTATTTACCTACTATTAAACACTGCAAAAATATAGAAAACTAAAATTGCATTTTTGCTCTGACCTTTAAATAAAATTACATAAAAAAGCTCTATTTTATTATTATTTTTTTTATATAATTCTTCTACCTTTATGTAGTACATAATTTGCTTAAAATACCTGTTTGTCTGTTTCTCTGTCTTTCGCATAATCTGTTTCAGATTAAAAAGTTTTGGGGCGTCCATTTTCTTTAATTTCTAAACGTTTTTAACACACTCTTCACATGTATGTTTGTATGTATGTTTGTAACCGACTTCTTTGAACCCGATTTTGACCCACTTTAAAAGGTCAGATTTAATTTAAATTTTGTAGACTTATCAAGAACCGCTGAGAATACAATAATTTGATGAGTTTATCTCATTATCCTAATCAGGATCGCCGGAATTAAATCATTTCCTTACAGATCCTCTGTATGAGAGTGAGAAAGACAGCTCACCGTATGCGCATGCGTACTATCTACCTACTTTCCGGCTCGAGCACTCGGCTTAATAGTGTTGGTACATTCTTTCGCTATCAGTTGGTCCGTTGGCCGAGCGGGTTTGTTCGGGTTTGTGGATCCAATGTTGTGAATCTAGCCATTTTAAAAAATGAATCCACTTCTTTAAATCTAGCCATTTGAAAAAGTAATTTTTAAATTAGTGACTATATTCCATCTCTACTCCGGACCTCTCTATGACTATCTCTACTTAAACTAAAAAATGAATAATAAATATAGTTTAAAAAAACTAACATACACGTTTTAATAATTAATCAAACTAAAAAGCGGAAAATAAATATAGTTTAAAATAATTCTTAATATCGGCAGAAAATAATAATGAACGATAAACATTAGCAAGGGAGTCGCCAGAGGGGGGCAGCTGCCCCCCCCCCCCCTAGAGGTTCTAAAATACTGCTTACTGGAATTAAAAATAAAATTACGCGCACCCGGCTAATCCAAACAATAACCGAGAATTTCCGGGAATCAACGGCAACAATGCATCGGTTCGCGAAGATTGCTCGTTACATAAGCTCAATCTGGTCATCAATGATCTGAACGCCCTGCCCGACATCAGAAATACCGTTGGGACCATCAAGGATATAATAACATTTTTTCGAGAATCGGTTTTAAGACGGAAATTAATACCCAATATTTCCCGGTTATGTGAAACAAGGTGGAGCGAAAAACACAAAAGCATCAGAGTTTTTAAAGAGAATTTTTGTGCTATAATGGAGGCTTTAGAAACATTGTCTCGAGGTAGCAATAATGCGACAAGGAAACATGCGTATTAGGTTCATGCGGCAGCATCCAAAGCTTCATTTATTTTTAGCCTCGTATTAATATCCAAATATTCCGGTATTATAGAACCCACAGTAAACGTGCTCCAATCAGTATCCTTGGACACGGTTCAGGCATCCCAGCATATTAGTCGCATTTTACAACTGATCAAAGATGCTACTGCTATTGCGGAAAAAATTGTACTGACAGAAGATATGAAATTCATACCCCGTACTGTTGAAAGACAACAACACCGCAGCAACCACCCGGCAAAAAGCCATTCAGAATTCTGGCGGAGGTCTATGACAATTCCTTATTTGGACTCAATTATAAATTCCCTCGAAATAAGGTTCTCTGAAGAAAATAGACCATCTTCTGCCCTAACAAAACTACACCCTGCGCAAATGAAAAACATATCTTTGGAAGACCTTAAAGAAGCATGCGAGGAATTCAGAAACTTTTACGGTTTTTTGGATATCAAGAATGAGATAGAACTTTGGAGAAAAATATGGGAAGAAAAACCAAAATCGACCAAACTAAGTGTTGTGGAAGTCCTTAAGAAAACTGACGATTTTTTTCCTACGATAAAGAAGGCCTTGAGGATTCTTATTGCTTTACCTTGTACCACTTGTACAGTTGAAAGGTCATTCAGTAGCGTGGGGAGAATCAAAACCTGGTTGAGGAGCACGATGATTGGAACTCGTCTCAATGGCCTCGCCATGATAAGTGCGTACACAGGCAACACATTTTCAAGAACTTGGATGATTTTATAAAAAGTAACCAACAAATTCGCTAGCAACCCTAGACGATTATGTTTAAATTGATTTTGTATGTAAATAATTTATTCGTTTTCTATTTTTTTTTAATTAAAACTTTTCTATCTTAATGTTATCTTTAGGTCTTCTATGCTGCCCCTCCCTAGCTCACTGGCTGGCGACGCCCTTGAACATTAGTATTATTGTGAAAAAGCGTGGGGCGCTTTGTGCTATATTTTTCGTATATCGAGCACCCCACGCTTTTTTCACAATAATACTAATGTTTATCGTTCATTATTATTTTCTGCCCATATTAAAAATTTCAAGAATTATTTTAAAGTATAATTATTTATTTTTCGCTTTTTAGTTTGATTAATTATTAAAGTGTGTTTTTTAGTTTTTTTAAAACTATATTTATTCAAAAGTTACTGCACTGCTTGTATTAAACTGTAATATTTGTTGGACTGGTGAAGTCATTGTTCTTTAATACAAGTACCAGTAAAAAATACAAACATAAACGAACTACAAAGAGGGTTAACATCATTCGGGCGATTTAGCAACGGGATACCTAATGATCTTATTAAACAAAACTGTTTATGTAAATGTTGCAAATATAATCCGAATATTCGTTAATTGCTTTTTCTTTATGTAACGCAAAGTTTTGCTAGCAATAATAATAATTCACGGAGCGGTGCAACTTTGTTTCCATAAATGCGCATTGAACAGCCTTCGACCAAGTGGCGTAGCCATAGGGGGGTCAGGGGGGGCGGTTGACCCCCCCCCCCCGCCCCCCTGGCTTGGCGCCCCTTTGCTACTTAAATAAAATTAAAAAATCGGTCTTATTTGAATTTTAATAAACTTAACACAGAACAAAATACCAAAAAATCACAAAGCCTGTAAATGTCCGTTTTAAAATAAAATAAAAGTTATTCTGTGGTCTCTCATTTGTCGGCATTTATCAAATGTACCTGTATTATTGATTGAAGTTGTGTAAGGTCAGAATATTAAAATATTTTTAGTTTTGTGTTTATTTTTGATTGTTTTAGTACTTGTTTTTATTATAAAAGGATTTATTTTTGTTTTATTAAAATTAAAATAGTTTAACTGTGTTAAATGAAAAAAAAAACGTAATATAATATAATAATATATCACAAAAAGCATAAGTACAATGCATTTTTTTACCCGATGTTGAAATCTTATGTTTTTTTAGCTGAAATTTAAAACACGTCTTAGTTTGGAAAAATATACTTCTATTGTTACTCACCAATAATTTAATAAAAGGCTTTAATGGTGCTTAATACCATGCCTTATTTTTTTGTCAATGTTTAACTGAATCGGGATTAAAAAAAAATAATATGACAAAATGTGTATTTAAAAATATAGGCGCCCCAAAAGGACTTCGCTCCCCCCGACCCAAAATCCTGGCTACGCCACTGCTTCGACCGAGCACGAAACAATCCGAGATCTAGTTGTTATTGACTATTTTTAAAGTGCATATTGAGCCTAATAAATAAAAATGTAGCGATCGCTTTTTCTTATAAAATTGAAGTAATTTCTTGAAAGCCAATGAATAAAAACTAAAGTAATAATTGGTTTTGCGTCTAGCAATTGCTTAAAAGGGCAGGAAATGCTTCTAGTCAATGATTTTTCTTAGAAAATAAAAGCAATTGCTATCGTTTGCTTAAGATGTGATGATTAAATTAAGGAATTGCTTTTTCTAGGGTAGCAATCGCTTTCAACTTTTTAAGGTAGATCGACCTTACATATACATACACGTGCGTTGCTCTTAATTTATGTCCTGAATTATGGCTGAATTATGAACGTCCGTAAAAGAAAAATTTACAGTGTACGTAAAAATTGCAGATATGATGATTTCAGAAAGTTATATCGATTTTATCGATATTAGATACTGCGAAAATGTTGAGTGGTTGACAAATTATTTTTCCTACAGACGTGTGGAAAACTCAATTTTCCGCACTGATATCCGTGCGGAAAATTGGTTTTTCCACACTAGTGCGTAAATTTTTTTTCGGCACGATTATCTCAAAAATCCGTGCGGAAAATTGGTTTTTCCACACTAGTGCGGAAAAATTTTTCGGCACGACGTAATTACTACTTTTTTTCTCAGAATTAGTTACTGTTACATATGTATGTGATTTTTATAGTTAATTAAAAATTATTAAATTTCTTTGAAATATGTGTTACTTATTTCCACACGTCTGTAGAAAAACTATTGTACCTGACACGTGCGAAAAATGTTTTCCCTGCACTCGGCTGCTTCACCGAGACTCGTGCGGAAAAATTCATTTTCCGCACTTGTTAGGTAAATAGCTATTTTGACTAATACTAGTAAAAGGCGAGGGGGTGCACTGTCGCCTTTAAATAAGATTAAAGTCTTTCTGCGGAAATTGTCGGATCCGGGCTTTCAAAATTATGTAGGTGAAGAACTCGGTGTTCACCAAACTACTGTCTGTAAGACATACACTTCTGCAATAGTTTAGGAGAAGACCAATATTTTTATAACAAGTACTAAAGCTGTTGTGGAAGCTAAACGGTTGTGGTCATAAAGATTTATTTATGTTCCTTCAATTTGTGAACGAATATCAATTGCTTGTCTTTAATTTTTTCATCACTATACTATCACTTTCCTCATTTTCACTGAAACCTGCCGTATCACAAATATAAGTTTCCTATTTTCCACAAAAACGTAACAGATTACTATTGTACTAAATGAATAGACCAACGTTGTTGTATTTACGTCAACCCTTTTGCAAATTAGGCACCAAGCAGAACATGAAATCTATAATCTGAACAAGTGGATAAGCTACGTCTGAACTTGTGGTGAATAAGCATTTGCTACAGAGGTGTAAGAAAAACAGCTATTGCTACAAAATTTTATTCATATCCAGATCTAGCAATTGCTTTTACTTATAGCATTAGCTAGTCAAGCAATTGCTTTTACTAAAAAGTAATCGCTTCATGTAATTGCTTATTTTTATTCATTAGGCTCATTAAGTTATACATATGTTCCAAATTTGATATTCTTATTCCTTGTCTAATGTTGAGTAGTTGAAAGCACGAATAAGACACGTGTGTAGGTTAACGTGTCCCGACCCGGCTTGTAGCTGATTTAAATGAGAATACTAAGGTTGGTAGTAGTCATCCTGGGAAAGCGCCACACAGGGCCACAAAATTTGTTAAGAATTCACAAATAAGGCCAGGTCAGTCTTTGTGGGCTCCCTAGCTAAGATATTGTAGTTTTCTGCTGCGTCCTTGGCTACCAAACCAATGTAGCATATCGATGGTTAAATTGCAAAATCTCTTAAGTCGAATTATTGAAATTTTACAGGAGGAAGGAAAAACGTTTATAGAGTTTAAATATAATATTTGAAAAACAATTTTGGTTACAAATTTGACTGAATAATACTAGTTTTTGGATAGTTAATAACATTTTCAGTAGAAAAATAAACGACTTACGTGGTTTTGACATATAATTGGTAAAATTTGCTTGACTTGCGAGGTTTTGTTCACCGCTAAACTCACAATATATTTACCACGATTGGCTAACATAGTTATTTGAATTTAAGGCTTAAAAACTATTTTACACCTTGCTGAAATCCGACTTAACTAACACGTTTTAAGTAGTCGACGAAACCTAGTAAGTTCGTTTCTAACGATATTCACAAAATGGCGCCAAATATACTTAAATGTTAAAACCTCGTAAGGCAACTAATGAGATTTCCTATTTTAACTATTTTTCATAATAGTTTAACCAGCTTTTAAAAGATGGCGCTACAAGTATTAAAACTGAGTATTAACTTACGAGATTTTGCTGCTTAAAGGCAATCACTATTTTTAAACTTTTTCTGCAAAAAACGCATATAAATGACAAAAATCGACTTATGAGCTTTTGCAATTTAACCATCGATATGTGATTGCAGGTCTCACTACTCTGGTGACATGGTACATGTGTTTCTGTACATTCGTCTAGTTACTGCCATGGTTACTTTCGACTTCCGGATGGTGAGGGTGGTGCGCAAACCATGTGTTTTGTTTCCCCGCGTTTTTAGAAAAATAGTATTTTTCGTTTTTTGTTAACTTCCTTAGTGTAGAAAATATTATAGCAATCGTTTCAAGTTTTCAAAAAGTCATCGTCTACGTGCGCTAGGTCTAGACACAGCGGTCACAAATTTCTTGTAAAATAGGTGTTCTAAATTTGAGGGTTGAAAATGAGTAAAACAATAAATCATTTCATACAAATTTTATTAACACCTATAAACAAATGTAAAAAAAACTTACAAAAATAATCTTAATAAATAAATTCACTTTTTAACCTAAATTTGTACCAACAAAGTAAAAAGAAAAATATACAGAGGCATCAAAATAAATATATAAGCGATGATATGACTATAATTCATCACGTAGCATTTTTGGTTCGTTCAGTTTTTACTTAGTACTGACTTTGATTGATATTCAAAGTTACTGGGGCATAATATAAGTTGTCCTTGTTTTCTTTCATCGGATTTCTGAAACAATATAGAACATAAATGCAAAAACTGCATGTTTCGGGTTTGTTCGAAATTAGTGCCTTAACGTTTGATGACGAAACTTCAGCACGCATGTGATATAAAGCACTTTTTAGCCAAATTAACGGTGTTATTTTTTTTATTTTCTTAGGTGTAAACGTGTTTTTCCTGAAAGTACACTCACCCACAAAAAAAGGGACGAATTGAAAATTTACTTCTACTTTAATCACATTTCTAAATTATTATTTTTATATACAAAGAAAACACTATATTGTGTTAAATTCCACTATATTCAAAAAACAAACAAAAACATTTGTCGACTCGCCATGTTTCGCTACACTGTAGCTTTATCAAGAGTGAATAATCAAACCTAGGTGTAAGTATATATACCTTAGATTAGGTTTTCCAACAATTTAAAACAAATTTAATAGGGGAGAGTTATTAAGATCTAATTGACAATTTAGGAGATTATTTGTATTTTTAAGTTTATTTATTTCTAGGGATTCCAGCAAATTAAGTTTATTACCCTTATTTTCTGTATGAAGAATTTGGAAATTGTAATTAAAATTATGAGAATATTCTAGTAAATGATTTGCATAAAGGGAGTCTGTTTTTTCCAACGTAAAGCTAGAACTGTGTTCCCGAATTCTTTTTGAAAAGCTTCTACCAGATTAACCTATGTATGTTTTGGGGCAATCCTGACAAGTTAGTTTATAAACACCACATTTATTGTCATTTTTTGTTTTAGTTTTATTGTTTTTAATAAATTTCCCTGTTGAGTTATTAGTTTTGAATGATACTGTAATATTAGGATTGCCCCAAAACATACATAGGTCAATCTGGTAGAAGCTTTTCAAAAAGAATTCGAGAACACAGTTCTAGCTTTACGTTGGAAAAAACAGACTCCCTTTATGCAAATCATTTACTAGAATATTCTCATAATTTTAATTACAACTTCCAAATTCTTCATACAGAAAATAAGGGTAATAAACTTAATTTGCTGGAATCCCTAGAAATAAATAAACTTAAAAATACAAATAATCTCCTAAATTGTCAATTAGATCTTAATAACTCACCCCTATTAAATTTGTTTTGAATTGTTGGAAAACCCAATCTAAGGTATATATACTTACACCTAGGTTTGATTTTATTTACTCTTGATAAAGCTACAGTGTAGCGAAACATGTCGAGTCGACAAATGTTTTTGTTTGTTTTTTGAATATAGTGGAATTTAACACAATATAGTGTTTTCTTTGTATATTAAAATGGAGATCCACCAAGTAAAGGCAGAATCAATTCTATTATTTTTATACTGCTAATAAAGTCGGAAATAAATAGTTTATTTACGGTAAAAGATATCATGGGATAAAACATTATGTTTTTGGAAATCAGTATGAAATTTTTAACTAATTGAAATTTACTGAAAAATAAAAAAAAAACTCATTTATAAAATTTAAAAATAAATCATATATTTTTTTGTCTAGTACATCTCTAGTGCATCAGTCTATAAATTTTGTTTTAAATATTTTGATCTTATTTATAAAATCATAAAGAGGAAAATATAATAAAAAACCACAACAAAACAAAATACAGTTTTTTAATAATTAAAATAAATCATCTCCGCAAGGATCAGATTTGTCCAAGTTAAAAATAAGGGAGAGTATTTGAAGCATCGATAAATCTTTCCCGTTTCCACACATCGTTTATAATTTTATTAGTGTGTGTTACATAATTTTTCCATTTTGCCACTGTTATATTTTATATGGCTTTATTCCACATAATTAAAACTACGTCATTTATTCCAGGATGCATAAAACTTATTTTTGCATCATAATAGCGCTTACATTTCCACTAAACCATTTCAATAGGATTAAAGTGGCAAGGATATGGAGGACGACTTAAAACTCGATGTCCATGTTGCAATGCTAATTGCAATCGTCCAACCTATTTAAATAAAATAAAAAAAATAAAATAAATATCGCTTTTCAGATTACTTGTAACGTCTGGGTAAGATATGCTGCTTTACTATTATCCAGATCTGATCCTTCATTGCAAATGATGAAACCAGAATTTGTCTATATTTTAACCATGCAATAAGTAATTTTTTTGAACAACTTCTATTTGAAATTTTTTCAATTAGCCCAGAATGATCGGTAGCGTTATCCATGATAACAAGCGACGATTCTTCCAAGTTTGATAACAATTTTTCTTCAAACCGTGTCTTAAAGTTTTCACTGTTCATCAATTTATGATAATCACCAGATTTCAGGCCAGACTTGAATATCAAACTTGCATTATTCACAAATCCATTTTCTGAACCAGCATGTAGAATTAAATACTGTACATCCTCTGGCAATTTCTTGTTAACTGTATGAATAATCATCATCATTATCCAAAAAAACAGGTTTGAAAAAAAATTAAGAGTTGTCGGTTTTCTTAAATTGTCTTAAAAATTCTACTGGTTTTTGGGCTATATGGACATTTACTCCATTTATATTTTAAATTTTGTAAACAGTTCACTAATGAACCAGTGGATATTTCATCAATGATTTTGAAGAGCTGAATCTTAGAAACATATAGGAAAATTATCGACGGGAATTATAGAACCCGGTGCGACATCTTGCGTCCCAGTACGGTACCTTAGAAAAGGTCAATCGTAAAGGGGTTATTCTGTAAAAACAGAAAAGTTTGCAAGTGCGGTCCCAGTACGGTACCACTGACCTTTTCTAAGGTACCGTACTGGGACGCAAGATGTCGCACCGGGTTCTATAATTCCCGTCGATAATCGATCCTGACAAGTGATTTGTCTTCGAGCCCTGTTTCCTTCTGCCAAACTGAGCCTCACTGATGAGCCTTAAACGGCGAAACGCGTCTGGGGATGTTTGGCGGAAGGAAACAGACAAAACCTTTTTCGAATTAAATCTGTGGTCCGGCACTTGTACCGGTTTTGAGAGCGCACTTGCAAAATTTTCTGTTTAGACAGAATAACCCCTTTACGACTGACCTTTTCTAAGGTACCGTACTGGGACGCAAGATGTCGCATCGGGTTCTATAATTTCCGTCGATAATCGATCCTGACAAGTGATTTGTCTTCGAGCCCTGTTTCCTTCTGCCAAACTGAGCCTCACTGATGAGCCGTAAACGGCGAAACGCGTCTGGGGATGAGTTTCGCGGAAAGAAACAGACAAAACCTTTTTCGAATATAGGAAAATGATTCAGAAAACAAAACATTGCTAGAGAACCATCGTAAATTATAGCTTTTTTTATTAGTTTAGTTGAAGTTGTCATGACACTCCATAGGGCGTTTAAAAAATTAGCAAAAAAAAAACATACTTCTTTGTTTACCCTGTTTATTGGAATAAAAATAATGAAAAGCTAAAAACTAATAAGACAACATTTTTGCCAATAAATGGTTCTGTCCAACTGTTAAAACCTCAATACCGAGCAACAAACCGTTTAAAAAACATTTTGCCTCAAATTCAAGTAAATATTTTGTTCGTCACGTTTTTTGTGTGCGAGTGTATTATTTTTTGTGACTTTCAGAATTTTTTCAGTACCCTCGCGATATTATCGTTTGATTAGAAACGTCTATAACATTTTGTATACTACGCCCTTACCAGAACACATATCCATGCAAGCTTTCCTCGTTGAAAAATTGTTACCATTTCCGTCACAACCACCGAATCCGAATTCGTAACACTTTGCCGAGGCAGGGTCGTATTTCCACCTCATGATTAATGCTCGGCAATGACCTCTCATTTCTGGTAGTCTGCACATAACTTCTGGATTATCTGAAATAAAGGATTTCTAAGATAATTTGTTTTGACAGTTACCTCGTCGTATCTAATAAAAATACACAGTCATCAGTAACATTATTTAGTTATTGCTTATTGCATTGTACATTATAAACGGCTTATGAAAATGCTCTACAAATTGCTTTTTAACACGCTTTTATCAGCTTCACCTGTGTGTTTGCTTGTTTGTTTGAATGTCCGTAACCGACTTCTTTGAACCCGATTTTGACCCACTTTAAGCGGTCAGATTTAATTTAAATTTTGTAGACTTATTAAGAACCGCTGACAATACAATAATCTACTAATATATAATACTCAATCTACTCAAAATTTTTTTTTTCTACTGACGTTTTATAATAACCTCTTTTCGATTGTCATTATGGTTTTTTAATAACCCCCTTTTAAGCGCAGCGTGCTTAAAAAACTTTTAAGCACGTTACCAGGAGCAACGTGCTTAAAAGTAACGCAGGTAATTATTTACAATTAAAACGTAACCACAGACTAGGTATAATTTAATATTTTTTGGCAAATGTCAATGAAACATAGGTAATAAAATGTTAGTAAAATTAAGTTTTTTATTATAAAACCTCAGTAGAAAAAATATTGTATACAATTCGTTACGAAACAATGTCTTTTAGTCACTTTGACGTGTTGTCCAACTCGGCTTTGCCTCGTTGGACAATTTCACGTCGCGTACCTAAAAGACACTCATTTCGCAACTTATTGTATAAATAGCTATTTTTCTTAATAATAAGAAACGAAAAAATTAAAAATAAATATAGTTTAAAAGCTTGTTTTAATAATTAATCAAACTAAAAAGCGGAAAATAATTATAGTTTAAAATAATTCTTGAAATTCTTAATATAGGCAGAAAATAATAATGAACGATAAACATTAGTATTATTGTGAAAAAAGCGTGGGGTGCTTGATATACGAAAAATATAGTACAAAGCGGCCCACGCTTTTTTCACAATAATACTAATGTTTATCGTTCATTATTATTTTCTGCCTATATTAAGAATTTCAAAAATTCTTTTAAACTATATTTATTTTCCGCTTTTTAGTTTGATTAATTATTAAAGCGTGCTTTTAAACTATATTTATTAATCTTATTTACAGGTTTGTAGTTCGAAAATTACATCACGGATATTAAAGCGGTTTGCAGAGTTTGAATTATTGTTTCTTGCTGAATATTACTGTGGTACGCCTATGGCGTTTCCAATACTCTTCAATGATTTACAGGGTGAAAAAGAAAGTGGTGCAAAAATTATAAATTTTAAAGTATCTAAGTGACATTTAGTTAGTAACGTTATTCATGTTATATTATAAAAAGTCGTTTTAAAGCCTGCGTCAATATCTCGGGACGTTTTTGGTATTTGTTTGTGTTTTGTCCCAACTTATCATTATTAACCCTTAACTACGGACACCCAGTTTTGTTACACTGATACGGACAGGGAGTCTGACAGACTCCTATTAAAAAATATGCAGTAATACAAAAAATAAACGTTTATATATTTTTTTTTATCAATAAATAATGCACAAGGTATTCTTAAAGCCTGTATTACAGCCTATATGTTAAATATTTAAAAAACGTTACATAAATGAACAATATGCAAAATACTTTGTTTTGTAATATTTTCCAAACACAGTACTAATTCTTATACTCTACTTCTTTTAAAAATAACAAAAAACAATTGGTAATAAAAAAACTTTAAACCTACTGATAACACAAAGTTAAAAAAAATCAAATCAAATTCTAAACGCAAGTAGTAAAAAAATCTGCAGGTAGAATTAAAATACCTTTTTATGCCTATTATTCTCGATCAGAACAACCATTTATACAGCATTTTCGAGAGCACTGCAGGCAAATAGGTTTACTGCATTTTATGCAAGTGTACGCCGCTTTTCTTTTTAATTTATAGGGACATAATATATAACCATATTTTCTGTTTATTAGCCATAATAGATTAGAATCTTATATTACACAAATACTGACACGGAGTCTGTCAGACCCCCAAACTTGCATAACTCGAAAAAATAAATTTTCACGACCTTACCACAGTAGACACGTTGCAGAGCACTGGAAATAGGTAAGGTACTTAAAGCGACAGCAGCCATGAACAATTGTGGTGGAAGTAACAGCGCGAACTATGTAGTATAGAGTCTGTCAGACGCCGTGTCCGTAGTTAAGGGTTAAAAAAAAATAGCTTTATTAGACACAATTAACTGAATACATCAGCCGGTTGATGACTGTTTACGCAGCATGTTTTCTATTAACGCACTCATTTTATTCATTTTTCAAAAATATATCTATTAATTGCAGATCGTTAATAACGCTTCCCATGAACTTTGCGTTTATAAACACCTTACGGGTAGAATTTATTGAAATATAGAAATACGTCAAGAAAATACCTCAATAAATATTTTTTTGAATTTCAACTTTTATAAAAGCTTTTTATTCCCCATAAACATTTAACGCCTTTGCGATTTCTTATTTAATTGATTGATTTCATTTAAGTAAAAAATAGTATATTTAGAAACAAAACTTAATTTTGCACACAATGTGCACGTTTTGACTCCTGCCGGGGTAACTGGGCCGTAAAAAGCCTGGTACCAACAGTATTTTATTTCAAGCGAAATGATGCTTGAACTTTTATGAAAAACAATTTTTTCTTTTTCTTTCTCTCTTATTTCAATACTTTTGCATGTCTCTAACAAAGCTAAATAAAACTTAAGATTTTTCACTACTTTTTTTTTTTTTTTTTTAATTTACTTTATTCCCAACCAACTTTACAAGTTTATTACAGGGATAAGTATATAAAAATAACTAGCAATTATTACTCTAACTTAATAGGTAGATATATATATAAAAAAAAGGCAGTTAAAAAAAAATAATTCGTTTTATATTATAAACGTATGATTAACACGTTAAGAAAAAAATTTATACTAGGAAATATTTTTTTAAATGAAATTTAAATAATGGTAGTTTTTTTAATGTTTTAATATTTTCCGGTAAAATATTATATAATATTAATCCATTATATAACAATGACCGTTCTCCAAAGTTACTGTTTATTTTAATAGTTTTTAAAAAATTAGTTTGTCTAGTATCATGTCTATAAATATCATGAACTTTTGTAAACGTTTTGTTAGACATTTTTTGTTTTAAAAGTAAAGAATGAATAAATATGCAAATTTTTAAATTATATAAATTATTTATATCTAGGTCGGTTTGTATAAATTTGTTGTTGGTTCTAAGTGCGGCAATCTATGAATACATTTAATAATTTTATTTTGTAATTTCTTTAAAGGGTTTAGTACTATTGAATTGGCTGAACCCCAAATAGAAATAAGATACTGAATTTTTGAATGTACTAATGCATGATAAATATTTTTTAAACAATTTAAAGATATACAGTGACGAATTTTAAAGAATATCCCAATTAACGGAGAAATGTAAGTTCGAATATGTTCTACGTGTTTTCTCCAGCTTAAATTTTGATCAATATATAATCCTAAAAATTTTATGTTATCTTTGTAATTAATATTTTCCACATTAAATATTATTGGTTGCTTTTCCATATCTAGTCTTTGTTTGTCAATGTACATAAATGATGATTTATTAAAATTTAAAGTTAATTTATAAGATTGCAACAAGTCAAATATAATTTTTAAATCTTTTTTGATACTTAATTTGATGTCCCTAATATTTTTAGCATAATAAATAATTGTTGTGTCGTCGGCGAAAAGTTTAATTTGTCCATATAATTTTAATTTTGAAACAGAATTGATATAAATAAGAAACAATGTGGGTCCTAGAATAGAACCTTGTGGTACTCCACATCTAATTGTTTGATAGGAACTAATATTACTTCCTATTTTAACGCATTGTTTCCTATCTTTTATATAACTTTCAAACCAACGAAAAATTTTTCCTCTTATTCCTATATCAAATAATTTAACTAATAATATATCATGGTTTACAGTATCAAAGACTTTACACAAGTCTAGAGATAAAATGCCGCATTTTTTTTTGCTATCTAGATTTAATTGAATGTTAGTAATAACAAATGTTTTCCCCAAAGTCTGTTAAAACTCCCTAATTTTTCTTTACACTCTTCATTTTTCTGCCCAAGACAGCGCCTTTGCACTAACCCCTGACTTTCCAGTATGCTGAAGTCTTGATTGTCGGTTTTTGTCTATTCAATTTTTTACACCTCTTATACACCTTTGAAAGCTCCATTACGGCTCAATCCCACTATTATTTTCTCTATTCCTAACATCAACATGGTACCATTCACTTTGTTTTCCTAATGATGAGTGTTTCTACACTCGAAACATGTCGAATTTAATTATTATGAAGTATTCTAGGTTTGCCTAGTTATTCTAATAAAAAATTGTGGAGAAAGACGTTGTGCTTTTCTTTTTTCTAAATATGTTTTAATTATTTTACTATATACAGTGACCGGCAGAAAGTACGCACCAAAGGGGATTTTTTTTATTTCAAAACTTACCAAATTTTTTTGGCGGTGAAAAAGTCCTGCATGTCCCTAAACAAAAAATAGCATAGCCAGAACTAGTAAATATTGCGCCGTATAGGAGGGAGAGGTGAAAACGTTAAATTCACTCAAGAATAAATTGCCCTTATTTTTCACTGAGGATTTTTTTTTATTAGGAAATATTGTTTGCACTTAAAAGTTATCCATAAATACAAAATTTCAGCTCGGTAGCACAAAAATAAATATTTTTCATGGCTACTAGATTTAAATGAAAACGAATTTTATTGTAAGGGTTTAAACTAGTGTTGGGAAAAATCGACTACCTACCGAGAATTCGAGTGATTTAAAAAATCGAATGATAATCGATTTTTTTCACACAAATTCTAATATTAATTATTAATATTGGCTGTTCATCGTTCATGTTGATATACAGCATTTGTATTGGGAATAACTGACTCGGTGTTGTTAATCGATTGATTTTTTGCGGATTATTAAATGTGGCGAAGATATTTGTGGATTTTTTGGCATGGTTCTCAGATCTTACAACTTACAATTTAATTTAACTAACCACTTGACTACTTGACCTTGAGATGTCACGATATTGCATAACTCATGATATTTATGAATACTGAATACTCACCACTATAATAAATCCTATTATCCTACGCAGGCAACCTGTAATGCAGTATTTAAATCTAAATAAATCATATTTATTATCTTACGCAGGCAACCCGTAATGCAGTATTTAATATGAATAATATCGCCAATAATAACCGAAAACCACTCGGTGTAGCCGCTCGCTACGAGATGGCTCTGGCCGCAGTGAGTGATTGACAGGCGGGCAGCAACTTTGGAGACGCGTTGAAAAATAAAAACCATATTATTATGTTCGTCACTCATTTTGTCACTCGAGTTATTTCCGAAGATAATCGAATAATTCAAGTGATTGAAAAAATCGAGTGATCGGTTATTTTTCAATCGAGTTATCCCATCACTAGTTTAAACTTTAATTCATGAACCAATGGGTTTAAGAGTTTTTGAAAAATTGGGAACGGCAAAATATTGTTAAATGTATGAAGTAAACCCTTATTTATTTTGCATAAAGTTATTCCGCTTATCCATAGAATAATGTACGGTGTGCACCAGAAAAGTTGGATTATTTTTGACGTTATTTTATTAAACGTCCAATTCTCGCGTATTTAAACAAATTTAAGTAAGTTCAGTGTCTAATTGCCCAAGAGCTGTTAAAAGATTTAATTTATAGGTTACATAGCTTCTATCGATTCGTTATACGAGGGGGCGTAAAAAAAAAGTAAAAACACTTTTTTGTGCCACTAAGCTGAAATTAAATAGTTATGGATAATTTTTAAGTGTAAACAACATTTCCTTATAAAAAAAATTTCTACAGTGAAAAATAAGGGCACTTTATTCTTGAGTGAATTTAACGTTTTCACCTCTCCCTCGTATACAGCGCAATATTTACTAGTTTTGTCAATGCTCTTTTTGATTTAGGGACGTGCAGAACTTTTCCACCGCCAAAAAAATTTGCTAAGTTTTGATATAAAAAAAATCCCCTTTGGTGCGTACTTTCTGCCGGTGACTGTACATATATTGTTCTACGTACTCAGTACGATATAAACTTCTACCAATTTTTTCGTCGCCATTCATTTGATACACCAACATTTTTTTTAATTCCATATGGTAGAAGGTATATCACCTTAATGGAGCTTTCTCCATTAAGGTGATATACCTTCTACCATTTTCTCTTCTGCTAACACCATCAGCAAATCTTTTTCTGTCTACTGATGATGAACGTTTCTGCGTTCGAAATATGTAGATACCTACCTCAATTGAATATTTTTATTTTATTAAACTTGTGGAGGAACACTTTTAGATTTTCTTTTTCTATACTTTCAACTCCACTTTAAGCATATACTATGTCTTCACATGTTTATTTGTTCCATGCGAAGAATTTATCTAAATTTATTTACTTAAATCATTTTTCGGTCCCTTGGGGGCAATATTTCTCAAAATATTAAACACGTATTTGCTTATTTAAACAGAGTAAGCATAGCACCAATTTTCAGCAAATAGAGCTTAAAATTATAGGTAGTTATAGATCCCCCTCAAAGTAGGGCTACACCCCTTTTCTCAGCCCCTAAGTAAAAGTTGAAAAATTGACGAAACATGTATACAGGGTGTTTCTTAATGACGTGCTAATATTTTAGGGTGTGATTCCTCAAGTCATTTTATGAAGAAAAGTTCATATAAACATATGTCCTAAACGGCTTAATTTTTTTGCTACAGGGTGTGTACATTTTTTTAATGCGTTTTTTGTAATATCTCCGAAAGTACTGTAGATAATATTTTTAATTTTGGCATGTGCTTATATTACCTCTGATATTTTTTAGAAAAAAAGTGGTACAACACTGACATTTTTCCATGTGGGTATTATCTCTCATTAGTGGACTGTTGGAAATGACCACCTTCACTTAAAGGCATGCTTTCGCCCGTCTTTGCATCGAATAGAGCACTCGTTCAAATATTCCAGGCGAATTCCGTATTGTTTCACAGAAGGCAATTATTCGCTTCCTTAAAATTTCTAAATTGTTAATGGGAGTTTTATACACTAGAGTTTGAAGATGACCCACAAGAAAAAATCCAAACTATTAAGATCAGGGGATCTTGCTCGCCATTGTTGAGCTCCTCCATGACTTATCCAACGATTCGAATAAACTGCATCTAAATGGTCGTGAACCATTACACTGAAATGAGCAGGAGCTCCATCATGCATGTACCACCTTTGATTCCTTAGTGCATATGGTACATCTTCAAGTAACGCAGGTAGTTCTTCTTGGAGGAAATGCAGATAAGACTGCCCTTAAGGCGTCAATTATGTTTTTAAGAACGTCACTGTTCCAGGATAACTAGATTTATGTGATCAAAAATTATTCGTCAATACGCAAAATGAAGCTAATTTAATTTAATTATTTTAATTAAGAACAGTGTGTCCGAGGAGAAAAACGCAAGAGACCATTTTTATTTAGAATTAATCAGGCTAATCAGAAATAATATCCACATGGAAAAATGTCAGTGGCGTACCATTTTTTTTTCTAAAAAATATCAGATTACATGTTTGCAGGTAAGCCACTGGTGCGACAAAAAAAATAACTTTTATAACTAAAATATGTGGTTTTTTGTCCTATTAGCACATGCCAAAATTGAAAATATTATCCAAAGTACTTTCGGAGATATTACAAAAAACTCTTTAAAAATGAAAAAATTCAACACCTTGTAGCAAAAAATTTAAGCCGTTTACGACATATGACTTCATAAAATGACTTGGGGAATCACACCCTAAAATATTAGTACGTCATTAAGATACGCCTTGTATACAGTTACATGTTTGTACCAATTATTTTTTGTTCTGACTATTACTTTTTACTACTTTTTTGACATGTTCTATCCTTACCTAATTGGAAGTTTGAGAACTAATAAATATTTTGTATTGTATTGTATTGTATTGTATTGTATTGTATTGTATTGTATTGTATTGTATTGTATTGTATTGTATTGTATTGTATTGTATTGTATTGTATTGTATTGTATTGTATTGTATTGTATTGTATTGTATTGTATTGTATTGTATTGTATTGTATTGTATTGTATTGTATTGTATTGTATTGTATTGTATTGTATTGTATTGTATTGTATTGTATTGTATTGTATTGTATTGTATTGTATTGTATTGTATTGTATTGTATTGTATTGTATTGTATTGTATTGTATTGTATTGTATTGTATTGTATTGTATTGTATTGTATTGTATTGTATTGTATTGTATTGTATTGTATTGTATTGTATTGTATTGTATTGTATTGTATTGTATTGTATTGTATTGTATTGTATTGTATTGTATTGTATTGTATTGTATTGTATTGTATTGTATTGTATTGTATTGTATTGTATTGTATTGTCTTGTCTTGTATTGTATTGTATTGTATTGTATTGTATTGTATTGTATTGTATTGTATTGTATTGTATTGTATTGTATTGTATTGTATTGTATTGTATTGTATTGTATTGTATTGTATTGTATTCTATTGTATTGTATATTATTATTTTATTAACGGAATTTATACACGTAGGGAAAATGTTTGTCCGCCCATCTCTTAGTAATAAGTTAGAATAGTACAAATATGAAGTATCGCAAAGCAAACAGAGGTAGGTAGATTATGTTTCCCCCGCTCCATCGTATTGCATCTCGCTCATGGCACTCGCTGGTGGCACACCGCGCAGCTTCGATTCTATTAATATCAAATAAAATAAATATTCATTCTTTCGTACGTTGCCGCCTGAATGAAAGGATCAGGATCAAGCAAAACGCATCGGGCCAGCCAGATCCGATGCGATGGAGTGGGGGAAACATAATCTACCTATTTCTGTTTACTTTGCGAAACTTCATATTTGTACTATTCTAACTTATTACTAAGAGATGGGCGGACAAACGTTTTCCCTAAGTGTATACCATTTACAACTCCACCAGATTTAGTATCTAAGATACATAAATTTTATATAAAAATGTCAAGGTCCGTTTCTACCCCATTAGGGGTCTATTTTCGAAAAATCCCTGAATTAACAGTCAATCAGTTATTCCGTCATCTTTGACAGTCGTTACAAGTAATTTGATTCGTCGCTAATTTTTCCAATTTCTTGAACAATTCACACAATGGACTTTACGGAAGAGCACAAAACATTCATGGTTGAAGCGTATTTTCGAAACAGGGCTAGAGCAAATGGTGAGTGGCAATACAATCCGGGTTTGTGCATGGATGATTTTTACGAACATTTTCCTAACGTTGCTTTTATTGCTGGGGATTTTTATCATTGCCTGAAAAAAATCGTGGTTGTATTTAGGAAAACAGGTTCTATACAACATAAAAAAGGAGCACGAAGACCATCTGTAAGAACAGAAGAACTTTTTGCAAACCTTCGTGAAATAATGCAAAATACGCCAACAAAATTGTATAAGACGCCTGTCCCAAGAAGTGGGAAGATCTTATGGAACATGCAGGACTATTCTTAAGAAGCAGCTAAATTTATTTCCTTATAAAGTGCAAGTATACTTTGTTAATTTTGTAAACAGCAAAAATAAATTTGTATTTCTCCACTTATTTTATTACTCATTAGTTTGGCATATCCTGCCATAATATGAATTTGACAAAATTTTAACCTAGATTTGGTTAGATATATCGTCCCCATATCATTGTGATCTAAACCAAGCCCTACGTTTTTTAATCCAAGCCCTCTTTGATGCAAATAATTTTTGCTCGCACGGGAATAATAGGTGGTAGGTATAGATAATAAAAAAAGTTGCAACACTATTAGGGAAGGAAAAGGTTTTGCTATGTGTAATGACCTGAAAACCTTAATGACAGCATAAAAACACATTTAAAATAAAATGATTTCAATTGCCTTTGTAATATTTAAACAATAGTGCCCAGTGACATAACTTGTGAAGAAAGTACGACATTCCTTATTTGTACTGATGATTAAATCAACAATTATTATTGATAATAATTGTTTTACAATTATTGCACTGCAGAGTTGCTTGGAAGACCTTGTTGCCATTTTGTTAAAGTCGGTGTTGCAAAATAAAGTAAACAATATCTAAAATATTAATTAGCAATTTACAACTAGTTTGTCACGCACTATTCAAATAACTTTCATCTGATCTCGCAAATCGAGACGAGATTTTTCCAAATATGGCCTCGCTAACATCTCGCAAGATTTTTACTCGTCTCGTCTCGCGAGAGTCTCGCAATTTCTTGTTCTCGCAATATGATGTAATAAAAAAAATTCTGCAAAATTTGGGTATAAACGCATTTGGTTATATTGGTTACAGGCTTGCCAGATTTAACAATTTTTTGCCATTTTGATGGTTTTTATTCAATGAACGCCAACTATTGGCAATACTGATTGTGGATCCTCCTTACATAATAATAATAATAATTCTTATTAAAGCTAGGTACGGGTTTTAGAGTAGACAGGGTAAAATACTTCTAAACACTTCCATTAAAAATTTGACCCCAAGCCCGATGATGTTACTGTCAACATATCGATAATATGTTGTAACTAGTGTTGCCGCCGAGACGAGAGATTCTTGTCTCTCGTCTCGTCTGGCTCTCTCTCGACGAGACGAGAGAGATATTTTCTCTCGAATAAAGATCCGAGACGAGACGAGAGAAGTACTCTCTCTCGTCGAGAAATTCTCGTCTCTCTCGAGCAAAAGACGTTACTTTTTTGAGCTTTTTTAAATCTTCCTAAATTCCTCTTTGCAAAAATATACATAATGTCTTTATTTGGACCAGCGGTTTTCGAGTTACTTAACTGCAAATAGTTTCATCTAGTTAGCCGTGCCTGGCCATTCAGAGTAACCTATTATTATGACGTTTTATCGCTGGATAAAATTATTTGCAGTCAAATAACTCAAAAACCGTCGGTCCAAATATGGACATTATTTATATTTTTGATTAGAGGAATTTAAGAAGATTTTAAAAATCTTATAATAGACAGGGTGTCCCAAAAAAAATTTAAATTTGCTGATTCTACATAAATTTATAATTACTTTTATTAAATGCATTATTAGTCCATAGTTAATAGTTTCCAAGATATTGATTTTTGAAAAATAATATTTTTGAGTTTCGACAGCCTATAGCTTTCTCAAAACGGCGCATATGTCTATATCTTCCATTTTCACTATCTTCCCAAATCAATCAAACTTTCGGCTAAACCGGATGTAACTCGAAAGCAGGAAATATGGTTCTTCTGGTTTAGCCGAAAGGTGATTTTTTTGGGAAAATAATAAAAATGGAAGATAGGGACATGTGAGTCGTTTTGCTCTACGATGTACTGTTAGATCTGTCGAAACTCAAAAATGACATTTTTTAAAAGTCAATATCTTGGAAATGGAAATTTCTTACCGTGCTGGTGTTTTGGAGCACCCTGTATAGACAAAAATAATTTTATAAGAGGCACCTCTTAACCCTTAATAAGCTTCGTCAAAATTTTTCCGCTATTTTAGTTGTACAGGGTGTCCCAAATTCGAGCCTCATCATGGGGATCTCGGAAACTATAAGAGATACAGCATCGGTCAAATTGTGGCAAAGTTGCGCAATTTCGTACTGAGCAATATCGCAAAAAAATATCTAAGCTATCTTTTTTAGTTTTTGAAATTTTTGCAAAAAACTAAAATTTTGAGTTTTTGTTTTTTTAAATTGCTCGACTGATTTTGTCCGCTACAGAAAAACAAGCACAACATTGTTAAGGCAACTTTTCATGCTCCATATTGTGACCTTTTTAGAATTTCGTTACAACGTTTCGTTTTTGTGGAACTATTATCAACTTTAATTTTTTAAATACGGACCTGCATTTTTTATTTTATTTTTTGATAGCCCTTTAAGCCCTGAAATCAACCATGTACCACACTTAATTATATTTAGACGTTTTGATGTCATTATTACATCTTCAGGAATGTGATAATTATTTTTAAATACGGCCCTGGTGTTAGTTGTTAGTTTGAAATATAGTTTAGCGGGATTTTGGTGGGTTACAGAATCTAAAATATTTTGTTGTTCTTCCGGCTCCATTCGTGTACCATATTTGACTCTTGGTTTATTAAAACTACCATACTGGGCTAAATTCGTATCAAGCGTAGCAAAATAACTATAATGAGGCTGCAAGCGTTCAGGATAGTCCTATAAATAACGGTCACAAGAAATTTGTGAATTCCTATTGGAAGAATAATAAACTCGTAACATATCGCGCTTTTCTAAAGCAGAAAACATAATTTTGCTGAAATATTCAGTATAAATGGTGGCTGCAGTTGTCAAGATAATTAAGCCAAACAATCAAGTAAAAGTTCTTGTCATAGCCACCTTTGTTTTGTTTAGTTTTATTGTTACTTTGTTACACTTTATATAAAAACTTATATATATGTCAATGGGCAGTTTTGAGGACAAATTTTTAGAAGTATCAGTGCTAACGAGGACACATGGTGCTTATGAGGTCTGTCCTTGTAAAAATACATGTCAATTGGTAGTTGTGGGAACTGTCCTTATAAGCTTTATATGTAAATAGTATATTATAAGGACACAAGATATTTAATATATTTATGAGGACTATATCAGATTATATCGTAACAACGTAGCGTTGCAACAAAAGTTAATTATCAAGTCTTGTGGTTTTAAAGCCAAGATGTTTAGTCCGAACAAAACGTTGTAACTCCTACTGTTTTCTCGATTGTTTTCTTTTTTAAGAATATCCGACCAACATTGATGACCCGAATCTTGGCCATGTTAATTAATCAATTTTTAAAAAGTTTTTGATTTTGATTCTACCAGGAATTGGTAGTGTGTGTACAGGCAGTTTTTAAAATAAATAATTAGAAATGCCGGTGGTTGCGAGGACGCTTGATGCTTATGAGTCCTTTCCATGTCAGAATTTCTGGTTAATCTCCGAAACATAATGACTAACCCAAAATCCATAAAGTATAACCTACAAAACATTTTGGTAAACCGAAGAACCTTGTGGTTAAACGAACCATGTGTTTAACCTACAAAACAGCAAAATTCTTTACAAAATAATACCGGAGACAAATATTTTATAAAAGGGTGGCAATTGTGTATTTATGAATTTGCTTTCAAGTTGACAACGAATGTAATCTTTTTGAATCTCTTACGAATTATTAATATAATTTTTTTGGTGTTATACATAACAAAGGTACAACGTATTTATTTGGCCACCCTATATACCACTATAAAGTTGTATTTCATCTAACACTGTTAGATATTTGTTTTTTTCTTTTGCACTTATTGATTTTTTTCTTAAAAAATAAAATGACCCTAACCTAATATATCTACCGGGTGTCCAATTCCTATTTTATGGCATTTTTGCCAGGTTCAGTATAATCGTTACTCATAATTAGGTCATGTTACTTATTAATGCTTTTTGTCATACCAGTCAACAAACCCAGAATTTCACTTTAACCGTATACGTATACCGCTGGTGTTTCTCAAAAGACGTTCACCCTTATAATTTTTTTGTATTTATATATTAAAATGAAATTTAGATATTATGCATAAGAGATGAGTCTGCATTTGTTGGCATAATTTTCAATTTGTTAGCACTTCCGTTTTGACCGGAAATGACCTTCACTTTGGTCAAATGGGATATCTTGTATATTTTTACCTATTGGGATTTAGCATAACATTCTGAGTGAAATGACACCTGACTTGTCATTTTTCGACGTGTTATAACATTTTTATGTTTTTTTTTTCAGTCCAGAGTGCTACAAATTAATTAAATCTGTTAGTTTACAGTCAAGTAGTATATTAAAATTAAAATTAATAATACGAGTATTATAAAAAATTATAATAATTGACTTTCTAAGTTTCACCAGCGTTAAAAAAATTAAATTTTGTTTTCTTGACGTTTACTCCATTTTTCCAAATGGAACGATGGTAGTTCACTAGGATATTTAAAACGCGCATTTTTTTTTCGAACAATTTGATATTATACACTCCTATGCTATCGCAAATTTAAAAGCGTTATGCATTATTGCCGCCCTGTATTTTCTAAAGAAATATAAAGGCGGCTTTGAAAAACAATGGAATGATTTTGAAAACCAATATAGTTTTAACGTGAAATTATAATGTCATTCTTTATTAAACTTATATTGTAAATCAGATAAAATGGTTAGTTTTACTAGAAATAATGAACAAATTGATACGCTCCTAATTTTTGGAGTGAGCAGAAAAATTCTTCTGAGGCCGCAAGATTGTATGTATTGTATGTTTTATAACCTAATGACATTACAACTTTAAATTAAAGCCCGATTGCTTTTCAAAACCGTTCCATTGTTTTTCAAAGCCGCCTTTATATTTCTTTAGAAAAGGGCGGCAATAATGCATAACGCTTTTAAATTTGCGATTGTGATTTAAGGCAAATTTTTCAGTGTCAATTTTAAAATAGCATAGGAGTGTATGGTATAAAATTGTTGGAAAAAAAATTCTCGTTTTAAATATCCTAGTGAACCACGATCGTTCCATTTGGAAAAATGGAGTAAACGTCAAGAAAACAAAATTTAATTTTTTGAACGCTTGTGAAACTTAGAAAGTCAATTACTATGACATAATTTTAATTTTCATATACTAGGCACTTGACTATAAATGAGCAGATTTAATTATTTTGTAGCACTCTAGATTAAAAATAAACGATAAACATAAAAATGTTATAACACGTCGATAAATGACAAGTGAGGTGTCATTTCACTCATAATGTTCTGCTGAACCCAAATAAGTAAAAATATACAATATGTCCCATTTAAAATATTAAAGTCAAGGTCACTTCCCGTCAAACCGGAAGTGCTTACAAATTGAAAATTATGCCAATAATTGCAGACTCATCTCGTATCCATAATTTCATTTTAATATCTATAAATATAAAAAAGTTATAGGGGTGAATGTCTTTTAAGAAACACCCGGTATGTACAGGCAGTTTTGAAGACACATTATTAGAAATGCCGGTGGTTGCGAGGACATTTGGTAAGCTGATGACTTATTTCCATGTAAGAATTTACGGCTAATCTTCGAAACATAATGATTAACCTAAGAATCATAATGCATTACCTACAAAACATATTGGTTCACCGAAGAACCTTGTGGTTAAACGAATCATGTATTTAACCTACGAACCGGGAATTCTTTTCAGTATAGTAATTATCTCTCTCTGTGTTGTTTTTTTTTTCTAATTCTTAAAAGATCGTAGTTACTATGATCTGTTGTAAAGTTTTGGACCATAATCTTTAAAAATAAAATTTACGCTACGGCTAGGTGTATCTTTTTTTCACTTTTACACAGAGATATAAAAATCCTGTATAAACCGTCGGTTAACATACACAGGTATACACGATGTAACAAATTCGACGCGGCATATTATTATTAACTTATCTGTTGGTATCGTATAATAAACTATAGAGTCCAATTTACAGCAAAGTTGGTAATTTTGATGTTATTTATTCATGGTTCTTGTATATTAATTATCATGACTAGATGACTAGATTTAACACAAACTCTCATCTTGAAAGACCTTATAAGCACCAAGTGTCCTCGTAACTGCCGGTAATTCTAAAACTGGGTCTTTAAAACTGCCTGTACTTATATAAAGTAAATTATGAATTAGTTTGCGTTATATAGACGGGAAAAGGTTTCTTAAGTAACGTGCCGTCATTCTGAATAATACCATTACAAATAATAATTAAGATGTTTTTAAAATTTAGAAAAATACATTCCTTTTCATCTTTAAGAAAAGTTTATCAATGCAAAACTGCCACTATTTAAAAAAAACTGTCATATTTTCTGCTGGAATAAGAATCTACCTGCCATTCCCATTCCTTAAGAAAGAGAGAGAGAGAGAGAGAGAGAGACATAGAGAGAGAGAGAAAGAGAGAGAGAGGGAAAAATAAAACTCCTTAGATGGGATATTACCTTATTTCAGCTTAACCACTTGGTTACTAGGATAACCACATGGTTAGTAGGTTAACCATCATGGTTTCTATTTTAACGTTTATGGTTCGTAGATTATGCTTTATGTTTCTTAAGTTAATCACAATGTATCCGAGGATAACCAGAAATTCTTACTGAACAGACTTCATAAGCACCAAGTGTCCTAGCAACCACCGGTATTTCTAAAAATTTGGCTTTAAAACTGCCTGTACGTACATGTATACCGCGGAGAATATAAATAAGTGTGCACTATAGATCAATAATGGCGTTTTGATTAAAAAAAAACAAAACGGTTAAGGTGTAAACTCTGATGGGTTTAGAAATCAGACGTACTGTCGCTTCAAATAATACCTACTAAAGATAATAATAATTCGTAAAATCCAAAAAAAAATTCCATTCCTTCTCATCTTTAAAGACATTTTTAAATGCAACATGGCGTATTTATTCTGTACCGCATACTAATTTATTTATGCATATGTATAGAATATGTACAGGCAGTTATAAAAATATAATATGTACAGGCAGTTATAAAAACACATTTTAAAAAATAACGGTAGTTACGACACTTGTTGCTTAAATGGGTTTTCAAGTAACAATTTATGTTTAACTTATGAACAATCATCATTATCCTGTGAACTATAAAAGATAACCTACGAACCTTATGGACGTCCGTATGGCTCTACCAAAATAAACATCCCTGATGGGATCTCCGTTACAGCACCACGGATATTTTGGATGACCAGTAAACATCCAAAACCGTATGTCCAATCAATGGCTTTAACACATTGAACATCCTCCGTTAAAGAACCATGGATATTTTGGATTACCAATGGACATCCAAAACCATATTATGTACAATGGCTTTACCAAAATGAACATTCATACGTTGTATCTTTGTTATGAATAATACTAAAAAAATTATATTAATAATTCCGCTTAAAAGCAAATTCATAAATACACAATTGCCACCATTTTATAAAATATTTATCTCCGGTATTATTTTGTAAAGAGTTTTGCTGGTTCGTAGGTTAAACACATGGTTCGTTTATGTTCATTTTAACTGAGGTCCTATGAATGTTCATTTTGGTAAAGTCATTGGACAAAATATGGTTTTGGATGTCCACTGGTAATCCAAAATATCCAATAATATTCATGGTACAGAATAAATACGCCATATTGCATTTAAAAATTTCTTTAAAGATGGGAAGGAATGGAATTTTTTTTTGGATTTTACGAATTATTATAATCTTTAGTAGGTATTATTTGAAACGACAGTACGCTGATTTCTAAACCCATCAGAGTTTACACCCTAACCGTTTTGTTTTTTTAATCAAAATGCCATTATTGATCTATACTGCACATTTCATTCATATTTATAAATATAATATATGAAAAAAAAGTAGTACAAGAATTAGTAGTCCCAGATAGAACTCTTGGTCTATAAGAATATCGAGAAGTGGATATCGTCGTCACTATGAAAACAATATAATTATGCCACCTTACTTTTTTGGCGTTACCATGAAAAATTCTGGTGACAGTATTGTAATAAAGGTGACACTGACATGACACTGACGCAACAATTCTGGTGACACTGAGTTATCAGTTTGAAAGAAAATATTTGATAATAGACCAGCCGATTAAATTATATTTTGTTGTACTGCTTTTTTTTATCGCAATGGTACGTACAGGCAGTTTTAAAACCAAATTTTTAGAAATACCGGTGGTTGCTGGGACACTTGGTGCTTATGAAGTCTGTTCATGTAAGAATTTCTGGTTATCCTTCGATACATTGTGATTAACTTAAGAAACATAAAGCATAATCTACGAACCATAAACGTTAAAATAGAAAACATGATGGATAACCTACTAACCATGCGGTTATCCTAGTAACCAAGTGGTTAAGCTGAAATAAGGTAATATCCCATCTAAGGAGTGTTCTTTCCCCCCCCCCCCAATTCTCTCTCGCTCACTCACTCTCTCTCTCTCTCTCTCTCTCTCTCTCTCTCTCTCTCTCTCTCTCTCTCTCTCTCTCTCTCTCTCTCTCTTCTCTCTGTCTCTCTCTCTCTCTTTCTTAAGGAATGGGAATGGCAGGTAGATTCTTAGGCCAGCAGAAAATATGGCAGCTCGAGATTTTATTGTATTATTAAATTTAGAATATAATTATAAAACTTTTAATTTAATATGATGGCAAAAGCTATGAAATGCTTAGCAAAATAATACCGAAGACAAGTTTTTTTTTAAATAGTGGCAGTTTTGCATTGATAAACTTTTCTTAAAGATGAAAAGGAATTTTTTTAAATTTTAGAAACATTTTAGTTATTATTTGTAATGGTATTATTCAGAATGAGGGCACCTTACTTAAGGCACCTTTTCCAGTCTATTACGCAAACTGATTCATAATTTACTTTATATACATATAAGTACAGGCAGTTTTAAAGACCCAGTTTTAGAATTACCGGCAGTTCCGAGGACACTTGGTGCTTATAAGGTCTTTCCAGATGAGAATTTGTGTTAAATCTAGTCATCTAGTCATAATAATTAATATACAAGAACCATGAATAAATAACATCAAAATTACCAACTTTGCTGTAAATTGGACTCTATAGTTTATTATACGATACCAACAGATAAGTTAATAATAATACTCCGCGTCGAATTTGTTACATCGTGTATACCTGTGTATGTTAACCAACGGTTTATACAGAATTTTTTTATCTCTGTGTAAAAGTGAAAAAAAAGATACACCTAGCCGTAGCGTAAATTTTATTTTTAAAGATTATGGTCCAAAACTTTACAACAGATCATAGTAACTACGATCTAGTAAGAATTAGAAAAAAAAAACACAGAGAGAGAGAATTTCTATACTGAAAAAAATGCCCGCTTCGTAGGTTAAATACATGATTCGTTTAACCACAAGGTTCTTCGGTTAACCAATATGTTTTGTAGGTGATGCATTATGGTTCTTAGGTTAATCATTATGTTTCGAAGATTAACCGTAATTTCTTACATGGAAATAAGTCATCAGCTTACCAAATGTCCTCGCAACCACCGGCATTTCTAATAATGTGTCTTCAAAACTGCCTGTACATACCGGGTGTTTCTTAAAATACATTCACCCCCATAACTTTTTTATATTTATATTAATGAAATTATGAGATTATGCATACGAGATGAGTCTGCATTTATTGGCATAATTTTCAATTTGTTAGCACTTCCGGTTTGACCGGAAGTGACCTTGACTTTGATATTTTAAATGGGACATCTTTTATATGTCGCCCTCTCTATATATATAACGGCGGCTTTGAAAAACAATGAAATGGTTTTGAAAAGCAATATTTATGGCTTTAATTTTAAGTTGTAATGTCATTAGTTTATAAAACATACAATACATACAATCTTGAGGCTTCAGATAAATTTTTCTGGTCACTCCAATAATTAGGAGCATATCAATTTGTTTATTTCTAGTAAAACTAACCATTTTATCTGATTTACAATGTTAAAGTTTAATAAACGAATGACATTACAATTTCACTTTAAAACCATATTGGTTTTCAAAATCATTCCATTGTTTTTCAAAGCCGTCTTTATATTTCTTTAGAAAATAAAGGGCGGCAATAATGCATAACGCTTTTAAATTTGCGATTGGGACTTAAGGCAAATTTCTTCGTGTCAATTTTAAAATAGCATAGGAGTGTATGGTATCAAATTGTTCGAAAAATGGAGTAAACGTCAACAAAATTTCATTTTTTTAACGCTTGTGAAACTTAGAAAGTCAATTATTATGACATAATTTTAATTTTCATATACTACATGACTGTAAACTAACAGATTTAATTAATTTGTAGCACTCTAGATTGAAAAAAAAATAAACATAAAAATGTTATAACACGTTGAAAAATGACAAGCGAGATGTCATTTCACTCAGAATGTTATGCTGAATCCCAATAAGTATCTAAAAATATACAATACACATATACAAGATGTCCCATTTAAAATACCAAAGTCAAGGACACTTCCGGTCAAATCGGAAGTGCTAACAAATTGAAAATTATGCCAACAAATGCAGACTCAATCTCTTATGCATAATATCTAAACTTCATTGTAATATCTATAAATACAGAAAAGTTATAGGGGTGAACGTCTTTTGAGAAACACCCGGTATACGTATACGGTTAAAGTGAAACTCTGGGTTTGTTGACTGGTATGACAAGAAGCATAATAACTAACAAGACATAATTATGAGTAACGATTATTGAACTTGGCAAAAATACCATAAAATAGGAAATTAAAGGACTATCCTAAAATAGTTCATTATCATAAAAAAAATGTTTTTCATATCTCATATTGCATTAAATTTTATTATTTTACCTAGTGTGGGCTAATCATTCCTATTTTGGACACCCGGTAGATAAATTAGTTTAGGGTAATTTTATTAAAAAAAGTGCAAAAGAAAAAAACAAGTACTTATCTAACAGTGTTAGATGAAATACAACTTTATCGTATAAGGACAAGAATTAATATCAGGAGGTTAGAAAAGTATACCGGGTGGCCAAATAAGAACGGCCCTCGGTCGTATTACAGCTTTAGGGAAAAAAATTGTTAGTATATACTGCTGAGAGAAATCGCTGGAAATTATTTTCAAATTCGAGAGATGTCAGCTAGTATGATCAGATAGAAAAATTAGGTTTTTCTCGTTATGTTGCCTCATTAAGAGGTACCGAAAAAATCACATTTTGATCCTTGGGGGCATTTTAAAACAATATGCTGGGCGAACGTTAAAATTTCCTTAATAAGTGTTTATGTTATTATTTTGTCGATGATATTAGAAAAGTCATTATTTATATTAAAAAATGGTTAAAATGATTTTTACCAATGAAGAATCATGTGATTTGATTGTTATACCAATTCGTTTATGCTTTATGAAATAGCCCTATTATTGCCCCTAAGATTATAAAATTTGTGAAAAGAAGAAACCCAACACCAATAATGTACAGCTTTTCTTTAGAAATCAACTGTTTATCTCCAACATCCCTCAAAAAAATGTTAATAATAAAATTACTGTTTTCAATAAATGTAGCTTTTTAAAGTACCCCGTAGTCTTTGACTTTTAATAAATTCTCGATCTGTTGTCTTTTTAATACAATAGCGTTTATCATTAAACGTCGATTGGTAAAAATGACAGTTCTTGATAAAAATAACTTTTGGAAAGTACCCCGTAGTCTCTGTTTCTCGTTAACTTCTCAATATGTGGTGTTTTTAATACAATAGTGTTTTTCATAAGGTATAAACGTCGATTAGTAAATATTACGGTTTTCAATACAAATAAATTATTAAAAGTACCCCGTAGTCTCTGATTTTTAATAAATTTTCGATCTGTTGTGTTTTCTAATATAATATTGTTTTTCATGAGGTAAAAACGTCAAATGGTAAAAATTGCAGTTTTTGAAAAAAAATAAGTTTTTAAAGTACCCCGTAGCCTCTGATTTTTAATAAATTTTCCATATATTGTGCCCTTTAATGTAATAATGTTTTTCATAGTATAAACGTCAATTGGTAAAAATTAGGGTTTGTTGATTTACCTAAAAACCATGATAAGATAAGTAACCTAAAAAACCATGTTGGTTAACCTACGAACCATGATCATCATGGTAATCCTGGAAAGTATAATTGATATTCTTTATAAGAGCTATAATAGCCTTAGAACCATGATTATTAACCTATAAACCAGGCGATTATCCTAGAAATCATGTGGTTAACCTACGAACCATATTTTTAATTTAAAAACCGTTAAAATAGCCCTACGAGATTCCTCCTTTCCCTTTGCATTTTCTTAAGACAGCTTACTGCTGGCCTAAGAGTCTACCCTTATTTACATTCCTTAAGAAAGAGGAAGAGAGAGAGGAAGAGAAAGAAAACTGCTACCTCGTTTTAGGTAAACCTATGTGGTTAGTAAATTTTAACGTTTATGGGTTGGTATAGATTTTTTCTTCCTGGTTCTTAGGTTAGGTAATCATAATGTTTCGGAGAAACTTATATGGAGACTTCATAAGCACCAATTGTCCTCGCAACAACCGGTATTTCTAAAAATTTGTCTTCGAAACTGCCTGTTCGTATATGTATACAGGGTGTTTCATTAAGGGTGGCCACCGGCCATATCTCGGAAACTACAAGGCATAGAAACTTGGAAAAAAATTATGATTAAAGCGGTCATGAGAAAATTCTGGAAATTACGTTTAAGTTCCTCATTTCGCTGCAAGGGGGCACAATTGAAAATTTTTTTTTAATTCTAAATTTCTCCGAAAATTCTTATATTAAGGTATAACTCTGATTACATAATCGAAAAGCTTAGACGATTCTGCATCATTTTTGTTTAATGCTCATTGGCGTACCGACCTTGATAAGAGTGGGGGAAGCTATTGAATGTGTAAACATTTAAATTGCTGTAACTTCTAAACGACTTTACTAAATTTAAACTTATTTGGAAGGGAAAGGTAACTATCTTCTATCGCCGTATTCAACAGTATACGATAGTGTTTAATAAAATTGCTAGAGGGCGCAATTTGGAATAATAACAGTTTTTTCGATTTCATCCCGAAAATTTAAATCATACGGTATAACTATGACATCATAATCGAAAAGTGGATGAAATTTGCAAGAAAAGATGTGAAGACCGCAGTTCGATATCTTTGCTCGTTTCAGAGTTATTGCCAAAATAATAATTTTTAATACAAATTGCGCCCTCTGGCTATTTTATTAGAAACTATTGTGTACCATTAGATACGACCATTGAAGGTTCTTTCAAACAAGCTTAAATTTAGTAAAATCGAATAAGTCGTTTAGAAGTTACAGCGATTTTAATGTTTACATTTTCAATAGCTTCTCCCACTCTTATCAAGTTCACATAAGTGGCCCCCGTATGTACATCCAATGGAAGTACAAAAATTGTCGACACACGTCCAGAAGATATCCAAATTTGCTTTTGTTGGTACCCAGTGAATGTCCAATTGATGATACAAATTAGGACATCCATAGGATCGGCCGTGCCCTTTAGGATGACGCCCATAAGTTATCCCCTTAGGTACATCCAATGGAAGTTCGAAAAATGTCGACAACAAGTCCAAAGTATGTCTAAATTTGGTTTATTTTTGATCTAGTGCATGATAAAAATGTCACAAATTAAGACATCCGCTAAATGGGCCTTTTAGGACATCCAATGAGTATCCTCTAGGATACCATCCATAAGCTGTCCCTTAAGGTAAAAGTACGCAGACCAGGGACAATAAAATCAAAAATAATGGGTTTCTGTTCTCTGGGCTCAGGTACACAACATGAAGGAACCCCTTTCAGTTGTATCCTTATTAGGGGTTAGGACATGACTCATTGGACTTGAGTTCAAGTGGAAGAAAATAATAAAACGAAAAGTCCTTATATACACCAGTACATAAAAATATTGCTTATTTTTGATTTTTTTTGAAAAAAATTTGTATACATATGTTTCTATATGTTATATAAACTGTTGTATACAAAAAACCCATAGCTTTTAAAAATGTCCTCATAACCGCCTATCGACATATATATATATATAGTTAATTATTTGTATAAAATTCCGGATCCATTTACATGTTGTATGTGGTAAAAAGATTAAGTAACTAACAACAGGGCCGTATTTAAAAATAATTATCATATTCCTGAAGATGTAATAATGACATCAAAACGTCTAAATATAATTAAGTGTGGTACATGGTTGAATTCAGGGCTTAAAGGGCTATCAAAAATAAAATTAAAAATGCAGGTCCGTATTTAAAAAATTAAAGTTGATAATAGTTCCACAAAAACGAAACGTTGTAACGAAATTCTAAAAACGTAACAATATGGAGCGTAAAAAGTTGCCTTAACAATGTTGTGCTTGTTTTTCTGTAACGGATAAAATAAGTCGAGCAATTTAAAAAACAAAAACTCAAAATTTTAGTTTTTTGCAAAAATTTCAAAAACAAAAAAGATAGCTCAGATATTTTTTTGCGATATTGCTCAATACGAAATTGCGCAACTTTGCCACAATTTGACCGATGCTGTATCTCTTATAGTTTCCGAGATCCCCATGATAAGGCTCGAATTTGGGACACCCTGTACAGGAGATATTGCATAATACCAAGCAAAGTTTTAACGCATTTAGGTTAGGTTCTGTCATATTTATTGACATATTATATTGCACACAATTTATGTCTAATATGACAGAACCTAACCTAAACGCATTAAAATTTCGCTTGGTTTTTACTATATTTGGTGGAAATCACGAGAGAAGCGAGACGAGACCAGATAAGGTCGTCTCTCGTCTCGTCTCGCCCTCTCTCGACGAGACGAGAGACCCATTTTACCTCGTCTGAAGAGACGAGATGAGAGAAGGCCTTCTCTCGTCTCGTCTCGTCTCGTCTTGCGGCAACACTAGTTGTAACACTGGTCAAAATTTAAAAATAAAGAAATTTCCACGATTTTTCAGATCAATAACGACATATTATAGTTAATTTTTTATTATGTCGAAGATAAAGATAAGTTGATAATTTTCATCGTTCAGGCGTTATGCAATATTTCTTAATTTATTAAAGTTTAATTATAAAAGTAAACAATTTTTTAACCTAAAATTGTATAAAAAGCATTTATTGCTAAATATTTTTCAACATTTTTAACTAAAAAGGATTGTCTTCTATTAGTAAAAATATGTTTATACAAAGAGTAACTTTTTTCGACATCTACTGATGTAATCGGACAATACTGCAACTTAGGTAGCAAAATATAAGGTCAAGATACAACTTCGTTGGATGATTAACCCTTATAAATGCTTTTTACTGCAGTTAAGTATTTAAATTCTCCATTCTTTTTTACATTTACATCCAATTTGTTAAATTTGTTACTTGACCTTCTACTTTACCGGGAATGTTGTTACATTTAGCGGAAAAAGTTCCAACAATACTAATTGAGTCTCTTAAACTTAAATTTCAAATCGATATAAATACAGTTTGTTTAGCAGGTAATAATAACGCATCATTAAGTGACAATAAACAACCCCAAACAATATACCTGCAAACCCTGGAAACCTCCAATAAGTACCTTGTGTATAACCAAAATGTAAATATTATTATTATAATTTTCAGATTGGAAAATCCCTGAAATAAGTACCAACTGGACATTAAACCATTAACATTTTAAATTTTTGGATAAAGCCGAAAACATAAAAATACGCTCTTAAAATAATAATTTATGAAAAATATGCATTTTATTATAAAATTGACAAAATATGCAAAAAATGCATATACAGTGACTGGCAGAAAGTGCGCAACGTATGGGAAAGTTTTTTTTATCTTTAAGTTTAAAAAATTAATTTTATTTTAGATAGGTTCTGCATGTTCTCAAACCAAAATAACACCCATTAAATCCGGTAAAAGTCTTATGGTATACGAGGTAGGATTAAAAATTTGAAATTCCGCTAAGAGCAAAGTACCTCCATCTTTCATTTTAGAATATTTTTTTACTAAAAATTATTATTTTAATTTCAAAGGTTTACCCAAATTCTAAAATTTTGCTTATTTTGGAAAAAAAAAATGGATTTAATGGTGTTTTCTGAATAACCCTGTACAAAAAATAAATGGCAACCGAACAGTACGAAAATATGATTTTCTGCAGACTTTGTTAGAGATAACCGTCGATCATAAGTCCGATTAGTTTGTTTTCATAATATTATGACTTTTTAAAATAAAAACATAAGAATATTAAATATTTTTGCTGCACGTGTATTTTATTTTTTGAGGGAACAAGTTAATTTCATCTTAATGATATTTTTTGATTAACATTGACTTAAAACATATCCTAAATGGTTTTTTAAACATCGAAGTATGCATATAAAGTTTCCTTTTGATTTATAAAGAAAAAAGTTTAAATTAAAAATATATTTTGAACGCAAAATAATGATCAATAATATATTTTGTACAGATTTTAAATAATTTTAAAATAATGTTTTTTCAAAAACGGATTTTTTATGCCCCCAAGGGCAAGCAAATTAATTTCCTTCTCATAATTTATACTAATTAAGATCAAAGCAGCCATGAAAACAAGTCAAACATTGAAATTAAATTAATGACATTTTAAGTCGATTCACCCAGTAAACCTGCAAGATGGCCGCCATGTCATATGACAAAAGTCATATTCCAGCTAAATAAAATGAATTTTTGCATTTTCAATGACTTTTGTCATATGACATGTCGGCCATCTTGCAGGTTTACTGGCTGAATCGACTTTAGTTAGTTTTGCTATCAAAATGAAAGTTGAAAATTTCTCTTTACAGGAGAAAATTGCAATAGTTTTAATTCATGGTGACAATTATCGCAGTTATCGTGAGACAGCAAATATTTTTAACAATAGATACAATAAGAATGTTCACAATTCCACTATATTTAGAATTGTCAATAAATTTAAACAAAGTCGATCGGTGGAAAATAAGTATAAAACTATCTATAGAAAAACTGCAGTTACGGAAGAAAACGCTTTAAATGTTTTGTTATCAGTAAATGAAGTTCCTACGATGCCGTTGTCCGAAAGAGAAGAACAAGTTGGTATTTCAGAAAACTCTATTAGAAGAATATTTAAGAATCAAGTATTTACCATATAAACCCAAATTTCTGCATACCCTTCAAGATAATGATCTAGATGCGATGCTTGACTTTTGATTTTGGTTTCAAGGCAAAAAAGAAGATGATCCACATTTTGGAAATAGTATTTTTTTTCTGATGAAGCAACCTTCACAAGCAAAGGCATTTTTTCATTAACATACAAAAAGTCCCCACCCCTCCGAGGGTGCAAACCACCCCCAAAGGCACATTTTTTTAGTTTTTGCCTATAATCTCAAATATAGTTGCCAATAAAATTGTCTACAAATTAATGTATATAAGTCTATATTTTAATTAATACAGTGGCGTGCACCAAACGTTTTAAATCGACAAAGTAAATTTTTTTGTATATTTTTTATTTATCTCAAAACCGGGTGATTTAAAAAAAAAAGCAACTAATAAAAAAATGAAGGCCAGTTAAAATACCTACAAAATGATGTATATAAGTACATCGGTAAATTAACACAGTGGCGTACACTAAAGGTTTTTATATTTGTAATAATATTTTCCATCGTGTAGCGTAAACGCCGTAACGGACATTATTTTGCATATCATAAAGAAAAAACGCATAATAAAATTACTTAAAAATTGGTGTAAAAATATAATACCCATTTAATATCTTTTTTTCACATAGAAAACCAAAAAAATGGTTCTTTCGAAACGTGTTTGAAATTGCTTTTAAAAATATTAGTTTAACCACAATGTTATTAGATTTCCATGGCCTTCTGTATGAAAAAAAGAAAGTAAATGTTTTAACTGCCACTCTAATTAAAACAGAGGCGTAGAGCAAGAATTGAAATTAATAGGTACCTTATTTAAACAAACTCTCCTTCGTGATCATCCTTGTTTTCAGTCGGCTTAGGGACGATGACATTGCTGCAGGACTGTCATTGGCATTGCCCACAGAGATTGGACACTATTTGGACGATATAAATTTACCCGTTTACCGTATGGACTGTCCAATGCATCAGAAATTTTCCAAAATTACGTAAATCATATGATTGAAGGACTCGAAGGTACATTAGCATATGTGGATGACATACTCATATTTGGGGATAATTTAATACAACACAATAGTAGATTAGAAAAATTGTTAATTCGTGCTAAAGATTTTAATGTCAAATTTAAAAAAGAAAAGCTTCAATTGGCTTTAAAAAATATTAATTTTTTGGGTCACACATTATCTGAATCAGGAATTGAAATCGATCAATCAAAAGTAGAAGCAATAAAATCTATGAAAAAACCAACCAATATTAAGGAGGTACAAACATTTCTAGGAATGGTTAATTATTTGGGAAAATTTATAAAAAACATTTCAGATATTACTGCAAATTTGAGACTTTTGCTGAAAAAAGATACTGTTTGGTATTGGGAAGTTAACAGTCCACCGGACACAGCATTTACAAAATTAAAAAATATTATTTGTCAAGCTCCCATTCTACGATGTTTTGATCCTAACAAAGAAGTTACCTTGGCAACAGATGCTAGTCAATATGGATTGGGTGGTCATATAAGCCAAAATGATCATCCTGTCGCATATTGGTCTATGTCGCTAAATGATGCGCAAAGAAATTATGCCCAAATTGAAAAGGAATTATTGGCGATTACATTAGCTTGTGAACACTTTCATTACTACTTATATGGTCGATCCTTTACAGCTATAACATATCATAAACCTCTTTTAGGATTGATGAATAAACCTATAGATTCACTCTCTCCACGATTACAGAAATTGGTAATACGGCTTTTAAAATATAATATTACCTTACAATTTTTACCTGGTAAGGAGTTGTATATACCTGATTTATTATCAATAGCTCCTTTAGTAAGCGGTAAAGAAACAGACTATTTAGATAATTTTAAAATAAGCTCAATTGTAGTGGCTTCTGATCAAAAATGTCAGGAACTCAAGAATAGTACAAAAAATGACCCCAAACTTAAGCAAGTGAAATACTACATAAATAACAGATGACCTAATAAGTTAACATCTGTAAGATTAGAAGCAAAGCCATATTTCCCATATAAAGATGAACTCATAGATGTTGATGGGCTTTTGTTCAGGCAAAATCGTTTAGTTGTTCCCGAAGCTCATCGATTGGATGTATTAAATAAAATTCATACTGCACATCAAGGCATACTATCATGCCAAAAACGAGCACAGGAAGCAGTTTTTTGGCCTAATATAAATGAACAAATTTCAAAAATTATATCATCTTGTCTTGCTTGCCTTAGATATGCAAAATCAAATTGTAAAGAACCACTTCAATCCCATGAGATCCCAGAACTTCCTTGGGAAAAGATTGGTATTGATTTTATGAAAGTAAATGGAAAGGACTATCTTGTTGCATGTGATTATCATTCTAAATTTTTGGAAATTGCAGTATTACACAAGAAAGATGGCCAGGCAGTTAGTGATGCTTTGCTAAATATTTTTAAATCTCATGGCCTTCCACATATAATAATGTCAGATAATGGACCTCCATTTGATTCGAGACAATTTAAAAGTTTTCTAAATGATCTCGATATTTCTCATAAAACCTCAAGCCCAAATTATAGTCAATCCAATGGATTCATTGAGCGACATATACAAACCATTAAAGGACTTATCAAGAAATGTCCTAATAAACATCCATATAGTCATGGAATATAATAGTACTCCAAAGCAAGACCTATACCTTCGCCTGCAGAATTATTAATGGGAAGAAAAATACGCAATCAAATAGTATGTCCGAAACAGTCTTTAAAACCTCTCTTCAATACCGAAAGCACCTGTAAAAAATTAAAAGAGAATCAAACTAGAACAAAATGTTTTTATAATAGAAACACAAAACCGCTTCAAATGTTAAAAAATGAACCTGTTATGATGCAAAAATCTACGAGAAATTGGGTACCCGGAGAAATATTAAGAAAAGACGAAAATCCAAGAAGTAGTTATATTGTTCGAACTGAAGATGGAGGTGTTTATAGAAGAAATCAAATTCACCTAAAAAAATATACAAATAGTAATAATTGCAGGCAAAGAATTGAACCAAGCACTTCATACAAATTTGATGACGAGATTCTACCTGCAATTATACCAGTTGAAGTCAAACCGCCAGCAGAACATGCTGTGCCTGTGGAGGCAAATGACCAACCACCAACTGAACAAATTAGATGCTCAACTAGAGGAAGGATCATAAAATATCCAAATAGATTTCAGCCATAGAAGATATTATGTTAATTAAAAGGAGGACATGTTGTGATACCTACTGGATAATACCGGGTATCACCTGAAATAAGAAACCAGTTATAATTTGATAAGTTGTCAATGTAGTTTTAATCATTCTGAATATATTTAACTATTTATAAAATATAGTTTTATTACATAATAGTAAGGACACCTATTATCTTGTTCTGCAGGGAACTTATGTTACCTAGTGATTTTATTCGGTTTTGTGGTTTGGCCAGGTCTTAACATAAAGATATTGTCCGTTTTTGTTTTAAATAATAGTAAAACCATCAAATCGGTGTCTAATCCAAACAATGTTACAGGACATTCTGTATTTCCTAATTCTCTAAGCGAAACGTTATTTTTTAAGAAATCCAAAACATAGCGATTTTTGACGCCTAGTGCACGCCACTTTGTTAATTAAAATATAGACTTATATACATCAGTTTGTAGATAATTTTATTGGCTTTAATTTTAATATTTAGCTTTTTTTCAAAAAAATCAGCCATATTCGAGATAATGGGCCAAAACTTTAAAAAAAAATACCTTTGGGGGTAGTTTTAGGGCGGTTTGCACCCTCGGAGGGTTGGGGATTTTTAGTATGTTAATCAGGACGACCAAAGTCACACATAAACGTAAAAATCAGCTTTAGGTGATTTTGTTCCACAAGCACCATAGGAATGAAAATAACGGCCCTGGACAGTGGGCTGACGATAACCCACATTTTATAATTATTAAATGTAATATTTACATTTACATGTATGCTGCGCACTTTCTGCCGGCCACTGTATACAGTGTCCGCAAGAAAGTCCGCATCAAATGGGATTTTTTTTTATTATTAGGTATAGGTAAAAATTAAAAAAACAGTTAGTTTTGGCTTAACTAAAAACCAAAAATGACGTATACTGAAGCAGCTGCACGACTTGCGTTACTTGTCAAATTTGACATTTTTAATAAAATAGGTTCAAAAATGCCCTTATTTATCAAAATATCGAAAAACTTTATTCGAGAAAGTTGCTTATTTAGGCATTTTTTGCCTTGTACGAAATTTTGACAGTCTAATACAATTTTTATTTTTTGCCAGATTCTTGAAAATTTTGATCAACTCTCGTAGATTAACTTTTATACATCGATGTAAAACCATTTGCCTTTACTTTATTTGTAATCTTAATGAAATATTGTGTAAAAATTTTGTTTCCAATTTTTTTTTTTGCTTCAAAAACTGAAATTGTTATTGATCAGTATGTAATGTTTGATGCAAAGTTTATCTAATTACATCAGTTTTGTCAAAACCGACATTTCTCATTTTTCTTAAGTTAGTAAACAGATGTACAAAAAGAAAATATTAGGATGCTTTCGTTGAAATTTTACTTAATTAATATTTTATCAAATTAATCGCTCGAAACATTTTATTCAACAAAAATATAGTTTAATATAATTAATTTAATTTAATAATAATAATTAAGTAAAATTTCAACGAAAGCTTCCTAATATTTTCTTTTTGTACATCTGTTTACTAACTTAAGGAAAATGAGAAACGTCGGTTTTGACAAAACTGATGTAATTAGATAAACTTTGCATCAAACATTACATACTGATCAATAACAATTTCAGTTTTTGAAGCAAAATAAATAATTGGAAACAAAAATTTTACACAAAATTGCATTAAGATTACAAATAAAGTAAAGGCAAATGGTTTTACATTGATGTATAAAAGTTAATCTACGAGGGTTGATCAAAATTTTCAAGAATCTGGCAAAAAATAAAAATTGTATTAGACTGTCAAAATTTCGTACAGAAGCTAAAAATGCCTAAATAAACAACTTTCTCGAATAAAGTTTTTCGATATTTTTATAAATAAGGGCAGTTTTGAACCTATTTTATTAAAAAGTCAAATTTGACAGGTAACGCAAGTCGTGCAGCTGCTTCAGTATACCTCATTTTTGGTTTCTAGGTAAGCAAAAACTAACTGTTTTTTTAATTTTTACCTATAATAATAATAAAAAAAAATCCCATTTGATGCGGACTTTCTTGCGGACACTGTATGCATTTTGCTTAAGTTCAGTTAAATTTTACGAAGAGTTTTTTCTAAATAACTTTTATTTGGCTAATTAGGAAATAATAAAATTTGGTGTGCAAGTTTACCATACAAGGACCTTCAAAAAAGTCTAATTCAATTTTGATGTAAAATTAATAGGGGGGCCAATATTCGAGGGTAGCAAAGTTTACAGAGGATAGCTTGTATAGGCGACGCGACGTCCGTATTATTAAGAGAAAACACTAGTGACACACTCGCCATTTATTTATTTTTTCGTTTTCTCCAAAAAGTGAACAAACCAGTCTTTGACTCAGAATAACCTACAGTTTTAAGTTGTGTAAATTGTACTCTAAACATTTTTGGCCGATTTTTGGGAAAACGAAAAAGTCATAAAATATTCATCAAAAAAACGAAATGGCGAATGCGTCTTTACAGTGCAGCAAAGTCTTTATAAATTATGAAGAGTAAGAAACTTACCAAAACTAAACTTAGAAGGTCTCGATGTGACCAAATTTAAACTCGCAAGAATACAAACAAACAAAACAGCCAACATTTTTGCCATTGTACGGAAAAATCACTACTTTTCAACTGAATAAGTCAAAGACCTCTTCAACTACTTTTCAACGTTTCAGAATGAATGTCTCATTGTCGGTCTAGTAAATATATGAAGATATATTTATGGCGTAATCAGCGTCAGCTGTGCACAGGTGAAAACAGCATATTAATGCGTCATCATTGGTATTTTTTGCATTTTTTTAAATGTTCTCGCGTGGGATTTACGGTAAACAAAAGTTTTGCAATAAGTCATTACTTATTCAGAACACCGTACACGAGTGGATTATGAAATAGTCGTGCATGCGTCGAATAATGAATAATTTCGTTAAATGATTTTTTTAATATAAATTGTTGGATTATAGCTTTATTTATTTATCCAACACTTGGACTTAGATATAAAGTGAATATTATTAGTTCGACTTTAGACTAATTTAGCAGCTTATAACTAAGGGCGGATTATAGGCACTTAAATATAGCCAAAATATGCACATATATATGCCTTGTTTGCCTTTAAAATATGCAGTTATTTGCATTTTTTACCAAATATGCATACTGGTATGCAATATTTTTTAATTTATTATAGTATAATAAGGTGAAGAAAGACATTGGGTACCAAAACATACAAAAAAAAACAAAGAAAAATAAAAGTAAACAATTTTGTAACCTAAAATTGTATAAAAAATATTTAGTACTAAATATTTTTCAAAATTTTCTACTAAGAAGAATATGTCTTCTATTAGTGAAAATATGTTTATACAAAGAGAAGCTTCTTTCAACGCTTTCAAGCTATAATTTCTTCTAAAACGGTTTTGTAGATTTAACGGACATTCTTCTTTCTAAACGTTTACAAAATTTTTGCAGAAATCCTCTAAATTGAGGATTTTGCAATTTTTTTAAAAGTATGTTTGCTGTGTCCAAAGCCTTGCATATTAGGTCTTCTTGCAAAATTTCCTTTTCAGATTTCGATTTTTCTGCCACATTTTGAAATGCGTTTGTTACACTCAGCTGAAGTGGCTCAGATTTAATTTTTTGTAACTTTGACTTATTGTGTTTTCAAATGTTGATCGATTGAGAACATCTTTTTACAAGCAATTATTTTTCTACAAGCTTTACCGAAGACTTTTTCTCCACTAAACTCTAACTTTGGGAAATTTTTAGTTAAATTTTTAGAAATTACTAGTTTTACACTGAAAATACTGAAATCTTTCGACAAACTAAAACAGAAGTATGTATTACAAATCGATATAAATACAGTTTGTTAAGCATCAGGTAATAATAACGCATTAATAAGTGACAATAAACAACCCTTAACAATATACCTGCAAACCCCGGAAACCCCCAATAAATACCATGTGTATAACCAAAATGTAAATATAATTATTAAAATCTTGAGCTTGACCTGAAATAAGTAGGTACCGAACTGGACATTAAACATTTAACGTTTTAAATGTTTTGATAAAGCCGAAAACATAAAAATATGCTCTTAAAATAATAATTTATGAAAAATATGCATTTTGTTATAAATTTGACAAAATGTGCAAAAAATGTATATGTCGTAGGCTAATTACAAATTCAGTCGTTTTATAAAACGCCTAGTCGTTTCATAAATGACTAGGCATATTGTAGAATGAAGAATATATACTGAATTTTTACAATTCGACTAAACTTTTTAGGCGTTTCATAAAACGCCGAATTGCTCTCAGGCTTATTATAAACGGTTCTTCAATCTCGTTTGTTTTAGGATATGACTGATTATAACTAGTCGTTTTGTAAAAGACTGGAAAGTACTTTGGCATTTTATAAAACACCGATTTATATTGTTGCTTGATCGTATGATATTTCAAATAAATAAATAGTACGTTGGACACTTTATGTTTGTTATAACATCATAAAATAACTTAACGGGTAACTCTTACAACACAATCATGTTTCGACATTCCCTAGGTAAATTTAGGTATATATTTACATAATGTAATTCAACATAATTTAAAAGTAATATTATTTTACTTATTTGAACATGGTCCGCTTGAATGGCATTTACTATTGCATTTCAAGTGAGCCTTAAAACAAAAACACTTATTTGTGTGGCACTGTTTTTTACTTGCTTTGCAGGAACATTTTTTGCATCCCTGCCCTCCAAATTTAGAAAACTTTGTTAAAGCTTCTCTCAGAGAAATCATTTTTCCTTCCAAAACCTGAATTGGTTGGGGATATTCAATGCCAACGGTTTCATTTCTTGAAAATCATCGATTCAAAATACTGTGCTTAGTACCAATTTGGTATACTCCATTTTTTATTTCTACGATAGTTCCCAATATATTTTTAGGGTCTAGTGGTCCTCTATCGAATGTAGGTACTTCAACCGCAATATTTTGACCCAGAAATAGAGGTTTCAACTTTTGGTTGGTATTTTGAAGCATTTCTTCTGCAGCACGTTTTTGACCAGCAACACAGCCAATTTTTTGTGTATGTATGATATCCTCTCTTTGGCATAAATCACATATTCATGCTGTTTCATTCAGCACTAAATCTGAAGAACTTATCTTTAAACATTTAACACAGCAAACCATTGCAATCCGCTTCAGTTTACAAACTGTCAAACCATAGCATAAAGAAGTTATTTGTTTCAATCAGTGTTTTATATAATGCCTAAGTACTTTCCAGTCTTTTAGAAAACGACTAGTTATAATCAGTCATATCCTAAAACAAACGAGATTGAAGAACCGTTTACAATAAGCCTGAGAGTAATACGGCGTTTTATGAAACGCCTAAAAAGTTCAGTCGAATTGTAAAAATTCAGCATATATTCTTCATTTTACAATACACCTAGTCATTTATAAAACGACTAGGCGTTTTATAAAACGATTTTGTAATTAGCCTACGACATATATACAGTGTGACCAGTAAAGTTCGCATCATACGTGATTTTTTTTATTATTAGCTATATTCGAAATTTAACTTTGGCATCAAGTTCTGCTTCGATCGAGATGAAAATTAAGCAAAAAAAATAGTAGTCACGTGATTCGCCTTATCTGTCTTGTTATTTTAATTTTTTTCAAAAAATAATTCAAAAGTGGGGTTATTTCTGAAAATATCAAAAAAAAATATTGGAAAAAGTTTTTTTAAATGCAGTTTCTAGCCCACGTGCAAAACTTCAGCTGCATAAATAATTTTGATTTTTTACCCATATTTTTTAAATTGCACCACTTTTGCTTTAATAATTAAAATAACAATTGTGTAGCTATGTCAGCCATTAAATTAACTATAGTAAATTATTAGATAATATACTTAATAATAAATAGGTAGTTAATTAGAAGTCATTATTAATATAACAAGGTATAGTGTTTCTTAGGTCAATTTAATGACATTAAACTGTGGGAATTTCCTAACCATAGGCGTTCCACACAAATAATTAATATGCGTATACATACTTATAAGTTTGTTTTACATTAGGTGTTTGTACATACTACACTTTATAAACCTACTGTATATATAATAATATTATATTAAAATAATAAATATAAGGTAACTCAAAAATTCTATATACAAAACTAAAATCAGAAAAATAAACCTGACACGGCACGACACTGCTCATAAAATGCTTTAATTTTTTTACCAGAACTTCATTCTCGTCAACCAGACTCCGGCCCGTTCATAAAGGCATAACCATGTATATTTTATCTCCGTCTCTTCCACGCCATCGGCGGTCACTGGCCTATCTCTGTCTGGCAGAATCGATCGTTAGACGGGCCGGGTACCGGTTCAGCTTATATCCTGGCGCTTCCAACCGCAACAAATTACATGCTATTGCTTCTTCAAAATTTTCGGATTTGTAAGCACAATGTAAGTACCTATATACGAGAAACAAGGGTTTGTTAATTAGTTGTTTTTAAACACTGAAAACACTTTTTGTCTTAATTTCAGTTATATTGTTTCTTAAGGACTAAAGAATGTATTATTATAACAATGAATGGCTTGTTATTTTTTTCTGTCACACTCAAAAATCCTCGGTTTAAAGTATATTTGCAAACTAGCTTTCAAAGAAAGTTACTGACTAACAATTGAATACTGATATAAATGAAATATCGTTAATAAAAAAACTTAAAGAATCAAAGAAGAAAGATCTGACAACCCTGGTTGTGCGGTCGGTCTCTTTGAGACTGTTTACCGCCGTATGGAATGATTGGAATGTCCTCAAACTGAGATTGGATAAATAATAATCTGTAATATACCTACGGTTCTAACTGTAAGGTAACATTTTTGATTGGCTGTCAGTCAACAGCTTTTCTTAAAAGCTTCATTATACGCCGCCATAGCCATGGTAAATTCCCAATAGTTACAAACTGAGTCAATTTAAGCTAAAATAAAACCCCAAAAGTGTGATTTATGTGATAATAATATTAATTCAGCGTAATGGAGTAAAAATTGGTGTATACCGGGTGTCCACTCTCACGCCCCTCTAACTTTTTTGTTTTTCAAGATAATGCAATAAAATTCGGGGGATTTGTATACGACATAAAACTGCATTTTTTGACAGGTGACTCAACATGATAGAACTTCCGGTTTAACTGGAATTGACATAAACTTTCGATTTTTAAATGGGACACCTGGTATATTTTTACATTTTTTGGCTCCATATGACATTCTAAATACAACGATGTGTCACTTGTCATTTTTTGTCACCAAGAAATAATTCTTTTTCCAAATTTATTGTTTTATCTAGAGGGCTATGAATACCTTAAAATCACTTATTTCAGTTCTTTAATCTTGGGAAAAATACAATTTTACTATTTTTGGTCCAATGCTATGTGCTATGTAAAATTAAATTTTTAAAGTTGTATAACTCATTTTTTTAAAAATGCAACATGGTGGCTCGTCGGGTTAAGAAAAAAGAGGATTTTATTACGATTATTTTGATACCATGCACTATTAGGTTTTAGAAAAGCTGCCATTAAAAAACTTTAAAAAGTTAACTTAGAACTTTCCTAAAATGAAGCATCTTTTGAGAATAAATTTAGATTTAAATGCATCAAGTAGCCTGTGACCAGCAAAACTGATAAAACAAAATCACGCCTTGAAGAAAATTGACATGCCCACAGCTTCTGCGAAAGTAAATTAGTTTGTTGTTTAAAAAACATGGAAAATAATAGTTTTACAAGGAGTAAAAAGTTGATATGTTATTATTGTCAGGTCAGGCTCATTTCGCATTTTCGGAACCAGTTTTGGGTACCTATTAGTGCCGAGTTGGATGACGCCGATTAAAATATCTTTGTGCGTAAAGTCGTGCAGCATCGGTTGAATTATTTCTACATTCTCCAAACACTAATAACATATCAACTTTTCCACTCCTTGTAAAACTATTATTTTCCATGCTTTTTAAACAACAACCTAATTTACTTTGGCAGAAGCTGTTGGCATGTCAATTTTCTTCAAGGCGTGATTTTGTTTTATCAGTTTTGCTGGTCACCAGTGGCGGATCCAGGGGGGGGGGGGGGAAATGGGGCCCGGGCCCCCCCTAAAGCCTGTTGAAACATTGAAAATTATTTTTTTGTTTATCTGTTACAAAAATTTGTGTTACGTTTTTCACAATATAAAATATAAATATACTGATTTATTTTGATTTTTTGCATACGGGCCCCCCTTAGGAGTATTTCTGGATCCTCCACTGCTGGTCACAGGCTACTTGATGCATTTAAAACTAAATTTATTCACAGAAGATGCTTCATTTTAGGAAAGTTCTAAGTTAACTTTTTAAAGTTTTTTAATGGCAGCTTTTCTAAAACCTAATAGTGTATGGTATCAAAATAATCGTAATAAAATCCTCTTTTTTCTTAACCCGACGAGCCACCATGTTGCTATTTAAAAAAAATGAGTTATACAACTTTAAAGATTACATTTTACATAGCACATAGCATTGGACCAATAATAGTAAAATTATATTTTTCCCAAGATTAAAGAACTGAAATAAGTGATTTTAAGGTATTCATCGCCCTCTAGATAAAACAATAAATTTGGAAAAAAAATATTTTTTTGGTAACAAAAAGTGACAAGTGACACATCGTTGTATTTAGAATGTCATATAGAGTCAAAAAAAGTAAAAATATACCAGGTGTTCCATTTGAAAATCGAAAGTTTATGTTACTTCCAGTTAAACCGGAAGTTCCATCATGTTAGGTCACCTGTCAAAAAATGCAGTTTTATGTCGTATACAAATCCCTCGAATTTTATTTCATTATCTTAAAAAACAAAAAAGTTAGAGGGGCGAGCCACCTTCCGTGGACACCCGGTATTTTCACATGGTTTTATTGTGAAACTCATGAGAAACCTTGTCGACCTGTGCATTTGACGTCTCGTCGACTATTTATGATAAAGAGAAGGAGATGTCTATCTCGCTCTGCCGTCGTTCCTAAAAATCATTCAAATCAATTGGCACGCTTTCTAAAATACTTTTTTGAAATTTACGGTTAATCTTTGACGGTCGCTAGAATACACTTCTAAATGCTTACTATACAGCTTCAGATCAGCACTGCAAGTACTCTTCCTGAAATAGTGGACTTCTTATAGCCGTGAAGCATGGGCACGTGTTATCTCCTCTGAAGCACAAACACATACACTGCACCAAAAGTCTTACACCTACACAAACACAATCACAATGGGCTGCAAATAAACAAGTAATATGGCAAAACCGAAACCTAGGTACACCGGTACCTAGGTATAGGTCAAGTACGAAGCAAAGCACGCACTAGGCGTGCAAAGCGGAAATACCATAGATATTTACCTTTAAATAAGCAAAAAATAATCACGAAAGTGGCAGTTTTATGGCCTCGCGCATGTAAACAAAGCTAGACACTATTAGACATGCGCACTGCAACATTATCGTTTGACGAATGGGAAAATAGACAGGTCCGGGCTTTAAAATTTAAATTCTTGCCAGAAAATTGGAATTTCTTTTCAATTTTTGATCAAGTTGGAAAAAAGGTAGTGATTTCTGGCATTTTTAGTAGTAGCAAACCTATCAGATTTTAAGGATAGAAAATTGTTTTTAAAATTTGTTTAAAAATGATTCGTCCTCGTGTTTTTAGTTCGAAGAGGAAGAGAACAAGAACAGGTAAATTAAACTAGTCTTATAAAATCGAATATAAAAACAAATAAAACCAGCAAAATAACCAATCTACGGTGTTATCGCGTACCTAACCTCAAGTCAAATATTTGTTGGTATATATAACTTGTATTAATTTTTACAATTTGGCAAAAACTTGTTTTGTTTAAGAATTTGAAAAAGTGTTTGCCCGAGAACTTGACCCATGCATGGAATACTGCCTTTATTAAAAGCTTAATGCCGGGATGCACAGATTTTAACCAAAAAGTTAACCAACCAGAAACTTAGACAGAAAAAAAATTTTTACAATCAGACACAATTCACTAAAGTACACAAAAACCAGAAATCCGTAAATATTAAACACCCACAATCCACGATAGCTAAGAAAACTACAAGGAATCCACAGAGAAACCTTAAAACACAATAACAAAAATGGCGGCCGAGCCGGTTCTGGATAGTATCTTGAGCATGTCGATTACTGTGTTAACACGAGGTTTTTGCGCATGCACGAAGGGGTCCAGAAGGAAGCCAGCTGACCGGCGAGTCATGCGCTCGGACGTATTTTTTCACCCATAAAACGTAACTTTTGTTTGCGCAGGAGATAAGCTGTAGGTATCTAAGGGTAAATTGTCTATGGGAAATACTAATCGAGAGGTCTGACGGTTTATACGCTTAAAGCGCGGAAACCGCAGGAACACGGGGAGTTTAGTCGGTAGGCAGCCCCATGCATCAGGGTTGAATCCGACACTATTCTGCTTCACAGGATGCCACTCTTTAGAAGATTCTTCTTGAAAAAGAAAAAATCGCAGAATGGGCAATACAGTGTGACCAGTAAAGTCCGCATCATATGGCATTTTTTTAAATTAATAGCTTTATTCGAAATTCGACTTTGGCATCAAGTTCGGCTTTGATCGAGATGGCATTATCTGTCAAATTTTAATTTATTTCAAAAAATAATTCAAAAGTGGGGTTATTTCTGAAAATATCGAAAAATGGTTATAGAAAAAAGTTTTTTTAAATGCATTTTCTTGCCCACATGAAAAATTTCAGTTGCATAAGATAATTTAGATTTTTTACCCACCACTAAAATTTATTTTCCACTTATATTAATCGACACTTTACTGATGACTAGTGGTGGGCAATCCGGATCAATTTTGGGATTCGGGTCACCAAATCCCAATCAGCACAAAGATCCGACTCAATGAGCCGGATCCCGGGTCTTATCCCAAAAATCATATAGCAAATCTTCTTGGTTCTCCGCTCGGTTATTCTGAGTCACGATCCGTGCATCATTGACCATTTAAACGATCTTAGGCATTTATCATTATTATAATGAACTAAGCTGCTGAAAGTATAGTTTTCTTGATTTACATGATTTATTTGTTTGGAGATGCAGGAAGCAGGTAGATAACTGTGCTACATCGGTACCATGTGAAAGGATTTTTAGTAAAAGTGGTCAAATATTAACAGAAAAAGGAAGTAGGCTAAGAAGCTGAAAAACTATTGATTTTTTTTTACATGTTAACCTTTAAAAATATAGTAAGTATGTATTTATTTTATTCAGTTTTGATGCAAATTATAAATAATCTTACAACTCACAATTAATATTATTTAACACACGTAAAAAATATACCTAGACTAACGCAACCCACAATACAATAAACACAACAGTACTAAATCGACACGCTTCGTTCGCTCACAACGCTGTAACCCGCACATTAAGGCATCCAACCGACTTTAAAATCTTCCAACTGATCCGAGAGCCCCGAGTCCCGAGCCACTCTCCTAGAGGTGGGTCCGACCCGCTATTTTTGTTTAGCAGCTGCTTCTGCTATTGCTAAACAAAAATAACAGTTAGAAATAGCTGCTATTTGAATAGCAGTTGCTATTTCAGCATTATTCGTGTCGAAAAAAAGGAAAACGACACGTCCAGCAAATAGCAGTTCAAAATTAGCATAGCAGTGATAACCTCACCTACAGTATGAGATAAAAATAGCAGTTGCTATTTTAGCACTATTCCACCTCATAATAAATTTTGTTTTTGCCCTACTGCTTTTTGAAGTGGGTATAATGATTTTATTTAACATATCGGTCCGACCCATAGCCCAGCCATTGACTTCTAAAACTAAACAAGACAACAAAAATAGCGGGTCACACAAAAATAGCAGCTACAAATTAGCAGCTAATTTTAAAGCTCGTAGCATTTAGCACTGTATCGAATCAAATCGCAGTTTAAAAAAAGCAGGCTGCTATTTAGCAACCCATCTCTACACTCTCCATCGCATAGCAGCTCGTAGCACCGTAGCGGTGAATTATTTCCCTACGCCGAACGTGAACCTAGCGGTCGACAATGAAATCAAATAGATCCGTGATCCGTCTATTTTATTTTAAGAGGCGGATCAGTATGAATCTTTCTTAGGATCCGACTCACTGATCCGGCTCAGATCCGATCCGCCCATCGCTACTGATGACACTGTGATCTTTTTTTGTTTTAATATTAAGGTGTATTACTTTCAGACACAAACTACGTTTTCAAAAATACATATTTTATGAAGTTACCTTATACAGGGTCGAAAACAAATATACTTTGCATCATGCACATGCGACCAAATTTGATTTTGTCGAAAAACACACATTTAATATGGCGCTACTTTAAAGAAAATGAATCTGAAATAAAGCATTGTCAAAACTAAAAAGTTTTATGTAGGTTGCGTTGAGTCTTATTTTGCAAAAGTGGTGCAATTTACAAAATATGGGTAAAAAACCTAAATTATTATCTTATGCAGCTAGAATTTTGCATGTGGACTAAAAACTGCATTTAAAAAAACTTTTTCCAGTAACTTTTTTCGATACTTTCAGAAATAACCCTACTTTTGATTTATTTTTTGGAAAAAATTATAATTTGACAGATAATGCGAATCACGTGACTACTAGTTTTTTGCTTAATTTTTATCTCGATCGAAGCAGAACTTGATGCCAAAGTCAAATTTCGAATAAACCTATTAATAAAAAAAAATCCCATATGATGCGGACTTTACTGGTCACACTGTATATAACTGAATTGACTTAAATCGACATAATATGTTGACGTCGGGAAGCTGTAACCAAACGTTGCACTACATACTCTCCGGTCACCCTGTAAAATAAGAGCACACATGCATAAATCTGAAACATCAATAATAATTTTTATTTACAACCATGTATGTAATAATGACATTTCACCTATCTTTGAAAGGTGGAAAGTTGACGTTTCTTGACTTTTACTTTCCACCCGGGTGGAAAGTGCTCACTTTCCACCCGGGTGGAAAGTAAAATTGTTATTTTTTGTAATTTTATTAAAAATCGATATCTCAAAATAGTAAATTTTTTTTTTTTTTTAATTTTAATAAAAATCGATATCTCAAAATAATATACAAACACACCAACACACAACTCATTACACAAATTCAACAACAATAATTTTATTTTTTATTTCTTTAAATGAATTATACCTAAATGACATTTATAAAAAACAAAAAATTAACATGGTTTATGTTTTACTTATTTACATTAAATATTACATTGGCATTATTGTAGGCAGTCACAGATATGTTTAAACCTTGCTGAAATTCTTCTTTTGAAAGGTTTATTTCATGATTATTTGAAGTTAAAGTAGTGTTAGTAAAACTTGAACTTGGCTTTGAAATCAATTTTGCCGTATTAACCTGAGTAGAAACCGAACTGTCTATGTATCCCTCAGCTACTGTGCTAGATTTCCAGCCTCCTAACCGCTTTATTTGCATAAGATCGCCACCGTTATTTGCGAGCAAAGTAGCCGCTGTTCTTCTGAAACAGTGACCAGTAAAACCTTCAGTATTCAGCTTCAGAAAAGCTGCAATTTTTTTTGGAAACTGACTTAAAGTGTTGTGCCCAATACATTGTTTACTAATTTTTCCATATCTTATTTGCATAAAAAGCTTTCCATCCTGTATATTTTTCCGTAAAGTTATGTACTCCTTAAGTGGTGCAATCCATTTATTATCAGTTATCATAAATGATCGTGGCTGGTACGTTTTGCTATTTTGTATTTCAATCGCGACCTTTTCTTCTAAAAAGTGAACGTCTGTTGTTTTCATTTTGTATAATTCATCTGATCGGCAGGCGCCTGAGACACCAATAACCAATGCGACCTACAAATGTATAAAATAATAAGTTAATATAGAAATAGTCAACCTTTTAGCCTAAAATACCTTTTGAACAAGAAATTCCATAGGTGCTTGTTCCAAAAATGTTTCAATATTATCCATAGACAGTGTGGTCGATTTTTTCGGCTTGTATCCTTTGTTTTGCTTTTTTAAAAATGCTAATAGCTTTGCGTGTTTAGATATGTCTACTTTTTCCCTAATTGATAGAGTGGTCCTCAACATTGAATATATTGACCAAAGCGTTGATATTTTCTTTGTCTTGGCATTTTCACTAAAATAAGCTAGTAGCGCCGATTCAGAACCAGGATTTTGAACTTTGTTTCCAATACACCATTCTTTAAAACAGTTATATGCCTTGTCATATCTCGGGCGGCTTTTAGTTGGCAGAAGATCTTCTTCTACTATTTTTGCTGCTTCTCGAATTTCTGGGGGAGTAGCAGCCAAATCAAATTCCTCATCTGAGAGCATTTTTTTGGTGTTTTGTAAAAACTTTGACACTAACGTTTTAAAAAAATAATATATTGTTTAGTGACATGGAAACCATATTCCAAAAATGATATTTGCCATCTTGATGTGTATTATTACCTACGTTATTTTATCACCTGCGGTTATTTGAAATTCTAAATGTCTGTCTACTTTTGCAATGGAAAAGTCAAAATGACATTTACCTTTTAATAATTATTTGAACTCAAAATAATAAGAAGTGGATGTTGGATGTGGTTGTAAATAAAATAGTATACAAACCTCGGTGAAAAGTTTCATTACTGTCTCTGAGATATAGTTTACCTCGACGCTTCGCGTCTCGGTAAACTATCTAATCTCTCGACAGTAATGAAACACTTTCCACCTCGGTACGTAATATACTATTATTTACAACCATGTATGTAATAATGACATTTCACCTATCTTTGAAAGGTGGAAAGTTGACGTTTCTTGACTTTTACTTTCCACCCGGGTGGAAAGTGAGCACTTTCCACCCGGGTGGAAAGTAAAATTGTTATTTTTTGTAATTTTATTAAAAATCGATATCTCAAAATAGTAAATTTTTTTTTTTTTAAATTTTAATAAAAATCGATATCTCAAAATAATATACAAACACACCAACACACAACTCATTACACAAATTCAACAACAATAATTTTATTTTTTATTTCTTTAAATGAATTATACCTAAATGACATTTATAAAAAACAAAAAATTAACATGGTTTATGTTTTACTTATTTACATTAAATATTACATTGGCATTATTGTAGGCAGTCACAGATATGTTTAAACCTTGCTGAAATTCTTCTTTTGAAAGGTTTATTTCATGATTATTTGAAGTTAAAGTAGTGTTAGTAAAACTTGAACTTGGCTTTGAAATCAATTTTGCCGTATTAACCTGAGTAGAAACCGAACTGTCTATGTATCCCTCAGCTACTGTGCTAGATTTCCAGCCTCCTAACCGCTTTATTTGCATAAGATCGCCACCGTTATTTGCGAGCAAAGTAGCCGCTGTTCTTCTGAAACAGTGACCAGTAAAACCTTCAGTATTCAGCTTCAGAAAAGCTGCAATTTTTTTTGGAAACTGACTTAAAGTGTTGTGCCCAATACATTGTTTACTAATTTTTCCATATCTTATTTGCATAAAAAGCTTTCCATCCTGTATATTTTTCCGTAAAGTTATGTACTCCTTAAGTGGTGCAATCCATTTATTATCAGTTATCATAAATGATCGTGGCTGGTACGTTTTGCTATTTTGTATTTCAATCGCGACCTTTTCTTCTAAAAAGTGAACGTCTGTTGTTTTCATTTTGTATAATTCATCTGATCGGCAGGCGCCTGAGACACCAATAACCAATGCGACCTACAAATGTATAAAATAATAAGTTAATATAGAAATAGTCAACCTTTTAGCCTAAAATACCTTTTGAACAAGAAATTCCATAGGTGCTTGTTCCAAAAATGTTTCAATATTATCCATAGACAGTGTGGTCGATTTTTTCGGCTTGTATCCTTTGTTTTGCTTTTTTAAAAATGCTAATAGCTTTGCGTGTTTAGATATGTCTACTTTTTCCCTAATTGATAGAGTGGTCCTCAACATTGAATATATTGACCAAAGCGTTGATATTTTCTTTGTCTTGGCATTTTCACTAAAATAAGCTAGTAGCGCCGATTCAGAACCAGGATTTTGAACTTTGTTTCCAATACACCATTCTTTAAAACAGTTATATGCCTTGTCATATCTCGGGCGGCTTTTAGTTGGCAGAAGATCTTCTTCTACTATTTTTGCTGCTTCTCGAATTTCTGGGGGAGTAGCAGCCAAATCAAATTCCTCATCTGAGAGCATTTTTTTGGTGTTTTGTAAAAACTTTGACACTAACGTTTTAAAAAAATAATATATTGTTTAGTGACATGGAAACCATATTCCAAAAATGATATTTGCCATCTTGATGTGTATTATTACCTACGTTATTTTATCACCTGCGGTTATTTGAAATTCTAAATGTCTGTCTACTTTTGCAATGGAAAAGTCAAAATGACATTTACCTTTTAATAATTATTTGAACTCAAAATAATAAGAAGTGGATGTTGGATGTGGTTGTAAATAAAATAGTATACAAACCTCGGTGAAAAGTTTCATTACTGTCTCTGAGATATAGTTTACCTCGACGCTTCGCGTCTCGGTAAACTATCTAATCTCTCGACAGTAATGAAACACTTTCCACCTCGGTACGTAATATACTATTACCTTTGTTTTAACCGAAAGAGAAATAAATACTAACGTAAAACGCAATGTAAACTGTTTGTTACTTTTTATAAAAAAATAAACATAAACTGATAAAAAGTAAAGCGCATTGTATTGTAAAAGTTTTCCAGCGGAATATAGATGGCGTTGACGTACGTGCTTTGTTCGTCGTCGACAATGTGTTTCCTGCCCGATAGGCCGCGTTCATTTCCCCACTTTTGTTTCGAGCGCCTTCGCTGGCGTTTCGTGGAACTACGCCGATGACTATCTGGTTTAGTTTTCAATTGTGTTTTGGTTTATATATTTTAACATCTACGTTTTGGGAGGTTAAAAGGGCCGCTTTAAAAGGGTTGTACATTTTAAATTAAAATATGCGTATCATACATTATTAAAATACTGTGGCGGCTCGTGGTCGTTTTAAATGGGAGGACAGTTTGTATTTTGAATAAATACAAAAATTAGATTATTTTGGGTACCACGCTAACAAAACCTTTTTTGCCGATCCACAAAATTTAACACACTCTATCGATAATAAACAAGTCAAAAAACTAAAATCTAAGGCTTTAAAGAAATTGAAAAAAAATCGTAGCGACGATAATAGAAATAGATATAAACAACTTCGCAATCAATCAGTTACACTTCTCAGAAGAGCTAATAAACGCTACCTTGAAAATGTATGTTCTGAAAACAATAGTTTTAAGACTTGGAGTACATTAAGGGACATTAATATTCGTACTTGCCAAAATCATAGTTTACCTCCTAACTTATTCAACCCCAATAACATCAACAACTATTTCGGCCCTTTTCTGCAAGACGTATCTTACAAAGGTAACGAGAAAATACATTTTTACAACAATAATAGGTATAGAGAAAATATCGCCTTTAGGTTTCAGTTAAGTACAGTGGAGGATATCAATAAAGTCATACATTCTATTAAAACTGACTGCGTTGGTACTGACAATATTTCAATAGGGATGCTAAAACTTTGCAGTCCGTTTATTGATGGTTATATTCTACATAATATCATTAGTTGTTGTATAGAGCATAATTATTTTCCTGACTCGTGGAAGGTTGCCATAGGGAAACCCCTTGCCAAAAATAATAATCCTAAAACTTTTTCGGATTTAAGAATAATTAGTATACTTCCGGCAATGTCGAAAATTCTAGAAAAAATTTTGCACGACCAAATGTACTCTTTTTTTTTTTATAGAAAATCAACTTCTTCCTGACAACCAATGTGGTTTTCGAAGAAATTACAGTACGGCCACAGCATTAAGCTCAGTTATAGACGATATCACGACCGCCTATGATAAAGGCCAGGCCAGCCTGATCTTGTTGGATTTCTCCAAAGCTTTTGATGCACTCGATCATAGGCTTTTGTCTTCTAAATTATATTATTATGGGTTTGACGTATATTCTGTTGAACTAATATCATCTTTTTTAACCAACCGTGTTCAAAAAGTCGTTGTTGACAACATAAACTCCACTGCGATTGACATTTACCGGTAAATTCTGTTTCGGAACCCACGTATGACTGTATGTTCCGTCTGGCTGACACCCAGATTTAAAAATAAGGTTAGCAAAGGGTCGCACTGGCCTACTTGCTTGGCACTAAGCATCCCCTCCACTACTATAAAGAGAATGAGATGTCTATCTTGCTTTGTAGTCGTTGTGTATATTATTTGTAGAATTATACCGTTGATCTTTTGACTGCAATAAACCCTCATTATCCCTTTGACCATAAAATAAATAATGAAATCCCAAATTTTAAAACCTTTTCGAGCAGAGCCGGACCAGGTACAAATTCAATTTATACCTATGCCTGATTCATATATAAATACAAACTGATTTTTAATAATTTTAGTCTTTAGTGGTTTTCCGGCGAGTAATTTTAGTTAGGCTTATTAGTGGTAGCATGTGGCGTCCTTGGAATTGTGCTGATAGGGGGGCATCTTCAAGTGTCATTTATAAAAGAAAGCATTTATCTACCGATGCCAAACTAATAATTAAAAATGTGTGTCAATCTTTGTTGAGTAGAAATTTTAATTCGATGGATGCTTTGGCAGAGACATCTACTTTGACAAAAATTCCTTTATCTTCGGTAAGAGACATAGTACTTAAACCTGTTAATCCTAGAAAAAATCGGAGTGATTCTGGCACATTTAGAAGTATTGACGAAAATTACATGGATTTATTAAGAAGAAAGATTTACCAAATGTATTAGGCACAAACTGTACCCATTTTGATTTCCATCAAAGAGCGGCTGATTAAAGACGAAACAAATATCTCTTGTTGCCTTTCAAGCCTTAGGAAAATATTGCGTAAAATGGGTTTTAAATACCGAAGCATTAATAAAAGACAAACATTAATTGAATCTCAACGTTTACGGGAATGGAGACTTAAATATTTAACAGCTGTTAAACAATTTAGAGAATAAAATCGTCCAATTATTGACCTTGACGAAACATGGTTCGATACCCATGACACTCCAAGAAAAGGTTGGGATGATTATTCCAAAAAATGTCAAACCAAGGCATCATCAAATAAAGGCAAAAGAATCACAATATTACATGCTGGTTCAGAGAACGGGTTTGTTACAAATTGTCTGTTGCTTTCAGCTAAAAACATAGCAGATTCTTCTTTAGATTAACATCAAGATACCAACGCACAACTTTTTGAAGACTGGTTTAAACATAAACTCCTTAAAAATATACCTGAAAATAGCGTCATTGTAATGGACAATGCTAGTTATCATAGTCGGCAAGCAAAAATCATTCCCAATTCTTATAATACAAAAGTAGAAATTCAAAATTTTATGATTGAAAATGATTTATATTTTAAAGAAACTTACAAAAAACGAGAACTGCTAGAAGTGTTAAAAGCTTTTAAAATAAATAAGGAATACGAGTGTGACAAACTTGCAGCAGAAAATGGACATACAGTGTTGCGTCTTCCTCCATACTATTGTATATTTAATCCTATTGAGCTAATATAGCACCAATTAAAATCCAATACTAGGAGAAATAATATTTCTCCTACATTAAATGCATCTGTAGTAGAATTAATTAAAAACGAAGTAAGAAAAATTTCTGCAGGCAGCTGAAGAAACTGTGTACAGCATGTACTTAAGGTGGAAAATTCTTACAATTGTATGATTACAAATGTTCAACCCTTAATTATAAGTTTAGGCTTAGATGAAGATAGTGATAGTGATTCAGAGTTAAATTTTGAATAAATTATCAATAGTTTTTTAGAATTTAATTAATTTTTATTGTACTTGTTATCCTAATGGTTATACTTTTAAATTATAATATTTTTAATTGTATATAATATGTGTAAATGTATCGTTAATTGTTATCATTATAATTTTAAATTTATTATAGGTACCTACCTAAAACTAAAAATACCTATCTATTTATTTTAATATAAAAAGAAATCATATGGTGTAGGTACATTTTCAAGCCGACCCTGATCCCATTTAATCCCCTTTGAAGAGGTTGAGGCGTATACAATAGGGTTTAATCAGGTAGTTTATTTTTGGCAGTAAGAGTCAACGGTATAATTCTGCAAATACTATACACCGTATAATCTTGTATATTTTACAGGAACTTTCGCACGTTTTTTTGCTTCAAACTAGTAAAACCACAAAGCAATATTTTAAAACGTGTACGTGTTGTAATGTTATATAAACATCGGTGTCGCTGCCTCAAAAATATCTAGTATGACACACGCAAATAGAAACAAACGACATTACTTTTCATAGATAAGCGCTCTTCCCCCATCTGCGGTTTCAATAGAAAACAAAATTTATGGGAGAGTAATGAGAGTTCTCATTCGTTGGTAACGGGCTGTTATAATTTAAAATGGCCGCGAGCGTGACATAAAAATAGAGTTTTACGAGCAGACAAAATGCATTGTTAAAGTTTTTCAGTAAAACTGAGATGGCGCTGACGAGAGGGGCTTTATTTACGCGCGACAATGTGTTTCCTGCCCGATAGGGCCCGTTCGTTTTCCTACTTTTGTTTTTAGTGGCCGCCTGTACGAATGCGTTTAGGAAACTGCGATGATGACACACTATTTATAGTTTATACAGCATTATGGGTGAGATTAAATCAAACTGGATTTTGTTTTTTAATAAAATAAAAATATTAGGTATAATGCGAATCAACGCCCGCACCGACCTTCTTTTTTGGTGGGCATTCTATTGTATATATATATATATATATATATATAATAATACGATATCCACATAAGTATATGTTCAATGACCGTTACGTCACGATTAGTGCTTATCTTTCTAACATTCGTGAACTAGGTGAGCTAGTAAGTTTGCGTCAATAATGAATGTCGTATAATTTTACCAGTCAAAAAAGGGTTAATTGTCATTTTTAACAATGACATTTTGTAATCAATATTATTTCAAAAATGTCACGGTATTGTGAAAAAGAGCAAGCATTAATTTTAACGTTATTTGATTATTGTCAAAGAGAAAGTGATACCGGAAAGACTATTTTACCGTTTAACGCAGTTTACGAGGTAAGTAAATATAATAAAGCACGAATTGTGAAAACATGAATAATAAACGTGAAAAATATATGACAGTGTTACTACAATTACCCATCTGTTTTAGAGAGTTTCTGATGCTTTGGGAGTTTCGTGTTCAACAATTCAACGAATTAAGGCAATGGGGATAGAGAAGGATGCAGATATTAAAAATGGCAATAACGTAGCTATTTTGTCATTCCGTGGTCGACAACTTCACGAAATTCATGAACATACCATAAGAGAGCGTATTTATGGGACGCATAGAGCAGGTAAACACGTTACCATTCGATCAATAAAACTAAACGTTAAAATCAATAATGGTGTTGAAATATCCACTGGTTCATTAGTAGACTACTGAAAAAAAATTAAATTTAAATGGCGTAAATGTACCTACTGTATCGAACAGGCATTTTTTAATAAAACAACCCCCTACAGCCCAAAAACGAATAAAAATTTTTTAGAGACTTTAAGAATAACGGCAACTCTCAATTTCCCTTAAAACCTGTTTTTCTGGATTAAATCTGGATATACAATAAAGGAGATTTTAGGCGAAGTTGCCAAGATGATACTCTTCATACACCTAAAAATATCGTCAGGAGGTGTACGGTATATTATTCTACACGCTGGTAAAGAAAATGGATTTGTGAATAATGCAAGTTTGATATTCAAGTCTGGCCTGAAATCTGGTGATTATCATGATTCGATGAATAGTGAAAATCTTGAGAAATGGTTTGAAGAAAAATTGTTACCAAACTTGGAAGAACCGTCGCTTATTATCATGGATAACGCCACCTATCAATATTTTTTTAGATGTTAACAGGAAACTTACCTACAAACATAATTTTTTCTGTATACCTACTTAGCGAGCATCAAAATTACCGATGGAATTTGCATATTAATTTTAAAATGTCAATCTTTAATGTAATCAAACAAATTAAAACTTGCCGGGCAATTATAGAGATAAGAAAAGGGAAGAAAACACTAAAAGTCTTCCTTCGCAAAATTTATTAGAACAAAAATGTTCAGAAATCTCTACATGTTTCGGACGTAGAAACGTTCATCATCAGTAGACAGAAAAGTGTATTGCTGCTGGTTTTAGCAGCAGAGAAAATGATAAATGATATAAGTAAAACCATAATGGAGCTTTTATGGAATCAAAAATTGGTGTGTCGAAATAACATAATGTGAAGAAAAATAGTAAGCTAAAACATACTGAGTGTATGAAAAAATTAGTTAAAAGGGTCTAACCCAACCAAATAAAACAGGGAAGCAGAAAATCCACTTCTCAGGACTCGCTTGTCTGACAATTTCTTAATAGATAAACCGATTTCAACGTCTTGTCAATTTTATTTTTATTAACGAACGAAAAAATGTTCCTCCCATGTTCTTTAGCCTGGTTTCTTGGTGATCCAACCAACACTCAGGAGGAGGGTGGAATGAATTCCGCCCCCTGCATCTGGTAAGCGGTAGAACCGCTAAAAAACAATGGTGTATAAATTATTTGATCCTACAATAAATTATTCAACATCCTGCACATATTTTATTTCCTGACAAGTGAAAGACGACTTAAGGCCTAATTTTTCACCAATAAAGACGAAACAAAATTAATTATTTTTAAGAAATAAGTGAAAACCCCAGTCAAAGCAGAAAATCACAAAATAAGAATTAATTGATTCAGCCGATACTAGGTGGAAATCAATCAATAATTATAGTATTATTATGGGATACAGTGAAACAAAGTTGAACTTGTAAATTTCCACTATATCAGATAACAAGAAAATTACATGTTTCGCTAACACTGAAGCTACGTCAGATGACAATGATTTTATAAAGTTAAAACTCAAAAAATAAAAAGAATGCAATAAAATTAAAGAACACCGCACTTCTCTTATGCAAAATGGCCCTCGGTTAAATTTTCTAAATCTTTAGTATGTTGTAGAGAATGCTATTCTGATCAAAAGTGTTCATGGCCACAACAATATCTGCCGACCAGTTTTTGAGATACAGGGTGTCCAAGTTGCAAAATATGAATTCTCAATACATTATATTTTCCTAGTTTATAATATGAATTCGTTTTGTTTTTCTAAATTTTTGATGGCCCTGTCATAGATAGGATAGAATACTATAAAAATAGTTTAATTTTTTTTATTATATACCGGGTGAGTGACGAAAATTATTTAATATTTTTTGTTAAATCATTGTATTTTCGGCATTAAATTAAATGTTTACAAAGTAATACAGTAGATGACATTGGCTTGGAGCAAGCTATCAGAATTTATATTATTTATATTTATACAGGGTAACTGAAAAAAGTTTTTTTTTTTTTATTAGTTTTGAAAGAAATTTTGTAGATATTCCTTTATGTACTACTTGTCGCTTATCGTATGCTTCCAGATATACAGTGTGTGTTTAAAGTCTGGAAACGGCTTAATAACATCACAATTTACTGGCCGATTTAAACCAAATTTGGTACAGTTGTGTAAGAGGATCTAACGCACCGAATGACGATATTGGCGTTGTTGCCAGCTTTTTAGTTTGTCTGGAATTCGAACGAATTTTATATTTTTAAATATAACACCCAGTATATTTTTACATTTTTAAATTCCACATAAAATTATAATTATTTTTTATTAAATGCATTATTAGTCTATACTTCATAGTTTCCGAGATATTGACTCTCGAAAAGTGACATTTTTGAACTTTGACAGCTTATAACTTTCTAACAGTACGTCTTAGAGCAAAACGGTTTACATGTCCCTATCTACAATTTTTATTATCTTCCCAAAAAAATCAACTTCCGGTTAAACCGGATGTAACTCGAAAGCAGGAAATATAGTTGTTCCGGTTTAACTGGAAGTTGCTTTTTTGGGAAGATAATAAAAATTGAAGATAGGGACATGTAAGCCGTTTTGCTCTAAGACGTACTGTTAGAAAGTTATAAGCTGTCAAAGTTCAAAAATGTCACTTTTCGAGAGTCAATATCTCGGAAACTATGAAGTATAGACTAATAATGAATTTAATAAAAAATAATTATAATTTTATGTGGAATTTAATAATGTAAAAATATACTGGGTGTTATATTTAAAAATATAAAATTCGTTTGAATTCCAGACAAACTAAAAAGCTGGCAACAACGCCAATATCGTCATTCGGTGCGTTAGATCCTCTTACACAACTGTACCAAATTTGGTTTAAATCGGCCAGTAAATTGTGATGTTATTAAGCCGTTTCCAGACTTTATACACACACTGTATATAATTATCAAGGTTATACAGGGTGTTTCCGATGATAAGCGATAGAAAAATAACATAAAAATGCATGTATTTATAAATCATCCGGTATATTAAAAATAAATAGTTTAAATTTCGTTATTTTTTAATATTTTTTGCTTGAAGTGTCTAACTTACATGTTTGCTATTGATTTACCTTTTCCTATGACCAGTTCTGGAGATATACAGCGTCGAACATACTCAAAACTCAAAAAATAAGCAAATAAAATAACAATTTTTTTTTAATTTCAATAAAATTTGTTATGTAAGTTCATTTTATGGTTAAAAATAAATATATTTAATGCTATACAGGGTGTTTCGAATAATTAGGGTTTTCTAACACTATATTGCAAATAAGAAAAATATATAAAAACTATGAACAATTTATTATATCCAAATTATTTTATCCAAAAATAATAAGTAGGCCCTAATTATTTGAAACACCCTGTATACCATTAAATATATTTATTTTTAACCATAAAATGAACTTAGATAACAAATTTTATTGAGATTAAACGAACATTGTTATTTTATTTGCTTAATTTTTGAGTTTTGAGTATGCTCGACGCTGTATATCTCCAGAACTGGTCGTAGGAAAAGGGAAATCAATAGCAAACATGTAAGTTAGACACTTCAAGCAAAAAATATTAAAAAATAACGAAATTTAACCGATTCATTTTTAATATACCGGATGATTTATAAATACATGCATTTTTATGTAATTTTTCTATCGCTTATCATCGGAAACACCTGTATAACCTTGATAATTATATATATCTGGAAGCATACGATAAGTGACAAGTAGTACATAAAGAAATATCTACAAAATTTCTTTCAAAACTAATAAAAAAAATATTAACTTTTTTCAGTTACCCTGTATAAATATAAATAATATAAATTCTGATAGCTTGCTCCAAGCTAATGTCATTCACTGTATTACTTTGTAAACATTTAATTTAATGCCGAAAATACAATGATTTAACAAAAAATATTAAATAATTTTCGTCACTCACTCGGTATAGAATAAAAAAAAATTAAACTATTTTTATAGTATTCTATTCTATCTACGACAGGGCCATCAAAAATTTAGAAAAACAAAACGAATTCATATTATAAACTAGGAAAATATAATGTATTGAAAATTCATATTTTGCAACTTGGTATCTCAAAATCTGGTCGGCAGATATTGTTGTGGCCATGAACACTTTTGATCAGAATAGCATTCTCTACATCTACAACATACTAAAAATTTAGAAAATTTAACCGAGAGCCATTTTCCATAAGAGAAGTGCGGGGTTCTTTGTTGAAGATGTACCTAAATAAAACAGTGAAAGGGTTACAATAGCGGGAAAATCCAAAAGAGGGTTGAAAAAATTCAATTAGGTACAATAAGGGTAATTTTCAAAATCTTCGGAATATGGTCAACAGAATAAATTTAACAAAGGTGAATTATTTAAATCATATTGATCATAAAGTAACAGGGCCGTATTTTTAAGTTTATTTATTTCCATAGATTCTAACAAATTTAGTTTTAGGCCTTTGTTTTCTGTATGTAACATTTTAAAGGAAGAATCAAAATTATGTTGATTATCAAGTAAATTGTTAGCATAGTTTGAGTCGGTTTTGTTTTTTAGAGTTATAATGTTTCTGCATTTTTTTGTTAAAATAGACATTTTAATTGAGCCGTTTGGCCACTTTATGTTTTAGGACAATCTTTGCATTTTAATTTATAGACGCCTGATTTTTTGTTTTTATCGCTTTTAGTTATATTGTTTTTGATAAATTTACCTAAAGAGTTATTAGTTTTATAGGCAAATTTACATTAAGTTTATTAAGAAAATTACCAATTACTTTGCTAGCTTGTCCAAAGAAAGTGACAAATTTAAATTTGTCAGAGTTTTTGCTTTTAGGAAAAACTAAGTCAATTGCCTTTTCGTAAGCTTTCTTTTTTAGAATTTGGTCAATTAGATTTAAGTTATATCCGTTATTAACTGCAATTTGTTTTATAATATTTACTTTTTTTGAAAATTGATCTTATTTAGAGGGAGAGTTACTAGTCTATGAATCGTACTGTGAAAAGAAGCTAATTTGTGTTGTATAGAATGGCATGAAGAGTTGTGCATGACAGTATCACTATGAGATGATTTATGGAAAACGGAGAAACTATTCTTTTCTCTATTAATATTTAAATCAAGAAAGTTAATAGATTTGTCACTTTCCTGTTCTCTTGTAAACTTGACATTTTAACAAAAACAGTTTTCTAAAAAACAAAACATACTCAAACTATGCTAACCATTTACTTGATTATCAACATAATTTGGATCCTTCCTTTAAAATCTTACATACAGAAAACAAAGGATTAAAACTAAATTTGTTAGAACCTATGGAAATAAATAAACCTAAAAATACGGTCCTGTTACTTAATGATCAATTAGATTTAAATAACTTACCTTTGTTAAATTTATTATGTTGACCATATACCTAAGATTTGTAAATTATCCTTATTGTACCTAATTTAATTTTTTAAACCCTATTTTGTATTTTCCCGCTATTGTACCTCTTCCACTGTTTCATTTACATCTTCAATAATTTAATTTATTGCACTATTTCTATTTTTGATTTTCAACTTTATTTAATCATTGTGATCTGACGAAGCGAAATAATTTATTGTCCTGTTAATATAGTGGAAATTTACAAGTTCAACTTTGTTTTACTAAAAATAAGGAATTGCCAACTTTAAAAGTCCATAACCATAAACTAGTCATAGGATTGAACAACGGCCAGGGACACCTTTACTAAGTACGTCAAGATCTACAATATACTAAAAATGCAGAAAAATTGGCCGAAAGCCCTTTCCCATAAGCGGTGCAAGGCATCCTTAGTCATTTTAGTTTTCGTTGACTTTTTCAAATTTTCTTGGCCTTTAATCCTCCGCGTTTCCGAAATTTATGTGTCATCAGTGGAATGCTAATTATCGGAAGTAACTATTCAGAAATTGGCTGTAAAGCAATTGGTCAACCGTCAGAAGCATCGGCCGCATCCTCTCGCACGTAAATACATATTAACGGCAGATTAATGAGCGTGTAACGCATCGCTAATAACCTCTTAATTGAGAATCGGAAGAGATTGAAACATGATTGAAACCGATCGTGTATAGTTCGCTGAATGGTAAACATTCTATCATTACTAAAGTCGGGCACAGACATGCGGCAGGTACCTATCCGCCGAGTCCCGAATAACAAATATTTGCTATTTGGAAGTAGCGACTAGTTTGTATTGGCTGCTGGTGACGAATATTCGCTGTCCGGTGTTTTCCCATTGTCTGTCTGTTTTTTTTTTGGCTCGAGTCAAAGGTGACAAAGCAAACTTCGGCGAGTACGCCACATGTCATTGTGTATGTACCCTGTTCGATAAATACAAATACATATGCTACCGCATATCTGTGCTCGGCTTTAATGAAAGACAAAGTACAGGTTTGCCAAATTTCCACTTTATTTAGGAAACTTAACTTTCAAAATGTCTTTATTCCAAACTAACTTTTACAGTTCATTACATGGAAAGTGACAACATAATATAGAAAATAATAAAAGTAACAATAAAAAAAAAATGGAAGTTAATCCAATTTAATTTATTAATAAAATCAATTAAAAAAAAATAGTATAAATAATTTAATTTAGTAAATATCTCTTTGAATCGTGCTTTAAAAGTTGCCAATTTTTTAAATTTTCTGATATTTTTTGGAAGACTATTATATTTTATTATTCCGTCATATAAAAGCGATTTTTTTCCGAAATTACTTTTTACTGGTACAGTTTGATAATTTATACAATGTCTGCTATTATGATCATGTAATGTCTTATTCTCATGAAGTGTTATGTTTGATTATTTTTCTTTTAAAATAATAGAGTGAATTAGAATACAAATTTTTAATTTATAAATGTTTTGAACGTGTAAATACCCTTTCGGTCTACATAGATTAACAGTTGGTTCTAAATGTGGTAGTTTGTGTATATGTCGTAGGCTGATAGTAAAATCCGTCATTTCATGAAAAGCCTTGTCATATCATGCTGCACGCTAAAATGTATATTGGCAACTGGTTTGTTCGTTGTTCCCCAGAGCATTTTTTTAAAATTTAATTTAAATTTTATTTTTATAAAATAATATTAGTTGAAAAAATTGAAAAAAATGCTCTGGGGAACAACGAACAAACCAGTTGCAATATACCTTTTAGCCACGCTTCATGATATGATTAGGCTTTTCATGAAATGACGGACTTCACTATCAGCCTACGACATATTATACGTACTTTTAATAACTTTATTTTGCAATTTTTGTAATGGTTTTAAGTTTGATAAACAAGCAGATCCCCATGCAGAAGCTAAGTATTGTAATTTTGAAAATATTAATGAAAAATATATATTTTTTAAGTATTTCAAAGGAATGATATATCTAGTTCTGTACAAAACAGATATCAAAGGAGATATCGAGTTGATAATACACTGGATATGGCATTTCCAATTTAAATTTTCGTCTAAAACTAATCCTAAAAATTTTGTCGTTTTTGAATATTGAATATTTTCATTATTAAATGTTAAAGGGTTAATGATGAAATTTATTTTATTTTTAGTTATAAACATAAAAGAAGATTTTGTAAAATTTAACGTAAGTTTATTTGATTGAAGCCAAGAAAGAAGTATTTTTAAATCATTATTAATATCAAAGTACATTTCTGCAAGAGTTTCAGCAAAATAAATAATTGTCGTATCATCTGCAAATAGCATTACATTGCCCTTTAAGTTCAATTTAGAAACATAATTAATGTAAATTAAGAATAATAACGGACCTAATATTGATCCTTGTGGAACTCCACATATTATTTCTTTTTTCGAACTGTTTCTATCCCCAATTTGAACAAATTGTTTACGACAGCTTAAATAACTTTAAAGTAGTTTGTGTGTATTTCCCCTTATCCCAATACTGTATAATTTTCTTAATAAAATATCATGGTTTACGGTGTCAAAACCCTTACACAGATCTAAGGATAGTAAACAGCATTTTTTACTACTGTCGACATTAGCTTGAATATTTGTTATGATATCTCCTACAGTTATTTCTGTATCCTTAGATCTGCGAAAACCATACTGGTTAGCAAAAAGTAAATTTTGGCTTTCTATTAATCTAATTTATTATTTATTATTTTTTCTAATATTTTTGAAAATATTGGTAAAACAGATATTGGGCGATAACACAGGCCTGCATTTTTTAACACTTTGAAAGTTGATTTAAAATTTTTAACTGTTTTCTAGTAATTGGGTAGCGCTGATTTTAAATCTGCTTTCAGTTTTTTTATATCACGTAAGGTTATTTTTTAAATCGGTAAAATCCAAAAATATAGAAAAAACACGATTTATTTCATTTATAAGCTAGTTTTTTAATATATTAAGGAAAAAAATACAAAAATATACAAAATATACACATATAAACTATTATAAATGGTTATTTATTCGTTACGCTTCTTTAAAAAATGTTTTCTTTTTTCAGAAAAGCTTCTTTTGGTTGTTTTTCTGTTCCAACAGAAATCGGCCATCATTTTTGTGTCCCAGCACCCCTGGTATCTTTTTTCCATCTCTTTAATATATAATAATAATAATAATAATAATAATAATAATCAGACGTTTATTAGTCCACTTGGTATTACAAAAGTTGATATAATATATATATATATAACAAAAAAAAACAGATAAAAAATAACAGTTATATCACAACTTTAGATAAATTAAGGACTAATAGGCCGTTGTTTCAGCTTTCCCAACAGGTTGTCGGGGGGCTGTTGCGGCCTTTGTATACCTAAATCTAAAAAATAACTAAAACTAGTAATAAAAATAGTAACATAGAAATATTTAAAAAAAAAACATTAAAAACATGAAAAAATGAAATAGGCGCAACGCGTACTATCCATCACCAAAATAAGAGATTATAGATAGTTATATATATGCATTAAAATAAAAAAAAAAAAAAAAAGTCTGGAAGCAAAGAAAAACTGAGATATGAAAGATTGGTTGTTGAATGAAAAGGGAAAAAAGAATAAGAAAAAACCAGGCAATTCTCAAGACACGTGATAAGAATAAGAAGAAAAAAAAATCACACTTGAGCAGATAACAATTTGAGTTTTGTTCTCCTTTTGTAAGTTTGGCAGCTCAGCGAGAGGTCGGTTGGGGTATTGGTGTTCATTAGGTTGGCAGCGTAATACGAGAAAGATCGCTTAAATAGCTCTCTACGATGCAGGGGAATATCAAGAAGAGTCTTAGGTCTGATGTTTAGTCTATGGACGTCGGTTCGGAAAGTTAATTTTCGATATAAATATAGTGGAATTTTTTTTTTAATAATATTAAATACAAAACAGGAGCCATGCAGCACTCGTCGATTGTACATGTTAAGCCAGTTAAGCTCCGCAAGTTTGTAAGTAATTCTCTCACGGCGCCTTATTCCAAATATATACCTAAGGCAGGAATTTTGTAGCTTCTGAATTCTTCGAATATCCAAACTATCCAAGCAAGGACCGTATACAGTATCACAAAAATTAAGCTGTGACAGTATAAGTGATTCGCATAGTTGGGCCTTAACATTAGAATCGAGGGTGTGACGCAGGGAGAAAATGCTCTTTAAAGCAGCATAGGCAGATCTCAATTTATATGTAATGTGCTCTTTATATCTTAATTTGTTGTCAAGTATAAGTCCTAAATTTCTAGCGTTTTCCTTGATTGGGATTTCTACGTCTGACATTTTTATATTAACACTGTTCATAATGTTAATTCTTGACGATTCACTGCAAAACAGAATAGCCAACGATTTGTTCGGATTAAGTTTAAGTAAATGTTTTTTGGAGATCGACTGCAATCGTTCAAGATCATCATTGATCATTTCATTAGCCAGTAGACTCTCAGCAGGTTTGAATGATAAATACAGTTGTGTGTCATCCGCATATATGTGATGGTTACAGTATTTTAATTGTTTAACAAAAGTGGAAGTATAAATTGAGTATAGGATTGGGCCCAAAATACTGCCCTGAGGAACACCATGATTAACATTCAATACAGCAGATTGCTTACCATTGATGTCCACATGCTGTACCCTATCACTCAAAAATGAGCTTACAAGATCACTGGCATTTTTTGAGAAACCAATGTAGTGCAACATGGCAATAAGGGTTTCATGATTTAACATATCGAAGGCTTTTGAGTAGTCTAGTAGTATTAAGATAGTTGCATTGCCTCTATCAGAAGCTCTAAGGATGTCGTCTGTCACATCAGATAGTGCCGTTGAGCAGCTGAAACCAGGACGGAAACCAGATTGCTTTTCGGGGATAATATCATTAGCATGCAGGAAAGATTGTATTTGTTTTTCCAATACCTTCTCTAATATTTTTGATAGCGCAGGCAATATTGAGATTGATCTTAAGTGTCCAAATTCTGTGGGATTCTTAATTTTGGGAATAGGGATAACCTTTGCTTTTTTCCAAAGTAGGGGAAAATATGATTTTTTTATGCAAACGTTTATTATATGTCTAATGTAAGGGATTAAGAATGGACAGCACAATAAAAGCAAGGTTATATTTAACTTATCATGACCTATAGCCTTTGATTTAATACTCTGAATTATCTCCATAATCGCCATATCATCAACGGGCTTAAAAGTAAAGATGTTATTTACTAAAATATTGTTGGAGTAATACTGAATTAATTCAGGATCAGGTACATCATTGGCACTAGTGACATTAACAAAGTGATTATTTATTTTGTCAGGATCATGTAGTGTTTGAGGAAGTTCATATGTCTTTCTTTTGCAGATGTCAAGTTTTTTAAGCTCGCGCCACTTTTCCTTTTGAGTTGTGTTCTGTAACGGGGTGTTCAAATAGGCTTTTTTTCTGCTCTAATTGCGTTTGTCGTAAGATTACGGAGTTGTTTATAGCTATCTCTATTTTCGTTAGTTTTGTTGTTTCGAAATTTGTTTAACGCTTTATTTCGCAGTCTTTGCATGAGTCGAATATTATCGGTAATCCACGGCGCGTAAGGCCGCGTTTTGCCTTTAATTTCTCGTACTGGGGCGTGATAATCAAAAAGCTGAGTGACATTATCCGTTAAGAATTTTACTTTATCGTCAACATCGTCAATGCCATACAGACTATGCCAGGGTATCAATTCAAGGTCACGCTGAAATGCTGCCGGATCTATATCATGCAACGCTCTAAAGCTAAAGTTAAATGTGGGTCGAGTGGGTTGATTAATATTGATCTGACAATTAATCAACATGTGATCAGACACATGCACATCTAAAACATCTGTGATAACCTCCTTAGCCGAAGAAAAAATCAAATCGATAAGGGAATAACCTGTAGACGAGATACGTGTTGGGGAGGTTATAATTTGATTAAGACCAAATGTTTCGGTCAAATGGGTGAGAGAACCCGCATTATTTGACTGCAAATCGTACATATTAACATTAAGGCTCTACAATGCGCAAAATTATAGGATGATTAACACTGTTTCGCTACTGCAGGATTCTGGAAAGCCTATTTGAAATGACTGTCGGGACGAATCATATTTTAGTAAAGGAATGTTTCTATTTCTAAGGTATAGAGCCCTTTTTGCAAAAAAATAAGAAAATATATGAAAAAATGCTCACTGAAAGTACGTATTTTTAGACATTTTCCAGGGTTAATACCGTCGCGAATAATTTTTTTTTCAAAAAAATCGCTCTATACCTTAGAGCTTCCATGTCTTATGTTTACTATTCCAAAAATTGAGACTTAAATATCGCGTAATAAGCCCGTTATCCTGCAGCGCGCGAAACGTGTTTCAGGTAAATTTTGTTAAAATGTGTTAGAAGTTGCCTATCTATAGCTTTATTTATTTCCTGCCGACGTGATACTAGATAAAATCATGATACACTGAGAAAATGTTACATAGGTTAAATAATTTGGAGATGATTTCGTGCTAATTGTAATTTTCTTTTGTATTGTCTGCCAATAACAGAATATAGGAGCGTTAATTTTAGAGAGGTAGTAAAGGAAGGAGGTGATTCGTTTCGCCTCCACTAAAGGCGTACCTGTTAATTTTGGGTAAGCATACATCTTTCGGCTTAGACCGGAACGGTTTATAACGTGACACAGGACCAAAAGTTACAAAGCGCGTTCGCTATTTTTTCAACAAATGATGTTTTAACTTTCAAAATTGTGTTTTTAATGTTTGGTAAAGGATAAAAATTAAAAGAAATGCAGCCGACTTGTTTGTGTATTGAAATCAAAAATGGGCTATCGGATTTTTAATTTTTTATGTTGCGTTCTTCCTCGAAGTGAGTGAAGTCTCTTAATAGTAAAACAAATATATAAAGTTAAATAGCTGATCGCAACAGACATCGGGACAAAGCCATTGAAACTGGTTATATGTCCCGGTAAACCGGGACGTATGGAAACCCTATATTAATTGTTAAAAGTTTCATGTGCCTTGGTAAAGGTTCACAGGTGCAATAAAATTAAGCTATTTATGAACTTTCTTAGTTGGTACGGGAGCGTAAAAAGAAAACGAACTGTTAGGGCGATGACACACACGGCGTTTTTGTAGCGGTTTCTGCCGAAGCGGCTGCCGACGCTGCTGCAGCAGTGACAAGACACACGTTATGGGTTCGGCGCGGTTTCTGTCAAGGCGGCGGCCTTGAAAAGACAAATCTAGGTTAATTTTTTAATTAAATAAAATAATTTGCTTTGTGTGTGTTTTGCGTCAATTAACAACACATGTACCGAGATTTCTGTGTATTAACAAGGCGGCTAAAAAGCTATACTAAACATCAATGTTAGTAATGGGAGTACAAGTACAAGAAGTGAAGTGAAGTTCGATTCCCAAAAAAATCGATGGGATTCGAATACCGCTCGGAATCGATTATAATGATAATCAGTAATTCTCTGGAATGCATTGTTTTATTACAAATACCTTTTTCGAGTAGGAAATCTTTATGTGTGGCGACCTTTTTTTAGATTCTTTAAGAAGCCATTTTTAGTATTGAAAATACTAACTGGTCGCATATATACGGATCCATTTCATGAAAAATTAACGACATCAGCAAGCGTCACGCTAGACACCGCGTCGGCTTGGCGGTGTGGGTAGGTCAAGGTTGCACGGGGGTAAAGAATTTAAAAAAGTGGAAAAAAACTAAACCGTGAATGTCTCTGAAACAAAGCGATATAGCGCGGCGGTGTTGGCGTATTACACAGAAAGTCAGGGGTGAAGATTTCAAAAAAGCAGAAAAAACTGAAAAGTGAATATTTCTGGAACTAAGAATATTAGCGTGGCGGTCTTGAAATATTACAAAGGAAGTCTGGGGTAAGGAAGTAATGAAAAGTGGAAAAAACTAAAAAGTGAATATCTCTGAAACAAAGCGAAATAGCGCGGCGGTCTTGACGTATTACAAATAAAGTCGGGGGCGAAGATTGCAAAAAAGCCGGAAAAATTAAAAAATGCATATCTCTGGAACTAAGAACAATAGCGCGGCGATCTTGAAATATTACAAAGGAAGTTGGGGGTAAAGAATTGAAAAAATTGGAAAAAACTAAACAGTGAATGTCGCTGAAACAAAGCGAAATAGCGCGGCGGTCTTGGCGTATTACACAGAAAGTTGGGGGAGAATATTTAAAAAAAAAACCGAAAAAAACTCAAAAGTGAATATACTGTATGTGGTAAGTATTTTCAATATGCCTATGATACTTGCGTAAGATGCAAGATCTGTGGCTTTTTTTTTCAAGAAATGGAAGATGTTTATACGGCATTGACGACAATATTTTTAGAAGTTCTGGCCCCTTGCGAGCTGATAATCACTATTCAATAAAGTAATCGATTCCTAAAAGTACGTAATTTTAAACTATCCGATTCATGAGAATATCCGACTCTGTCCACCACTAATAAATTGGAAAGTATGTCATGTAGAGTATAAAAAGACATTGCGTTGGTAGGCATGGCCGTTCACAGGGAGGGGGACAGTGTCTATATTTTTTACAGCCAGGTTTTAATAGAAGAAGTTTTACGGTTTTTTGGCTGCCCCCTTCTGAAATGTAGCAGTCAAGTGGTATTATTAGGTTGAATACCCTAAATAAGGCACATATAAATATTATAGTAAATTTTTATCAAAAATATGATTTAACAATGACAGTCTATTAGATAGCAGAAATAAATGAAAATTGTCTTTAATTTTTCTCTTGTTTGAGTATTGTGGATTTATTATTTCGGGAAGAAGGCAACTGAAAAAAAAAATTTAACTGCTCTTCCATTTTTCCTTGCCAAAACCGGTCATCTCTGTATATGAAACAAAATAATTATTAAAGGAAAATAAATAAACTTTAAGTCTTTCTCCATTGGTATATTAAAAAACATAAGTTTCAAGGTTTAATACAGGGTAATTCTCTACATGTTTCGAACGCATCAGGAGAATACAATAAGGAGTTTAGAAATATAATAGGTGCAAACAGTTCTAACGGAGCTACGAGATGATGGAAAAACAAGCAAAGTGCTGGGAAAATCTTTCAACGTAATGGTAAACCTACCGAGAGGCCAGACATTTTTTTTTAAACTTTAATTTTTTTTTATAGAAATCCTATTTGCCCCAATTTGTAGCACTGTTGTCTGTGAAATTGCTATAAGGAATGGCTTTTACGTAACGTACTTTTACGTAATTTTTTACTTTGTAAAAATCCTTCTACAATGATTTCGGATTCCATAGCTGTTGATGCTCTGTCCCCGTTTTTGTTGCAGATGTGATCTTTTGCGATTTAGGTTTTTAACATAGGAACATTTTTATTACTTCTCTAGACGAAAAGTACAATTTAGCAGCTAAATAGTAAGTACAAGACTTTTCGCCGCATGGTCAAATGTTCGCTGACGCTTTCATTATGATGCAGTTATATAGACGGGAATATCCATCGGTTCCCGCCTATTGTCGCATTACTTTTGCAATAACTCCAGAAAAATACCGCAACAAAATACCGCGACTTTGTATTGAATCGACACTGATACTGGAATGCTTTATTTCATTTTCGTAAGTGTGACGATACGGTACCTTCTTTCTTGTTTAAAAAAAGGTCGCCAAATGTAAAACGATTACTTACCTTGTTCTCTTTTGAGGGGCAGGCAGCACAACGGTTCCTCAAAAATAAAATGCTCTAAAGAATTAAATATAACGGAACGCGACAGAAAAAATAACGCACGAGAGTCAATGACAGTTTCTACATTTTGTTATGTATGAAGTTATCCCCTAAATACAATTTAAGTTGGCACCTTTAGTTTCAGGATGGGCCAAGATTTCAAAACTTTTATTACCTACCTTCTTTTAAATCATTATAATAGGTAGAGTTTTCCAGGGAATTCATAATACCTAATATATGTAGGTAATTAGAATCATAACCGATCTTTACTCACAAAACTTTTTGCTATCCCAAATTTTATTTTTTAGATACCTATGAAACTTACAAATTTTCTTTGATTTCATTAATAAAATAAAATAAAATAAAACAAAAAAATATAAAAATCATACTATCCATAGGATTAGGTATATTATTTTGTCTAATTCTACCTATTTTCTATAAAATAAAATTCGTTTCCGAAATAAAATCAAGTCAAATGTATCTTCATTTATTTAGAAATAAATCGATGAAAATAACAAATTCTCGGAATTCGATCGCCTCGCTCGCGGTGAAGACTTCTGATTTCAGTGTATATCGGTGTTTATGGAATATTTTCCTACACGGCGTGATATCGCGAATATGTCCAGCTCGGATGAGTCTTTGTCGCAAATAAATTCCTTTCTCAACAAAGTCGGGCCTTAAAGTCGCCAAGGCAAAACAGAGAACTGCTCTCCGCGAAGAAGTTGGCCAATGTGTCCTCAAAATAGTTTAAAAATTGTGAATAGTCCGAGTTGGGAGGTCTATAAATATTTCCTATTATAATCGAATGGCCGGAGAGTTTAATTTTTATCCAAATATGTTCCAGATAGTCTCTAGTTTCCTGGAGAAGTATAGAGAACTGTAAGTCGTTTCTAATGTATACACCAACCCCACCTCCTCTCAGTGGCCTATCCTGCCTGACAAATGTATAATTTGGAATACTGACGATATCAGACTCAATATTTAAGTTTAGCCAGGTTTCTGAAATTCCAAAAACGTCATATCTCTTCATCCGTACATGATCCAATAATGTATTAAAGTTATTTGACAGAGAACGAACATTCAAATGCGCAAGTGAAAGCATTATAATATAATATAGAAGTAAGACACCGAGCTGCAAGGAAAAAAAATAAAATAAAAGTAAAAAATGTAGTGCAGCAGATCTCGATACTAGTTACAAGAAATTTAGATAATGAGATAATATCGCCACACCTATATACATGTACATATACCTACATTAACTTATAAATAGTACTTTAAAGTATCATGGGAGAAATATAATTTATGAAAAACCACAAAATGAAAAAAAAATATAAATGTTTAACAATAAACAATAGTTAGTGATATTATTTTTTTATATGTTTATCAATAATTCGTGCAGACGACCTTAGAAGCCCTGAGCTTGAATTTGAGGGGGACGAGTTCGATGTGGCGCTGCCTAAGCGTCCCCTCTTACCACCTTGAATTGAAGTCGGAGGTACCACTATCTTGTCCGATGTCAGCCTCGTAGGAACAGCAGCGTGATCAGACTTTTTATTTAAAGTAGGCGGGTCAGAGGTTGACCCAGTCGCAGGCAAGGTAGCAGTGGGAGGATTGGCCCAATCGATGGTAACCGTGGCACTATTAGTTAAATCAGAATTAAAACTATCAATAATTGAGGGCGTTCCAGGGGCGCTGAGCGATTTTCTAGTTTCAGTTGACGGAGAGGAAATTGATATGTTATGAGGTTTATCTACATCCTGGTCAATCTTGCCACTCAATTGTGCATAATCAAAGACCTCATCCCCTATATGCAACCTAAAGTTCTTAATATAGGCAGTCAAGTTCTTCTCTTTAGCCTGTCGCAGATTTGATACTAAAACCCTGTATATTTCCTGATCCTTTCGGGCTAGATCATGGGAAATCGAGATGTTTTTATTTTTGAGTTTATATGCATTGCTTAAGACAGTCCGCTTGGTAAAATGATTTGTAAATTCTAGAATTAATGGCCTATTCGAACCGTCTGGGTTTCCCTTGAAATAAATGTCAGCAATCACATCATTCTTGATATCAATTCCCAACAGTGTTCTCAACTGTGATGTTGCCCAGTCGGCTAAAGCCTCAGCTCTTAAATTGCTTTTGGGTAGTCCAAAAATAACGATATTATTTTTTCTGACCTTTCTCTCGAGGTAGTCAACCCTTTCGGATAACTGAGAATTCTCCGTCTCAAGCCTTTTCACTGTAGTATTTAAGCGTGTAAATTGAGATGCAAAATCAGACTTAAGATGTTCTAGCTCACTTTTAAGAACTCTCGTGTTCTCTGCAAAGAGCTTTTTTATTTCCTCAAGCTGTGCATTATTGGATAAATCTAAATCCATCGTAGCATGGTAGCTTTGATTAAGGGAACATAAACAAGACGGTAATTCACGTCTACTCAGTTTAGAATAAAAGGTACCCGGATTTTTACTCGGCTCAACGTGGCAACACAGCCTGTCAATCTTTGCCGCCAACCGTGTTTATGATGACAATAATCCAAATTTAGCAAATAAACTTGAGAGCAGAAATCTTTGCATTTACTTACAGATGAAATTCAACTTGCAATCTTCCGATCAGGATAGAAACTTCGAATTTATTCAAACATTTGGCACATAAAACAAACAAAACAGTAACACAACCAAAACAAAAGCAAGTCAGTGTTGCCAAACTTTTATGTACTATATTGACGAAATCTTTCACCTTGCTCTTCACCCACGTCCCCAAGGTTTTCCGGGAACTAGTCCAAATGGGAATGTAAAAAGTAAATTTTTATGATCATATTCTGAAATTCCTGAAATTTTCCAGCATATTTTCAACGATCTCAATATAGTAGTAATTTATGTTCAACTTTTTTAAAAGCATTTCATGCATGTTTTTCCTTATCTTCCATTACCTTTTCAAATTCTGTATTTTTCATCAAGCTGCTAATCTGCTAAATGTTTTACACAAATATTTAAAACAATATCCTTCTTTGTTTAATGCCTTAACAAATTGTTTCATTCCAAGTTTTATGTGAAGTGGTGGAAGTAAAACTTTTTGAGGGTCAATAAAACTTTCGCGAATTACATTTTTGTTTCCAGGTGTTAAAGTCTCTCTTTGTGACCAGTCTCTTTTTATCCAATGCTGTTCTCGCTAGCTAGACCACTCGCACAGGAAACATGGAAATTTAGTAAATCCAGACTGCTAACCTAAGAGAAGACTTAAAATGTTTAGATCTTCTCACACTTCCCAGTTGTGATTTTCATATTGTATTCTTAAAAGTAATTCCTCTAAATTTTCATAGTTTTCCTTTAACTTAACTGTATGGCCGACCGAAATAGAAGCAAAAACATTGTCATTATGTAAAAGAACAGCTTTAAAGCTCCTTTTTGAAGTCGATAAAAAGTCTCCAGTCGGAAGGTGTGTAGCACCACAGAAAATCATTTTTTATTCATCAATCATTTAGAATTTGAAGTACTACATTCATTTTAAAATTTATTAAAACGCCTATTATAAGTTTTTTTTTATATTTTTTCTTTTTTTTTGCAAAAAAAAATCTGTGGGTGATAGAAACCAATTATATTTTAATTAGTTATTTCTATATAAAAACTAAGCTCAACAAACAAAAATCACGTCATCACAAATTTCATGCAGGCCTGTGTAATAATTGCTGCGTTTATATCTTTTATCAGTTTTAAATACTGGAGTTACTTTAGCAATTTTAATTTTTTCTGAAAAAATACCTGTTTTTAGAGATAATTTTGTTAAATGAAATAAAATTGGAGTAATTTAATTTTTTAAACACTTTACAATTTTAACCGATATAATAATATTGTCAAATCCATTTGCTTTTTTTGTCTCAAGGTCGTCAATAACTTACGAAGTGTTTCGCTACCTTATAGCGTTATTGAAGATTAGTCTCGAAAATTTGTCGCTAAAGTGCATTAATGTAACCGGGTAGTCCACTAAGAATGTCCGCCGGCTATATTTTTAGTTCTGCCCCTGACTTTCCAAATGCCTGCGAAAAAATGGCGAATCAGCTACTCCCCCTCCGATATTGACAATTCTACACAATAAAAATGATTCAAACTATTTAACTGGTAATTTTTGTACTTACCTTTAAATACCCTTTTTTAAAACTAGTGTGCCACGACGAGAAATCTCGCAATTTTTAAAAAACTAAAAAAAATTATTTTGAAGTCGTGGAAAAAATATCAAAAAAAACAATCTAAAATTAGTTTTTCAATCACGGTATTAAGTGAGTTTAATGACAAAAGGTTTAAAGATACTATAAATCAAACAGTATTTATTTATTTATTTTATACAGGGTGTTCATAATAAGGTTTCAAAAATTACACATTTCAAACCTATTTTTCTCAACTTTTTCAAATGGAACACCCTGTATATTATTTCGGTATTTTATATAAAATACACATCCAATTTTTTGTTGTTGAAGTATATAAGTTATTTCCAGCCGTTTTCGAAATAAATGCAAATTTCATAAATTATTAAACAGAGTTTATTTTTAAAATTAAGCGTAGGCGACTAGACTAATAGTTAAAAACTACAGTAATAGTTATTCAATATGTCTTCCATTTTGTTCTGTGCACAAGCCAACATGATTTTGAAAAGATCTGTTTATTTTCCTTTAACATTTTAATTGCAATACCTGCAAAGAGGTTCATTAGTAAGGTTTATCTCTAAAACCCATAGTAGGCTTTGAAATAAAACATGGATCCTTATACTTAGTTTGACAAGTTCTTTAATTCATTTTAAAAAGGTGTAATATCGGGCGAATAAGTTATAGGAGATTACCTTGATAATACCTCTCCGAACCAATGGATCGGTGGAAACGGACCCCCTGCCAGCTAGATCGCCGGATCTTAGAAAACTAGACTTTTTGTATGGGGACACGTAAAACAAATTGTTTTCAATGATTCACCTACAACTACTAATAAAATGCAGCAAAGGATAAGGGACGTGTTTGCTAGCATTTCCCCTGAAATGTTAAGGGAAGTAAACAGATCTTTTGTAAAGCGTGTTGGCTTGTGCACAGAACAAAATGGAAGACATTTTGAACAATTACTGTAGTTTTCAATTATTAGTCTAGTCGCCTACGCTTAATCTTAAAAATAAACTTTGTTCCATCAACATAATTTATGAAATTTGCATGTATTTCGAAAACGGCTGGAAATAACTTATATGCTACAACAACAAAAAAAAATTGCTTGTATATTTTATATAAAATACCGAAATAATATACATTTGAAAAAGTTGAGAAAAATAGGTTTGAAATGTGTCATTTTTGAAACACCCTGTATAAAATAGATAAATACTATTCGATTCATAGTATCTTTAAACCTCTTGTCACTAAACTCACTTAATACCGTGGTTGAAAAACTAATTTTAGATTCTTTCTTTTGATATTTTTTCCACTACCTACTTCAAAATATTTTTTTTTTAGTTTTTAATTGATTGCCCTTAAACTACCAAAGCAAATAAAATAAAATTTTGGGCTTTTATAAAGGACGATAGCATAAATCTAAATACGCAACAAAATGGGGTATGCTATTTAAAAAATCATAACTTTTTATGACCACACTTTTTTGGGCCACCCTGTATATGAAAAAATATTTTCCTGAAGTATCCCGTATGATAAAGTGTAAGTTAGCGTATGAATGAAATTCCTAACTAAATTCGTATAGGAGCTATGGAAGCCTGACGCACTATTGCAGGACCGTGTATATACAAAAATAGAATTTTAGAATATTAAAAGTAAGATAGACCCTTTTTGAGTATTCAAGGCAGAAAACAGCAATGCTGGTTGCCTGCACGTGGCGGAACAGAATGCATGCAAGTGCAAAAATATAGGTCAGTTACCGGCGGCGTCAGACTTTTAAAACACGTGTCTGTTTTGGTTACCTGTATTTTTTTTTTCAAAAATGTGTGTAATATGTTTTGAATATAGTGTAAATTATAGTTTAATGTTGTTTTAACTGGATAATTTTTTTTTCATAAACCATTCTGGAAATTTAAGTTTTTATTGCTCGTTGTAACATTCGTTTCGTATTTATGTGTGTAATAACCTAATAGCAAAAACACTGTCGGTGTTATATTATAGTTTGCGATAATGGGCGTTTTCACACTAGCCGACACGATACCGGCACGATCACGACACGGTAGCTACACCGACACAATAAATCGGCGAGTATTTTTACATTTGCCGACAGCCATCCCTGTCGTGTCGTAGTGTTGTGCCGGTAATCGCAGACATGGCTCCTGTAAATAAATTGTATTTGCGACATTTATTGCATTTAAGACTCAAAAAGCGAAGACCGCAAAGAAAATTTTTGATACATCCAATAGTAAAGGTGCGCTACTTACACGGCACCTATTACACTCTTTTTGAGACATTGACTAAGGATTCTGAAAAATTTTTCGACTACTTTCGAATGAGTCATGAAACATTTAACTATGTGCTGAGCAAGTTAATTGACGAAATCAAAAAACCAGAACAGAAACAACTAGGAAAAGGAAAAAGCGCCAACGACACGAGTGGAGCGCTTGCTGCTCGCCGACCTGTCGGCGCCTGTAACGACACGATAACGATATATCGGCAAGTGTGAAAGCATTCCCTTTACTTACATGAGATTACGCGTCCATCGGTGTCGTTGTCGTTGTCGTTGTCGTGTCGGTATCGTGTCGGCTAGTGTGAAAACGCCCATTAGGTATTGTCTGTATGTACATAGTGAAAAATAAAGCTAGATTGTTTTGATTGACAACGGAATTATTTTAAAATAATCATACCAAAAACAAAACTTGCAGTGTTCCAGGGTATAATTTTTAGAAAAAAAAATGATAAAAAGCAATTCCCAGAGACAACATTAAAATAGTATGCTACATTTTGCTGAAACTGACATAATTAATTATACTTACTTAATTCGCGACAACGATTATCGATCCGTTTATCAAATGGTTCTATGTAACAAACATTTCGACAAAAACTATAAACGTTTTAAAAGAAAGGTTCACTTCTTCTGTTGGCTCTTTTTTCTATATTGTTATTCGGCAACCTTGCAATATAACTGGATTCTTTTTAACCTTTATCGCAAATCTTAATCAGAATCTTAAGTTTTAGCGAGATTTCTCGGTCTCGCATATTATATATTCTTGTTTCGTCTGACGAGATTCTCGCAGATAAACTCTCGTTTCGTCTCGTAGGGGACCGGACCACTCTCGTCTCGTACTCGTACTCATTCTTATCTTGCGAGAATGACACGTGACGGGATAAAACAAGACGGGAGTGAAACACTATTTAAAACAGAATAATTTACATGCCAGGTCTCTACAGTGTCACCAGTAGAGTCAGCATCATATGGGATTTGTTTTTATTAATAGCTTTATTCAAAATTTGACTTTGGCTTCAAGTTCTGCTTCGATCGAGATGAAAATTAAGTAAAAAAATAGTAGTCACGTGATTCGCATTATCTTTCAAATTTTAATTTTTTCAAAAAATAATTCAAAAGTGAGGTTATTTCTGAAAATATCGACAAAAGTTATAAGAAAAACTTTTTTTTAATGCCGTTTCTAGCCCACATGTAAAATTTCAGCTGCATAAGATAATTTTGATTTTTTACCTATATTTTGTAAATTGCACCACTTTGCAAAATAAGACTCAACGCAACCTATATAAAGCTTCTTAGTTTTGACAATGCTTTATTTCAAAAACATTTTCTTTAAAGTAGCGCAATATTAAATGTGTGTTTCTTGTTTTTCTACAAAATCAAATTTGGTCGCATGTGATGCAAAGTTTATTTGTTTTTGACCCTGTATAAGGTAACTTCATAAAATAAGTATTTTTGAAAACGTAGTTTGTGTCTGAAAGTAATACAATACACCTTAATATTAAGACAAAAAATAACACAGTGTCTTTCTTCAGTAAAGTGTTTTTTAAGTGGAAAATAAATTTTAGTTTAACAACGTAGGGGAGAGTCACCAACAGAGCCATCCTTTTTCCATTATTTTTGACTACATATACGATAAGGCTGTACAAATATGACTCTATTTAATTTTAAAAAGTATAGGATCATTTCGTCAATATTTTTTTAAAAACATATACCACTATGGCCACTGTACCGAACCACATAGTGGTACTGTACAGTGATTTCTCTGAAAAGCATACTAAAGACTGTTTTTAAGTTGGTAATAAAAAATAAGACTTCATACAAAATCCTTTAATTAGGAAATTTATAAGTATACCCACACATCGAAAAACAAAAGAAATATGTATCATATAAATGCTAATTTTTTTATTCAAATAATGTAAAGAACAGTGGCCACCCCTTTATAATATATAAGAGTAGTGGTCAATGTACCCTCCGTTAAGGTTGCCACTGTAAGAAAGGGAAGATAAAAAATAAAACCTAACCTAACAGAAAAACAATGCAGATTCTTTAGCCTTTTACCACTGAACTTCGTACTGCAATAGCACATTCTTAAGAAGCATGCAGTAAAGTGACTAAAACACTTACCAGCTTTGAATGATTAAAACGAAAAGTCACTCTAATAAAAAACTTTCCACACCGAATTTCAATGTCGCACTTATTACGACGAAGCCGGCCATTTATCTGAAAGTATTCGGCGCGCCACGTGCTGGAAACATACTTAAGCACGGATACAAGAGAGGGCGCTAGTGGTGTATGTTTTGTAAGAGAATATTCACTAGAGGCCACTGTACCAGCCATGGCCACTGTTGGTGGCTCTCCCCTACCTAAAGTTTATCTATTTTCAACGATTCAATTTAAAACCCCTATATTATGATTTATTATTAAGCTATGTCATAATAACGTTAACGTGTATTACTTTCAGACACAAACTGCGTTTTCAAAAATACTTATTTTATCAAGTTACCTTATACAGGGTCAAAAACAAATAAACTTTGCATCACATGCGACCAAATTTTAATAGCCCAATTTTGATTTTGTAGAAAAACACACATTTAATATGGCGCTACTTTAAAGAAAATGTATCTGAAATAAAGCCTTGTCAAAACTAAGAAGTTTTATGTAGGTTGCGTTGAGTTTTATTTTGCAAAAGTGGTGAAATTTACAAAATATGGGTAAAAAATCAAAATTATCTTATTCAGCTGAAATTTTGCATGTGGGCTTGAAACTGCATTTAAAAAAAACTTTTTCTAATAACTTTTTTTTAAATATTTTCAGAAATAACCCCACTTTTGAATAATTTTTTGAAAAAAATTAAAATTTGCGAGATAATGCGAATTACGTGACTACTATTTTTTTGCTTAATTTTCATCTCGATCGAAGCAGAACTTGATGCCAAAGTCAAATTTCGAATGAAGCTATTAATAAAAAACAATCCCACATGATGCGGACTTTACTGGTGACACTGTAGAATGATCTCACCCAAAGCTTAAGGTGAGATGATAACCGCGCTTTTCCCCACTTGCTACGCCGCTGTTGAATCCGCAAGTGTTTTTTTTTCAATTTCTCCTCCTTCGACTAATCCAACCCTATCGGAACAGCACTCCCCCCATTAGATGGCGCCAATAGATCACCCGCGTTAGAAAGGCCTCAGGTGTTGCATTTGCATAATGCGCCCGAACAGCACTGGTTGGGCTTCGCCAGACTTTGCCTTCGCTAATTGAAATCACTATATTTGCAATTAAAAAGAGCCACTTAGTAATTAGTGTACTGATTTATGATCGGCGCGCTAACGATTTGTGGCCTTTTAAAATTAACCTTTGAAAAATGTATTTCCATTTTATTGTTGAAGGCTGCATTCTGCATCGCCTACGTTCTTATATGTATAGTGTTTCTCAGGTTAATTTAATGACATAAAAAAGTATTAAACTACTTACCATAGGCGTCGCCAACAAAATAATTAAAATGCGTAGGGTATTGTTTTAATTTTTTAAGATGATAATTATTTAAATAAAGCAACTTTAATATAAAAAAGCATTAAACTCCAAATCATAGGCGTGGTACCACCAAATAATTAAAATGCATAGGCAATATTATACTGTTTTAAATTTTTAAAATGATAATAAGTACAATATAAATAAAACAATTTTAAATGGTAACACGTTGTAAACGAACATTATTGATTTAAAATGCAGTAATACTTGAATTGGTGGAATCATCATAATTTTCAGAAGTAGAATCGTATTCAGGTTGGATCACTATTGGTGCTATAGGCGATAAAACAGGGATATTCCATTGCTACAGTAACATGAGCTTCGCAATTTTTCCATACATCGCTACTCATGTCGAATATTATCAAGGACAGCTGCGCTTAAAATTAAAATAATACGTTGACATTAAACATGTAATTTGTTTCTTAATTCCGGACTTGTTGCGCTCTCGAAGGCCGACTTCACCGAGTATGTTGGCACCAATAGAATTCACCTTGATCTGCTGTTTAAAATGATCACTAAAAAGCCATTCCTGATAATAAAATGTACCAAGTAAAAACGTATCTGTCCAAAACCACATAGTTATAAACCAAAATTAAATACGTAAATTATAGCAAATATGTTAAACCACGTACTCCACTGTCCTTTTCCTTAAGAAACTGTTAATAACTGACAGGACAGTGATGATTGCTCAATTATCTTTTAGCAGGTAGATAAGAAATATCATGATTCGCTGAAAATATTTCGCCTTTCTTGTCTAGAACATATAAATTTCCAATTGCGTTTGTCTTAGTATCATTCACAAATTGGGAGACAGTGTTCGAGACGTGCGTTTGTTAATTAGTTGTTTTTTAACAATGAAAAACCTTTTTATTTTAATAATTCTTTTTTTCTAAATAATATTTCTTAAGGACTAAAAAACCTATAATTTTATTAATGTTCTTCTTTCTTTCACACTCAACACTTCTTAGTTTAAAGTATATATGTAAACTAGCTTTTAAAGAGAGTTACTGAGTAACAATTGAATACTGATATAAAAAGAACATTTTTAATAAAAAGAACTTAAAGAATTTAAAAAAATAGATCTGACAACCCCGGTTGTAAGGTCGGTCTCTTTGAAGCCTGTTAAACGCTTTTTTATGTCATCAAACTGAGTTTGGATAAATTATAAGCCTGGTTTGTTCGGGTTTGTTCGTCTCGTATCGTCTCTTTGAATCCTGTTAAACGCTTTTTTATGTCATCAAACTGAGTTTGGATAAATTATAAGCTTGGTTTGTTCCAGTGGCGGCCCGTGAGGTAGAGCCACAGTTCCACTGCCCAACCTGTCCTTCCACCTACAATTTATTTTCCCATTTCTATAGCAATTAGCAAATTTTAGTTTAAGGGCACAGTTATCAAGGTTAATCATGTATACAATACCTATAAACGGCTTGAATACAGGTGTAACTTCCGGAACCTTGCAATTATTAAAAGAAATAATTAGTATTTAATTTTAGGACTGTTCAGGGAGGCATTGACGAATGCCGGTGTTTTTTTTTTAAATAAATACACAGAAACTTTAAAAAAAAGCAGTTTTTTGAAACTACTAAAGTTGCCACAATTTACCTTAAAATCCTTGAAAGTAAACACGTCGATTTTCAAAACTGAAGTAAAAACAACAATTTTTACAGGTAACACGATATTTTCTAGTCTATCTAGATGTCATCTCTCCTAAGAATTCAAGAGAATATTATGTGTTTGTTTAAACAGGAAAGGTTTCGTAATTATTGCACAAACCACGAAAGTAAACAAAACTATGTTACCAAGGTACTCCTGTATAATTTTAGTAACGAAGCCTTATTTTTATTTTTTATTAATTTTGAAAACCAGTGGTGCAAAACTGATATAAAAAATTTTTTTCGCCTATAATACTGAATCGACTTTAATAAAATTTTAGGGGTATGTAGGGTAGGTAACTATAGGAGGCCCCCAAATAAGTAAGAAAATATATGGCATGTGATCTAAAAAAATACATTCCTATGACGTCACACATTTTTGGAACACCCTGTATAAAAAAAATATTTTCCTAAAATGCACTCCAAGATACAGGTAAGGTCTGCAAAATATCAACATTTTAACTTAATTAATAAGTGAGCTATAGAAGACGGGGGGTGAGGTACAGGACCCTGTATTAGCAGCTGACGCATAATCTTCCATTATCTTTGCAGCTGACTTTTCTTTTATTTATTGTCATCATATTTGCTGTGCAAATTTTCAAACGACCTGAAATCACTTTTAGATATTTTTTTTTTGACATAATTATTGACATTCTCTTACGACTAGGTTCACCACGACTCTCTGACAGCTGACGCTTGTTTTGATTGCTAGCTATATCTAGACTATCGAATACACACAAAATTAAGCGACCTGAAATCACTATCAAAAATGTAACGCTACCTCCCGGGATATTATCAAAGCGATTATGCGTCAAACAATAACGTAGGTATGGAGGACTTGAGGTAGGAGGCCGATCGCAATGCATTGGATTCGGTCCCAAATTAGCATCGGTAATTCAGCTTTACGAGTCGCTGTAAGATGGCGCGCGTGTTCGAAGTGGGCTATCAAATAATGGTTTCTTATGGACGCAATAACTATTTTTATTTAAATTAGTTCTTTAAGGAACAAATAAGGACTTTTATATGAATTTACACTTACTTTGTTATACTTATTAGTAAACTCGGCCTGTATAAAGTTCCAACGATGCTTGGTTTTTAAAATACAGGGTATTAAACATTCTAGCTATACCTTTGAAGCTAGAAAGAGACTTATTTGGCTGCGTTTTCTCTCTGAAAAAGATCCTGTCTTACACCCCGACACAAAGCAAACTCTACTTTTATAAATTGTACCATTATTTATTATAAATATGGAAATTAATTACAATACAACGTTATTTGTCTTGTCTTGCCTTCAAACATTATTTGTTATTTCGAAAAATAAAATGTCAATTGTCAAAAGTAAAAGCACAGAAAAATAAAGGGTTTAAGTAAAAGTTACAAACTATGGAGGATCTAGTTTTCCATATTAAAAACGAAGAAGAAGAAGACAACATCAGCCCACTTCGGACGCCAGAGCCATCTATCGGCCAATAGCGAACTAACGAAAAAACCGGGAGAGAAATTAAAAATGCTGCCATTGTCGATCGGCCTCCTACCCTATAGTTCTCCATAAACGTAGGTCTCGTAAGCTCAGTATGATCTGTATCCCAACGAATTCTTACACCAGGAAGAAGACAAAGAATCATGTTAATTGGTCGAAGCAAAGATGACATTACGAAATGTCAAAAACAGCGCCTCCATCGGATCTGGTTAGAACTTTAAGTCAAGAGGCGGGACGTTCAATCGTCCATAGTTTTGTTATTTTTTCGGGCGAATTATTTCAAAGTAATATTTAAGCCAAAAAAACTATTCAAAATTCCGTTAGTTGTAAAAACTAAATAGCTGGATTCTAAATAACCTTCTCGACTTAATATCACTTTAAAATCCTCTATATTATTGTTGGTCTAGCCTCGAAGAAAATAAAAAATAAAACTCAGAAATGCACATGACATAATTTTATTAAGATATTAAAAGGAAATCACAATTACCATTTGAGTCTGTCTTATCCTCCTGAGACCCGAGCCTTTAGTTTTTCAAATTTTTCGATAAAAGTTTAGTATTTATATTAATTATGGTCAAAAAAACACATGTGCATTTTTTCAATTTTTTTTTGTTCCTTTATTGAAAAAAAAGTAAGTCCATTTAAATGGACATTAGGGCGGTATCGTTACAAATTATTTTATGTGAAATTCTTTTTATTTCCTGTAAAACATAAAAATAAATCACATGCTTCACAATAAACTTTAGTTTTTTGCTTGCACCCAGGATTCTTACATCTAACAGAGTTCTTTAAGTCAGAAGCCATTGCAGGAAAGTGTTGAATACTTGTTTTTGACGAACGGCTTTGAGGTAATCGTTTGGTACTTGAAGTGCTTCTTGTGACCAAAGGGAGAGTATTGGTAAAGTCCAAAGAATTTTTATTATTGGTATCTTTGAGTAACCACTCAGACACACCTATTTTAATTTCCTAAAATTACATAACGGATTTGTTGGTATACCCAAGTTGCTTTCGATCATCTCTGTAAAATATCCAAGAATTTGCAATCGCCATGTCAAATAAGTGGAAAATATTGAAAAATTTCCACAATCGGACAAGTCAGAGTTTTCTAAGCATTCTAGAAGCTTTTCGTCATCCTCTCCAGGCTTTAAATAGGTTTTCTTACCAAAGATAGCTAAAACAAAAAAAAATACTAGTACAATTTTTGTATGCTAAACGACCTGACGTCCACTAAAATGGACGTAGTAGTTTTAGGCTTAAAAAAAATAGATACTATTTTGCCAGAACCTTAATACTGCTTGTCTCTATTCACTATAATATCCTAAACAACAAGATTAATAAAAAAAATGCAATTATAATTCAATATTACTAGCTACTTACCATCAATTGTTTCTCTGCGAAATGAAGCCATTCTATCACCTGTTTACAACAGCAGTAGACTCCTTAAAATATTCTTGGAATGAAGCTGTCGCGGTGTTGACGCGTTCATATGTATGTCCACCACGGTGGACCGTGGGACTTCACGCTGTAATTGGGGCTGTTACCAAAATAATAAATAAAAAGGGAATGTCCATTTAAATGGACGCCAGGTCTCAGGAGGTTATAATTCCTCGTAATCTGCTGATCGAGTTCCTCGTTTACTTGTTTTTCATTCATTCTCTACTTGAAGCTCTCCCAGCAATGTGTGGATTTTCAATAAAAATACCTATTTCTATTGTCAGCCTGGAAAAGTGGAAACGTCTGGGTAAAAACTTTTTATACCTAACCTAGAGGTGACGACAAAATCTTGTCTCCAAAATTTATTAAAAAAAAATACCGAACAGCTGGCCTAACACAAAAATACCACAATGCAAAAAATACTTCAGAGTAGTAAAACAACTTTTTTTGAATTACTTCAGAGTAGGTTAAAATAAAATTATTTCCACTTGAGTTTAGTAGGCAGAGAATCGACAAGGTTTAAAAAAGATCAAAAAAAAAGATCGTATAATATACATAGTAAGCAAGAATCAGCAAGATTTAACTAATTATCGTAGGGTTTAGTAATTAAAATATGCGTATTTATACATTTACCAAAATTTAGGAGAAAAAAAAACAAGCAAGTGTTGTAGTCCAGTACGTGGGGGGTTTTTTGAATGCAAAAGGTGGGGTAGTAGCGTTTTTTTAGTATGTTGTTAGGCTTGGGGACCTAATGAAAAATTTATGTTTTCGACCTCGAGGCGCATGCGCTCGAGCCGCTATCTTGGATTTTAGGTACAAAAATTTGGTTTTCTGATAATAACTCAAAAACGGTGGCTTTCTCGACAAAATATGTTCTATACAAAGTTAAAGAAGAGAAAATTTCCTACATTTTTTGTAAAAAAATTTTTTTTGTAGAACACATATGTTAGGAGTTACAGTTCCGTGAAGTTTCTTGAAACAAAAATGCGGAAACTTTTTGGTTGAGTTTTATTTTATTATTCTTAATATATATAACTATAGTTTTACATAATTATAAAAAAAAACTATAGGCATTTGAATTATTTAACACTTTAACAGTAGTATACTTTTCGTAAACAAAGTTAAAGGCGAAAAGTATATCACATTTTCTTTTTAAATTTAAGAATAGATTATGATTTTAGAGCGTTACAAAAATTAATTTCTACTACATTTTGGTACCTTTCGATGGTCCGGATTGGTTATTGTCGGTGTCCTGGTCGTAGTTGTCTGTTTCCTGGTCATATTTTTGGTCCGAAGCCTGAAAAATGTCGTCATCCTCGTCCTCGCTTTCAATGCGGATTTCCGGCATATTTCCGCAAGATTCTCCGTTGCAGAAGCCACATGCAACCGAACATTTAGGTCCAGCCTTTCGGCAGCTGCATGCCCCACTACACCCCTTTTTGCAGTTACAAGATACCTACCGATTTTAACAAGGAATCGAGAGTTGGTTTTTCCGCCACTGTTATGGGAGTGAGCCCGTAAGCGCCATGCTTACAACCACAGTCTTCAGGATTTTTCTCTATGCCTCTCCATTTCTGTACTTGGTGGTACGTCCTAAAGGCGTGGAGTTGCGCCGAGTCTTTTGTAGGTGGCAAAGAGGCAAGATAAAATTTGCTTTTCAGCGTAGATTTGGCGAAGCGTTGGAAACGAATCTCGTCCAAACTCTCCTTATCCATTTTGCCACCATATAAAGCTACAAGAAAGCGTACTCCGGGCTCGGCAATCTCCTCTGGCCTGGCATCTTGTTGGTTAAAAATTTCAATTATTTCATGCACATTCTTTTCTATCAGCGTACAAAATTTAGTTTTTCCCTGATTGAATAGGGATGACGTAGTGTCGCAACCACTGAAGGCATGCACGAACAGAATGTGCTTGGTTGCTTCTTGGTATTTGAGGCTACTTGCTGAATATAACCTCTCAGCGGTTTTTCCTCTTCCAGGTTTACGGAAGTAAATAGAACTTTCGGCTGGTGCTAAATAGCCAAATTACAAAATATAATACTTTTTTTTTCAAATAGTGCAACTTCACGGAGCTGTAACTCCTAACATAATATGTGTGCTACAAAATGTTTTTTTTTAAATGTAGGAAATTTTGTCCTTTTTAACTTTGCACGTCCGAGCGCATTACTCGCCGGTCAGCTGCCTTCCCTCTGGACACCTTCGTGCATGCGCACAAACCTCGTGTTATCGGCCTGTCCTACTTTACCGACATGCTTAAAATACCCTCCCAGAACCGGCTTGGCCGCCATTTTTGTTGTTGTGTGTTAAGGTTTCTCTGTGGATTCCACGTAGTTTTCTTAGCTATCGTGGATTGATGGGTGTTTAATATTTACGGATTTCTAATTTTTGTATACTTAAGTGAATTGTGTTTGTGCTTTTAGTGACTCGGATTAAAATATAAACAATGACTAGTACTAGTAGCAGCCGTTGTATAATTATATTATACCCAAATAGGGGTAAAATACCTGGTATTTCGTATTTTCGATAAGTGTAAATAGCCAAGTTTCAGCCAAATTGTAAAAATCAATACAAGCTATATATACCAACTAATATTTGAGGTTAGGTACGCGAAAATACCGTAGATTGGTTTTACTAGTTATTATTAGAACTAAAAACACGACGACAAATAAACAAAACCTTAAAAACAATTTTCTATCCTTAAAATCTGATAGGTTTGCTACTATTAAAATGCCAGGAATCACTTTATTTTTTTTCACCTTGATTAAAAATTGAGAGGAAATTCCACTTTTTTGGCAAGAATTTAAATTTTAAAGCCCGGACCTGTCTATTTTTCCATTCGTCAAACGATAATATTGCAGTGCGCATGTCTAATCGTGTCTAGCTTTGTTTACATGCGCGAGGCTATAAATCTGCCACTTTCGTGATTATTGTTTGCTTATCTAAAGGTAAATTGTCTATGGGCTGGTTTCGACTAACAGTAGTAGTATTACATGTCTTAAGGACCTTATAAGTAACCATTTTAAGGAGGGGGAGGGGATGGTTTTGCTTACAGAGAGAAGGGGTATGAAAAACGAGACAGGTAGTGAAGATCAGGCATGCCAGCGGACCTGGTTTGAATTTGTAAATGTGTAATAATTGGATAATGACTCGTATGGTTTCTTAATAATTATAATAAATATTAATACCGTAAAGTACGGCTGTTTTCTTCATTTAATAAGAGGCAGCTCAAATAGTAAAACTTTTCAAATGATAATTATTAGATAAACCTATATAATATCTATTTCCAATTGCAATAGATGTTTATATTAATTCTGAACGCGTCGATATTAACCTAAGCTTTTTAAAAGTTTTTTTTATCTTATTCGTGGTGTTTATTTTGGATACGCATACAGAATTAAAATATTTAATTTTTTTATTTTATGTATTGAATAACTATATCTACCTGTCTTCCACAATCACAATTTCTTTACAGATTATAATATCCTCGATGATGACCTTTGGGTTCCAAACGCAATGAGGTAGTTAGTTTCAATATATGAAGTAAAATCGGGCATTTTTCTGTTTTATTTAACAACTTTTTCACTCCTTGTAAGACTATTATTTTCCATGTTTTTTAAACAACAAACTAATTTACTTTTGCTGAAGCTGTCGGCATGTCAATTTTCTTCAAGGCATGATTTTGCTTTATCAGTTTTGCTGGTCACGGGCTACTTGATACATTTAAATCCACATTTATTCCCAAATGATGCTTCATTTTAGGAGAGTTTCAAGTAAACTTTTTAAAGTTTTTTAATGGCAGCTTTTCTAAAACCTAATAGTGTGTGGTATCAAAATAATCGTAATAAAATTCTCTTTTTTTCTTAACCCGACGAGCCACCATATTGCCGTTTAAAAAAAGTGAGTTATACATATTTAAAGAGTAAATATAGCCTTGGACCAAAAATAGTAAAATTGTATTTTTCCCAAGATTAAAGAACTGAAATAAGTGATTTTAAGGTGTTCATAGCCCTCTAGATTCTAGATAAAACAATAAATTTGGAAAAAAATTTTTTATTGGTGACAAAAAGTGACAAGTGATACATCGTTGTATTTAGAATGTTATATGGAGTCAAAAAAAGGAAAAATATACCAGTTGTCCCATTTAAAAATCGAAAGGTTATATTGCTTTCGGTTAAACCGAAAGTTCCATAATATTAAGGCACCTGTCAAAAAATGCAGTTTTATGTCTCATACAAATCCCCCGAATTTTATTCCATTATCTTGAAAAACAAAAAAGTTATAGGGGCGAACCATCTTCCGTGAACACCCGGTATACGGATGGGCTATTCATAGCGAACTGCACATATAATTCTCTAAACCACTAGGAAACAGTGCAACTCAAGCTCGACCCGTATTTCTCACTAATATCATATTTCTTTTTAAAAAAAGAAGTTAAAAATTTGAGTGTAAAACTTTATGTTTTTTGTTTTCGTCAATTAATTAATTAAAACAAATAAACATTATTATCCTTCAAAAAAGGCCAGAAGTTCCAACGCGTAAGTGTCATGCGAAAACTCCCCATTATAGACCGTATTTTAAGTTGACCTGATGGGTTTATATCAAATGGAAGATTTCATAAATGAGTTGGCATTTAAGAGCGAAACAAACATACGCGCTTGCGTAGGCCGTCGACTTCGCCTAATCTCGGGTTGGTTCGTGCTCGGTGGAAGGCGGTTCAATATGCATTTATGAAAACCCAGGCGATCCGCTCCGTGGATTATCATTATTATTATAATAATAATATTGCAAGCAAGACTTTGTGCCAGACAAAGAAAAACGAATTACCAAATATGCGAATTGTATTTGTAACATTTGCATCAACAGTTTTGTTTCTTGTAACCATTAGGTAGGCCGTTGCCGAATCGCCCGTGTGCCGTTATGTTGTTTGTTTCTGTTCGTGTTTTTGACTTGTACTTGTGACTTGTATTAAAGAACAATTAATTACTTCAATAGCCCAAGAAACATTATAGTTTTAGTTTTATTATTCCTTGGCTAAACTATGCACTAAACTGCATTTAGCCAAAATTTACCCCACCCAAACTTAAACTTATAAGTTCAAACAGTCCATAATATTGTGATTACGTTATAGGCGTAAAACACTATTAATCTGCAAGAAATAGTCTTATTTGAAACTCTGCAAACCGCATTAAAATCCGTGATGTTATTTCCAAACTATAGACCTGTAATAAAGGTGTTAAAAAACAGTTTATCGAGTTTTCTGATGAGCAGTTTAGTTGTGGCTCTTGAATTATTCCGAATTCATAATAATGCTAGGCGTTTTATGAAAAGTTATAATTATACTTGTTGTAATCATAGATATTTAAAGTCTATACGAAGTCAGTTGAGACAACATAAATATTGGGGGTACGATCAATTTACTGCATCACACATTGAAACTACAATACAAACATAACCAAATTTGTATTGATCGCTCCCTGTACAGATGCTCGAAGATAGTCAACGTGGACTTGACGAGTCTGTCATCAAAAATTGTGGGCGGAGTTATATTCGGCAAATTTGATTTGTCAGTTGCGAATTTGGTGGGTTAGAAATACTTTAGTTCTATATTTAGATCATTTTGATGGAATGCGTATCGTATGATTTTTAATACAGTGCTGTGTCGAATGGGGAAAATTGTTGTTGATGTTTTCTTAAATTTGCATTAGTGATTAGTGATAATTTTGTGTGTGTGTGTTGTAGTGTATTTTAGTATCGAGTTTTAATTAGACAATTACAATGGCATTTTGGCGGCCTTTTGATACTAGTGATAACGAAACGGACAATTTGGGTATTTTTAATTTTTATTTTGCATACGCACGGAATACCTATTAGGTGCATCACAAAAATTATGCCAGTCTTCTCACATACGGATTCCGTACAAAATTTCAAAATTGTTTTTACATTTTTCAGTCAACCTCCATATTTGTATGCGAAAATATGGGAGGGTTTTAAAATCAACTGAGTATGGACTCGAGCCATACGAGCGTTTAAAACCATAGCGATACGTGGTTAATAGGCTATCCAGCCCGAAACCACATATCACTGAACGCGGGGAGTTTAGTCGGTAGGCGGCCCCACCACAGGGGGTTGAATCTGACACTTCTCTGTTAGTATCACCACAGGGGGTCAGTCTTTTGCAGATTCTCATCGACAAAAAAAAACAATTAAATTGTCACTGCATTTTAAATCAATAATGTTTGTTTAAAACGTGTTACGTATTAAAGTTGCTTTATTTATAATATTATTATCATATTAACAAATTAAAACAATACCCTGCATTTCAATTATTTGCTTGGGGCGCCTATTAGGAGTTTCATACATTTTTATGTCATTAAATTGACCTGAGAAACACTCTACCTATTGCATAAACACTGTGTATAAACCCTAAATACCTACCTATTTTCCTATTTATATATGAATTTATAATGACATACATTATAAAGAAAACCATAAAAATCAAAAAAATGAACCGTCATCTTATATTCAGTTTATAAATACATCAGATGTTTATAGTTGGAATAGATTAAAATTGTGATAAATTTCTTTAAAAATACAATATATAAGTTAGTAAAACATTTTTAAATTTCTACCGCCGCCCATGTTTCCCAAAGGAGATGCCGATTTTAGCCGAATTTTATTTTTTTTGTTTGTCTCAACTGACTTCGTATAAAGTCTACCTTTAGATAAGGAAACAATAAGCACGAAAGCGGCAAATTTATGGCCTCTTGCATGTAAACAAAGCTATACACGATTAAACATGCGCACTGCAATATTATCGTTTGACGAATGGGAAAATAGACAGGTCCGGGCTATAAAATTTAAATTCTCGCCAAAAAATTGGAATTTCCTCTCAATTTTTTTGATCATGTTGGGAATTATGTAAGTGATTTCTGACATTTTTTGTAGTTGCAGACCTATCACGTTATGAGGATAAAAAATTATTTTGTAAGATTTTGTTTCTAAAATAATTCGTCGTTGTGTTTTTAGTTCGAGAGGAAAGAGAACAAGTCAATTAAACTATAAAACTTATAAAATCAAATATAAAAAACAAACAAAACCAGCAAAATAACCAATCTTCGATGTTATCGCGTACCGGCGTACCTAACCTCAAGTCAAATATTAATTTTATTGGTATATAACTTTTCTTTATTTGGCAAAAACTTGGGTACGTGTAAAATATTTTCAAGTACAATTTCTTGTTCAGGAATTTGAAAAAGTTTTTGCCCGAGAACATGACCTCTGGAGTAATATAAACTACCTAGGTACTTATATTTTTTTTATATAATATAAGTATAGAGAAAAGTGTCTTTTAAACTTTTTGAAGATTGCAGGGCTGCAAATAAAATATACCAAAACATGCATCGGGATAATCTGTCTTGGTGTGGGTTTCTCTTTATTTTCATAACTTGTTTCTGTAGCCTAGGCCTAGTTTGATGTGTTTAAATTGATCATAATAAAATAAAGTTATATATCAAGATACATCACTACTCCATAGTTATTGAAAATAGAAAATACCAGGTATTTTACCCCTATTAGTGCATTATAAAATCATACAACGGCTGTTACTAGTCATTGTTTATAATATTTCAATCCGAGTCACTAAAAGCACAAACACAATTCACTAAACTACAAAAAAAACTAAAAATATTAAACACCCACCATCCACAATAGAAAAAAAAACTACAAGGAATCCACAGAGAAACCTTAAAACACAACAACAAAAATGGCGGCCGAGCCAGTTCTGGAGTGTATTTTGAGCATGTCGCGGACAGGCCGATAACACAAGGTTTGTGCGCATGCCCGATGCTGCTATATATGTCACAAATTTGGTAAAATGTATATTGATTTTTATTGAAATTGTTTCGCCTCCAACGAGGCCTCCAATGATAATTTTTTATCAAAAATCTGTCAAAGAAGAAATTTTGTACCCTTTGACAGACCTCATAAATGCCTGCATAACTGAGGGTATTTTTCCTGATAGTTTAAAGGTGGCTAGAGTCTTGCCTATACCAAAGAATAAAAACACAAATTACTTAAATAATTTTAGACCTATTTCAATATTACCGGTTATGGCAAAAATTTTTGAAATAGTATTGAAGAAGCAAATTGTACAACACTTTGAGTCGAATAATCTATTTCATTTTGGGCAATTTGGCTTTAGAGCAAAAAAATGTACGACAGGTGCCCTAGTCTATTTAATAGACAAAATTATAGAGGGCACTGAAAGTAAGGAGATTGTGGGTGCAATTTTTTGTGACCTAACAAAGGCATTTGATTGTGTATCCCACAGTCTCCTTATTTCTAAACTAAAATTTTACAAATTTGATGAGAATAGTATAAAGCTTATAAGTTCCTACTTAACTGACAGAAAGCAGTTTGTATCAATAAACAATAAAAACTCAAATATAAAGGAAGTCTCTTGCGGAGTGCCCCAAGGGTCAGTGCTGGGACCCATATTGTTTTTGATCTACATAAATAGATTCAGTGTGGATCCCAGTTCTGACACCATACTTTTTGCGGATGACACCACTATTCTTGTTAAGGACAAAGATCTTATAAATGTAAATAAAAAAGTAGATATTGCTAAACTGTCAGCATCAAAGTGGTTTGGTCAAAATGGCCTAAGTCTAAATAAAAATAAAACCAAGGTTACGTGCTTAGCCACAAGCGAACCTGCCAGCAGCAGGAAAATGCTAAGTTTTTGGGGTTCTGTATGGATCCCATACTGTCATGGGAGCATCATGTGGACTCTCTAGCTGCAAAGCTGTAAAAAAATATTTTTGTAATAAGATCTTTGAGGGATGAGTTGCCTAGACAATCAGTCCTGACAGCTTATCATTCAATTTTCCTTTCCCATTGCGGATATGGGATTCTTGCATGGGGACACTCCCCATATGCAGTCAGGATATTTAAATTGCAGCGGAGGGTTTTGCGTGTCATGCTCAGAATGGGCTATAGGGAGGATGTTGCGGATGTGTTTGTAAGAAACGAGCTATTTACTTTGCCTTCCTTGTACATCTATAAATGTCTTAAATTTGTCAGAGAAAACCTAAGCAGTTATACACTAAATAACGAAGTCCATAATCATAGCACCAGGCAAAGTCTACATATAAAAATCCAAAACTTCCGACTAAGCCATAGCCGATACGGGGTAAACTACTATGGTCCTCTATTTTATAATGTACTTCCTAAGAACGTGCAAACGCTAGAGGACAACAAGATAAAAGTGGACAAAGAAAAAAACGCTTAGGCTTTAGGCGAACCAACTGATGATGTATTTAGAAATTTAAGAAAAACCATTTCATTGTTTCGGTGATTTAAAAATAAAATAATTTTGTAAAAACAGTTTTTTTTCTAAAATGCACCTCCAAGGCTTTAAGGGCAATATTTACCTTCATACCTTTGAGCAAAAATATTAAGTTTTTTGACGAAAATAGAAATTTAAAATTCGGCCACTATCAATTGCCCAAGTTTGGAGACGAGAAAAATATTTTTTTCACAGCCTCTTAGAAAACTAGTGGAAGTTTCCAAATTTTTTATGAAAAAAGAAATAAAATAAGGGTTTTGGAAAAAAAAGTTTCTCTTATTTCCAAAGATGGGCAACTAGTAGCCGAAGCGATTGATGGTGGCCGAATTTTTACTTTAAAACACAAATAACATTAAAAAATTTAATTTTTGTCCCCCTAGGGAGGCAGGTGATAAATTACCCAAATTAGTTATGGTGTGTGATGCGCATCAACCACGTATGTTTTAAAAGATAGCGTTGCGCCCAAGTATATTTTGAAACAACCAATATGGGCGATGAGCGTGCCGGTGTTGTGCTTAACCCATTGAGACCCTGTGAATTATGCACACATTTTTCATAAATTTTTTTCTGCTTGAAAACTTAATTCTGTGGTGTTTAGAAGAAATGTACATAATAATGGACATGTTTATTGCAATATGCTACGCTAGTGTCGCCATCCTGTGGCAAATGTGAGAACTACTACTTTTTGACATTTCAATGGTTCCCATGATGAACGGCACAAGAGGTAAGAAATAGTAAATCTTGTAGCATCGATGCACCTATATGAATAAATTTACATATTATGAGCTAATATTGCAACAAAGGTTAGGACCGAACATATACATATATATTTTGTCAAGATTTTTTATCCACGTCAATTATATGGCGCTGTTTTTTAGACGGCAAGTATTATATTTCCTACATCCGGTTTAACCGGAAGTTGTTACTTTTGGAAAGATAATAAAAATCGAAGATAAGGACATGTAAGCCGTTTTGCTCTCAGACGTACAGTTAAAAAGCTAGAAGCTGTCAAAGTTCAAAAATGTCATTTTTCAAGAGACAATATCTCGGAAACCATTAAGCATAGACTAATATTGCTTTTAATAAAAGTAATTATAATTTTATGTAGAATTTAAAAATTAAATAATATATAGGGTGTTCCATTTAAAATATCGAAGTGGCTATTATTTTTGTGTGGAAGCGGCAACACTGTATTGTTAAAAATATTTAAGATAGGTAGAGCGTGTCCGTTTATGTAAACGACCAAATTTTCAGAACGATTCCTTTACTGGTTCGTCAGAAACGTCTAACGTTCCATCCACCGTGAATCACCCTGTATATTATATAAAATTATATAAAATATATATAAAATAAATTTTTTTTCAATAACAAATACAAAAAATGATTAAATACACTAACTAGAGCTTTTATAGACGCACAATACATAATTATATATACCGAAATATTTTTTTTCTCGTTATTACAAAAGTCAGGTCTCAAGGGGTTAAGTAGGTTTTGAAAATACGCTACCAGGAGTCCATTTAATGCCGGCGGATAACGGTCGACTTTAGCAAAAAAAAACGGTACCTAGAGTCTGAAAGTGTGAATCTTTTAAGAATAATGACAAATATACAGGGTGTCTCAAAAATACAGGGTGTACCAAACATGATTTTTTTTTCCAATGGAAAGCCATATTTTTTTTTACGTTATTAAAGCTCTAATGGGTTCTTCATGTAATTCCAAAAATTCTTTGCAGACAAATGCGACGTTGATGATATTTTAAAATAATATTTGCAGAAAAACACTAAGTTTTCAATTGAATTAATAAGTAATACAGGCTGTTCAACACTTTGATCTAAACTAAGATATTTTCTATGTCAGCTTTCGTAATTTTTTTAACACCCTGTATTTGATCATTTCGTTGAAAAATGCTTTGTTTCTTTTAATTTGATACCCATATGTGGTATCTTAGTTTAAGCTGTTTCTAATGTAATCAGGTTTTTCTAAAAATTTATTTATAAATATGATGAATTCGGTTACAATGAAAAGGCAGAAAAAATAATAAATGTTTATTTAAAAAGTACATCAACATCCTCGGTCTGTTGTCTTATAGTCGAAGTAGTTTTCTCTTTTTCTTTGCGTAATTTTGTCTCTCTCAATTCTTTTTCACGTTGCGCGTTTTGAGCTTTCAGCTTCATCATCTTAGCAGCATAGCAATAAAAATCTTCTGAAAATTTGACGGTTTTCTCGTTTTCGTTTGCCCAATTCTTTATCTTGGCCATACATTCGCAGTCGAAAGGATTGTTGCTCACGTATGTTGTGTGTGCTTTTATTATTTTACTTAAATCTCCTAAAAAATAAATCATTGAGAAACAATTGTATCAATTGACAGTTCTGGGTTTAAATTTTTAAACGTCATATTATTATTTAAACAGTGACCATAGACAAGCGAGTTGCGCGCTCTCAAGGATAGATAGGCAACTTAACATACTAAATTGGTTCCCTGATAGCGCCACATGCGACCGGTGGAAAAACTAAATATAGTCGTGGTGGGGGTAGGCGCCAAGCATACAAATTTTAATTTTATTATTACTTTGAATTCAAATTTTCGCGCTTCCAACTTAACGGAAAAGTTTGAAGCGCGAAACATCTGATTCAAGTTAAAATAATTTGGGAGAACGAAAGGAAATTATAACAACGTTTCTTTGATATGGCGACAAGATTTATTAATATTAGATATTTACATAATTATGGTTTACATAAAAAAAACAGCTTACATTATTATATTATTATTTTCTGTAGATTTTTCTAACAATTCCGTGTTATTTTCAAAGTTTTTATTTAATAAACTAGGTATTGTACCTTGTAGTTCATTAAGTTGTGAAGTAAAGTTTCTTTCTATATCTTTAATAGCTTTCGCTGTACTTTCCAATCGTTGGGCGACATTAATGAAGTCTTCAGGAGGTTCCACGCTTTTGTTAATTGCCTTGGTTTTTCTTCCCGATTTCTTTGGTCGCGACATATTAAATATATACCTATTTACGATTCTCAAACTACCGACTGCGCCATGTTAAGTTTATAAATTATATATGAATAATTATTTAATAATAACTTTATTTTTTATATATTTGACAAATCAATCATAAAATGACAATGACTCAATGACAATCTTTCACCAGTCCAGGTAAGACTTCAGGATCTGTCACAACAAGCCATATTTTTATCTTTCTCGCACATATTATGCAGGTACAGAGAGAGAGAGAGAGAGGTACAGAACGTTGGCCATGCTCATTCTAAATGAATATTCTGTTCCTACCAACGTTAGGAGATGAACAACCTTATAAAACAAAATTCCTACAATAGCGCCACTAGCGACCGGGGGGCTAAATTAAACGAACAGGGGACGACCTTCACCATTTAAGTTATCCTAGCCTGACAGTGACGTCGAAAACAGTGTCAAAAGTGGTATTTTTCTGCCTAAGCAGAAAAAATACACTATTTACACCTGTCAAGTCCTCAAGTGTCATTAAAGCGACGCTTTTAATGTGATTTGAAGAAAAAAGTACCTTTTTTCAAAACTCACTTTTTTGAAATATTGTTTTACTTTAGCAGGCAAGTTATTTACTACCGAAGAACAAAAAAATCCCTGAAAACAGCGGGATTACCAGCTAATTTTTTTCAATTCCTCTTTAGTAACCGTGATTAGTAAATAAAAACTTGGGGGATACGCAAATTAACCAAATCGCGATTAAAGCAAATTGGAGAATTAACTAAATCTGATTAAACTGCCACAAAGTCAGAACAGAATCTAAAACCAGTTGTTAATAATAATAATAATAATAATAATAATAATAATAATAATAATAATAATAATAATAATAATAATAATAATAATAATAATAATAATAATATTATAATAAGCCAGTCCTTGAATCCCCTGAATATCTCTTATACTGGGACAGGCCAATAATAACGGATAGAACAGTAGACCACAACCGTCCGGATATTCTTCTTATCGAAAAAACCACCAAGAAAGCTTTCATAATCGATATAGGTTGCCCACTAACGCACAACCTCTCTAAAACCGAATCCGAGAAGAAGACCAAGTACTCGAATTTGGCTATAAAGATAAAAAATATATGGAAGCTAGATAAAATTGACATAATTCCGATCATAATATCGGTGGAAGGAGCAATGACGAAATATTTCAAGCCCAACTTGGAAAAACTGGGCCTATCAGGTTATTTATACCAACTAATTCAGAAAAGCGTCATCCTCCAAACATGCCATATAGTACGGAAGTTTCTAAACAGTACAGGTTGAGATGAATTTCTTCTCTGTACTGTAAATAATACCAGCAATACCAACAAAAAGCTGTGAAAACTAACATTGAGAAAAATAATAATAATAATAATAATAATAATAATAATAATAAATGTCTTTATTTCTGACTTCCACAGTACATACTATATGTATACATATTGTTAAAGACTAAAATAATGGTCCTCAGAAAAAGGCGAAGTTCAGATGAGGTATCCCAGGATACCTCCCTGATCAAACTCAGCAAAACAAATTATAGGCGAATAATATTTGTGATAGTAATACTTAAAGTGTATACGATCTTAGTTGAGACAGAAAATAAAACTAAAAAAAAATTGATGACAGACTTGTCAAGTCCACGTGGATTATCTTCGAACATCTGTATAGGGAGCGATCAATACAAATTTTGTTATATTTGTATTGTAGTTTCAGTGTGTGATGCAGTAAATTGATCGTACCCCAAATATTTACGTTGTCTCAACTGACTTCGTATGAAGTTTACTATTATGCTATGCATAATACACCTAGGACAATTAATATTATGAATAAGTAATAATCTGAGAGCTACAACTATATTTTATTGTTAAAGAAGTAGGTAGTCCATACTCAAAGTGGAGTTAAATGTATAGAAAAAGAAAAGCACAAAGTCTTTATCCAGTTATCCACACGTTTATTAGAATGACTAGGCGAACCTAGAATATTTCATAATAATTCGACATGTTTCAAGTGTAGAAACACTCATTATCAGAAAAACAAAGTAAATAGAAGGAATTTCCCTTCTGATACGTGATGCTTGCAGTTGAACTTCTTTAACAAAGAAAAGGTTACTTTTCTAAGATGTTCTAGTAAAACTCAAAAATTTTAAAAATCTTTTAATCTATTAATTTTGCATATTATATGTATGTTTTGTCTCCTGCCGGGGTAAATGGGCTGTAATAAGCCTGGTACCCCAACATCATTTTACTTCAACCTAGATGATACTTCGACTTTTACAAAAACCAATTTTTTTCTTTCCCTCTCATTTCACTACTTTTACATGTCTACGACAAAGTTTAATGAAACTTAAGATTTTTCACTACTTATACTAATACTACTTATAGCTAAATGATTTTCACAAAATCTGTTAAAACTCTCTAATTTTATTTTGCTCTCCTTATTGTTCTGCCCAAGACAGGGCCTTTTCACTACCACTTGACTTTCCAGTATGCTGAAATTTTGTCGGTCTTCTGACTATTAATTTTTTACACCTCGTGTACACTCATTATTTTCTCTATTGCTAACAACATCAGCATTGTACTATTTACTTTGGTTTCCTGATGATGAGTGTTTCTACACTCGAAACATGTCGAATTATTATGAATTGTTCGCCTAGTCATTCTAATAAACTTGTGGAGAGAGACTTTGTGCTTTTCTTTTTTCTATATATTTTATTGGCCAAAATCGCCATAGTGGATTGTGAATAATATAATTAAAATGAAGATATATCAGAAAACTGTCCTACCGCTGATAATCCAGCTTCATTATAACTAAAAATAAGCTAAAAATATCTAATTAAAATCACTCGCCTACTCCCGGAGTACCTATCTAATGTCATTCGCGTCGAGCCGAATTGCCGTTACTATGGAAACCAGTAATGTCAATATAATGAAAATAGTGAAAACTGAATATACATATAGGTAAGTATTATATAATATATAGGTCATAATAATTATCCTCGCTTATTATGGCTTACATTAGGGTTGTCCAAAACGAGGCAAGAAATAATCTGCGGGCCAAAAACATAGAAATATGTCTAAGAAACCAAAATATACACAAGCGAGTCATTCCTACATCAACGATAAAATAAAATAACACATAGGTTATGTAACGTCACCGGCGATGGATGGAAGACCGCAACGAAGTTACTAGATCATTGGAGATCTCGATTCTCGCTGGACCGCTCTCGAACATTCCAGCGGCCATTCGCGCGCATAAAAAAGGTTGGGTCAAGGGTTAATAGTTAATAGTGTGGAAAAGAGACTCATCGACAAAAAAACTTTGAATATGTTTGTATGGAAGTACTATACAGATAGTGGAGTGCCTTAACGACCTAAAAGACCTGGCAGCAAGAAACAACATGGTTGAACTCCTATGGGTTTCTGGTCATTCAGGGAAAAAAGGCAACGAAAAAGCAGATGAACTGGCAAGAACCGGATCTGCTCAAATCTTCAGAAGCCCCGAATCCGCCCTTGGAATATCAAAAAGGCAACGAAAACAACATTATACAGATGGGCGCAAAAACAACATCTATCTCGATGGAACGATACACCTGGCCAGGTACACGCACGGGCCGTTATCAATAGGCCCTCGAAGAAGCTATCAGCTGGAATGCTAGTCTTGACGCGCACCCAGTAAAAACAACTGACCGGCCTACTAACAGGCCATTGTCACTTAAGAAAGCACCGTCAACGAATGGAAGTCTGTAATAATTGATCCATTTAATGTAGACTTTGCGGTGAAGAGGACGAAACTGTCTCTCATATCATATAGAGCAGCGAAGCGTAAAACCGTAAAATATTCAAATTCATATTCGACGCGGCGATAACCTCCCGCCTAACAAACTTGGCAGAAAACTACTGGACCTCGTAGAAGGAACAAACCTTTTCTAACAAGACTGGGGCACGCAATAAGCCAGGGGGCTGCAGAGTGCAGTGTAAGAAGCATGGGCCACACGTTGAACCCGACCCCCGCTTTTAACCAACCAACCAACCAACCAACCAACTATACAGATCCTAAAGAATATAAAGTGAAACCAGGGGCATGCCTACCCGTGCACAGCCAGGGCGCGACACGTTGAGAGGAGCCGAATGAGCTCAAATGGCGGCAACTTTAGGTGCATTAACAGAGAGATTTGAACAAATTCTGACTTACTTGAATAACTTTAATTTGATTAGTGACTTAAGAATGCTTAAAACGACTTCCAAAGAGGCTTTACGAAAGTATTGTTCTGAATTAGAAAATCTATTATCTTTTAAATATAATGAATAGCTACAGTATCATATGCTGATGACACAGCTGCTATTTTTTCTGGAAAAACCTGGCACGAGGTAAAATATAATACAATAATCGAAATTTATAAAATTAAAGATTGGCTTGATACTTTTAAACTCTCCCTTAACGTTAAGAAAACAAATTATATCGCCTTTTCCTTACGTGAAGCTACTCGTCCCGATTTTGAACATGTTAAAATTGATAATTTGGACGATTTAATAAAAGAAGTTCTATCCACAAGATACTTAGGGATCATTGTTGATAAACACCTAAAATGGGACCTGCATGTTCTTTTCTTCACTTGGCAAAAAGTTTAAGAAAATTAATTTATAATATTTATATCCTAAGAGAAATATTGAGTAAGAAACTTCTAATTGCAGTTTATAAAGCTATTGTCGAGTCCTTAATAAGGTATTGCATAGTTGTATGGGGGTGGTCTTTACAATAAGGCCCTAAGACCCGTAATTTGACACAAAAGTATATTCTTAAGGTACTTTATAAAAAAAATAGACGCTTTTCAAGGCAACTTCTTTACACAAGGGAAGTATTTAATGTAAGATCTGTGTATGTTCTTGATATTATGTTCATTTGTTTATAAAAATCAAAAACTAACAAATTATATTTTTTACCCATATCATACTAGAGGCAAGGTTAATAGGAGAATTATTGTACCAAATAGCTATTCTAATATTAATCTTTGATTTGTCAATTATATGGCGCCAAAGATTTTTAAACTTATACCAATAAATAAAAAAAATATACCTAACTAGAATTAAAATGTTAAACATAAAATGTCGAGCATTTATTTTCGACAATATGGAGAGCTTTGTGTCACTTTTTTAGAAGATAATAGGTTTCCTGGTTTGCCTATTCGAACTAACCTAGGTCGAATAGAATTTCTTTTATTTTTGTATAATGTTTTTTTTCTTGTAAGTCCTGTTTTTCTAAGTACATACAGATGTCCAGTCATCTAGGTGCTTTTTTCCGGCTTTTCTTTTTATACATTGGTCCTTATATGCGTTTGATAGTTTTTTAGTAATTTATGTTATATAAACATAGTATAAGACTTTATAAATGGTTTTAAAGCTATTTTGTAATTATTAATGTATTGTGAATTAATGTTTTTTTAAATAAATAAATAAATAATTAAATAAACATATATTTACAACGAAATATACCTCCTATTAAAATTTATAGATACTTCTGAACTATATTCACCCGAAAGTAAAGAGTAAATTTAAAAAAAATAAAGTTGTAAGTTATTTTGCTAATATAGCCATAACTTTTTACATTTTCGAAGCCTCGGACAAATTCTACAGGAATAAAACCCTGGCTTCACCACTGGCAGATTAACTAACAGTAGGGCAAGATGCTCAAAGACCAAAACACAAACCACTGTAACATAGACTACCAATATATTTTGAATCATTAGAAAATAAAAATACATATCATACAATCTGCAGACACATGATTTGCATGTATTTGATCGCAACATGGGGAAGTCCTCCCCTCTTAAACTCTTTTCCTACTAAGTACGCACATACATCTTGCTAATGCTACACTGTGACAGAAACTAAACACTTGGTCAGTATATTAGTTGTTCATATTATAGGAATTACTGTATTCTGTACCTAGGCATGAATGATAGTTGAATGAAAGCACAAAGTATGAATAAACAAACCACTTAAGCCAACTGGCAACGTAACGGATAATCATCATTTCGTTACCATATTATGTTCCTTAAACTTAAAGCTGTTTATTTGTGATGAATTTTTCCATTGAAAGTAATTACTAAACTTTACTACTTAATTCATTTAAAACACAATGTCCCCTGCAAGGTTAAGATTTTATGGTCTTAAAGAGCATCTGCTTGGAGCTGACCTTTTTCCGCCATCCCAAGTGCTGACTTAAACCCAGGGTCACCAACAGCTACCCCTAGGTGGAATATTTTGAAAAATACTCGTCCCAGAGCTCTCCTTGTATGTACACAATTATGGTTAAGCCAGTAAGTAAGTCAGTATTTTATACTTATATGTATAAAGTTTATCTATCGCCATCGAAAGCGAAATATGTGAGTCATTAGAGGTAAGAGAAATAAGAAAATCGGAGGCGAACAAACATTTTTTTTTCAAAGTCTGAAAACGAAAATACCTTCTAGTGATAAAGTACTTATTAAGAATTGTGCAATCGAAATGGCAAGACAAATCAATGAAATAAAAATTGCTAAAAAATTGGAAACAGTCGCTTTGTCGCATTAAACAATAATTGCGACTTAGCGTCTTTAAGAAAATCGAAGGAGACACTTTAGTTTTTACTTAGCCCCTTACTATTTCTGGTGAGATGTAAGCAGAGCAGACCAGGGCGCCATCAGAAATTCAAACATATAAAATAATTAAAAGAAAAAAAAATATAGTGGCATACCGGACAAGTGTGTAACTATATTTTATATTGAAATACACAGGGATCCAAGTTCAATGGATACCCTGGGGCGGGTAGACCACGACGGCCGTTTCGTCCTTATTAGGACTTGACGGGCAGCCATAACCCAAGCAATTCCAAGAATGACGGAAAAATGCACTTGGATCCCTGTGTATTCCAATATATAATATAGTTACACACTTGTCCGATATGCCACTATTTTTGTTTTCTTTTAATTATTTTCGCGGACACTATATCATCTTTTAAATATAAAATAATGTTTTGATAACAACAAATGATTACGTAGTATTAAGTACCGTAACGGTGGTGGAAATTAATTTTGATTATTGATGGTTGTTTTTGGTAATAATGAATGGACGTTATGTCATAATAAAATGTTATGCTTTTGTTGTTTTTTGTTTCTAATCTATTCTCCATTGTGTTGATTTTTGGTTTTAAGGAGGGCCAAATTACCCTCTCGCCTGGGTCAAAATTTTACCTTTAGTCCTGAAGCACACTATCAACTGGAACTGTGTGATCAGTCAGGTCCTTGTTGCCCGGAAAGAACCGAAATAGAATTGATCGTTAATAAGTTACTTCCAGGAGAAGGTTACCTCAATTTGCGAAACTTTGGCCTTATAATGGGCGTAATCAACAACTCCTACACACAAGGACACAGCGCTTATTTGTGACGTCAGCATCTGGCGTCCTATAGATAAATAAATACGCTAGACCTATTATATGTTTTTCAGGATTTATACAAAGATTTATATTTTTGTGTGACTTTTAAATTTACCTATACACTTGAAACTATCGTTATTTACATATTTAAGCTGGCATTAACGTAAATTATGCGTTACTTAAAACATAACATAAGTGAAAAACCCCATATTTAGATAGAGATAAATTTACCTAACCTACTTAATTTGTCTTAAATGTTTTACTGTATTTTTTAGATAAATACATACCTCCCTATTATATTAAGGTATGTACTTATAAAGTTTATAAAAAATAATAATCCATTAAAGTGTCTACCAAGGAGTCTACTATCGCTTTTATTCGCGACATGCAACACCTATCGAATTTATTTCAAGATATATTTGCTTATTTAAAACTAATAAGTAATTTTGCTCGTAATTTTGGTACATTCTATACTAATAACGATCTCCAAGATAAAGATTTCAAAAATAATGGCAGGCGTTCGGCTGTCACCCAATATCACAAGTAAAATTTAATTAGGCAGGTATAAATTTGGTATCACTACATAGTTAAAGGTTCAAACGTTGTTTGTCTTGTAAAAGATTTTTAATTTAGGCCTTTCATTGGGAGAAAATAATATTTAAAGTTGGCCTATTATACCAACTCAAACTATAGTATATTTTGAAAACGAAAGGGCAATCGGAAAATCTCTTACATGAGAAACCGAGTTCAACGATAGGACTTTCAATATTTTTAAATTGAAGTAAATCGTATGGGCGGTTTCGGAGAAACTCGGTGACAGCGGAGGGCAAACATTGGGTTTATTTTACATGCGGTGATGAACTCTTAAACTATGAAATTTTTCTTCTGTCGGAAATATAATCTTTGATTTTGTGTATCCTCAGATAGTAAAATTCTTCAAAAGTTTAGATAGGTACTCGAGGTTTTACAAGTACCTAAATACTGAGAAAAATTTACAGCAACTCATCATTGGATTAGTTACCTGTGTTAGCTTACTGTGATAGTATTTGTGTATGTGTAAAGCTTTTGATGCAGTGTAAGTGTGTAGTAAGTTCTTGTGTGGTAGGTAAATTTTTTTTGTAGGCTTTTTATTTTTTTTACTAACTACAAAACTAGATATGACCGCGTCTATTAGTTACCTAGCCACTGTTAAGTTAAAATAATTTAATGTTTACCTAGTAGGTGTGGCGTACTCGAGGTTCAATTATGTCGTGTATGTATTTAATTTCCTTTTATTACCTTTACCTAATCGGTTATTTTTTTTGCTACAATAATTTTTTATCAAAGTGTTGCTAATACTGCTAAGTAAAATATCAACAATTGTTTGTACCGAGTGTGTATTGCAGCCATCAAAGTAAATTAAAAAATTTTGTTTTAGGATATATTTAAATACAAGATTAGTCAGAAATGATTTTTGAGAAAAAATGTTTAAGAATTTATTCTCATGATTATTAAGTATTTTCTGATTGTATATACAATCGAACAAAATATCATAGTTGTAGAGGAATATCTGTAACGCTCCTTTGACAAAGTTCTTAATTTTATTTGTTCAGAGATAAATTGTAGTCCTTGTGTTAAAATATCATTGTCTACTTTTAAGTTTTTTAACAAATCTGAAACAAAGTTTAAGATTTTATTAATTTGTGACATATCTGTGTTTTTTTTCCTGTTGTTATCTTTGGGTTCTTGGTCGGGATTAAGATTATTGTCTTGTTCGGAGTCTAAAGAAAGAATATCCATCGAACAATCAATGATTTCCAGTAAACTTCGCAATTCATCCAAACTACTTGACAAAAAGGGCGTTTTTTGTTTATCAATTTGTAAAGTTACTGATTGTCCATATAAATATGAACTTATTTCTAAATTATTGTTTATTTTAACAGCCCACGTAATTAAAGGACCAGGAGAATGCTTAATTTTAAAGAGGGTCTTGGAAGTTTTTTCATTAATGATAAACCATCCTTCCTTTAAACTGAAGGTTTTAAACAAATTATTAAATTGTTCAAATGATTTATAACTTGTTAGTTCTTTATGTTTAAAAATTTCACACTTACTTTCTTCAATACCTTGTTGAAATTGTATTTCGTCTAGTTCTTTAAGCTTTTCTTCCCTACTTTTTCGATGCGTTAACGTTTTTGATAAGTAATTCGGACAATTTGGAAACTTATTTGGCACGCTATCATTTTTTAATCTTGGTAAATTTATTTTAACTGAAACGATCTCACCCGTTTTCGTGTCCTGTTGGGAAATCGTCGAAATAAAATACTCTTCTGTAAAATGGTACTCACAAACTCTACTATTTGCACTGGGAACAAAATTTTCGCGATGAATTGCCCGTCGCCATTGTTGGTTAACTTCTTCATTTTGGGGGAACCGAAAACACGAACTGTAGGGCCGGCGGTATAATTACCCTTATACAACCGACTACACAACATCGATTCGGCATTTTAAAACTCTATTTTAAACACTATTTGAAGCGGAAACACTATATATTTTCACTAAATACACGGAAATTAAAACACCCGGCGTAATTGTAATTGCGAACGCGTTAACCAAACAAACTAAAAACTAACTAACAGCTGTTGCTACGTTGCCAGATTGACTCAAGCGTTTCGCATGTCCGATTGTATACGTTTTATATTAATTTTTTTTATTTAACAAAATATTCCCAATAAAATACCTAAATCTGTAAAATTATATTAGGCTTGTGATAACAACTAAGTTAACATAGTTATAATGTTATGTTATAAGCAAAAATAGTAAAGACATTACATAAGAAACCCTATTTCAAAGTATATCAGGAATTATAGATGATCTGACAATGCCACCTGTCGAAGCAAGGCGGTCATAGCCAACTGGATAAAATAGGCAAATGACGCGTAAAACGTAATCGGACGCCAGAGCGTGACGTCACTACCAAATTTCTTTCGAGCACTTTGTCCTTTATCATCTAGGAGTTATTGGCGTAATGCGTAATGCTGGGGAACACGTATCTTTGCAAAAGCAGCTTATCAAACATGATAATTATTATAAAACCAAATACAGGTGTTCCTTGTGTGACAAATCACACAATCAATGTCAACAACAAATATTTATGTTAATATGGATATACTGGTTAGTGAAAATCAACATCCCCAAACTTTCCACTAATTTTATTGTACATTTTGTATTAGAAATCACAGATAAAGTTGCATACAGTTTTGTGATGCGGCCACCACAAACGCAATAAAAGAAGAAAATTTTCGGAATGGATTCCATTATACTTACTCAGATAAACTACTTTTATGTTTTAAAATATTTTTTAGTTTATAAATACTTTGTCTTTGCATTTGGTTTACAGAATAAGATTGTCATCGTTTTCCAGTTCAGCTGTTAATTTGTAGGATATTGTAAGTGTTGCGTCATATAGGAATTTAAAATAAAATAGAGGAAAGTGCATAAGAAGAGTTAAAATGTAGCGGCGATGTTTTATGTTAGAAATTTATCAGATAACAAATAAAATTTGAACTGTGAACATTTACACAGTTTATCGGTATCGTTTGTAGTGTGCGAAAGTTTCTTTACTTCGCCGGTATAAAGTCTGTTTTTAGTCGAATCTAGTTTACAATTCATTTGGTTTTTTGTGCTATAATAACGAATAGTGTTTGCTTAGTTTAATATTTCTAATTATTTTACAATTTGGTAAAAAATTGTACTCAAAAATTGAGTTTGTTATGTCGTCGTGTAGAATCTGTACCACAGTTATTAACAAAAAATCGCCAGGTCTTCAATGTCCAGGTTTTTGCATCTTTTCTTATCATGGTAAATGCGTCGGACTTACAGCGGACCAGACAAATTTTCTAAAGGAGAATCCAAACATAACTTGGAAATGTCCTGACTGTACGTGTACAAAAGATGGAAAGTCCCAAATTTCTGGTGGACAGTTATCCCCTTCGAGTTCGTTACCGAATTTTAATGAGCCCCGAATGCAGCAACTAACTTTGCAATTTATGCAAGAAATTAGGGCTGAAGTCAAGGACTTTAAAACTAAGCAAAGCGAATTGGTGGACTCTATTTCATTTTGTTCTGCAAAAATATCGGACTTTGAGCAGACTCTGGCTAATTTTGGGGATTAGCTATATGAAGACTGTTGATAATCTAAAAATAGAAAATCAACTTCTGCAAAAAAAAGTTTGCGAGCTAAGTAAATAAGAAAATTGGGGATGTGGAGCAGTTTACCCGAATGAATAATTTAGAAATTCAAGGAGTTCCAGAGTCTCAGGCTGAAAATTTGTACCGCACTACAGAAAAAATTTTATTAATACAAAAAGGGTTCAAACTTTTAAACCTAATATGCCTAAAAAGTCATCGTAAAATATTTGTCACGACGAGATAGAGATAGAGTACTAGAGACCGCAAAATTAAAAAGAGCGAAGTCTGTAAACCATAGATTATCAATTGATGGAATATCAAATAACTTGTTTATAAACGAAAATCTTTCACCTGAGAATAAATTACTTTTCAAGACAGCTAGAGAAGTAGCGCGTACCAAGCCAAATAAAGTATGTGTGGACCAAAAATGGCTACATCCTATTACGCAAGGATGATACAGCTAAAGTAAGGCATATTCAGCATGAAAGTGATTTAGCGTCCTTGTAAACTAAAGATATAATATATATTAAATTACCCCATACTCTTAGCTGCTATTAATGGCTTCAGAACTGTTAATTTTTTATCAAAATGTTCGAGGTTTATGATCTAAAACATATAACTTTATGCTGAATGTATTACATGAAAACTGGGAGGTGATTTTCCTGACCGAAACGTGGCTAAATTCATCAGTGTTTACGAGTGAAATATTTAACAATAATTATTCTGTCTACCGTCGGGACCGAGAAACAAGTGGTAGTGCAAAGAGTGATGGTGGAGGTGTTCTAATAATTGCTTCACGGCAAGAACTTCAAGTAACGTGTCACCCTGAGTGGCAAAGTGACGCAGAGGATAATATGTGGGTAACGCTATACACTCAACAGGGTTAAATTTATATGTGCTGTGTGTACTTGCCTCCTGGCGATGACAGGGCCTTGGCCTGTTTTATATCTAATCTGTATAAATTATTTAATCGCATATCGAAGGACACTATTTTAATTTGCGGAGATTTTAATATTTCTAATACATCAATAAACAAAATTCGAACTATTTGTTGCCCAATGTTACGGATCCAAATTTTTTTGAATTACATGATATGTTTAATTTATAAGGTAGTGGCGGCAAATGTGGCCCACCTTAACGTCATTCATTTTTTCCAGTAAACATTAATATTTTATGGACAATAATTTTTATCAGCATAATAGGTACGTATGTGCCTAATATACGCATATAATTTAGCTTGATCAGGAAACATTCGTAACAGATTTATATGTAAAAATTCTGTGCATTACACTTGGGCCATATTACCAGTCTGGTCAGATTATATGGCCCACGATAAAATAATTTTAAACTTAGAAAGATTAATAATGTAATTTTAATTTTTATTAAGATGGTTTCACAAAATTAAACACAATAACGTTTACTGAGCTAGTCAGGAACATAAACAGACATGACCAAAACATTAAACAACACACAGTTGAAAACCACAAACATTTTTTTTTATTCTTATGCCTAAAAATATAAACTGAAAAAGGAGTTAACAACACTCAAACTCATCATCATCTTCAGGGTCGAGGGCAACACATACCTCATGGTAAGTAAATAAAGTTAAAACCTATTTTAGGTCGAGTAGGGTAATTAATTAATAAAATATTCCCCACTAGCCATGGGCCATATAACCCGTCATTTTATTGGGCCATATTACCCGAAATAGCATCCAGACAATATAATAGGTATAAAAAGAGACAAAGCTTGATTACTGAACAAATATTCCGTGTAGATATTTATACTATTATACTAGATGTACTTACCTCTACTAATTACATGCATCGTTTACTATTGTCCTCAATACGACAACGTGGTCAAGAAATCAAGTAAAAAATTATAATAACATGCTTGTGAACCGGCTGTCGGAATCTAATTAGCTGCTGCATGCAAACGCATGGCTTCAAACGGTCGCCCAAAGAGTGATTGGTAGTGACACCTACAGGCAGTTAACTGACGTTGCCAGATCGCTGATGAATGCTTTAATTTTTGCGCTACGGCTATTGGGCCATATTACCCGCTGGGCCATATTTGCCTCCTCTACCTTACAGTTTAATACAGTTTAATAATTTAACCAATGTAAATAATAAAGTGTTGGATCTGATATTGTGTATGTATTGTGTATATTGTATATGTATGTGTATGTATTGTGCATCGTATGTGCGAGATATAAAGCAGGCAGAACCGCTTGTCCCCGAGGATTCCTTTCATAAAAGTGTACAATTTATCTTAACTTGTTCCTCTCTTAAAACACTAAACTTTAAAAATTTATTTGTTAGCAACTTTAAAAGGGGTAATTATGAGGCCATCAATCTGGAAATATTGAACACTAATTGGCAAAATATTTTTAATAGTCCTAATAATGTCGACGATTGAATAGACATATTTTATAAAAAAATGTATGCTTTCATCGACGTCTTTATTCCTAAAAAAAGAATATTTAATAAATATCCCGTTTACTTTTCATATTTCACAATTTCACTAAGTAACAAAAAAAATTTAGCTCATAAAACTTGGAAACAAACAAAACTTCAAAGAGATTACGATTATTACTGTTACTTAAGACGCCAGTCAAAATCCTTTATCCGTAGGGATCATGTATCTTTTGTAAACTCTATCCAAACAAATATCCCTGAAAATACAAAGAAGTTTTGGCACTATGTATCTACAAAAAACAAACATGATGGTATTCCAAACCTGATGCGCCTGGGTGATGAGGTCGGAAGCAGGGGTTCCGGTATTAGTGAACTTTTTGCAAAATTTTTTAAAAGCGTTTTTGAACCGTATAGACAGCCTTATGCTATTAGTGGTGCAGATTCGAATGCATGCCTAAGTACTATTTCAACTGACGAGGAAGAGGTGTTCAAACTCCTCTCAGAGCTAGATGAAAATAAGGGCGGTGGTCCCGATGGACTTCCGTCATTTTTTGTCAAAAAATGCGCGTCAGGTTTACACATACCTTTAACCTTGATATTTAATAGATCATTTGCAGAGGGTCTATTCCCCAGCATATGGAAGGGTGCCCTTGTTGTTCCTATTTTTAAAAGTGGGAACAAAAATGACATAAGGAATTATAGACCAATTAGTATGTTAAATATTTTTGGCAAAATATTGGAATCTATAGTCCATAAACGTTTGTTAAATGCTGTCAAAATTATAATAATCGAGGAGCATCATGGATTTCTTCCAAAAAGGGGAATTAAAACTAATCTTGTACAATATACCAACTTTATCTTAAACGCAATGGATTTCCAGATACAGGTGGACTCTGTGTATACCAATTTTAGTAAAGCATTCGACAACTTGAATCACAATATACTAAACTTTCTGAGATCGGGGTGCATGGAGATCTGCTTAGTTGGTTATCTTCGTACATATACTTTAGAACTCAAACCGTCCTTGCCAGTGGTCATAAGTCTGTTCCTTACTTTGTTACATCAGGGCTCACACTTGGGACCATTACTTTTTATAATCTATGTAAACGATATAAAGTCTTGTTTTAATTTTTGTGCCTTCTCTCTGTATGCAGACGACTTAAAGTTTTACGCATTGATCAAAAGTATAACCACGGTATAATAAACAAAATGTACTCTGGTATAACGGACTGTATATTGATGCAGGGTGACTTAAATAGACTCTATGACCAGAGTACATATTTTCTTTATTATACCGTGCTATAACTACTGTCAAAAAAATAGATTATTTCTTAATTTAGATAAGTGTTGCTTTATTTCATTTTCTAGAAATATAAACAAGTTCTTACATGATTATAATTTAAACAGAATTGTATTAAGGAAAGTAGACGAAATTAGAGACTTAGGTTTCATACTTGATTGTAAAATGCTTTTTTCTTCGCATATAAATTTTGTTGTCACTAAAGCCACAAAAATGTTAGGATTTATTTTAAGACAATGTAGACAGTTTCACTCTGTAACTGCAATGAAGGCTGTATTCTACTCATTCGTATACAGTAGAATAAATTATGCTACACCTGTTTGGTGTCCCCAGTATGATGTTTATAAAGTTAGGATGGAGAGAGTATAAAACACTTTTTTGAGATTTTTATATTATAAGTCAACAGGTACATATAGTTATACCGTCAGTACATCTAGACTTAGGCAGGAATATCAGTTTTATTCTCTTGAACCCCGGCGCGAGCAATGTGATATTCTCTTTTTATATAAAATACTTAATGGTCACTTGGACTCGCCAGTAATTTTATCAAATATTTTTTTTAATATTCAAGCGAGAGACCTAAGAAGTAATTCATTATTTTTTGAGCAATTCTTCCGAACTAATTCGGGTAGGAATTCACCCATTCATAGAATATTACGTTTGTATAGTTCTAGATTTGCTGATGTTGATATATTTTATTATTCATTAAATGTGATTAAAATTAAAATAAAAAATTGTTTTGCATATTAACTTAAGTAGATATATGAAATTAAGGATTACTTTAGTTTATTACGCAGTAACTATAAATATAGACTTTATCATTATTTTGTTATATCCGCGCACACATGTTTAATTGTGGATATCATTTTGGACCATAAGGTCTGTAGATATCCCATTTGTTAATAAATAAATAAATAAATTTAGCAGAAATACCAAATTGATACTTGTGTTATTAAATTTTACCGGTTCTATAAAGAACCGGTCAAATTTAATAAAATAACACAATAAATAATAAAATAACAAATAAATAAAACAACACAAGTATCAATTTGATATTTCTGCTAATAGTTCACAGTTCAAATGTTATTTGCTACCTAATAAATTTCTAACATAAAACATGTTTTGCCGCTACATTTTAACTCTTCTTGTGCACTTTCCTCTATTTTATTTTAAATTCCTCACAATGAGGCTACATACCAAAGGATACGTTTGTACTTTATCACACGCAAAAGAAGTGATCAAAATAGTCTAATTTAAGCTAGAAAAAAGTTATACATATACGCGCACAAATATAATAAAAAATTTAATGTTTTTCAAATTGATAACCTCCTGTTTTGAATATTTATCGTGGAAAATACACAAGTCGGGTTTGAGGGACACTTAACTGTGGAAAGACACTTACCTGTAAAACAAGTCAATTGGTTATTGTTTAGTCTTAATAAAGTCATATCAACATCTTTCAGTAGGTTTTCCCCGATTTTTGTTAATTTGTTATTGTTCAGCCACAACAGCAAGATTCTTTTAATTCCCGCAAAAGCACCATCTTCAATTGTATGGATTTTATTGTTATTTAACTTCAGGTTAAAAAAAACTGTGGTCCGGTTTGTAAGTGCATCTCTGGGTATTATTTCTAAGGAGTTATGATCAATGTACATCGTTATTAATTTGGTAGTGTTAAGGAGCCACCTGTACAGGGTTATCGGCCACATTTTGACCAATAGGTAACTTTTTTATTTAAAGTTTTTCATATATAGTTTAAATGTAACATTTATAGGTCCTTTTGAGAAGCGCCAGTAAAAGTAGGTTTCGGATATACAGGGTTCCCCATTACGAAATGTCAGAACAATGTTACTTTTTTTAAACGGAACACCCTGTATATTATTGAATTTTTAGATTCTCCAGACAATTCTAAGTATATTTCGTGTATAATATCCTATACCTATCTTCAACAGTTTCCGAGATATTCATAATTGAAAATCGGATTTTCTTTTATTATTTATTTCAATTTAATTAAATTAAACAATGAATAAAAAGATAAAATGAAATAATTGAAAAGTAAAGAAATGAACTAATTCGTTAATAAATGCTCAAAATGGCCTCCATTTTCTTGAACGCAAAGTCGGTAACATTTTTCTAAGTTCTTCACTGCATCGCTTACCATAAGTGGATCGTTTTTTATAGCATTAATTGAGATTATAAGTGCGTTCTGCAAGACTTCGATGTTTGGAAATGTTGGATTATTGTCAAAGAGACTGCCCTTAATCGTACCCCAAAAAAACCTGTCCATTAAAGTAAGGTCTGGGCTGTTTGGGGGCCATTTGATGTTTCCATATCTTCCTATCCATCTAGGATATTTACGGTTTAAATAATTCGTTACATTTTGAACGTTATGTGGAGGAGCCCCATCATGTTGCCAAATCAACCTGTTCACGTGAACTAAAGGGATCTCTTCCAGATATTCTTCAATTTCGTTGTTTAGGAATTGAAGGTATCTTTCTCCTGTTAAGCTCCCTTCATATAGTAAAGGCCCCAAAATAATATTATTTGTAATACCACACCAAACGATAATGGATCTTCGACCAGACGACTTTATAATTTTTGTTTGATGCGGATTCGTTTGGGACCAATAGTGGCAATTTTTTCTGTTAAAGATCCCACTTGTTGATAAATTCGATTCATCGGTCCACGCAATTTTATAAAAAAAAATTTGGATTTCGTTCCAGCTCCCGCAGCATAATTTGGCAAAATTGTAGTCTTTCCCGCTTATTATCTTCGCTTAAAAACTGAACCTTGGTGAATTTAAAAGGTCTGAATTTATATTTTTTCAGCGTATTTTGTATTTTCCAGTATTTTATATCCAAAGTTTTAACAGCAGTGGGAATGGAATGTGTTGGATTTTCTAAAAAATAATAAATAATAACTAAGAATAATAAACATATCAAGTTAAAATTTTACCTTGGAAATATAATAAGACATTAAGCTCTGTATTTTCATCCACACCACGATAAGCCTTCTTCCTCTGCAATGTTTTAAAGTATTGTAACTGCTTAAATACATTAACAAAAGTGTTTTCAGTTGGTGTTTGACGGTTTCTGTATTCTCTTTGGTATCTTTCTTTTGCCAAACGCTTATTTTTATTACACTTTATGTAAAACTGTAAAATATCAAATTTTTCTTGTTCTGTATAGCCCATCTTTATACAGAATTATGATTGCGAAACGTCAAAACTTTTAGAAAAAATGAAAGTTAATTCTGTTTCTGTCATAATATGATTTCAAGGTAATATGATAAAAACAGTAATAATAGCCCAATTTAAGTCCGAAAATCCGATTTTCAATTATGAATATCTCGGAAACTGTTGAAGATAGGAGGATAGGATATTATACACGAAATATACTTAGAATTGTCTGGAGAATCTAAAAATTCAATAATATACAGGGTGTTCCGTTTAAAAAAAGTAACATTGTTCTGACATTTCGTAATGGGGAACCCTGTATATCCGAAACCTACTTTTACTGGCGCTTCTCAAAAGGACCTATAAATGTTACATTTAAACTATATATGAAAAACTTTAAATAAAAAAGTTACCTATTGGTCAAAATGTGGCCGATAACCCTGTACATGAGAAAGGGTTTTTTTTTTATTTGAAATTTATGTTGTATATTTAGTTCGAATAAGTGTAGGCGTCCATACTATTAGTATGCAAGAACTGCAAACCGCATTAAAATCGGTAATGTTATTTCGTCACTACAGAACTGCAATAAAGGTGTTAAAAAAACAATTTGTCAAACTTTGTGACGGGCAGTTTAGATCAGTCACAATTATTCCTTATTTAAAATCCCTCAAATTTGTACCCATTTTAAAAAGTAAACATCCCCTTAAAAATGCACCCTTGGACGAGGGTATCTTAAAGTATCTTAAAGTAAAGTAAATCGTATGCCTCATCAATTTGGAGAAGTTCAGTAACAGCGGTGACCAAAAAAATGACATTGTTTACAAAACTTTTAAGTTTTCCTATATGAATTGTACCAATACTGTTTTAAAACCAGAACTATCTAAACTATTTAAAACATACCTAGCATTCCAATTTGCGATCAGATTATGGCCTAAATATATTTGTCGAATATAGGGCAGATCCAATGCAGTCGATTCTATATATTTGATTTTATTATGGCGTAAATCCAGGCTTTCCAGATATGCTAAATCAGCGGTTCTCAAACTTTTTTGGTGACGGAACCCTTTTGGGAAGCAAAATACTTGATGGAACCCTACAATAAAACAATAGTTTTTAAAAGTGTATTCTTTAATAATAAGCATAATAAAAGTACAATGTAACAGTTACTAATTATTACTTACTTTACCACATGGCAAGTACAATAATAGAAGATATTAAAAAAGAAAAAATCTAACTAATAGGAGGTATTAAACTGTTTTTTATTTTTCATCAATTGGTTGATATCAGGTTTGATAGAAGACAGTTGAAGTCTCATATCAGGTTCGGCGTCCAGTCTATTGCGATATTTTGTTTTCGTGGCTGCATAGGTTGAGAATCCTGTTTCGCACAAATATGTTGTTGGGAACGGGAGAAGAATATTCAGAGCCATTTTGCCAAGCATTGGATATTCATCACGGATTCTGCACCAAAAATCGTTGAGAGGCGTCGTTTTGAACAGTGACTCCATACTTGTGTCTGATGACATTTCTAAAAGAGATTCATATATCTCGTTTGACATACTTTCGGGCTTTTCCAAGTTGGATAAAAAAGGATTATGAATCCATGAATTCAGTTTCATTTTTGTATTCTGTTCTTCGGGAAAATACTTTTCAAAAGATGCGCGCATCGAACTGAGATATTGGACCAATTCTTCAAACACATCATCTTAAAACATTTCTGAGTCGTTATCGCTAACAAACTCACTGAGTGACGTAAAGCTTTCTATTTCTTTCTTACCAACGCAAATAATCCAAAAATCTAATTTTCTTTTGAAGGCAGTTATTTTGTTATAGGCCTGAAACACTGTTGTCTGTTTACCTTGCAATGATAAATTCAATTCGTTCAGTTTTTGAACGATATCCGCCATAAAAGACAATCGGAACAACCAAGTTTTATCATACAAACGGCCCTTCAAATTAAAAGAAGTATCTGCTGAAAGAAACATTTGTAACTCGGCTCTAAGTTCAAATAGCCTTGTTAAAGTTTTACCCCGAGACAGCCATCGCACTTCTGTATGGAGCAGCAGTGTTTTATGTTTGCTGCCATAATCTTCACACAATAATGAGAACAATCGGGATTGTAGTGGTCGTGATTTGATCAAATTAATTATTTTTACCGCTTCATCCATAACTAATTTTAGATTTGACGGCATTTGCTTCATCGCAAGTGCTTGTCTATGCAGAATACAGTGGCTGGAACTACAATTAGGCGCTTTCTTTTTTATTCGTGACACTGCTCCTGCTGTTTTACCTGTCATCGCCTTGGCCCCATCTGTACAAATGTCAATGCAATTGTTCCAACTGAGATTATTTTCTTGAAAAATATATCTATTTTATTAAAAATTTCTTCCCCGGTAGTGTTTGTGAGCAGCGGTGAACACATAAGCATGTCTTCTTCAAAAGAACTTTCATATGGATATCTCACGATAACCAGCAAGATAGCCAAACCAGCGACATCAGTTGACTCGTCCATTTGCAAGGCGAATCGTGTTTTTTGTAGACGTGTAACTAGTTCTTGTTTGACGTAGCTTGCCAGATCATGGATTCGCCGTGAAACAGTATCGTTTGATAGCGGCACAGTAGAAAGATGCTTTGCAGATTTTTCATCGAGCATACATTTTGTTATGTCTAATACAGATGGCTTTATTAAATTCTCAGCGATAGTATGCGCTTCACCTGCTTGTGCAATGCGATAGCTAACTAAATATGATGCCTCCGTGGCCTTTTCGTTGGTAGTTTTTGTTACATGCATCATATTTTTTGACTTTCCAATAACTGATCTTTTTTACGAACAAAAAATTCTTTATTCTTGTCTTTAGACTCGGGGTGTACAGTTTGTAAATGTCGGCGCAATTTGGCAGGTGCCATGAAACTATTAGGAAGCAGTTTACTACATAGCATGCAGAGAGGTGAGCCGTTGGAATCAGCAAATCCGAAACTAATATATGATTCAAGTAGAGGGGGTATGACAGTACGACAATCATAAGGGTAGTTTTTACATGTAAATTCCCATAAGAGAATTTAAGCTTCGATCTGCAAAAGTATGACCATTTTAAGGCGTGGTCACTTTCCTACCCTTGGCCCTAACTACTATCGGCGTTAGCTGCTTGGGCCTTAGCTGCCATTGGCACTAACTTCCATTGGCACTAGTTGCCATTAGCGCCAGCTTGCCTATCATTAATGCTAGTTACCGAGGGCACTATTGGTCAGACGTCATCTGGGATACGTCATCTATCACGTGTCACCCTAACCTCACCTACCAATGTATTACGTTCTGCGGGGGCCATCTGCAATACGCCATCTATCATAATATGTTACTATAACCTCAACTACTTAGATATTCAATTTTGGGGGCCATGCCTACAAGTCGGTACTCCGTAAGACCTATCCCCAAGAACTGGTACCCCAATAATTTCTAAACACCATCACGCGGAGACACCTATTGGTCGTCGGTAGAGCTCGCGGGGCCTCAGGGTCAATGCCCCCTTACTAGAGTACTAGTCTAGCTGTTGAAACGTCAGAGGGCGCCTGGTAATAGGGTTACGTCATCATGTTCTATTAATTTCAGTAGAAAAAAAGTTCCTTTATCCAGCGGGGTTCGATCCACCAACCATTAGTTTGCTAACCAGTATCTCATACCACGGAGCTATTCGGGTTCTTACGAGACATTGTTATTATACTGTACTCTTACATCATCGCATTAGCATACTTGCTATAACAAAAGAATAATTATTACTCATAGATAGGTAATGCAATATTAAAGAATTAAATTAGGCAGGCATACATTTGCAAGCTGCTATTTGTTGTATGTTTAGAAATGATTTACCACAGGGGTATAGAATACGTATAAGAACATCTAAAAGCACTTAGAAGTGTCCCTTAAACATATGAAAACGGCTATTTAGCAGTCCATGAACGGGTAAAAACGTCTAATAAACTACTACAGGAGCTCAAAACTATCGGGTGGTACGATAAAGACACCTTAATTGAGCTATTTTATGGTTTTACACTAAAAAACTGGTATAAATGGCCCCATTTAGCACCTTTTTACCATATCCCTAATCGCATTGTCAACAAATTATTTAATCCTATAACGAACAGTAGTACAACAATATAAGATAGACAAGGATAGTACTAACAACTATTTTGAATCGGCACACTGCTGAAAACGTACAAGAATGGTAAAAACGAAAGGTCAATCGCTTTATTTAGCATGTATTAACAATAAAATCGAAGATATTATGCAATACCTGACGTAAATATTCGTTTCCGATACGAATCATTAAAGTAGACAGAAAATAGATGCTGTTTAGACCCTAATATAATAATATTTTTCAATAGAAAAATTGAAATAATATAAGAAAAATCAGTAATGTAAGGCCCAAATGCATTAAATAAAGTATGATTTATGCCTTAGTAGCACCTATACGAATTATTAAGGTAGACAGAAAACAGATGCTGTTTAGAGCCTAATACTACTGAAAAATTGGTTTAATATAAGAAAAAACTAGTAATTTAAGGTCCAAATGCCTTAAATAAAGCATGGTTTATGCTAGCCCCTTATATAGAAGGCTAGTCTCTTAAATCTTGCAATTTTAACACAAATGTTATACAGTTCAAAACCCTATAATTGCAACAAATATTGGCTTAATGTAGGTTGGTTAACCCTAAAAATGATCATATTACTGTTAAGTTATGCTGCAATATGAAGCAATTTGGCGTCATTACACCTTAGAAGACGCTCCGAAACTTTCATAGGTTATAGTATTAGAACCTTGTAACTTGGCTGCAGGTATTCACGTATCTAAAAGGTAGGTAAAAAAATAGACCACAGTGTTAATTTTAATAAATATATATTAAACTCCCGCGCACCTAATGTAATTGGAACATTACTAAACGCCGCTAATAATATAGGAGGTAGTGACAGATATACAGGGTATAGATGTACAGATCTTAAAAATAGAGAATTAAAAACAAGACTTTGTTGGTGTAATACTAATAATTTTGTGATACGTGCCGAATAAACAATTGAAAAGACGCAATGAAAAAAAGTAGTCGGTGGTGTTACGTTCCAAGAATTACGAGTGAAGAACAATCCTAAATAGAAAATAACAACAAAATAGGGCCTTGTTAACCAAAATAAGTCTGTCACTTGTTAAAATGATAGCAAATAATTGAAAACGAGGGTATGTGTATAGGTTGACGTAACAAGTTAATATGAAAATCCCGAGACCCGCAGGGGCGAGGTGTACTAAAGACATGCGGTTAGCTAAAGTTCTTAAGGATAATATAACATACGAAACGTATTTAGGATGAATAAGTTATTAGGAAAAATTCCGAGCCCCGCAGGGCGAGGTGCACTAAGGATATATGTTCACATACATAATACCAACAAAATTGGAACATATTGTAGGATAGGTAACCATATTAGGCCTGTTATATGGCATCAATTACGTACGATTGTACATAAAAAACCTTGTTTTTTCACCAAAATATCTAATCCCATATACAGGGTAAGCTCGGAGTATCACTCACCATAATAGCATAATATGGGCCCAAGACTGATTTCGCACTAATTAGCATAGTAAACAATACGTTATACTAAATAGGAATCAGTAACAAAGAGTCGGATAACATTAATCATATTATCACTATGATGTATGGGTTCTTTATAGCCTTCAGACAACAAATTCTTAATATTACTAATATATATATCTAACTTAAAGCAACTACCACCGTGCTAAGGTGAGATTACCGATGCCAAACAGCTGATACTCTCTTACTCAAAAGGCAAGCACCGGCGTACTAACTATCTTATAATATCATACGTCACCTGAGGCTTATTAGGTATATATATAAATGACTTAAAAAATCATAGGTGTTTCGTTTAAATTATGGTAGGGTTCCTACGCCAAAAGGCCGTTTCAGTCACGAAACGAGAGAAAAATAGATAAAAATTACCCCAAATATCGCCTATAATTAAATTATACAAAGTTGTTAATGCCCATATAGTCATATGTATAGTAGGCAGGGCTTAAACACTTAATAAATCACTAAAGTATAGCCTCTGAAGCCGTAAAAGCATATCTAACAGCACCTACACACAATAATCAACAAAAAACCTCTCCGATAGGGTAAAACACATAATAATCCACCAAGTATGGCCGTTAAGCCTAAAAAACGCCTATTTAACAGTGTGTATACGTGATTAGTATCCAAAAATAGCCAAAAGTAACACAAAAACGGCCTATATTAATATTTCGCTAACACATATTTTAAGTAAGACTGTCATCTACTATATCCTACAAATACACGTTGCAAACATTCACCACCTTAAACATTGAGGTTATGCTAAGTAAATAAATTAATAAATGTTTGGCTTATAGGCAGCATTTTTATACATACAAAGTTAGCACAACAAGCAATTAAATAGACTTTATTAAAAAATATAATGAATTACCGAGGATATACACATCTAATAGTCGTTGTCGAATCCTATCAGCTACGAAATATCAGCGAAATACCTAAAAAACATGAATAAATAGGAAAAATACCTATTTTAGGCCCTATTGCTTCAAAGACCCGATAAGGTACATGTATTTATGTACCGCTAAACACCCACTTAAACTTTCGCCTGGATATAATTGTTTCGTAAAAACCACATACCTAATACGTTGTGCATTAAGATATCGTTAAAAATTACAAAGAAATGTTCGTACCGAAACGGGTAGAATGATACTTCATACGTTTTTTGCAGCGGTTTTGTTCTCGGTCATACCGAGACAGTAAATATTGCAGCTTGGAGGAACCGTACATATTCATATTGTAACATTGTCAATTAGAAAATAATAAATGGAGTACCAATATCACCTTATTTTTAGAATCTAACATAGGTGTGTACGGCGGTAGTTTAATACTACAGGGTGAACCGGTTAAGGCTTTCAAACACAAAAATAACATCCGAATATTTTCGTTGTGGAGAACAGGTATAGCTTTGACAGGGACTAGTTGAGGCAACGGAGTACGTTACTAAGCCAGTAAAAATCACCCCTGAGAACTATTGTCAGATAGAGGTACCCATCAAAAAAAATATTTAGCACAATACTGGTTAACGTGCCTAGTTGATGAGTTGTTATAATATATAATCATAGTGTTAATCTGACAGCAGAAATATTGAGGTTATGTTAACTAATAAATTAATTCAATAAAATTACGACTTATTGTTTGCATACACATAGTACAGTAAGTAAAGGTGCAATTAAATAGACTTAAATAGAAATATGATGAATTACCGAGGTAAACATACAGAATAGCTGATGCCTAAACGAATACCTAGCCTTTTATGCATATCAGACAGTACTGTTTAAATGTACATAATCAGCCGCTAAAAACTTCTCCGAAAAGGGAAAAAGCACCAAATAAACCATTAAAGTGCCTAAAAATGGTATTTGAACCTATAAAACCCTATTTAACACCCCTCCTTATACAAAATGAACAACCAATAGCAGCTCTTGATAGGGTAACAACATCAAATAACCCATTAAAGTACCTAAAAAATGACATTTGAACCTATACAAGTTCTGTTGTCTATTAGGGCCTATGCTCGACCAGGCCTTATACCATTTGAGCATATAAATATACCAATGTATGATAACCTATTTAACAGCCCCTTATACAAAATGTACAATCAACAGCCTTTCTGATGGAATAAAAAACATCAAACAAAACATTAAAGTACATACTTAAAAAAATTACATTTGAACATATATACTCCAGTATGCCTATACAAGTTCTGACAGGTCTATATTGGCATATGGGCGTGCTTATTAGTACCCTAAAACCATCCGCTGATTGGGTAAAAAACATCCAATAATTCATTAATGGGCATAAAAAGGGTCTTTGAACCTATAAACCCCTATTTATACAAAATAAACGATCAATAAATACTCCGATAAAACAGTCATTTATGGTGGATGCGCTGGAATTTTGTACATGACAATACAATTAAAAGGTACATCATACGTTACGGCGTCTTAAAGAAAGTTTTGCATGTGGTATATTGCTGGCCTTGTTTTATGTATGTAAATGTATATCTATCTATTTAGGTGCAAGATGTAAACGTAGGTAGTCAGGTTAGTTCAGAGGGTTACTAAACTTATTTATTATTGATATGTCTGTCGCACGTATAAAAATTCAATTAGAACAAACAACGACAGTATAGAATGTGGTGTGATAGCCACAGCATTGTAAGGGTGGCTAAATATATAATGCAGGATGTATCGAAAGTATCCAGCACAGTGGTAGAAAAAAGAGGTAGGCAGACGTCGTGTGCTATTACAGTTATACCAATGAGAAATTAAGAAATAACATCCGAACCAGGTACCACCTATGATAGCCCGCCTAGCATGAAAATACTGAAATTATTCGCATCAACAGTAAAAAACACCATATGATCTGAAAAAATTAATAGCTAAAGGACGGGGATATAGAGAAACATGAATAGAGTACAAGAAAAGCATCAGCTAAATACAGCAAAAATTAGGATCGCCTACATCTAATTTGGATATCAGCAGAAATACTTAATAGGTGTTTAATTTAAATAGACTTAAATCGAAAGACATTACAGAGAACGAATAGCTGTGCGGTAGGCTCTTAGCCATCAAACATACCCTCCTTAGGGCTTTAAAAATAAGAATAAAATAGGGAAAAATACCTAGAAATTCAGGTTAATTTTCCTTTTAAAATCAGTTAACTACTGCAAGATTATTTATGTAACACAAATGCACGACGAACCTAACCCAATTTCTTGGGTGTGGTTATTCTGTATAAAGACCGGCTAACACCAAAAAAAAGGGTCAAAAAGTATATACACGATCATCCTCTAATATTAGGAATACCGAAAAATAACACTAGACAACCACTAACAGGGGTTACATTAACGTTAAAAGATAAGGATGTATACCATTTAAATTACCGAATGATCAGCCAAATAAATAAAATTCCCGTTTAAAATGCTATATTAGTTATATGAGATGGGCGTTAAATGTATAAACTTGTGAAATTCAGTGGTGACTGCCCCTATCTAATCAGCCTTACAACCACGAAAAATAAAAAGTAACTAGTTGGATAAAATGGTTTCTTAAGGCGCGACTTTGTTGAGAAAGGAATTTATTTGCAACAAAGACTCATGCGAGCTGGACATATTCGCGATATCACGCCGTGAAGGAAAATATTCCGTAAACACCGATATACACTGAAATCAGAAGTCTTTACCGCAAGCGAGGCGATCGAATTCCGAGAATTTGTATTTTCCTCAATTTATTTCTAAATAAATGAAGATACATTTGACTTGATTTTATTTTGGAAACGAATTTTATTTTATAGAAAATAGGTAGGTACTTCTAAAATTAGACAAAATAATATAGCGAATCGTATGGATAGTATGATTTTTATATTTTTTTTTTGTTTTATTTTATTTTATTAATGATATCAAAGAAAATTTGTAAGTTTCATAGGTATCTAAAAAATAAAATTTGGGATAGAAAAAAGTTTTGTGAATAAAGGTATGTTATGATTCTAATTACATATATTAGGTATTATGAATTCCCTGGACAACCCTACCTATTATAATGATTTAAAAGAAGGTAATAAAAGTTTTGAAATCTTGGCCCATCCTGAAGCTAAAGGTGCCAACCTAAAATTGTATTTAGGGGATAACTTCATACATAACAAAATGTAGAAACTGTCATTGACTCTCGTGCGTTATTTTTTCTGTCGCGTTCCGTTATATTTAATTTTTTTAGAGCATTTTATTTTTGAGGAACCGTTGTGCTGCCTGCCCCTCAAAAGAGAACAAGGTTTTACAGGGTCGTTTTTTATTTGGCGACCTTCTTTTAAACACAGAAAGAAGGTACCGTATCGTCACACTTACGAAAATGGAATAAAGCATTCAAGTCAATTTAATACAAAGTCGCGATATTTTGTTGCGGTATTTTTCTGGAGTTATTGCAAAAGTAATGCGACAGTAGGCGGGAACCGATGGATATTCCTGTCTATATAAACGCATCATAATGAAAGCGTCAGCGAACATTTGACCATGCGGCGAAGAGTCTTGTACTTACTATTTAGCTGCTAAATTGTACTTTTCGTCTAGAGAAGTAATAAAAATGTTCCTATGTTAAAAACCTAAACCGCAAAAGATCAAATCTGCTACAAAAACTGGGACAGAGCATCAACAGCTATGGAATCCGAAATCATTGTAGAAGGATTTTTACGTATTAAGTAAAAAATTACGTAAAAGTACACATTGTGCAAACACACTAAAAGCCTTTCTTTATAGCAATTTTACAGGCAACAGTGCTACAAATTGGGGCAAAGAGCATAATAGGATTTTTATAAAAAAAATTAAAGTTTTAAAAAAAAAATTCTGGCCTCTCGGTAGGTTTACCATTACGTTGCAAGATTTCCAAACACTATGCTTGTTCTTTCCATCATCTCGTAGCTCCGTTAGGACTGTTTGCACCTATTACATTTCTAAATTCCTTATTCTATTCTCCTGATGATGAATGCTTATGCACTCGAAACATGTAGAGAATTACCCTGTATTAAACCTTGAAACTTATGTTTTTTAATATACCAATGGAGAAAGACTTAAAGTATCTTATTTATTTTCCTTTAATAATTATTTTCTTTCATATACAGAGATGACCGGTTTTGGCAAGGAAAAATGGAAGATCAGTTAAATTTTTTTTTTCAGTTGCCTTCTTCCCGAAATAATAAATCCACAATACTCAAACAAGAGAAAAATTAAAGACAATTTTCATTTATTTCTGCTACCTAATAGACTGTCATTGTTAAATCATATTTTTAATAAAAATTTACTACAATATTTATATGTGCCTTATTTAGGGTATTCAACCTAATAATACCACCTGACGACCTGACTGCTACATTTCAGAAGGAGGCAGCCAAAAAACCGTAAAACTTCTCCTATTAAAACCTGGCTGTAAAAAATATAGACACTGTCCCCCTCCCTGTAAACGGTCATGCCTACCAACGCAATGTCTTTTTATACTCTACATGACATACTGTCCAATTTATTAGTCGTGGGCAGAGTCGGATATTCTCATGAATCGGATAGTTTAAAATTAAGTACTTTTAAGAATCGATTACTTTATTGAGTAGTGATTATCAGCTCGCAAGGGGCCAGAATTTTTAAAAAGATGGTCGTCAATGCCGTTTAGACATATTCCATTTCTTGAAAAAAAAAAATTCACAGATCTTGCATCTTACGCAAGTATCATAGGCATATTGAAAATACCTACCATATACAGTATATTCACTTTTGAGTTTTTTTCTGCTTTTTTGAAATATTCTCCCCCGACTTTCTGTGTAATGCGCCAAGACCGCCGCACTATTTCGCTTTGTTTCAGCGACATTCACTGTTTAGTTTTTTCGAATTTTTTCAATTCTTTACCCCCCACTTCCTTTGTAATATTTCAAGACCGCCGCGCTATTGTTCTTAGTTCCAGAGATATGCATTTTTGAATTTTTCCTGCTTTTTTGCAATCTTCGCCCCCGACTTTATTTGTAATACGTCAAGACCGCCGTGCTATTTCGCTTTGTTTCAGAGATATTCACTTTTTAGTTTTTTCCACTTTTTTTTATTTCTTTAGCCCCGACTTCCTTTGTAATATTTCAAGACCGCCGCCCTAATATTCTTAGTTCCAGAAATATTCACTTTTCAGTTTTTTCTGCTTTTTTGAAATCTCCACCCCTGGCTTTCTGTGTAATACGCCAACACCGCCGCGCTATATCGCTTTGTTTCAGAGACATTCACGGTTTAGTTTTTTTCCACTTTTTTTAATTCTTTACCCCCAACTTCCTTTGTAATATTTCAAGACCACCGCGCTATTTTTCTTAGATCCGGGGATATCCACTTTTGACCACCGGTCCAAGTCACCCTTATGTCTAACTGACCTGTCAGTGTGACCTTTCATTACCGCTAATCACAATAAATTATTTATTTCAGGAATTCACCTAGATTTGTCCTGCCAAGGCCGCCGCCTTGACAGAAACCGCGCCGAACCCATAACGTGTGTCTTGTCACTGCTGCAGCAGCGTCGGCCGCCGCTTCGGCAGAAACCGCTACAAAAACGCCGTGTGTGTCATCGCCCTAACAGTTCGTTTTCTTTTTACGCTCCCGTACCAACTAAGAACGTTCATAAATAGCTTAATTTTATTGCACCTGTTAACCTTTACCAAGGCACATAAAACTTTATTTTTAGATATAAAAATTATTATAGGGTTTACCGGAACATAACCAGTTTCAATGGCTTTGTCCCGATGTCTGTTGCGATCAGCTATTTAACTTTATATATTTGTTTTACTATCAAGAGACTTCACTCACTTCAAGGAAGAACGCAACATAAAAAATTAAAAATCCGACAGCCCATTTTTGATTTCAATACACAAACTAATCGGCTGCATTTCGTTTAATTTTTATCCTTTACCAAACATTAAAAACAAAATTTTAAAAGTCAAAACATCATTTGTTGAAAAAATGGCGAACGCGCTTTGTAACTTTTGGTCCTGTGTCACATTATAAACCGCTCCGGTCTAAGCCAAAAGATGTATGCTTACCCAAAATTAATAGGTACGCCTTTAGTGGAGGCGAAACGAATCACCTCCTCCCTTTACTACCTCTCTAAAATTAACGCTCCTATATTCTGTTATTGGTAGACAATACAAAAGAAAATTACAATTAGCACGAAATCATCTCCAAATTATTTAACCTATGTAACATTTTTCTCAGTGTATCATGATTTTATCTAGTATCACGTCGGCAGGAAATAAATAAAGCTATAGATAGGCAACTTCTAACACATTTTAACAAAATTTACCTGAAACACGTTTCGCGCGCTGCAGGATAACGGGCTTATTACGAGATATTTATGTCTCAATTTTTGGAATAGTAAACATAAGACATGGAAGCTCTAAGGTATAGAACGATTTTTTTGAAAAAAAAATTATTCGCGACGGTATTAACCCTGGAAAATGCCTAAAAATACGTACTTTCAGTGAGCATTTTTTCATATATTTTCTTATTTTTTTGCAAAAAGGGCTCTATACCTTAGAAATAGAAACATTCCTTTACTAAAATATGATTCGTCCCGACAGTCATTTCAAATAGGCTTTCCAGAATCCTGCAGTAGCGAAACAGTGTTAATCATCCTATAATTTGGCGCACTGTAGAGCCTTAACGACTCGTCCTTCTAAACTAAAAATAAATAAAGCAAAAACAGTTGTAAAAAATTATTCATTAAGCCATAAACTTAGAGCAGGTCACACAACGGTATAAACGTTAACAGCAGATATTGGCTCACGGATCGTTACGGCCATTAGGTAATACTTGTTGTTAGATACATGTGTAGCGAAACATTACAAGTCACCTAGAAAACCCAAAAACTTGATCAGTAAACTAGCTAGCAGGTAATAGGTCCTTACGATTAGAGTTGTTATGGCGAGCGAGGTGGGGAGGGAGGGGAGGGGGTAAAGTAAACAGGCAGAGGCTAAAAAAGTTCCAACAACTAGTAAAAATTATTTTAAAACCCTAAGTCATAAACGTTAGACTGTATAAAACCATTAACGACATAATGGCGGAGATAGGGAATATTTTTCAATCTTGCCATCACATTAATATAGACATTAATAAAAAGGAGAGAAAAAGAAATTCAATACATTATTGTGTGTTAGTAAAGATTACTAGCTGAGCTACCGAAAGTCTCCTGATACCTTTTTTGCTGCTTCAGCTACCTGTCTATATGTAACGTTCCACTTCCAATAATAGGTGATTCTTATGGCGTTTTACCCCCTCTAACATGTTAATTATCAGTAAATTTTATAATTTATACAGATTTGTTCCAGGTTCATACTAGGCTATACCCTTGTTGTATGAATTAGATGCCTAGAACGCCTAATTGGCGACAGGAACCAACAGCAAGTATGTTGCTATTGTAAGATATGCAGGTATATAAGGTTGCAATATGATAAATTATGATAATTATTATCTAAAAGCAAGTAAAACACAGGCATTTTTGTAATATATTTATTTTATAAAACCAAGTATTTCTTGAGAATAGTTCTATTACTACAGCTGCTAGATCAAAATCCATGTAACGTTGCCACTGCTATATACCAAGGGCGTATCATCAACTTCAGATTCACTCAAATTATCCTGCTTCGTCTCAGTAAATTCTACTACACATGGTTGCGGTTTAGTCGTTTCTACAGGTACTTTGTCACATATTTCATCATTATTTGAGAACTTTCTGCTAGTCGACACTCTGGGTCTCTTTGGTGGAAACAGTTTTAAAATTATATTTGTATATTTCCAGCTAGTGCTTGATTTAATGTGTTCATCTTTTTGGAAATGCCGTTTATGTAAACTTGTAAGTAATATTAATTCTTTGTACAACTTTAAGTCTTTCTGGGAATATGCTTCAGGACGCATACTTGTTAATAAATCCAGCAACCCATTAGTTAAAGTGTATGAGTCACTACCAACTACCAATTGATCATTTTGAAAGACGACAAGGGTATTTCCAAGAAACCAGTTAGTTCCATCTGTTCTAAGGCCAAAAACGTTTCCCCTAGACATTTGCAGGAGTTTAAGTTTGATTTTTCTGGTTGCCATCTTAACCCTTTCACGTTGAAGGCACTAATGAAGTATTTTCCCTAGTATTTACCTATTTATTTACACCATACCATTTATTAATGTTTCAAAAGAGACGCTACGATGAATTAAACAGCCGCCTAAGATGAAACAACATATTTTTATACTTATGTTGTCAGATGCTCTACTTCAAAGTAGCGTTCAAATACATTCAAAGCTCCAATCAAGCCATCATTATTTGCAATATTATGGACTTTGTCCATGTTGTCCAAATGGTTGAGGGTATAACAAGTAATTAGGACAGCGCTCTGGCTTGAAATAAGACTGAGTGCTTCTGCTGATAGTAACTATGTCAACAGGCTTAATTACTCGGTGAAACCCGAATCTATAGAGGATTATACGGGTTTCGGGGTTACTCGGGTTCATTAGGATTCTAAAATTTATTTTGCTTAACGTAATTTTTAAACACAGCCACGGGCAAAGGCTCACGAAATTTGCAGAATTTTGGAAGAAGACCGTGGCAGTCACCACTGAATTTCACAAGTTTATACATTTAACGCCCATCTCATATAACTAATATAGCATTTTAAACGGGAATTTTATTTATTTGGCTGATCATTCGGTAATTTAAATGGTATACATCCTTATCTTTTAACGTTAATGTAACCCCTGTTAGTGGTTGTCTAGTGTTATTTTTCGGTATTCCTAATATTAGAGGATGATCGTGTATATACTTTTTGACCCTTTTTTTTGGTGTTAGCCGGTCTTTATACAGAATAACCACACCCAAGAAATTGGGTTAGGTTCGTCGTGCATTTGTGTTACATAAATAATCTTGCAGTAGTTAACTGATTTTAAAAGGAAAATTAACCTGAATTTCTAGGTATTTTTCCCTATTTTATTCTTATTTTTAAAGCCCCAAGGAGGGTATGTTTGATGGCTAAGAGCCTACCGCACAGCTATTCGTTCTCTGTAATGTCTTTCGATTTAAGTCTATTTAAATTAAACACCTATTAAGTATTTCTGCTGATATCCAAATTAGATGTAGGCGATCCTAATTTTTGCTGTATTTAGCTGATGCTTTTCTTGTACTCTATTCATGTTTCTCTATATCCCCGTCCTTTAGCTATTAATTTTTTCAGATCATATGGTGTTTTTTACTGTTGATGCGAATAATTTCAGTATTTTCATGCTAGGCGGGCTATCATAGGTGGTACCTGGTTCGGATGTTATTTCTTAATTTCTCATTGGTATAACTGTAATAGCACACGACGTCTGCCTACCTCTTTTTTCTACCACTGTGCTGGATACTTTCGATACATCCTGCATTATATATTTAGCCACCCTTACAATGCTGTGGCTATCACACCACATTCTATACTGTCGTTGTTTGTTCTAATTGAATTTTTATACGTGCGACAGACATATCAATAATAAATAAGTTTAGTAACCCTCTGAACTAACCTGACTACCTACGTTTACATCTTGCACCTAAATAGATAGATATACATTTACATACATAAAACAAGGCCAGCAATATACCACATGCAAAACTTTCTTTAAGACGCCGTAACGTATGATGTACCTTTTAATTGTATTGTCATGTACAAAATTCCAGCGCATCCACCATAAATGACTGTTTTATCGGAGTATTTATTGATCGTTTATTTTGTATAAATAGGGGTTTATAGGTTCAAAGACCCTTTTTATGCCCATTAATGAATTATTGGATGTTTTTTACCCAATCAGCGGATGGTTTTAGGGTACTAATAAGCACGCCCATATGCCAATATAGACCTGTCAGAACTTGTATAGGCATACTGGAGTATATATGTTCAAATGTAATTTTTTTAAGTATGTACTTTAATGTTTTGTTTGATGTTTTTTATTCCATCAGAAAGGCTGTTGATTGTACATTTTGTATAAGGGGCTGTTAAATAGGTTATCATACATTGGTATATTTATATGCTCAAATGGTATAAGGCCTGGTCGAGCATAGGCCCTAATAGACAACAGAACTTGTATAGGTTCAAATGTCATTTTTTAGGTACTTTAATGGGTTATTTGATGTTGTTACCCTATCAAGAGCTGCTATTGGTTGTTCATTTTGTATAAGGAGGGGTGTTAAATAGGGTTTTATAGGTTCAAATACCATTTTTAGGCACTTTAATGGTTTATTTGGTGCTTTTTCCCTTTTCGGAGAAGTTTTTAGCGGCTGATTATGTACATTTAAACAGTACTGTCTGATATGCATAAAAGGCTAGGTATTCGTTTAGGCATCAGCTATTCTGTATGTTTACCTCGGTAATTCATCATATTTCTATTTAAGTCTATTTAATTGCACCTCTACTTACTGTACTATGTGTATGCAAACAATAAGTCGTAATTTTATTGAATTAATTTATTAGTTAACATAACCTCAATATTTCTGCTGTCAGATTAACACTATGATTATATATTATAACAACTCATCAACTAGGCACGTTAACCAGTATTGTGCTAAATATTTTTTTTGATGGGTACCTCTATCTGACAATAGTTCTCAGGGGTGATTTTTACTGGCTTAGTAACGTACTCCGTTGCCTCAACTAGTCCCTGTCAAAGCTATACCTGTTCTCCACAACGAAAATATTCGGATGTTATTTTTGTGTTTGAAAGCCTTAACCGGTTCACCCTGTAGTATTAAACTACCGCCGTACACACCTATGTTAGATTCTAAAAATAAGGTGATATTGGTACTCCATTTATTATTTTCTAATTGACAATGTTACAATATGAATATGTACGGTTCCTCCAAGCTGCAATATTTACTGTCTCGGTATGACCGAGAACAAAACCGCTGCAAAAAACGTATGAAGTATCATTCTACCCGTTTCGGTACGAACATTTCTTTGTAATTTTTAACGATATCTTAATGCACAACGTATTAGGTATGTGGTTTTTACGAAACAATTATATCCAGGCGAAAGTTTAAGTGGGTGTTTAGCGGTACATAAATACATGTACCTTATCGGGTCTTTGAAGCAATAGGGCCTAAAATAGGTATTTTTCCTATTTATTCATGTTTTTTAGGTATTTCGCTGATATTTCGTAGCTGATAGGATTCGACAACGACTATTAGATGTGTATATCCTCGGTAATTCATTATATTTTTTAATAAAGTCTATTTAATTGCTTGTTGTGCTAACTTTGTATGTATAAAAATGCTGCCTATAAGCCAAACATTTATTAATTTATTTACTTAGCATAACCTCAATGTTTAAGGTGGTGAATGTTTGCAACGTGTATTTGTAGGATATAGTAGATGACAGTCTTACTTAAAATATGTGTTAGCGAAATATTAATATAGGCCGTTTTTGTGTTACTTTTGGCTATTTTTGGATACTAATCACGTATACACACTGTTAAATAGGCGTTTTTTAGGCTTAACGGCCATACTTGGTGGATTATTATGTGTTTTACCCTATCGGAGAGGTTTTTTGTTGATTATTGTGTGTAGGTGCTGTTAGATATGCTTTTACGGCTTCAGAGGCTATACTTTAGTGATTTATTAAGTGTTTAAGCCCTGCCTACTATACATATGACTATATGGGCATTAACAACTTTGTATAATTTAATTATAGGCGATATTTGGGGTAATTTTTATCTATTTTTCTCTCGTTTCGTGACTGAAACGGCCTTTTGGCGTAGGAACCCTACCATAATTTAAACGAAACACCTATGATTTTTTAAGTCATTTATATATATACCTAATAAGCCTCAGGTGACGTATGATATTATAAGATAGTTAGTACGCCGGTGCTTGCCTTTTGAGTAAGAGAGTATCAGCTGTTTGGCATCGGTAATCTCACCTTAGCTACCACCTTAGGTAGTTGCTTTAAGTTAGATATATATATTAGTAATATTAAGAATTTGTTGTCTGAAGGCTATAAAGAACCCATACATCATAGTGATAATATGATTAATGTTATCCGACTCTTTGTTACTGATTCCTATTTAGTATAACGTATTGTTTACTATGCTAATTAGTGCGAAATCAGTCTTGGGCCCATATTATGCTATTATGGTGAGTGATACTCCGAGCTTACCCTGTATATGGGATTAGATATTTTGGTGAAAAAACAAGGTTTTTTATGTACAATCGTACGTAATTGATGCCATATAACAGGCCTAATATGGTTACCTATCCTACAATATGTTCCAATTTTGTTGGTATTATGTATGTGAACATATATCCTTAGTGCACCTCGCCCTGCGGGGCTCGGAATTTTTCCTAATAACTTATTCATCCTAAATACGTTTCGTATGTTATATTATCCTTAAGAACTTTAGCTAACCGCATGTCTTTAGTACACCTCGCCCCTGCGGGTCTCGGGATTTTCATATTAACTTGTTACGTCAACCTATACACATACCCTCGTTTTCAATTATTTGCTATCATTTTAACAAGTGACAGACTTATTTTGGTTAACAAGGCCCTATTTTGTTGTTATTTTCTATTTAGGATTGTTCTTCACTCGTAATTCTTGGAACGTAACACCACCGACTACTTTTTTTCATTGCGTCTTTTCAATTGTTTATTCGGCACGTATCACAAAATTATTAGTATTACACCAACAAAGTCTTGTTTTTAATTCTCTATTTTTAAGATCTGTACATCTATACCCTGTATATCTGTCACTACCTCCTATATTATTAGCGGCGTTTAGTAATGTTCCAATTACATTAGGTGCGCGGGAGTTTAATATATATTTATTAAAATTAACACTGTGGTCTATTTTTTTACCTACCTTTTAGATACGTGAATACCTGCAGCCAAGTTACAAGGTTCTAATACTATAACCTATGAAAGTTTCGGAGCGTCTTCTAAGGTGTAATGACGCCAAATTGCTTCATATTGCAGCATAACTTAACAGTAATATGATCATTTTTAGGGTTAACCAACCTACATTAAGCCAATATTTGTTGCAATTATAGGGTTTTGAACTGTATAACATTTGTGTTAAAATTGCAAGATTTAAGAGACTAGCCTTCTATATAAGGGGCTAGCATAAACCATGCTTTATTTAAGGCATTTGGACCTTAAATTACTAGTTTTTTCTTATATTAAACCAATTTTTCAGTAGTATTAGGCTCTAAACAGCATCTGTTTTCTGTCTACCTTAATAATTCGTATAGGTGCTACTAAGGCATAAATCATACTTTATTTAATGCATTTGGGCCTTACATTACTGATTTTTCTTATATTATTTCAATTTTTCTATTGAAAAATATTATTATATTAGGGTCTAAACAGCATCTATTTTCTGTCTACTTTAATGATTCGTATCGGAAACGAATATTTACGTCAGGTATTGCATAATATCTTCGATTTTATTGTTAATACATGCTAAATAAAGCGATTGACCTTTCGTTTTTACCATTCTTGTACGTTTTCAGCAGTGTGTCGATTCAAAATAGTTGTTAGTACTATCCTTGTCTATCTTATATTGTTGTACTACTGTTCGTTATAGGATTAAATAATTTGTTGACAATGCGATTAGGGATATGGTAAAAAGGTGCTAAATGGGGCCATTTATACCAGTTTTTTAGTGTAAAACCATAAAATAGCTCAATTAAGGTGTCTTTATCGTACCACCCGATAGTTTTGAGCTCCTGTAGTAGTTTATTAGACGTTTTTACCCGTTCATGGACTGCTAAATAGCCGTTTTCATATGTTTAAGGGACACTTCTAAGTGCTTTTAGATGTTCTTATACGTATTCTATACCCCTGTGGTAAATCATTTCTAAACATACAACAAATAGCAGCTTGCAAATGTATGCCTGCCTAATTTAATTCTTTAATATTGCATTACCTATCTATGAGTAATAATTATTCTTTTGTTATAGCAAGTATGCTAATGCGATGATGTAAGAGTACAGTATAATAACAATGTCTCGTAAGAACCCGAATAGCTCCGTGGTATGAGATACTGGTTAGCAAACTAATGGTTGGTGGATCGAACCCCGCTGGATAAAGGAACTTTTTTTCTACTGAAATTAATAGAACATGATGACGTAACCCTATTACCAGGCGCCCTCTGACGTTTCAACAGCTAGACTAGTACTCTAGTAAGGGGGCATTGACCCTGAGGCCCCGCGAGTTCTACCGACGACCAATAGGTGTCTCCGCGTGATGGTGTTTAGAAATTATTGGGGTACCAGTTCTTGGGGATAGGTCTTACGGAGTACCGACTTGTAGGCATGGCCCCCAAAATTGAATATCTAAGTAGTTGAGGTTATAGTAACATATTATGATAGATGGCGTATTGCAGATGGCCCCCGCAGAACGTAATACATTGGTAGGTGAGGTTAGGGTGACACGTGATAGATGACGTATCCCAGATGACGTCTGACCAATAGTGCCCTCGGTAACTAGCATTAATGATAGGCAAGCTGGCGCTAATGGCAACTAGTGCCAATGGAAGTTAGTGCCAATGGCAGCTAAGGCCCAAGCAGCTAACGCCGATAGTAGTTAGGGCCAAGGGTAGGAAAGTGACCACGCCTTAAAATGGTCATACTTTTGCAGATCGAAGCTTTAATTCTCTTATGGGAATTTACATGTAAAAACTACCCTTATGATTGTCATACTGTCATACCCCCTCTACTGATTCATCATACTTCCTTTTTTTCGTCTTTGAAACCGTCGAGCTTGACGTCGTGGCATCATCGTCTGGATCGGTGATTGCTATATTCTCCGCGCGTACTGCTTTTGAACATTCAGCGTCATTAGAAGATGTTGTTGCAACACGTTTAACACCTTTAAGCCAACGTTCCATTCTTCTTTTTTTATAATGTTACACGTCAGGATGGTGGGGTCTAAATAATGCACAATCGTTACTGCGCATAAGAGACTAAGTTTAGTACAATGAAGAAATGTATAAAACTGAGGCAACAGAATACAGCAGGCAGTAGAACAATGAACACTAGTTTCTCGCTAGCGAGCTTGTAAGTAGGTAGGTAGGAACTTATCGCTCCGAACGCTAATCGTCAACTGACTGACGAGGAGCGACGCGCGATCGCCGCTTTTATACTTAGTCCTAGACTCGATCTCGAATATTCTCAAAAATACTCGAGTCGGCGCCTTTGATAAACAAAAAGCAAAAATAAAAAGAGAAATATAAAAATTGCCTCGTAAACAATTCAGAGGCGGCTTTTATCAAAGGGACTGCGCGCTCACAAGTATACAAGTATACATGTTGATACCAAACTTATGAGATATTGTACCAGCTATTGTAACACATGTTTATACAAATACAAATAAATAAATAAATATACCTACGCGCGGCCGCGGAGTCAAAACGTTCGACCAGAGAGAGGTATTTTGATTTTTTTTCTAAATTCTTGAGGAACCCCTACAGAGGTATCGCGGAACCCTAGGGTTCCGCGGAACACACTTAGAGTATAGCTGTGCTAAATTGTTAAAAACACCACTTTTTATTTCTTCCAAGTCGTTCCCAATAAATGTCAATGCTCGAAGTGAAGGCAAATTTCTAAATGCTCCAAGTTGGATTTCCTTTAATTTACAACTTACTACTTTAAGGTGATTTAAACTGTCAATGTCACTTACAGAGTTTTCCTTTAAAATTGGAATACTTTGGTTCAGGAACTCCAAAAGGTAGGATCCTTTAAGAACGTTTTCTTTCAAACTGTTCGATCTTTCAATGGTTTTGGTAAATTGTAATTCATACCTTTTAGTATATCCTTTAAGTTCTACATTTTGAAATGTAACGTCACTGTTTGTTGAAACCAGAACTATTGGTAAAAAAAATATGTGTATGAAAAATATATTAATATTATTATAAAGCATTTTGCTTTGTTTGTACTGGTATTTTTTTAGTATACACTTATACATATAGCCTTCAATACATTAGTTTGGGAGGGACTTAATCAGGTCATTTAATGATAACTTATAACCTTAAACTTCTCGTTAGTGATTATTTTTTACAAATTTTAATATGTAATTAATTTTAACTATACTGAATTCATCCCAGACATACGTACACAAATGTACCAGGCAGGAATAACGCGTGCCTCGCGCGTAAATGGGAAAAGCGACCCCGCTATTAAACAGGCGGTTTTAGGTAGACGATTTGGGTTTTCACTTCTGCCGGCACGGCAACGACACGACACCGACATCAAAGTGGACGCGAAAGTTCATGTAAATTAAAATAATGCTATGCTTTCACACTTACCGACTTATCGGTATCGTGTCGTGTCGTTGCCGGCGCCGACTTATCGTCAAGAATCATCCACCCTACTGGACAAGAGTCCAGTGGCGAAGCGTGTTTTTTTTTCTGGATAGACATAAAAAATGAAATTCAGCTTTGTTTTAAATACATATAATTTGTGTACGAACACATTGGTCACATTGGTGAAACATTGTATTGTTAAAAAATATTGGCTTTCTGTACAAAATTTTGTTATCACATTAACACCAGATTTTGCACAGGGTTCCTCTCCACCAAACAGACTACACGGAAAGCAATATAACGCATTCGTATTGACACTTCCCGTCAACCAGCTAAAAGATTCGTACCAACTTTTTTGAAATTTCCGGATAGTTTTTCCATCTTTTTGCGATATATTTAGTTCTGGCCGCTTTTGGGAATTTTTCAAATGTAATTTTTCTTTTAGAGATAGAGTTGAAAAACTACGTTGTTTTACATAAATAATCGGGTCTTCTATTATCTGCCATTTTATTTTATTATCGAACAATCATAAAACATAAAATCAAACGAAGAGTTAATAAAATAAAATAATAATTACTCTGCCACCAACAACCGTCTTTACCAGACTAAACGAACGAGCGAGAGAGAACACAGAACTGCAATATAGAAATCGACCAAGTCGCATACGATTCCTAAAGCCATATTATATCGCGCCGGTAATACATAGTAAATAGCTGGTCAACAACAAAGACAAACGCTCAAGTGTCTTCGGATCGCCCGAAATTCGCGTGCTTACATCGACACTTTCAGCAGTGAGGGAAGCGCCCGCCTGCATGGTGGCTGCATTATTAAAAGACAAATCTCGATGTGTCTCTCTCTCAGACCAAGCGCTATACCCCGGCTGCGTAGTGCGTATTACAGTTATTTACCATACGTGCGGTCTCGCCACGCCGCCGGTCGGCCGGTTTGAGTTTCTTTTATAATAGTTTGATGTTTGATACAATGCTGCAATTTGTTGGACGTTAATAAAGTTAAAAGTCAAAGTATGTACATTAACAAATAATTATTTTATAAAACTGTTTTATAATAAAAAAATAAACCTTTTGTGTAGAATTTTGGGTAGACAATGTCTACCTTGTCTACTCGTACGCTTCGCCACTGCAAGAGTCTTCGTTGATTTTTTATAATTCATGTGGTGTTTGGTTTTATGCGTCAAAATATCAAAGCTAATTAATTTAAATGACTGCCTAAATGGATTTTCTGTTGCAAAGTTCTGTATTGGGGACAAAACAAATTAATAATATGAAGTTAAAACATACTGAGTAAGTGAGAAGTCAGTAAATGGGGTCTAAACCAACCAAATAAAAAAAAAATTTAATTTTTTTAAATTTTTTAATTTTTTTAAAGTTTTTATAAAATATTTTTAAAATGTTTTATAAAAAAAAATTAAATAATCTTCGACACCTTTTTAGATAGGTTTTTTCTTCTTCTCCAGTTTATTTGTTTGTTTTAGACCCCATTTAATGACGTCTCACATACTCAGTATGTTTTAACTTTTATCAATTTCTCCATATTATGTTTCTTTTACACATCATTTTTTAATTCCATAAAAGCTCCAATAAGGTTCTTCACCATTTTCTCTTCTGCTAAAACCATCGGCACTTAATATATTTTCTGTCTCCTGATGATGAACGTTTCTACGTTCGAAACATGTAGAGACCCTTAAGAATTCTATTCTATTAAATTTTGTGGAGGAAGACTTTTAGTTTTTTCTTTCTTTCCCAAATAAATAATAATCATTAACTTGAAAGTAGTCTACATGAGCCGACAGGTAACCGTCATTCCGGCCATAGTAAAGAGCTACTACCGTTCTGCCGTCATAACGAAAAGGGCAGTAAGTCGAGATTTCCAGATATCTAGTTAAATATATTGCCGTTATCAGTAGAAAACGCTCTACATTTCTGTCTAGATTTTGTGGCAGTATGTTGATGGGAAGTATATTTTCTTATTAGTAAAGAGGGCAGTATGGACTTCGATTGCACTATTAAACTAGAAAATAATGCAGTATATCGTTAGCTTACTGCTGCTTTCTTTAGTATTTTGTTATTGCTAAGTAAAACAGCAGTAAGGCAATGCTGTGCTGTGCTTTAATGTAGTAAACGTCTCGTTTTACAAATAGTTAGCCATAGGATTAACAGCAGTATAGTGAATAGCTGCCATCTTTCATATTAGGAAACATCCAGTTAACCCTGATAGCTAAAGAAAAGAGCAGTATAAATTATTTAAATTTAAATGTCTTCTTGATGCTCTTTTGTTTAGCATTACCCCACAATTATTATTTAAGCATTAGTAAAATTTGGCATCTAATCGATATACTGCTCTTTTTCTTAGTTTACTGAAATCGGACGAGTAGCCTTTACTAAAATAAAATGGCATATTTTGATAACTTACGGCCCTCTTGCGGCGTATTCTAGACGAATCGGTATCGGTCGATTGATGTCAGTTTTCATCCGCTAGTATAAGTGGAATGTTGTGTTTTGTGAGACTAACGTCTTAAATTAACGCTAAAATATCACGGTAAGTTCATAATTTGATATATTGATTATATTAGCTTTATAAGTTGTGTTTTTGAAGCGTTGAAAATCTGATATTAAATTTTTTTAAAAGGTTATAATTAATTTTGGGAATATTTTAAAATGAAAGATATCAGATAAACTCAAAATTACGAGTGGACTCGTCGTTTGACATTTGACAACGGACAAGCTACATCAACTAGCTGCTAGTAGCTTTGAAATATTCCCAACCTAATTATTAGCTCATAATAATTTAACGTATGTGTTTAACGATACTTATCCTATACAAAGTGTTAAAAAATTGGTTTAGGTAAGGTAAAAATTAGAAAATATCGTGGGGCACTAATTGACTAATTTAGGTATTTCTACAATTTTTGGGCTTTTAAAAAAATTAAAAGTAGACTTTCTAGATTTTGTTCAATAGATCAAAAAAGGACGTGACATCAAAAAGAAAAATTATGCCTGCGGCGTTATTTTAAAAAAGAAAGATAACGGGGCCTAAGCCCCCCCAAATAAGACACACTAGTTGCGCCTCTGCATAAATATTACTCTAATAATAAAAATGTCTTAGTGTATTTATTTTTCGTTTCAGTACATAAGCAAAGCACATAGAAAAAAATAGCCTGTCATAATAAAGCGGATTGACAAAATCTTGAATATGGTAGCAAGTGATCCTACATTTCAGCAACAGCACAATAACATGCCTACAAGGGCCGAAGCTAGCAGCATAGAAGACAGAAAATCGAAACAGTCTAATCAGTCCGATCACAAAATTTTGTGCTTAACGTCAGAAAAGACTGAAACAAGCAACCTAAAAGAAAAACAATCCTAAACCTCCCCAAAAAAGTTTACCAAGAGGTATAACTGAACATAGGAAACAAGAAATTATTCAAAAATTGTGTCCATTAATGCCGCCAAATCGTAGATTATTTTGGGAGAACTTACCTATCAATAATACTTCCAGAAATTTGGCCTTGAACGATGATGAAGAAGTTAACCCACAGAATGATATTTAACCACCTTAGTACCTCCTACCTTATATTTTTTTTTTCTTGTAAAATTCTACCTCTATTATTTGCTTTTGTAAAATTAATGTTTGTTTATTTGTTTATTACAGTAATAAAAACTATTAATATTCCTAATGAACCTTAGATTTGTATATTATTTAAGGAACTTTTCGTAAATAACTGATTGTCCTTTAATATAATAATGTGTACGTGAATATTTTTTGACGGTAAAGTAATACTTTCAACTATTATGTCTTATTATCTGCACAAAATAATAGCAGTATTGAATATAAGTTTATATAGTAATTATTACAAAATATTTCTTTACTAAGCAAAATCACAGCATAATTGCTGTTTACTGCTCTTTTATGTAGCATATAAAAAAATTATATATTTGTAAATTAAGTTAACAGTATAGTGGTATATAACTACAGAAAAGAGCAGTATGTCTATTACTTACTGCATTCTATCGTAGTAAATCCACTAATTACATAATCATCATGCTAGTCTAAAGGGCATTTTAATCAATTTTTTACAAATACTTGGAAAACTCACTTATTTATATATCACATTTTATAAAGTACCTAATTCGCTTCCCAATGAGTCATAAAAAGTAAGTTTTTAGCTTTCCATTTTAAAACAGACAACAAAAGTTTATTCGCCACCTTAAAAGGCAGTTTTCTCAAAAGTAGCTTTTGTCGACTTACTGCTCTTTCAATTATGACGGCAGCGTTGTCGTGTCAGTATCGTTAAAAAAGGGCAGGTAAACGATCCAAAGAATTACAGACCGATCACTTGTCCGTCGTATACAAACTATTAACATCGGTCATGTACTCAAAAATATACACACGACATAAATAACAACTTGGTAGCTGATGAATTATAGTGTTCAATTAGAAAAGCTTTGAGTTACAAGTAACAGCTCACAATCTGTGATACCTTGATTATACCGTGCGAGCAAAAATTATTTGCATCAAAGAGGGCCTTGCATGTAAGGACGTACTGCTTAGCCGTAGAATTTAATACCTGTCGGGTGTCAGTAACTACCTGAATTAACAATCAATCAGTTATGCCGTCATCTTTGACAGTCGTTACAAGTAATTTGATTCATCGCTAATTTTTCCAATTTCTTGAACAATTCACACAATGGGCTTTACGGAACAGCACAAAACATTCATGGTCTAAGCGTATTTTCGAAACGGGGTTAGAGTAAATGGTGAGTAGCAATACAATCCGGGTTTGTGCATGGACGATTTTCACGAACATTTTCCTAACGTTGTTTTTATTGCTGGGGATTTTTATCATTGCCTAAAAAGAACCGTGGCTGTGTTTAGGGAAACAGGTTCTATATACAACACAAAAAAGGAGCAGGAAGACTATCTGTAAGAACAGAAGAACTTGTTGCAACCGTTCGTAAAATAATGCAAAATACGCCAACAAATTGTATAAGACGCCTGTCCCAAGAAGTGGGAAGATCTTATGGAACATGCAGGACTATTCTTAAAAAGCAGCTAAATTTATTTCCTTATAAAGTGCAAGTATTCCAAGAAATACAAGCCGCAGATTTTGAAAGACGCAGGAATTACTCTCAATGGTTCAATTTTTTGTAGAGTCCACATTGCACCCTCAAAAAATTGATGTCTGGTTAGCTGTTTCCCGAAGAAGAATTGGTGGTCCTATTTTTTCCCATAACACAGTTACAGCACAGCGGTATAGAGACAATATTTTGATTTCATTTACCTACGCAATTTTTTCGACGACAGATTAATCAGTTTTCGATCAGACATTGAATTCCCACCTAGATCACCTTGTTTAACGGTTATGGATTACTTCGTTTTTCCTCATTTAAAGAACACTTTTTTTAAAACACCAATAGTAGATAGAGTTGGCCGGTGCTCAATGCACCTCCCCCTACTCCCTCCCTGCCCACTTGTGGTGGAGGGAGGTGCAGAAGTGGGAAATGGGCGTGACTTATATGAAATGGAGGGGGTCGACCAATCAAAAGGTGGCCGGTGTTCTACGCACCCTCCCCCCCAACCACAAGTGGGCAGGAAGGGAGTAGGAGGAGGTGCATTGACCCTTGTAGGTGTGGAGGGGCCTCCTCCCACTCTTTGCTCCGCCTATGATTAACTATCCCCTCTCCTGGTCACGCCTCCATTTCTACCCAAGCTCCCCCCACCAATATTACTCCCACTTCGATAAGTAGTAGGAGAGGGAAAAAGAGAAAGGAGAGTCGCAGAAAAACTGAAGATCTTTAGTTTAGTTTTAAAGTTAGTAGTTATCAGTGTAATATTATGGACGTGTGTGGTGTTTGTAACTCTGAAGTGGTTATATTTGTTCATAAAGTTATAAGCTTGATAAGATTGCACCTTTTAGAGGAACACTCTAATTTGCAATGCAAATATTTTGAAGAACGCACAACTTTTAAATATTGGAATGATTATTACACGCATTTTTATTATAATTATCAAGTTAAATTTGATAAGCTATTGGATGGAATTAAGCTGTGCGACTCAGTGACCGATAATTATATCCTGTGCACTAATGGTGTTATGAAAGATCTACAGTCTGTGGGGTGTGAAAGAATATTTCCAGCAACCCTGCTCTACTCATTAATAAATAAAGAAAAGACGATTGAAGAAGTAACTGAGGAGTTAAATGGTTATATAAACAACAAGTTCTTTAATAAGTTTTAAGGATATTAAGATGTGTAAACATTGTCCTAATAATAATGGTGTTATCTATAATTTTTGTTACAGTAAAAAAGTTGAAAAACTATTAACACAGTGAAGTAAACATCGTTAAGGAACATTTCTCATAGTGTAGTTCATGAAGAGTTGTATGTAGTATGTGGAAAACTGTGGCAGAATGGAATTAAAAACTGTTTAATAAAAGGAGAGTTGACTCCACACCCCCTGTTAAGTTCACATTGTGTTTTCTGTTGTGCAACGGGAGATATTACATTTAATTCTAATGTTACACCACTATTTATCAAAATGTTGCTAATCATCCCAGAAAAAATAAAATAAATATCGTGAATATTAAGTATACTATTGGATATACCTTTGCTCCCACCACAATAAAAAATATTTCCCCCACCAGTGAAAAAATTATTATATAAAGTTTAAAAGTAAAATTCACTATTCAATTTACAAGCACATTTATACCGAATAAGACTTATAACATAATATATATAATGAACTACGATGAGATCTTGGAACGTTTAGAAATAAAAGATCTATGCAATCTTTACAAATATTCCGCAACGAATAAAATAGTGAGTGAATATCTTCATAGAAGACTTATTGATTGGAAACGTGTATCTAAATATAAAGGACTTAGTGGAGAATTTATTGAAGAATTTGAAGCGTACCTTCATTGGGGATGGATATCATATCGTCAAGAACTATGTGAGAACATTATAAGAAAATTCAAACATAAGGTGAACTGGAATAGAATTTCTGCTTGTCAAAGACTCAGCGAGGACTTTATAGGGGAATTTCAAGATAAAGTGAATTGGAAACGGATTTCTCGTTATCAAAATTTATCTGAAGATTTTATAAGAGTATTTCAAGAAAGAGTTGACTGGAAATGGATTTCTATTAGTCAAAAACTATCCGAAGAGTTTATTAGAATGTTTGAAAATAAATTATATTGGAAATTCATTTTTATGTTTCAACGGTTTTCCGCTGAATTTAAAAATGAATTTCAACATAAATATGTATATAATATTTTATAATCGAATTATTTAAATTAAAAAGGTTAATAAAACACATTTATAGAATCTATTTTGTTTTATTTATCATCCATTAGGAAATGATTATATAAATTAAAAACATTTGTTATTGCGCAAATACAATTTTCTTTATTATGAAAAAAACAGTGTACTCGTTCAGGTTGTAGAGGTGGATGGATATCTAATTCAATCACTGGCTTGTAGCTATACTTGCGAATTATTTCAGCCTTTTCTGCACCTTTTACATATACTGAACCGCTGTTGATTGTTAAAGATTTAATAATATCGGAAAATTTGTGGAGAGGTGTAAAACCTTCATTCCATGGAATGCAGTGATGACTCCTCGTCAACCATAGATTACTTTCTTGTAAATCCGGCGGTAGTAGATTCATAGGAAATGGTTGTTTAAAAATATGGTGGCTAATATGATACCCATCATATGCTGCAAACTCCTTTGTAATGAATTTATTTTTTTCTATTTTAAATCCTTGGATATCAATAACAATATTCATGCTTAAGGTTGAATTCTCAACGTCATTCAATCTATTGCCAACCTATAACCTATTTCGGGTTGATTTTTTGAGTTTATTATTTTAATAACTAACATTTAAAGAAAATCAACATCGTCGGTACATTATTTAGGTAGTATCTGATATATTACAAAAATATCAATTTATTTCATTGCTAATTTTGGGAGAATTGTATAGTGAAAAAACAATGAGTGACAATGACATAATAATGTTTAAAAAAATCTTACCCGATATTTTTCGCTATACAATTATTCTAAAATAAGTTATGAAATTCCTTGATATTTATTAAATATGTCAATTATTACCTATAGAATATCAAGTCGATACTGATTTTCTTTAAATTTTGTGTAAAAGCTAGAAAACATAAATAAATCTACGCGAAATAGGTTATAGGTTGGCAAGCATGTTGATACTCCCACCTTAAATCTTCAAGTTTTCAAATTTTTTAAAAACTTTTTGTTTAAGGTAATAATTATCAATTTTTTTCTTAGATTATTTAAATGTTTAATGTGTTTAAGTAAACGTCGTAAATATACATTTTTCATAGCTATCTATACAACACTAAAATAAAATAAAAAATGAATGGATTATATAGAAATATATGCGCATGCGTTTTAGAGCTGCCGAACATTTTTGGTTAAGGGATTATAACTAAAGATTTTATCATGCATTATAAGACAATAAGCCGAGATTTTTTCTGCAAGGTTCTCATGTAATTCAAATTCAACTCTCATGACAATTGGTCCAGATTCAATTGTTTCTTTTTGATGTGAACAATCAATATATACAATAGGCGCATTATCAACAAATTCTTTGGGAGAAAAAATTGGTTCAGGCGTTAACCCATAATCGGATTTTGGGAACTTACAAGCATTTCATATAATGTCGCAAATTTTTTTTTTTTCATGTAGAATGCTCGGTATAATATAAGGGAACTTATAGTTCTAAGTTGCCGTGTACACAACATAGAGGCTAGACATAGAAGCAACACCTCATGAAAATAAATCTAAAATCTGTTATACATGGTTGTTTATGTAACAATATGTGTATCAATAGCAAAACACTTAGTTCTATACTAAATTAGGAGTTATAATTCTTAAAAAGCAATTTGATCGGTTCCGAAATTTGCGCATTGTTGAGGAGTAGACTTATTAAAGACATTATATACACCAAGAGTACTCATCCACCCATTAATCTGAAGTCGAGGTCATTGACGCTCCTTAACAGCTAATATAAAACGCTGTAATACAGTGGCTCGTAAGGATTCGATTGTGATCGGGTAATTAAGTCAAAAGGCGCAGGGCAAAAGATTAGACTAGCTAATATCTAACGCAAAAGTACTGGTAAGTTATGTGTTGAATACTAAAATTTAACTGTTAAAATCAAAAACACATCCGCTATATAAAATTATTTCCTAATACATTATTGCAGTGTTCGTCAAATTACTAAAAAAATTCAATTAGAACAAACTACGATTGTATAGAGGTGGTAGAAAAAGAGGTAGATAGACGTTGTAAAGTATTACGATCATGATGATTAAAAATCAATAACTTACTAACATCTGAATCAGTTACATACAACCACCTATGATACTCCCTTGCATGAAAAAGGAAATTATCTGCTTCGATAGTTAAAAAACACCTTAAGATCTGAAAAAATTAATAGCTAAAGGACGGCGTACAGAGAAACATGAAATAGAGGCCAAGAAAAGCAACTAAATACAACAAAAAAAATAGCAATTAATTTGAAAATAAGCAATTTAAATTTAAATAGACTTAAATCGAAAGACATTACCGAGAACGATGCCTAAAAAATAACGTTCAAAAAAGTATATATGCACGATCAACCTCTTATATTAGGTATACCGAAGGATAATACTATACAACTACTAACAGGAATCAAATTAAAGTTAAAAAAATAAAGGTAGGTATATAAAGTATTTGAATTATCGAATTATCATCCAAATAAATAAAATTCTCGTTTAAAATGTTATAAGGTACATGAGATGAGGTTAAAGTACAAATTTGTGGAACTCCGGGTGATCATACTCATCTAATCAATCTTACAACATATGAAAAATAAAGCAATTAATTAGATAAATAACTTCTAAACGAGGCTTCTAATAGACTAGTGTCTAGATATCATTTAAACTATCAAAATAAAACACAAGAGTTGTCAAAATTATTTATCGAATCACAAAATTTGGCACATGATACATGCGAGGGATACCTTCTAATAACAATTCGTGAATGATCGAATGAAATCGTATAACTATCAAAAGTGGATATTGGCCTACGACTCGTTACGGTTATTAGGTAAGACTTTTGATAGGTGCATGTGTAGCGTAACATCACAAGTCACCTAGAAAGATGTAAATTTGCAGAAAAATAAATAGAACAAATAATGTAACAAAATAATAAAGTAGTAATCTTATATATATTAGTAAAAACTGTTGCAGAAAATAAAAATATATACCAATTTTATTAAGTATTAAAAATATACCCAAATAATATTTGTTTATACCGCTAAGTAAAAGACTATCGGCACATTAAGGTAGAAAGAGTAGTAACTACAGGTACAAAATTTAGCAACTATTGGTAAAATATACGGGAAAAAAAAATACCTAAAATACCACCAATTTCACCTGGGTGGTCATTGGCAGCGCATTTTATATCCTAGAACGGAAATATTATACATAAGTCAACAATGAATGACTTATTTGTCTATTTAATTATTGAAAGAGGATCGTGTGCAGAATAAACTATTCATACAAATTACCTATAACGCTAAAACACTCCAAGCTTGTTACAGACAATGTTCCATAAAAGCTAAGAATTATTATTTAATGTTAAAATAGTGACTTCAATTTTTATAAAGGACACCGGTCAAAAATATGTGTAAATTGTGAGGGGGTGGGGTGTTATTATAGATGCAGTATATATCAAGTTTAATACAGTAATCATATATAAACTTAACTTTTTTTTTTTTATATAATTGGCATTTGGCTAATTAGCCATGCAGCCAGTCGCAAAGTAAAAAAGAAGAACATTATTATACGAAACATATAAACAGGGACACACGCTTCACGCCACTGGAGTCTGTCAGGGCGACTTTATTTGAAGACACACAGGGAATGAAGACCACTAAAAAAAAGGGGTTTACATATAAGGAAAAAAAGGGCAGGTTTGTTTTTTAAATAATTAAGAGTTACAATTTTTAATTGACCTTATATAAATATGTTACAAGCACATTAAATATTTTTATATTTCCTAGTGACAAAAGGTATAGGATATTAAAAGGGCACTCGACTTTACATTCTTGAATCAATTGCTTGAAGAGGCTATTAATTTCATTTTCATACTTTTTACACTCCAAGAATAGATGGTCCAAATCACATCTGACATTGCACAAATCACACCTGTCCGAAGGGAAAATACCTATTTTATTTAGGTGGGCTGGATAACAAGCATGGCCCAATTTCAGTCGTATAATGGTTGTAATAAACCGTCTTGGAACTATTATCTCCTTATGCCAGTGCTTATTAGGAATGTTTTTTACAAGAAGTGAATATCTAGTGCGAGATGTGGTACAATAGGTTTTCCATCTTACGTTCCATTTATCTAATATTTCTGATTTTAGAAGAGCATCTGCCTCGCTAAGGTTGAGACTAGAACTAATGGGTGTTCCATTACGAATACTATCCTTTGCTAGAGTATCCACATACTCGTTACCTGTTATACCAGTGTGTGCTTTAACCCAAATAAATGTTATGTGCTTTTTTCTTAACGTAATATATCGTAATAGTTTTCGAATGTTCCATAATAAAGGATTAGTTTTGTAGGACCAAGGTTTAATATTGGTTAATGCTTTTAGAACGGACAAAGAATCAGACAGAATAACAAAATATTGATTGTCATATTCAAGAGCAAAATTAAGTGCTTTAAAAATAGCTAAGGCCTCTGTAGTAAAAATACTACAATTTTTTTCAACTTTAAACTTAAATTCATTGTTGATTTGGGGTATATATATAGCTGCTCCATTGCCTTCATCTGTTTTAGACGCATCAGTATATATAAAGATACATTCTTTATGTTTTATAAGTTCTGCCTTTAAAATATGGTTGTTAAGTAATTTGCTATCAGTGAAATAAGGGATTATCAGTGTAACATCTTGAAAACCACTATGGTATTCATAATCTGTTATATAAATAATATAAAAATAGCTTACTGGGAAACATAGTTTCTATATCGCTATCGAACTCTGTTTTGTTAATCACAACTACATTTTAAACGGATGGATGGTGAAAAGCCTTTACATTAATATGACCATCAATAAAACTTGTGTGTTAGTAAATATTACTAACTGAGCTAAAGAAAGTCTCCTGTTTTGATACTTTTATTATGTTGCTTTACCTACTTTTTCCGCTGTTTCTGCTGCCTGTCTATATGTGACAAGTTACCTATAATAGTTGATTCCTAGGGTGTTGACCCCCATTAACACGTCAATTATCAGTAAATTTTGTAATTTCTACAGATTTTGAACCGCTTCATACTGTGTTATACCCTTGTTGCATGCATGCATTAGATGCTTCGAGCGTTTAAATTGGCGATAGGAATTAACAACAAATATATTGCTATGTATATAAGATTGCAATATGATAAATTTTGATAATAATTATTTAAAAGCAAATAAAACACAGTTATTTTATAATACATTTATTTATTAAGTTCTATAATACCAATTCTTTCAAGCTCTTTGAGAATAGACTCTATTTCCTCTCTATTACTGCTACTGTTAGATCCAAATTAATTTGAGACGCTCAACTAGTTCGTTGACACTGTTATATACCATCGGTATGTCGTCCGTTTCAGCTTCACCCAATTTGGATATCTCCTTTTCAGTAAATTCTACTCCACATAGTCGAGATTTAGGCGTTTTTACTTGCACTTTGTCAAATATTTCATCATTATTAAAGAACTTTCTGTTATTTATAGGCTTCGGATCGTAGCGCCTTTTTGGAGGAAAAAGCTTAGAAATTATATTTGTATACTTCCAGCTAGAACTCGATTTAATATGTTCGTTTTGTTCAAAATTTCTCTTATGCAAATTTGTAAGTAATATTAATTTTTTGTACAACTTCATTTCTTTCTGAGAATATCCTTTGGGGAGCATACTTGTTAATAAATTCAACAACCCATCAGTTAGCGTGTATGATTCATTATCGATCACCAATTGATCATTTTCAAGTTTAACAGGAGTATTTCCAAGAAACCAGGTAACCCCATCGGTTCTAAGACCAAATATGTTTCTCCTTGGTATTTCTAGGAGTTTAAGTTTTATTCTTATGCTTGCCATGTTACTTCTTTAACGTTTGAGGCACTGATGAAGTATTCGATCCAGTATTTAACAATTTAAACACGACAACAACACAACAACAACACAACACATACAAAACATTAACACAACACATACAAAACTTTTACACAACACATACAAAACACGTACACAACATTAAAACACAAATACTAGACGACTATAACAAAATGACTACACGAATCAAACACAACGGCTAGAAATAGCTGTCAACAAGCCTAGACAATACCATGAAACCTAACATCATATACCAAGACAGTAGGAATAAATTAAAAGGATATCGAAACAGTATTTTGTAATTAATAATGCTTCAAGAGAAGCTTCTAACATAACAAATCTTACTTTCTTTAGAAATGAACTTAACCTATCGCAGCAGATTATTACATCATTAGACACTACGATGAATTAACCAACCGTCTTAGATAAAACAATATTTTATATTTATGTTGTAAGATGCTCTAGTAACTTTACTCTATATACATTTAATATAAGGTGCAGGTAACAATTATCAAGATATTTTATATCATATAACTTTGATGGACATTTAATAAGACACAATTTGATATTATTTTAAATTCATTTTAATTATTTCTCAGTATCTATATGTTAAGTTATCTAACATTACTTCACGTCTTGCATAATTAATTGCTTCTCGTATCTCAGGATCTTTAAAATATCCATATAACCGTTGAACTTCTTCAAAATCTCCTCCTTCACAATAATCAAAAATCATAATGCAATTTCTTATCATTAAAATATCTACCCCAATCTGGTCTACTATGTATATCACGATTTATATTTGAATTCACTTTTTTTAAATCTCATTTCTTATATTGTAACAGTCTGTAATAAACTGTCTTGTAACTTATCTAACGATACGTCTACTGGCATCGTTGTTAGAAGTTTAAATAAAAGGTATTTAAAATGTAGACAGCCCGCTGACATCCGCTATTAAACCGAACTAAAAAACATTAATGTTTATAATATAATTTAATATAAATTAATGTTGACTATAAAATAATTAATGTTAACAATATAATTGAATATGTTATATTTATATTGTTAATTGTTGGCTTTAAATTGTATAAATTAAATAAAAAAACATTATTATCATTATATTGTTTTATTTTAACTTAATTATTACATACAAAGCGTTCACAATAAATTTTATTTCTATGTGCTGTAGTTAAAACTCTATTAAGTATAATAGAAACTCTTTGAATTCTTCTTTTAAAATGAGCACGATCCCGGGCCAATCGTTCATACACATTGTCTCTAGCTTGCTTGTAAGCGTATTTCCAGGCCACAAATGTATAAACTTTATTTCTCTTCTCGTCAAACCGCACTTTCTTCATGTTTTATTGTCTAATTTTACGTTCCAGGATGGTTGGATATGAAATGACTAATTCCATTATTGTGCACACATTTTCACTAGGATTTTCTTGTGCTGATAATACTTCGAATATTTTATTGATAATATCACTTCTATCATAGGCGTAACTGTTTTTAAAGATTGAAAAATATGCTGTAAATTGTTGATTTTTAAGAAGAGTTAATTTTTTTTCTATTAACGGTATTAACTGCCACCAATTGCAAACCGTTTCTCTTCCTAAATAGATATAAAATCCATTTTTCTTAATTTTCATTAGATTTTCATCACGAATTTTTTCATAGGATAATACAATATTACCAAGTTTCAACGCCTCCCAACGTGATTCTGACGAAAACAAATTATTAGTTATTACACCTTGATACACCATTATTTCCCTCCACTCATCTTCATTAAAAATTATGGAAATTCCTTTATTTCCTGACAGCTTGATGCATGCACTAAAATCTTCCACGTTTAAACCAACGCAGATATACTTAGTGATTGATTTATTTAAAGGGTGAAACCACTGGTGAATAATACTTGTGTTTTTTATATCACTATCACTTTTATTTAAACTGTTATTTGAACTTGAAGGGGATATTCCACTATAATATGAATTTATTTCGTTAGGACGAACTGTATTGGATGCACTCATTTTATACTCTTAACTTCAACCTCTTAACTAAATCTGTTCTGAACATATTCAATCCTTTATAGTATATACCCCCACTCTATCCTTTGTTGTATGTAGTGGGAGAAGGTTAAATAAAAAATTAAGTTACTGTAAAAGTTTATATATTTTCCATAAGAAATAACAAATAGATAAATACATGACATACATTAAAGCAAAACATAAAAGTGTGACATATAAATTAGATAAATATTCACAACAAAATTGATTTTCTTGTGGTGATAGAAGACGCCATTCTGAATTAATTATAGTATTATTCGGATATAAGTATTTAATTTTAAAATAACTTGGTGAATTTATATACTTATTATCGAGTTGGTGATACCACATGGTACTTCCATTTACATTAGATATTTTCATAATGTTACAATATTCTAAAGTAACATTTGATTTATTTGTACTAAGACATATCTCAGCCAAGTGTGTTTTTGGAATATAATTTACATATATAATATTTCCTATTACAGCAGATAAAACTAACACATTATTGACAATCATTTTGCTTAAAGAGTGTCGAACTACTAATCTGAGACTAAAAAAGTTTCTTATTATATATAAAATATTTTCAAACTATTTATTCAACAAGTTCATCCATAGTTTTACACAATTCATGAAATTGAATATCATTATGACCCCAAGCTAAAGTTTTACTAGTTCCAGGAATTAAATACCGCTTATCGTCATCAGCTGTTAATGCTAATTTTTGAATTAATTCGGTATACATTGTATGTGAATGTGATCTAAATGTGTACATGGTACAACATACTTTAGAGTTTTTCTCAATTACATTTATATAATCTGTAAGGGTTAATTGTTTTTGAATAGAAGAGCGACAAACACCCTTTGCTTTTTTAAGAATATTATGTTGAGTTTCAACACAGTATGCTTTTGCTCCTGTCCCATAAAAACTTTTGATTGGTTCACCAGCATATTCATCTTTAAATTTACCAACCGCAGAAATATTTTGAGGAATGTTATAAATATTATCTTTATCATAATTGGATGTATCAAACTTATCTAGGTTACATTTTATATCATTATAAAAGTTGTCAGTTGAGACTTCAAGTATAAGAGAATCAGTGTCAGTATACAAAAGGGATACATTTTCTCCGTACATTTGTTTAAGATAGTCATAAAAAAAATTATACATTACTGTTTTTGAAATATCTAAAATTGAAAAACCCGCATAGATGGGTTTGTTATATTCAATTTTCGTTTTATTCATTTGTAAAGCCACTAAGTTTTCTGAAAATATTTTATTATCTCTATAGTAAGGTTTTGCTATAAAGGTTTCGGCACAATTAATTTTATGACCAACTCGCCCCCAATGCGACACCAGTTTCACGTCTACCCTTCTATCCACATTTTCCATTGTTTTCCCATATATACTATTATTATTAGTCTTATACATGTTTTTATCAAATTTATTTTTTGAAGAATTTCTTAAATTTGTATTCAAATCAATATAGTCTTTTAACCATGGAGATTGAGTGAATTTTACAGCTCTATGTATTTTCGTTAGTTTTATACCAAAATGTAAACATTGTTTTAGATAGGTATAATGGATTACATATTTTTCTTTATTTTTTAAATTTGGAATTAATTTTGAATATTTCGAATTAGGGGGTATCAGATTTTCAGGACAGAAAGGTAGATCATTGTGTTTATCATGTAATTGTTTTGGATATTCTAAATCAACCTCCAGAACATAACCTGTTTCTGCTGTGTCAGATATATCACTTATGCGTTTTTCAACATTATCAATATCTTCCTGAGATAGCCAGATAAAATCCTTTTGAGGTAAGTATTGACTCATTGCATAACCATATAGATTAGTCGCATCTAAATAAATTATATATTTTGTGGGTTCTAATGAATTAAAATTATCAAGAAAAGGGTTATTCGCAACGGATTTTCGCCCTGTGCAAGTGCTAACACCTCCTCTTACGCCTTTTTTAAAAAAATGAAGCATGTCAGGATCTGTTAAAAGTTCTAATTCTACTCCTGTGTATAATAACATTGCATCCCAACTTAATCCTGGTGCTGTAAAATAATGTGCTGGATCTAGCTTATATGTTGTTAGACAAAGGCTTCTATAATTTTCAAAGACATCTGCTAGTAGCAAAATATCCGTTTTTAAATAAATATCTGAATAATCGCCAAGTGTCTGACATTGAAACATATCCCAAATAATTTCTGCACGTTGATATTCATCACGCGTAATATGTTCCCCCTTTAATTCATTGTAAAATAAATCTGCAGTCGGCAAATTAGTTTGATCAAATTTTGCAATATCATCTATGTATGAATAAGGAAATATACCTTTTTTCGCATATGCTTAAACTGTAAATCATTTGAGTATGCTTTTCTAGTTTCTAAACATTGAGAATCATCTAAAATACTCGATAAATTATGCAATGATGATGGTAAAAACTGATAAGAATCAATAAACCTTATTTTTATATATTTATCTCTTGTTTTACCATTTTTATATTGTATTTTATCTACCCAAAGATATTTGCTAAATGAAATATATTTTTCTTTAGTCATAGGAATAACATCAATTTGCTCCTTGTCTAAACATAATGATTTTATAAATAGGTGACTGTCATAATTTTTTAAATTGTGCATAACAACTGGAATAAATTGTGGAATTTTAAAATTTAAATTACATGCAGAGTGTGCTGCTCCCCTGAATTTTCCAGTTATATGACAATGATCTTTTACCTTATCTGAGTTGTCTGTAAACTTTTTTTTGCAAATATGACAATAACTTGATCTGTGAAACTTTTCCATCCCAAAATCGATTAATTTAGACATGGGCACAATATCTTTTAAATACTTTGAATACAAATATCTAATATCAATCTCCAAGTCTTTTACAAATTTTTCAATGCAATCCCTACCTCGATATAAATGAAATTTTGTAATTTTATCATCAAATGAACATTTTATGTAATATGCAAATGAATGCGGAATATGTTCAAATTTTTTTAATGTGTAAGATTGTGACAAATTTGTCACATCATTTTGGATAGGTTTTAATGCACATTCAAAATCAGCATAAACTACAAATGGTACTTTCATTTGCTTTTGAATATTTTCAAATTTTAAAATGTTTTCCGGCACAAAATTTCCAAACTTATCAATTATAAATTCTTTTGAGGGAAAATCATTCCTGATAAAGTTGCAATCGTTTTGAATGTGTTGTTTAAGAATATTTAAAGTGGTGAAAAACTGTAAACAACCATCACAGAAATATTTTCTATGTTCATGATTGCTAACTTGACTTGAAACTAATCGAGAAAGATCATTTATATAACAATAATGATTTTTAATATTATTCATATCGTCTTGTTTAGACAATAACAATAAATTTATATGAGTATTACACCTAACTTTACAAAAATGCAGAGGACCAATAACCTCATAGATATTTTTACCCTTTTTGTATGAGACTTCTAATCCATACACATTTATTGATACATTATTTAATTCCTCAAATTTTGCTATATCTTTAAGGGATACTGGAAATTCTATACCTTGAAAGTTGAAAAGCTGTCTAAAGTCTGGATACGATGCTGGATTTCGAGGGTCTCCTTGGTACAATGACGATACAACTGCATAACCAAAACAAAAGTCATCATTATTTTGCACATTTATAACGGCATTTTTTCTTATAATTTCTTTGGGTAGAGGCACATAAGAGGAACTTCTTAATGGGTTGTATTTGTTTATATTAACTTCCAAGTGAAGAATTTGTTCCAGAATCCATCCTAAAATAAGTAATTATTTAATATTTCAAGAGACATTTTTTCCCCCAAGCTAGTGAAATAATCAGTAATTTAAATGTACACACCTGAGTCACGTTCTGCAAATTTATCGAGTTTTCCATCAATTATTCCCATAAATTTTTCATACAATATAACTATATTGGTAGACTCAGTTACAACTTCATATGCTGTGTTGTGTGATTTAATTTCAGAAATCCGAGAAGTTGGTAAATAATATAATCCAAACAATTCCATATTCACTTTTATAGCTCGATGTTTCTTCAAGGCAGTTTGAATAACTTTAATAACTTTATCAGTAATGTTTTCTTGAAATTCCTTTAAATTCACAAAGTGTTGTGGGGAAGATATTTTATATGAAATAATTCTTTCTTTAAAGGCACTATTCAACACCTCTATTCCAGGCTCGCAAGCTTTACAGACATTTAATTTATGAGCATTTGATTTTAAATGTGCTCCCCAACATTTATTAGAGATTTTGACATCACAGTCGTCACATCGACGAATCCCATCTTGTGTGAAAAAATTTTTATTTACTAAAAATAATAAATTTTTATTAGTTAAAAGATTTTTAAAAAAAAAATCCATTTTTTATATTTTTTTTTATTTTTTATATTTTTATTTTTCAAATTTTTATTTACTAAAGATAATAAATTTTTATTAGTTAAAAGATAGCGTGGTAAAAGTTAACAACTTACCATCAATTATGTAATCATCAGGATTTGCTACATAGTTGTTATCCAAGCAAACTTCTTTAACATGTCGAACCACGCTTCTCTTTTGTTTAAATTCGCGTAAACACAGTGTGCACAAGAAAGACATTTTTTATACTGAGGAATTTGCGTGTGGGCATTAGTATAAACACTGAAATTTTTTATTTGAAAATAATCTGGTGGGGGGATGAATTTAAAGATTTATTATGAATCTACTGATGCAAAACATGGATTGAAGAATATATTAGCACATTTTTTTAAAAGATCGCCTTGCCGTTTAATAACTTTACCAAGATTGACGCTTCTTAAATTTGAACAAGTTTCACCTAAAGAAAAATAGTTGTGAAACATTGATTTTACAATTCCACAACTCCGACGCATATCTTTGGACGAAATGTCTTTTTTAGGTTTGGCTTGCAAGAATTTATTAAGTTCAGTCTTATAGGGAATGTCACCCACTTTGTAAACGTTTCTCTTACTAATTTTGGGGGGTGATGTAACGACAATTTCAGATGGTGTAAATACAATTGGAAAGGGATTTGAAACAGCAACAGCTTCAATTAAACCTAATTCTGTTTCTTGTTTTACAATATCATAAACTTCAACTGTTCCACAAAAATCTCTTAATGTTTTATCGTAAACATGAACAGGATGTGTCGTAAATTGTAATTTAGGTGTTCTTGGCAACACCTCAATATTAAGCGGAGTCTGCTCATTAAGCACCTCTATTAAATTTAAACACGGCTTATTTTTGTATGCGATTGTTTCATTTATATCCACATCGGAAATAGGTGAATATGCGGAATAGTTGGTAGTGTCGCGGTCGGGTGTCGCAAATTTCATTTTTTTCGATTTTGGTTCAGTTACATCACCGGAATCTTTAAAATCATCATAATTTATAGTTGAAATTAAATTTTGCGTGGATGTGTCTAATATAGTGTCTACACAAGAATATAGATTGTCAAACATGTCAGGGGTGTTTAGTCCAGAACTTGTAGGTAAATTAAATTTTGAATTTTCGTCAACAGTATTATAAATATCCAAATTCACACCTTCAAAATCAAAAGTATTATCATCAGCATTGAAATAATCAAGAATTTTATTATCATCGATATTTAAATCAGTATCGCTGTTAATAAAATTTTCAATGTCACTATTTGACAATAAATCTCCACTGATAATATTACCCTCTTCCTTCTTAAAATAACCCTCAAGTTCCCTAGAACTCATTCTACAAAGTGGGCAATCAACAATGTCATGAAACTTGCAAGCATCTTTTAAATCAAATGCAGTTAAGTCAATAATTGAATCCATACCTTTAGATTAATAGAAACACAAAACAACAACAACAATAACTGTAACTACAAAAGGTAATTGTGATGAACACACACACACACGCACAATAATAACTGAGAAAAAAAGGTTTATGTAAAGATTATTCGGAACAAAGAAATGCACAACACTGGTACGCTACAACAACGAAAGAAGACTTATATGCGACTGAGAAACGTGAGAGCGGATGAGGCCCGTCTGGGAAGTAGGAATGTGGTATGGGCGGTACCTGTCTGGGCGAAAGTCGGTGACCCGGGTTGACCGCAGAACGGCAGCGCAAATTTTTTTTTTTTTTTTTTTCCTATTTTTATTTTTCAAATTTTTTTTTTTTTTTTTTTCAAATTTTTTTTTTTTTTTTTTTTTTTTTTATTTTTCAAATTTTTTTTTATTTTTTTCAAATTTTTTTTTTTTTGGGCGGGATCTTTTTTATTGGGAGGAGGTTGCTATATATTATTGCATCACTCGCTTATTCTTCAGTACAGTACAATAACAACGACGATATCAACCATGAAAGTTTCCATACATGATGAGAAGTTACGGGAGCAAGTTTCAAAGATGTCGTTTCCAGAATTTAGCGACTTTTGCTCGAAAGTGTCGTCCCACTCGGAGAAGTTCCTGATGGATCTGTGGATGTGGGATATCCCAACCAGACCAAATTCTCCAACGAACTTACCAGTGACGACTACAATGACGACTACAATGGCGTCCACGATCATCGATGACGGCAATTCAGCGGAGTGTGGTGACTTTTTGTATTTCGATAATTGTGTTAGTGAGGTGCTAATACTTAATGATTGTGCCACCATGTGCGATAAAGCCGCCAGACACCAGCCAAGGCGTACCAGACACCAGCCAAGGCATACCAGACACCAGCCAAGGCCCACCAGAAGGCAACCCATTAGAAAATGCAAAAAGGTTTTTAACTATACATATAATTTTTAGAAGTGAAAATTTTTGTTTAAATAAATGTTTTTATACCTTATACCCCTTATTTTTTCATATTTATAACCAACATACATTTAATGCGCAAGTCTAAAATCATATTCATCGACTTTAAAACTGATTTTTTTAATTAAAAATATTATTTAATCGTAAACCATGGCAGAGTGTTGTACTTCGGATATTTTTCTTGATATACAAGGTTATAATTGCTCTTTTTCTTACATTCCTAAAGAGGTTTTTATCTTCCATCTTTAGGATTGGATAAGGATGGGATAGGATTGCGACATTGGGGTTGTTTGGGAGAAAAGTATAAACCAAAAATAAATTATAAAATTATTTATTAATAGTAAACATTTTTGAAATCATTCAACAAAAAAATAATTAAATATAAAATAGGTAAAAGCTATATATAAATAGTCAACATATTATAAAGCATAAAAATAGCAATTTTAATATTAAGATAATATAATGCACACTGCTGGCATCAAATGCTATCCTTTAAAATGGCTTTATCGATGACATGGCTTTTGATTTTTTGGGAAGTTGGTTTCGTACACATTATGCAAACCTCTGGTGAAATAATTTGATATAAATGTTGATCACACACTTTACATTTTAATTCGTTTTCACAACAATCCATGGCATGTTTAGAGTGGGTGTTGACGTGTATATGCTTGCCACAGGGTTGCTCAATCGCACACAAATAATAACAATGGTGACAAACACTATACATACCACCACCCACAGATGTTATTAAAATGTAGGACTGCATAACACATACTTCTCGCTGTAAATAATTGGCTTTTGCAGCGTCTGAAGCGTTAACTTTTTTGATATTAACCAACGCTTCTTCCCCGCAACCACTTCCCAGAACTTCATCTTCGGCCCCTGAATCCTCACTATCTTCGTCATTGCCCTCATAATTATATATGTCTACATCTACCAATGTATTCAGTCGTGACTGTATCTCATTGCTCTCCATTGGAAAATAGATTCTCTCTTCTTTGTGAATAGAGTCCATCTGTTCTCGCTCTCCATTACTTGCACTTCTTTCTATGTATATCGCCGATTCTAAACTCATTTTATTTCTTTTTATTAACTTTTACACTTACAACTTTAAAACTTTTAGACTGTTGGACAGCTTATGAACTTAAGATTTGAGACTTCAAATTTTATACTATGCTCCATTCCCTTACCATTCCCTTACCAGAAGGTGGGGGGGGGGGTGTGCTAACTAATCAGAGACGGTAATAATAAATTGGAAGCTTGTGGGCGGGGTCAAAATGGAGGGGGTCAATCAATCAAAAATGTGGAGGGAGGTGCAGAAGTGTGAAATGGGCATGGCCTATATGAAATGGAGGAGGGGGAGACCAATCAAAAGGTGGCCGGTGTTCAACCGCACCCCCCACCACAAGTGGGCTAATTAAAAAAAGTGGTGGGGGGTGCATTGAGCACCGGCCAACTCTATCTACTACCAATAATTGCAAATTTAGAACAATTACAAGAAAGGATTATCCAAGAATGTGGTAACATTTCTCTAGAGATGCTGGTCAACACTTTCGAAAATATGAAGAGACGTGTGAATTTATACTTGAAGCAAGGCGGTGGCCAATATAATAATAAATATAATAAATATAAATATTTTAAGGCAACTCGTTTGGTTCATTTTGGCCAAGCACTCTCCTCACTATTGGAATCAATAACCTACGGATACTAAGTTAACAAAACATTTTAGAATTAACCCTCTTCTATTTATAAATGACAGTAAACTCTACGCACAAAGCAAAACTCCTACAGTCCCTAATTCAAGTAATAAGACATTTGGCGATGACATCAAGATGTCTTATGTGTCAATATATACAATTTGAAAAGCTAAAATTCACACATGAAATTTAAATAATAAATTATGAAACTTCTCAATATAACTTACAATAGTGATGACAATAGCAAAATAGACTGGTATACAAAACCTATATGGTCTGGACGAAATCTAAATTTTAACTTCTTTACACTGAATAAATACAAAAAAAGTGTTGTCAATTCCTTTGTTGATAGATCGAGTATATTGACCCAGAAAAAATACCAAAAAATGTATATAATATCAGAAACGTGCTTCACGAAAACAATTACCCAAAAAATTCAACGAACCAATAATTAAATACAGAATAAACAATATTTAAAAGACAAACAGAACTAAGCCGATTATTGCAAGACAGAAAATAGGTCTCACTTCCACATATCGACGGTAACACTTCAATATGTCGTAACTCCGAATTCATGCAAAATTAGATTTCCCGCTTAAACTGTTAATGTAATCATAACACGTGGCTATGAAAATTGTTATTGGCTTTCGTTTAGCAGAAAGGGCCAATAAGAGACAAAAAACAATATGTCGTAAATCTAACGGGGTTGCAATTTGTCGTAAGTCATAAAGTACAGACACGATTGTCAATGGTGTTTTAACAGCAGGTGTGATATTATTATAGTTTTGGTAAGTAATACCAACTAATGCATGTATTTTATATAATTGTATTGATAAAAATATAACTCTAAGTGATTTATTTTTGGTTTTTAGTTAATTAGGTATACATATTAAGTTAATTTTCATTATTAAAATATGAACGTTGAGTTAGGCATTATTGAACCCATGAATTACCTTACTAAGTTGTGATATATACGACATATTTATTTTACAGTTTTTATCGTTTCCTGAAAAGTAGGAGATTTTGAGTTACGACATATTGAAGTGTTACCGTCGATATACCAACCGGAAATAAATAATAACAAAATCAAAAAGTTCTTAAACCTTAAAAAATAAATACCGCCGAAAAACCCAACAATAAAACCAAAACATTATTTACTAAACTTAAACCACAAATCGAAAACATAAATAAAATCTAATATATTAAATAGACTCAGAATAAACGAATACAAAAACGGTATTAAAAATAACTATCAAACCCACACCGCTTTATCAGTACATGCTATAGACCTATTACATAACTTTAATTTTGAAAAAAATTATAAAAAAATTATTTATATAAAAAAAATAAAAACACCATAAACTTTGGAACTGATACAGAAACTTTAAATAATATTTATAACAATTATTTAATTACCCAATAAATTGCAAATTTTTACCATTAATTTAATTAAAAAAATTACTGGAATTTCCAACAAAACCATCTCTCATATACCTGTAACCAATTTAAACAACTTTTACTTCATTGTCATTACCAGTTTAAATTTTCTATTATATTGTTGTTCTCTACTAAAATGTAGTTATTAGTGCTGTGTTAGTAAAATAATAAAAGCTATGTTGTTGTAAAAAATATTTTTTATTTTATTATTTTTTGTTCTTAACTTGTATTACGCGTTTATATTTAGTAAATTTAATTTTGAATCAGTTATTTGGAACCCTCAGTACGATATTTTTACCAGCGAAGGCTGGAAAGCATTCAGACATAGCTACACTGAGGAAAATCACTCAATACAAGTATTTTTTTGAATATTATGTGTATTACCACAAGAAAAAATCCATTTATCCCTAAAATATTTCGTTTAGTCGCAATCAAGGACGTTTTTTTGACAACAATATTGTTATTTGTGCTTAATGCTTTTTTATAGTAACAGAATATCATATAACCATAACAATATGTATCCAATAAAGTGTTTTTAAAAAGTATTTTTTTAATTCCTATAAGGTTATCTTATTACCACAAAAAATAAAATAAAAATTAACCAATCTTTTATATCTATCTAAAATATACCTTTTAGGAACTAAACAGTTGCTTTTTTAAAATATGGTGAAATCGTTTTGGTTCATTTTATTGCCGTTTGCAGTGTTTGTTTAGTGGTTGGTGGATTATAGTTTATAGTGGATGTTTGGCTATTGATTTGATACATTTTTTATATTTTAATAATTTTATATAGGGTGGTGTACTTTTAGTGCAACGTTATACAATAGGTGTTGTGGCGGTGTGTCCCCAAATTCAGGTAGGTACAATTATTTTACTAATAATTATATTTATTACTTATAAGTAACTCATGTTTATCACATTACTCTACTTAGGTACCTACAAAAAATCGTTGACTTAGATCTGGAGTTTTTGAGATATTTCTTCCCCGTTCTAAATTTTGTAATGCAAAATCGCATTTGTTAGGTTTTCTGATACCTATTAATAAAAAAAAAATGGCTAAAAAGGGTCATGTCCCTAGCAGTTTGTTACTTTTTATTAAGTTGTCGTATTCAATTACGCTGCTTATTCATTATTTATTTTAGTGATAATTTAATTTTAGTCAGATCCTCCCCTTATTAAACAAATTTTAACATACAATCAATACGGCCCTTAGAAGTGCAGAATGGAAACTTAATGGCGGCCATTATCGGAATGAATTAAAAAATATAAGTAATAAATATATTTATTGGTAAAATAATTGTACCTACCTGAATTTGAGGACACACCGCCACAAAACTCATTGTATAACGATGCACTAAAAGTACACCACCCTATATAGAATTATTAAAATATAAAAATTTTATCAAATCAATAGCCAACAATAAACTAATCCACCAACAACAGCCATTTTGGCGAAGGAGCAAAAAAAAAGGAATTTAGTTGTAGCTGGGTGGACTAGCTACAATAAAAATAAAATTATTTTATAGCTGGCCGATTATTTTTAGGAGTAAAAACCGATACTTTTCTAACTACATGACCTCAATTATTCGCAAAATCAATTTTATTTCCCACTGCATTATATATTTTTTATGGCAATAGAGTTGTCTTTTAACAGCAAAATAATAATATTTAAAAAACGACCATGTTGAGGTTAAAAGGTCATTTCAAAAAAATGAACCTTGTAGCGACAACAGAGTTGTTTTTTCGGCGCCTATTTAATGCAGATTTCTTGCTACTGCGAATGGATTTCTAGCTACGGCTAATAGAGTTTTCTCTCAGTGTATAGTCAATACCAATTATAAAACTATTATGAAAATTTTTTCAATAATGAGAGTTACTGAAAGACCGATGGTTTTCGATCTTATTATGACTTACAAATTGGTGAACTGTCATGTTGATTCACCAACACTTAAATCGAAGTTAAGCTGTAATGTACCGATTAGGGACTTAAGGCTTCAAACTTTTAATATTCCACCAGGGCCCGCTCTAGCCATAACGCCGCCCTGGGCAAAACAAAAAATTGCCGCCTTTCTCCAGTGGCGGTTCGTGAATTGTTAACTTGGGGGTGCACTAAAAGTCCGCTGCAGGCGAAATGCGCCGCAGGGAAAATTTTTTAAGACCACGCCCAAATTTGGTCAATAATTTTTAGTAAATATTTTAAAAATTTATGATTAGGTACCTACTTATTCTATTGAAAATGAAATAAGATAAAAAAAATAAAAAAGGCAAATTTATTTTTCAGTAGGTGGTGGGTATACATTGTTTAAAAGTAAAGTCCAATCTTCTGTTTTTATTTGCAGTAAACTTATCAATAACAATAAAGTCCCTAAATCTACACTTTGTTATCTGTGTCAAGTTAATTTCGGGTTTAGGTCTTCCCTCAATTTTAATTTCAATTTTTTGCTCAATACTTAATGAGCTAATATTATTTTTCAAAAAATATTCCACATTTATAGTCGTTTTGGCATTAAAACTAATCTTTTTTACTAAAATAAGTCTTTACAGCCCCAAAATAATAACAAAATTATTAAGGAAAACTCCAAATAATAAATTCATACAGCAATTAACACGCAATGAACTCAACGGCGCACATTTAAATTGTGCGAGTTTTTCTATTAGAATCGCGCTTTCTCCCACCACACATACTAAGTAGGTACAAGATGCATAGTTGACAACCGGCTTGGCGAGAACTATTACACCACCTTTCGTTCCATTGTTTAACGGTACGTTAAAATAGGAGGGTTCTAACTTATATTACGGTATCATATAATATAAGAAGATAAATTTAAATGAACATTATTTTTTCTTTATGGGGTAATTCTTTATGGAGTATGGGGGTGCACGTGCTCCTGTGGAGAAACCGCCACCTGCCGCTCTCCCAACGTGCCGCCCTGGGCAGGGGCCCAGGTTGCCCCCCCCCCCTAGAGCGGGCCCTGTATTCCACTTAGAAATACGAATTATGGAAATAATACTTCTCTCTGCAGAATGACTCGTGCCTATAATAGGCTGTCTTTAGCCATGGAAATGTTCGATGTGTTTAGACCTAATAAGATTTAAAAGATATGTAAAATCATTGCTGTGAATTTACCTGAAGTTTTTAGGTTAACTTAAATGTCCATAATCTACAAAGCATATTGGTTAAAAACAGTGGCGTAGCCAGGAATTTGGGGCGGGGGGGGGGGGGGGGGGCGGGGCGAAGTCCTTTTAGGGCGCCTATATTTTTAAATACACATTTTGTCATATTATTGTTTTTTTTAAATCCAGATTCAGTTAAACATTGATAAAAAAATAAGGCATGGTATTAAGCACCATTCAAGCCTTTTATTAAATTATTGGTGAGTGACAATAGAAGTATATTTTTCCAAACTAATAGCGTTTTCGATTTACTGCTCTCGCGCACTCTGAGAGTGCTCTCCCCGAGATTTGCGTGTTCGGTTATCAAAATCCACTGCTCTCACTCGGAGTAGCACGTTCGATTTACAAATTTGATTACTCTGAATCCGTTTGAGAGTGCTCTTTTTCGATCTGAAAATTTTTACAGAGTAGAGAGGCAGCGCTTGCGCAGAACCGCAAACCACCACCATTTTCTATTCTTTTGTTGATGTGTAATCTCGTTTGATGTGTTTTCTGTGTTTGTTTTCGTCTAGTTCGATAAATATTGTATATAATATGTTATAAACGCCCTCAAGTAGATTTAAATTTGAAAATTAACTGTTTATTTTTGTATGTTGACATCTGTCAAATTTTCAAGCGCAATTACGTTCAATTTACACTCCGTCCGAGGGCAACCGCCTTCGGAGTGACAGCAAATCTCGGACCGATCGATGACGTCACAGAGCGCTCTCGGAGTTGTAAACCGAAAACGCTATAAGACGTGTTTTAAACTTCAGCTAAAAAAACATAAGATTTTAACATTGGGTAAAAAAATGCATTGTATGCTTTTTGTGATATATTATTATATTATATTACGTTTTTTTCTTCATTTAACACAGTTAAACTATTTTAATTTTAATAAAACAAAACATAAATCCTTTTATAATAAAAACAAGTACTAAACAATAAAAAATAAACACAAAACTAAAATTATTTTAATATTCTGACCTTACACAACTTCAATCAATAATTTAAAAAATGTTTTTATATAACTACAAAGCTATTCGACGAGTCTTAAGGCTTTTGAAATCATCTAAAACATTAGAAAGATCTAAATTTTATATAGCTATGTCATTTAATCGTTGTTCCGTCATTGTCGAGCAATTATAAGTTTTAATATTTTTTAACCGATTAAAGGACCTTTCCGCATTGGCACTGTTCGTTGCAATAGTAAGGTAGGTGTACCGTGTAAACAATGCATATATTTTGGAATGAACTTTTGAGCTTATTTGAAATAAGATACGGAATTATCTCACCTGTTTTTAGGGTAATCTTTTCTTTTTTTAATTGTTGAAATAAAGCGCAAAATGATTTATATTCATCGATTATTAAAGACCACAGAATAACTTTTATTTTATTTTACAACGGACATTTACAGGCTTTGTGATTTTTTGGTATTTTGTTATGTGTTAAGTTAATTAAAATTCAAATAAGACCGATTTTTTATTTTTATTTAAGTAACAAAGGGGCGCCAAGCCAGGGGGGAGCGGGGGGTCAACAGCCCCCCCTGACCCCCCTATGGCTACGACACTGGTTAAAAACTTACCGGGAAACAAAATATTATAAAATTTAGCATATTTAATTTCATTTTTCTTTTCGTTAATGAATTTTAATTATTGAAATTTTAACCTGTAATTGCCATATAGAAAAAAGAAACAATTTTTAATCCATCCACTGATCCTCAAATATAAAAAAGGTGATCACGCAAGAAACAATCGCATCAAATAAGATTGTTTCATCCTGCGGATTTAAGTGCAGAAAAGCCAGATAATTTTGGATTTCTGTTAGGCAACAAAAGTTAAGCAAACGCTGCCCATTCCGAAAGAATAAAATAATAAGAATATGTTGACCAATGCAGTGCATTTGCCTCGCTCATATGACGTAGAGGTAGCAAAAATTGGAACAATACAATCTCACAGACAAGAGAAGTCTTGCATCCCAAAGGTGTCCGGGTTGGAAAGGAAAACTATCATAAATTACAGGTAAGTCCCCAAAATAGCTTGAAAGTTGTTATTTCTAAAATATCGAAATAGTGTTGGTAAAATTAATTTGAATTAAGAAAAAATATTGTTTTGAACGCCTTGGCAACGTAAATACAAATTTTAAAATTAAATGTTGCGAAATAATGATAAGCCTATTAAATAATTAATGATATAAAACAATCTAATTATTTCTACAAAATTTTAATTTTAGCAAACATTTATTTTTAAACGCGAAGTCAAAACAACATATAAATAGAGCTTTATCATTCATTCTGATCTATTGACCTATGACCTATTATTTCACCCGCCACAATCTCTCTCTCTCTCTGTACATGTATATATCTACGTCACTGACTTATAAATGGACTATAATAGCTTCGTTTTTGCTGAAATGATATTTTTTTTTGTTTTTTACGCCAGGGCGCAGTTTCCCATAATATGTTCAAAATTTCAATGACGTACTGTTTTATGATATAATTGAAAGAAAGTACTGAGAGGCTGCCAACTCCCAAAAAAACTATACACGGATTTTAAATCGGTTTTGATTTAATCTGATTTAACATGATTTAAATGAAGATTTAAGATTTAAAGTGTTATGCGTTATGCTGTAACGCTCCCATGATTTACCAAATGTAGGTGATTTTTTGTGGATTTAAACCGATTTAAGAAATTTAAAGCAATTTTACTTGATATAATTAAAGCTTTTTAAATTTATTTTATTTATTAATTTTACAATTTTAAAATATTATAATAACACTAATATTAAAAGAATATGATTTTAATTATTTATTACTTAATTGGAAGTTGAATTTGAGGCTTATTATCCAGTAGGTAACCAATTTTTTATGTATTTTTTAAAGTTTACTTGATGATTTCATCAAAAAAAATAACTAAAGAGAGATTGTAGAAATAAATTACAAATATCAATATTTAAAAATACTTTTAAAAAAGTTATATTTATAATGTTTCCAAAATCTATTGAATATAATTGATGTGTTGCGTAATATATTAAAAATTTGCTTAATTCGAAGGTTATCATTTAAAACTCTTAAACCGATATAAATATATATAAGACTATAATATATAAAGAAACATTTAGAAAAATTACCAGTAGCTACACGCAAAGCAACATGCTTCATAACAAAATGTATTTCATACAAATATTTATTTTATCACTAGTTCTGGTTTCGACAATGAGTGACGTTACGTTTCAAAATGTAGAAGTTTGGGTATCCCATGGGGGTGCTATGTTTTACAAAACCATTAAAAAATCGGACAGTTTAAGAGAAAACTTTCCCACAGAAAATGGGGAAGAATGGGGAATATATTTGGAATTCGTGGATCAAAACATTACAATTTTAAGAGAAAACTCAGTAACTGACATGGCCAATCTATACTTCCTGTCTTTTTTTAATTCTAATTTAAAAGAAATTGAACCTGGAGCGTTTAGAAATTTGCCTTCACTTTACGAATTAAGATTTATTGGCACCGGCTTGGAAGTAATAAGAACTGGTGTTTTTAACAATTTACCTCTTGTCGAACTCAAATTAATAAATAATCTAATTCATAATATAGAAGCGAGTGCGTTGGACAATATGCCTCGTATGTATTTGTTTCATTTATCTGAGAGTCGTATAGCCAATTGGAATAAAAGGTAGGTATTTTAACAGTTTAAATAGTAATATATTAACATAGCAATAAAAATACATTAGCAACCAATAAAATAAATTACTAATTTACAATCGGCCTCTTAGGGCTATGTGTACTTGCCTTTTCCGTCTACTTGCAAAAAAAACATACATATAGTAATTATATTTTATTGCTTACTGCTTATTTTTTTAATTGTGTCTCAGCCTTTACATAACATGAATTAATCGTCCTAGTTACCGATTTTTAAAAAGTTTTTATGAATTTTTGTTAGTTTTTTCAAAATTGGTAAAAAGAATCTGTAAAATCAAGTGTATGACTGTCGGTAGAAAAAAAATAGAATATTACAGCCAAAGCAATTAAGCCATTTTATTGCTGACTTCGCGCAGCAGTCACGCACAGTAAAAAACTGGTCCGATCTATCGATCTTATACATAAAAGCTGGAAACAGGGCTGTCTTGCCTGCACTAGTTTTAGTAACCATTTATTGTATCTATAAATACACCAAAAAACTTTCTACAATAAATTGGCAAAAGACTGTCCAAATGACATATTTGGCAAAAATGTCAAAAATAAAAAGAAACTCCTCATCTTTCCCCTCCTAATTTTTTTTAATTACATATTATACAGGGTGGGGACTTTAACTGGAATAAATTCGATATTATTAAAACCGCTGAAGTTGCGCCTACAAAATTTGGTTTGTGTATGTTTTGGACCATGCGAAATTAAAAAATTATATCGGCGCTGTTGCCAGATTTCCCAGTTTTGTGCTACTCGTAGTAATTTTGTTATTTTAAATGGAATGCCCAATTTACTTTTATTGCAGTAAATTGGGCGTGTCAAATTTAGTACAATCCCAAATTTACAAAATTCTATCTTCACTAGGTGCTGAGCTATGGCAACATTGTATTTCCATTAAAAAGTACCGGGACGCTTATTTACCTTAAAGTAACGTTACCTTGGTAACATCTCCATAGTTACTAAGTTATTGACAAGCTTCAAGAAAAGTTCTTGTGGAGTCAAAATGGCTTATTTGGGTCATTATCATTCAAAAGGAAACTTTAAAGTCTCTCAAGGTTTTTTTGGACAAATATATCTGCTAAGAATACCATAATATTTTTAATGTTATAAATAAACAATGCTTTATTTATATTATTTATTTAAAATATTAAAATATTTATTTTACTTGCCAAATTCTGTTAATTTAATGCACTAAAGTCACCACCGTTATCTGTCTCCCTCCCTCTTTTTGTATATAATATGCAGCCTAAAAATGTTAGTAATTAATATTAATAAACATAATTCCTATTCTTAATTACTGAAAGCTAGACGCCCCTAAATATAAGAACATTTTATTTTATAATATATAATTTATTTATTTATTAGTATTCATCTGCCTGTCGCTACACCTTGCATCATTTCCGTTATCAAGGAAGAAATTCAAATTATATCCGGCAGGTGGCGCACCTAACGTTTTACCCAAATGCAGAATTCTTGAAAAACCGGTTTAGTATGAGACCGACTACGAAGCGGCGTACTACTGTTGTTCGCTAGTGAAATATTTCGTGATAAAGTGCGTTTATTGGCAGATGTAAAGCTTGTCTGGTCATCACCGTGATCAAGTTTTCTCTGGTAAGTACCAAAGAAAAGAAAAGAAAAATAATATATTTTAAAGTACTATGGATGTAAGTAATGAAATATATTATTATATACACACTATTTTTTTAATAATTTTGTATTTTTAAAACCTAAAATAATGAAATTTCGTCACCCCCGTTATCTCACCTCCATTATCATTTAATGATAACGGAGGTGATGGATGATAACGGAGAATATATTTTCTAACATATTAACACAGGACAACTATTTTTTTATTTAATTAGATTTGCAATGGCCAAAAAAAGTCAAAGTGTTCAATAGATGCAGCCGCTGAGAGACGAAGAGAACAAGTTAGGTTGATTATGATGCAAATGAGAGAAAGAATAAGAAACGATGCTACGAAACACGAAGAATATAAGGAAAAATAACGACAGCGCTATTTTAAACGGAAGGATAGTGGAAAAATTAAAATGATTTCTGATATGAGTGAGCGGTAAAAAAGGGTTAAACAAAAGGACTGGAAAAAACGTTCTTAAAAATATAGAATAATTCAAAAGGAAACAGCATGGGTGGAAGAACTGTTAGATGCAAATACCCCACCGCCTAGCCCAAGAATCCTTGAAAACATTGATGCCCTTAATAATGAAGATGATGACTATAATACTCCAACTAGACAAGCAAGAAATGGAAAAAAAGCAAGAAACAATCGTAAAAGATTAAGGAAAGAAATTAGAGAGTTACAAGCGCAAATAAGTAAACTTAAAAAAAAAAAATAATAAAATATAAGAAACGTGCAGAAAGAGCAAAGAAAGTGCCAAAAACCCTGATAGTCCAAATGTAAAAGTAAATAAACTTTTAGAAGGTCAAAAAAATGTTCCAGAAGTGGTAAAACGCAAACTATACTGTTTGGACGATGCCGTAACTGGGCAAAAGCTTTTCCAAGCTGAAGGCAAATATACTGTTGCAAGATTTTCTGGTAAAAGAAGAAATACTCACTTCATTGGTCGAGTGCTTTCGGAGAAAAATTCCAGCAAATATGAAATATCCTTCTTGCGAAAGAGGGGACCTACAAAATTTGTATTTTCTGATCAAATTGACATCGCCAACGTAGACAAAGAATATATCGTTTGTGCCTTATCAATTCCAACATTACACCGCAACCAATATTATTTTTCTTTGGTAGAATTAAGCCAGATTACGATCAGCCCTTTAGAATAGGTTATTTTTGTTACATTGTATCTCCGTTATCATAAGGTCACCTCCGTTATCACGCGTTTCCTTTTTTTACATATTTTTGACATTTATTAATATTAAGCTCGGCGAGAACACTAATGTAATAGAGTATCGTCTCATAATTATAAATAAAGTAAAAGTTTTCAAATTATTTGATATTGATAATTTTTTTTTTCAAATCCTAAAAAGGTCCCTCGCAATGATAATGACCCATTTAACTAAAACCTTAAAAATAGAAATTCTTATGATCGGTTTCGGGGACCACCAACGTAACAGGTGAAAGATATTTGGAATTTTGCAAGAAATTTTAGTGCCAGAACTGACTGAGTTATACCCCACCGGAAATAATAACTTGGAAGAAAGAATTTTTTTCCAAGAGGATGGGGCGCCTCCGCACTTCGCGGATAACGTGCGCAATTACGTGAATACCGCCTCTCCTGGCAGGTGGATTGGACGACGGGGAGCTATTGAATGGTCAGCGCCTGATTTAACACCCTTAGATTTTTATTTATGGGGTGATTTGAAACATCAAGTGTATGTTATGAAACCTACAAATATTGAAGATCTAAAATACCGGATAGACTAGAAATCAGATCTATACCACCTCAGGTTTTACGCAGCCTACAAAATGAAATTTATAACCGATTGGCTTTTTGCCAAGAAGTCAATGGAGCGCTTCTTAAACAGCTTTTGAAATAATAAATCGATAGAACTAGTTTCGTGTTTTTGTGATTTTTTTGTCAAATTTGTTCAAGTTAAATTACTGCCACACAGCTGAGAAATCTGACAACATTGCCGATATCATTGTTAATTTCTGCATGCCCAGAAACCCCCAGATAGTAAATTTTGTAAGCGCAACTTTAACGGTTCTAAAGGTAGATAAGCGTTCCTGTACTTTTTAATGGAACTACAGTGTTGCCATAGCTCAGCAAATAATGAAGATAGAATTTTATAAATTTGGAATCTAACTAAATTTGACAGGCCCAACTTACTGCAATAAAAATAAATTGGGCACTCCATTTAAAATAACAAAATTACTACGTGTAGCGCAAAGCTGGGAAATCTGGCAACAGCGCCGATATCATTTTTTAATTCCGCATGGTCCAAAACCCCCACATACCTAATTTTGTAGGCGCAATTTCAGCGGTTTCAATAATATCGAATTTATTCCAGTTAAAGTCCCCACCCTGTACAGGGTGTCCCAAATTCGGGCCTCATCATGGGGATCTTAGAAACTATAAGAGATACAACATCGGTCAAATTGTGGCAAAGTTGCGCAATTTCGTACTGAGCAATATCGCAAAAAAATATCTGATCTATCTTTTTTAGTTTTTGAAATTTTTGCAAAAAACTAAAATTTTGAGATTTGGTTTTTTTAAACTGTTTGACCTATTTTATCCGCCACAGAAAAACAAGCACAACATTGTTAAGGCAACTTTTTACGCTCCATATTGTGACGTTTTTAGAATTTGGTTACAACGTTTCGTTTTTATGGAACTATTATCAACTTTATTTTTTTAAATACGGACCTGCATTTTTTATTTTATTTTTTGATAGCCCTTTAAGCCCTGAAATAAACCATGTACCACACTTAATTATATTTAGACGTTTTGATGTCATTATTACATCTTCAGGAATGTGATAATTATTTTTAAATACGGCCCTGGTGTTAGTTACTTAATCTTTTTACCACATACAACATGTAAATGTATCCGGAATTTTATACAAATAATTTACTATATTTAGGTTTTTATATAAATTGTAACAAAGTAAAAATAAAACCAAACAAAACAAAGGTTGCTATGACACGAACTTTTACTTGATTGTTAGGCTTAAGGTTGAATTCTCAACGTCATTTCATCTATTGCCAACCTATTTCGCGTTGCTTTTTTTAGTTTATTATTTGATTAACTAACATTTAAATAAAATCAATATCGTCGGTACAATATTTAGGTAATAGCTGACATATTACAAAAATATCAATTTATTTCATTGCTAATTTTGGGAGAATTGTATAGTGAAAGAAGAATGACATAATAATGTTAAAAAAAATCTTACCCGACATTTTTCGCTATAAAATTCTCCTAAAATATTTATTGAAATTCCTTGATATTTATTTAATATGTCACCTGTCACGATAATGATTTTATTTAAATTTTGTGTAAAAGCTAAAAAAATTAAATAAATATACGCGAAATAGGTTATAGGTTGGCAAGCATATTGATACTTCCACCTTAATTATCTTGACAACTGCAGTCACCATTTATACTAATTATTTCAGCAAAATTTATTTTCTGCTTTAGAAAAGCGCGACATGTTACGAGTTTATTATTCTTCCAATAGGAATTCACAAATATCTTGTGACCGTTATTTATAGGACTATCCTGAACGCTTGCAGCCTCATTATAGTTATTTTGCTACGCTTGATACTAATTTAGCCCAGTATGGTAGTTTTAATAAACCAAGAGTCAAATATACACCAGGGCCGTATTTAAAAATAATTATCACATTCCTGAAGATGTAATAATGACATCAAAACGTCTAAATATAATTAAGTGTGGTACATGGTTGAATTCATGGCTCAAAGGGCTATCAAAAAATAAAATAAAAAATGCAGGTCCGTATTTAAAAAATTAGAGTTGATAATAGTTCCACAAAAACGAAACGTTGTAACGAAATTCTAAAAACGTCACAATATGGAGCGTAAAAAGTTTCCTTAACAATGTTGTGCTTGTTTTTCTGTAGCGGATAAAATAAGTCGAACAATTTAAAAAAACAAAAACTCAAAATTTTAGTTTTTTGCAAAAATTTCAAAAACTAAAAAAGATAGCTCAGATATTTTTTGCGATATTGCTCAGTACGAAATTGCGCAACTTTGCCTCAATTTAACCGATGCTGTATCTCTTATAGTTTCCGAGATCCCCATGATGAGGCTCGAATTTGGGACACCCTGTACAAATGTGTAAGACCTATATTTTTCCAAAAGATGAATTAAATAAGAACTAATACTTATTTATTACCACGAGAGTTGGTTATAAAAAGCAGTTAAGAAGCGTACCTATACAGGGTGATTCACGTTGAGTGGCCTATTAGAAGATCTCGGAAACGAGTAAAGTTATATTTCTAAAAATTTGGTAGCATATATTATTAACTATGAACTTTTAAAATATTATATTTTTTACGTTTGTATCACTTCCGGTTATACCGAAAGTTATGGCCAACTTTGGTATTTTAAATGGAATACCCTATATATTTTAGCATTTTTGCTAGATAGATTTTTAGACTACATAACTTAAGTTTCATGTTTTGCATACAGGGGGTTTTTGAAAGTTTGCCGATATGGCCATTTAGATAAATGTGCATAAGTCATTTTTTGCAAATGCAACACCATATTTTTTATTTTAGTAGCTTGTAGAGAATAAAATTTTCCAACTAAATGTTTAATATGTTAGTATCAATATTTTTAGTCGTTTTGAAATTGTGAGCAATTTAAAAAAAAATATCTTAAAATATGTGTTTGTGTTAAGTTCATAAGACATTATTTTTGTAATAATGTATACAATAACTATATTAACAAAATACTGTCTTTAAAGCCTATTTTGTCAAATACAGGGTGGCCCTTTAGTGTGGCAAAGTACAATAGCTCCGTTACTATTTCAAATACATTAAAAATATTAATACAAAAGTTGAAGGGCAGTAAGTGACTTATAACGTAAAATTATTTTTAACTCTATAGGGTGGCTCAAAAAAGCGGAACAATAAAAAATGTACTTTTTTCAAATGGAACACCCTGTATATTTTTTCATTTTTAAATTTTACATAGAATTATAATTATTTTTTATTAAATACATTATAAGTCTATACTTTATAGTTTCCGAGATATTGACTCTTGAAAAGTGACATTTTTGAACTTTGACAGCTTCTAACTTTCTAACAGTACGTCTTAGAGCAAAACGGCTTACATGTCTCTATCTTCAATTTTTATTATCTTCCCAAAAAAATCAACTTCCAGTTAAACCGGAACAACTATATTTCCTGCTTTCGAGTAACATCCGGTTTAACCGGAAGTTGATTTTTTTGGGAAGATAATAAAAATTAAAGATAGGGACATGTAAGCCGTTTTGCTCTAAGACGTACTGTTAGAAAGCTAGAAGCTGTCAAAGTTCAAAAATGTCACTTTTCAAGAGTCAATATCTCGGAACCTATAAAGTATAGACTAATAATGTATTTAATAAAAAATAATTATAATTTTATGTGGAATTTAAAAATTAAAAAATATACAGGGTGTTCCATTTGAAAAAAGTACATTTTTTATTGTTCCGCTTTTTTGAGCCACCCTATAGAGTTAAAAATAATTTTACGTTATAAGTCACTTACTGCCCTTTAACTTTTGTATTAATATTTTTAATGTATTTGAAATAGTAACGGAGCTATTGTACTTTGCCACACTAAAGGGCCACCCTGTATGTAACAAAGCTCAAAGTCAAACAAAAATCGGAGTCAAAGCCTTCTTTACACAAATAATGTCAGTAGAGATGAAACCCGGATCCTGGCTCTCCCCCTACTCTTTTCTGCTTCCCCCACCCCTTCGCCTACACCCCTGTGACCTTGACCGCACAGGTGTGCAGGTGTTAATTTGAACTTGAAAGCACAGGTATGCAGGTGTTCATTTGACCTTGACCATACACGTGGGCGAGCGTATTTTTATGGTATGCAGGTGTTCATTCGACCTTGAAGGATGCAACTGCTCTTTGTTAATTTGACCTTGACCATAACCGTGGACGAGGCTATTTTTATGTGGTGCAATTGTCTTTTATGTGACTCATTTGACCTTGAAGGATGCAACTGCTCTTTGATGGTATTACCTTGACCATACACCTGGACGAGGGTATTTTTATGATATGCAGGTGTTCATTTGACCTTGAAGGATGCAACTGCTCTTTGATGGTGCTACCTTGACGTGGACGAGGGTATTTTTATGGTATGAAGGTGTCTTTTATGTGACTCATTTGACCTTGAAGAATGAAGCTGCTCTTTGATGGTGTTGCCTTGACCATAATGCACGTGGGCTAGCGTATTTTTATGGTATGCAGGTGTCCTTTTATTTATGACACCGTTGCGTTACAGATTTTTACACCATGAAGTATTTTTATTCCCTTTATTGTTGTCATTTCGTTCGTCGTTCGAAAATATCTAAAGGGATGCAAGTCTGACCATTATTTTTTTCCCAAAAGTTAGATTTGTAATATATTTTGTGTTTTGTTATACCTTCATGTTCTTGAAGGGTGTTTATGGGATTTTCACACCTTGATAGGATTTTCACACCTTGAAAGAGCTATTATAGTCGTTACAATAGGGTCTGGGTCTCTTTGTTATCGGATTTTCATACCTTGAAAGAGTGCAGCTGTCCTTTTGTTATGTATGATTTCGAAGGTCTCTGTTCTTTTGTTATGAGTAATATTGAGCGCTGGCTATTTTTCTTACTTTGTTCTTTATTAAGGTATTCTTGGATTTATTTTTATAGTAAATGCAGATGTCCTTTATGTAACCTTGACTAAACTTTTGAGCAGATGTTTATTTATGATATTGGGTTGGGTTTATTTATGACCTTGGACGTGGCCGGACGCAAGTGTTTGGTTTTTACACCTTGAAGAATTTTTATTTTTTATTGACGTAATTTTGTTCTAAAATATTGAATGAGGTGCAGGCACGTTTTATTTACGATGACCTTGTGTTGGTTCGGGGTGCAGGTGGTTTTTATGTTGTTGAGTTTTGTATCTTACTCTTAGGGCGGCTACTCCTTTTACACTCTGAAGAATTTTTTTCTTTATTGATATCATTCTGTTCTAAAATATCGAATGGGGTACAGGTATATATCGTTCTCTACTATGGACGTTAAAATAGGGTCTGTGCTCTTTGTTATGGGATTATTTAACATTGAAAGAGTGCAAGTGTCCTTTTGTATGGGTAACTTTGACTGCTTGCAAACATGCTTAATGTTTCTTTCTTTGTTCTTTATTTTTCTTTCTTTGATAATATATATATAATAATAATATGCTACCTCTTGTGAATGAAATCCCTTTTTTTGACCAGTAGGTAAAAATTTCTTAAATTTATAAGGAGCTTTTTAGTTAATGGGGTTGAATTTGGGTTAATTTATCTAGACTTGGCTGTTTCGCATCCGAAATATAATAAATAAAATATTCCAATTCACAAAGTTGGATGAAAATTAGATTTAAAGCATGTGTTGCCAAATATTGATGTAGGTAAGAAAAACTAAAGCGCACACAAGTATTATTATTTCGTCATTGTAATTCATTTTAAAAAACATATACAACAGGTAATACGTCTTTTCTTTATGGAAAATTTGTATTTTATAACATATTTATTTATTTTTATAGTATTATTCTTGCTATTTCTTGTTGTCGTATACGTATCAAAATGCATGCTTAATTTATATCTAAGGATTAATAAAAATGCATATTAGCAGTAAATATATTCTCTTATTTAATCAGACTACTATCCAAATATAATGTTGTAGCATACATAAAAAGTTAACTTCTGATAAACCTTTCTTAAAATCCATTTTCCTCTCTCCATGTCCTATTTTGTGATGAGTGAGAGCTTTTAAAAAAAAAATTATAACTTAGTGCTTTTACGCATTGCAAATTAAAATTATATTATTTACAAACAAGAAACTATGGTAATAAAACTATCGTTTTCCTTAAGTGCAAGTAGTAATTTTACATCTGGATGAAACTATATCATATTCGCTGGAAGCTGTGGGTTCGCTGGATCAGGATATAAGTTTATCAAAGTTGGCAAGAGATTATTTTGTAGCAGTGCTAAATAATTATCGCCCTTTAAATTGCCATTAAAGAAAAAGGAACCTATGATATTATCTCCAACTATTTATGCTCAAATATTAACCTTCTTAGGATATTGCGTATGCTTTTCTCTAATCCAGTAATAATTTTCCCTAGACTAACTAACAGCGGCAATTCCGACGATTAGCATGACCGTGAAGTGTAAAGGTGTACTCATCAGAAAACAAAACATGTTCTAATTGGATCACATTGTTATCTAACATTGCCATCATTTTTTCACAAAAATACGTTTTCCTATCAAAATCGTCTTCCAGGAGGTCATGAGTAGATAGGTATTATTTTATAGGGATACATTTTATTTTCTTGTAATGTTCGAATAATCGATGAATGGCTAACACCGAACATTGGGGCTACTTTTCGACTAGAAGTATGTGGGTTTTCCTTAAACTCAAGCATAAGATCTAATTTGGTATCATCACTTATTGCATTGGCAGCTCCTTTTGTTATCTGCTTTACATTTCCATAAGCTGGCAAAACTGCTTTTTTGCTTTACTAATTTTCCCTTGAGTTGTAGGCGGTAAATTTGGAAATTTTTCCTAAAATAAGCGAGCAACTTCCATTTGTGTCCGTGTTTTACCTCCATAACCAATCATCTGTGGAATTGTTATTTTGTGCATTTCTATTAAATAAACCATTTTTCTGATATGCAGTTAACGAAATTCAAATGACTATAACACTGACAACTACTGTCATGCAGACAGACAACAATTTACTAAGGTCAGGAGTTTTAAATAAAAATAAACAAAACTATTTAGGTATACCGTTTTTTATTTCATATCAGTAAAAAGAAACGCTAAAATGCAATAAATCTAAAAACATTTAATATTTCCGAAACAGTTAAAGATAGGTATAGGATATTGTACAGGGTCATCCAACCAGGACTGAATAGGGGTCTATTTTTTGAGTTTCCCTGTATTTTTATTTAAACCAATATAGCCATTTAGTTTATGCTTTGCCGTAGAATCTAAAATTACCATTTAAAAAGCGATCTGACTTAAAACAAAGGAACTGTGGCGTAAAGTTGTTGTTTTTTTAATGGAACACCCTACCCTGTATATTATTTATTTTTATAAAACGCCCTTCTTTTCTGATTCCATAAATATATAGTTTGTCCATATTAGCTCAAACCGTTTTTAGGATATGAGCAATCAAACATTTAAAAAGCTGTATTCATTTGAGCTTAATACGTCTAGAATGCCTTGGAAAAGAAAATCCCCGTAATTGCGATGCATTAAAATACAGCTTTTTAAATGTTTGATTGCTTATATCTTAAAAACGGTTTGAGCTAATATGGACAAACTATATATTTATGGAATCAGAAAAGAAGGGCGTTTCATAAAAATAAATAATATACAGGGTGTTCCATTGAAAAAACAACAACTTTACGCCACAGTTTCTTTGTTTTAAGTCAGATCGCTTTTTAAATGGTAATTTTAGATTCTACGGCAAAGCATAAACTAAATGGCTATATTGGTTTAAATAAAAATACAAGGAAACTCAAAAAATAGGCCCCTGTTCAGTCCTGGTTGGATGACCCTGTACAGGGTGTCCCAAATTCGAGCCTCATCATGGGGATCTCGGAAACTATAAGAGATACAGCATCGGTTAAATTGTGGCAAAGTTGCGCAATTTCATACTGAGCAATATCGCAAAAAAATATCTGAGCTATCTTTTTAGTTTTTGAAATTTTTGCAAAAAACTAAAATTTTGAGTTTTTGTTTTTTTAAATTGCTCGACTTATTTTATCCGCTACAGAAAAACAAGCACAACATTGTTGAGGCAACTTTTTACGCTCCATATTGTGACGTTTTTAGAATTTCGTTACAACGTTTCGTTTTTGTGGAACTATTATCAACTTTAATTTTTTAAATACGGACCTGCATTTTTTATTTTATTTTTTGAGAGCCCTTTAAGCCCTAAATTTAACCATGTACCACACTTAATTATATATAGTGTAATATGTCAGCTATTACCTTAATATTGTACCGACGATATTGATTTTATTTAAATGTTAGTTAATCAAATAATAAACTAAAAAAAGCAACGCGAAATAGGTTGGCAATAGATGAAATGACGTTGAGAATTCCACCTTAAGCCAAACAATCAAGTAAAAGTTCTTGTCATAGCGACCTTTGTTTTGTTTGGTTTTATTTTTACTTTGTTACAATTTATATAAAAACTTAAATAAAGTAAATTATTTGTATAAAATTCCGGATCCATCTACATGTTGTATGTGGTAAAAAGATTAAGTAACTAACACCAGGGCCGTATTTAAAAATAATTATCACATTCCTGAAGATGTAATAATGACATCAAAACGTCTAAATATAATTAAGTGTGGCACATGGTTTATTTCAGGGCTTAAAAGCCTATCAAAAAATAAAATAAAAAATGCAGGTCCGTATTTAAAAAATTAAAGTTGATAATAGTTCCATAAAAACGAAACGTTGTAACGAAATTCTAAAAACGTCACAATATGGAGCGTAAAAAGTTGCCTTAACAATGTTGTGCTTGTTTTTCTGTGGCGGATAAAATAAGTCAAGCAGTTTAAAAAAACAAAAACTCAAAATTTTAGTTTTTTGCAAAAATTTCAAAAACTAAAAAAGATAGCTCAGATATTTTTTTGCCACAATTTGACCGATGTTGTATCCCTTATAGTTTCCGAGATCCCCATGATGAGGCTCGAATTTGGGACACCCTGTACATGAAATATTTCGAAAATTTTCGGAAGAATCAAAAAATTTATTAAAATATAGGTAGTTGCATTTAAAATAAGAAAGTTGATATTGGACCCTATTACATGACACACCCTTTATAAAAAGTTTTTATTGAAAAAATGCGCAACTAGAAATACCAATCGACGTGTTCGAGCGTTTTTTCGGACACGCCCCCATGTATTTATTATCGAATTTATTTCATTTGGCTGATACGCATTATAAAAAAGTGTTTTAAAAATTATAAATTCAGAATATCGAACTTTAGTCTGTTTTTGAAATATTTATCAGTAAAGTAGTAATCAACTTTTTAGCCATGTCAACTGGGCTGTTTTTTCTGACTTCCATAGGTGGTCGTAAGGTCTTAGGACAAATGTCGGGTTGCAAAAAGATTTTAATTAAGAATTAACTAATCATTTAACTTTGACATTAACAATGACATTGACGTTTTCTACAGTCGGAATGTACCATTGCGATAAAAAAAAAGTAGTACAACAAAATATAATTTAATCTGCTGGTCTATTATAAAATATTTTCTTTCAAACTGATAACTCAGTGTCACCAGAATTCTTGTGTCAGTGTCACCTTTATTACAACACTGTCACCAGAATTCTTCATGGTTACGCCTAAAAAGTTAGGTGGCATAATTATATTGGTTTCATAGTGACGATAATATCCACTTCTCGATATCCTTATAGACCAAGAGTTCTATCTTGGGGAGTTGGTACTCTACATCCAGATTTTTGACCATATTCTGCCTATGAGTCGATCACCATCATAAATTTACGGGGACCCAAACACGATTATAACAGAGCTTGTAGAAAATGTAATTCTCTTATAGCTATTTATGTATCAAGGGCGTTACGGGGACTATAATGCCCTGAAGGTAGAAATAGCCCGAGGGCCTCTGGCCCGAGGGATAGGTTTCTGCCTGATGGGCATTATAGTCCAGTAAAGCCCGTGGTGCATACAATGCTTTATGTTTTACCTAAAAAAGAGTTTTTCAATGACTAATTACATTATTTATTCGCAATATAAAAAATAAGTTGCACCTGTACCTGTATACGTAAGTAGATAATGACTGGTGTTAAGTTTGACTTTGATGTTTCTGTCAGTTAGTCAGTTGGCATTTTTTATTTAACGATTTGCTCAAAATGGAAGAAATTCCACAAAATATAAGAGAAAAGGTCATAAAAGCGACCGAAAATCTTTTGCCAGTTAAATCAAGGCAACAGTATGATCGGGAGTATGGCATATTTGGTATTTGGAAAGATACGAACACAATTCTTCAAATAACCGAAAATGTTTTAATGGCATATTTCCAGGAACTGGTAAGTTATTGATTTTATTTTAATACATATGTTTAACAAACTTTATTATTTTTAGTCGGAAAAATACAGTCCGAACTCTCTCTGGACCAAGTATTCTACAAGCGGGCATTATCATAATGCCCGCTTATAATGCCCTAGGTGTGATAGCAGGTATTATTGCTATCATAACATATTCCGTTTCTAAGGTATTATAGATCAATAATAGATAGGTAAAACATAAAACTTTTATTTCAACTGTTTTTGGTCCAAGATCGATATTTTTCGTTTTAAACCGAAAAATGGGTGAAATTAAATTATTTCATTTTATCTAGTTGATTTTAAAATTTAGCGCATTTATAAACATATAATGTCCTGAAGGGAATGAGATTCTAGACAATTTTGTTCCGAAACCGTTTTTCTCCCAGAATAAATATTATTATTCCACTCTCGTCTCGCTTTGTCTGATCTCGTCCCGATCTCGCGAGACGAGACGAGAACAAGGCTAGCGTCGTCCGGTCTCATGCAAGACGAGACAAGAGATTTTTCTGCGAGAATTTCGTGAGCCGAGCAAGAACGAGAAATCTCGCAAAATCTTATGATTTTGATTAAAATTTTTTCAATAAACTTTAAAATTCGTTACTATCAGTCGAAAAAAACGCGCAAAGGTTCCAAAGCGTAAGGGTCATGCGAAAACTCCCCAATCTAGACCGTATTTTAAGTTGACCCGGTGAGTTTATATCATATAGAATATAGAGTATAGACGATTACATAAATGAATTGGCAATTAAGAGCGAAACAAACATACGGGCTCGCCGGCCGTCAACTTTGCCTGATCTCGGGTTGTTTCGTGCTCGGTCGAAGGCGGTTCAATGGGTATTTATGAAAACACAGGCGATCCGCTCCGTGGATTAATATTATTGGAAGTAAAACCTTGTGTTAGACAAAGAAAAATTAATTACCTAAAATATGTGTATTGTATTTGCAACATTTGCATAAACAATTGTGTTTCCTTAGCTAAGATCCTTAGGTATGCCGATGCTGTATGCAAGCCGTTAACCTCGCCGTTAACCCTTTATGTAGTTTGTTTATTTGTGTTTTTGACTTGTACTTGTGACATATTAAAGAACAATGACTTTAACAGTCCAAGAAATATTACAGTTTTATTATTCCTTGGCTAAACTATGCACCAAACTGCATTTTGCTTGTTATTTTACTGCCATAAAAATCTTCCGCACCTGTAAAAAACTCACGGGCCGCGCCTGATTTACATCCCGCTTTTTTCTCCTGTTTCTAACCCTTCTTCATGTATGTTTTCAGGTGGTTCCACAACAGTCCCAAATTAGTTAAAATAATTATGTCAAAAAATGCCTTAGAAACAATACCCAGAGATGCATTTACAAACTTAAAAGAAAAAAGAAACATTAACGGTTCGTACACTTCACTTTGTCTCGACTTCGGTTACAATAAAATTCACAAAATTGAAGATGGCGCTTTTGCAGAGCTTACAGAAATAAATGAGTTGTCTCTGAACGATAACAAATTATCAGAATTTGGGGAAAACCTACTGAATGGTATTGAGGTGCAAGTTATGAGATTAGACAACAACAAATTCAGTTGTTTGACAGGTAAGTGTCATTCCACAGTTAACCACTAGGAAAGTAGTAGTCCATTTGTCATGAATTTTTAATTGGCTATAAAGATGGGCTATTCATAGCAAATTGCCCATTTAAGGCTCTAAACAACTAGGAAACCGTGCAACTCAAGCTCAACCCGTATTTCTCATTAATATTTATTTTCAACAAAGGAGGTTAAAAATTTAATTATAAAACTTTATGTTTTTGGTTCGCGTCAATTTTTTTTCTAGCTTAACCGATATTAATAATTCCTTTTCGGTGTGACAAAGTAGATTCTCTTTGGTAGTCGCATTGGTAGGAAATTGAAATAACATAAAAGGAAATGGAACATAAGAAAAGTAGAAATGAAGCGGCGAAAAATGTCAAAAATCTATTGATAACAAGCAATAAAGTCCTGCAACTATTTTTGAAATATTAAGCAAGCCTTGACTACTGCTCCCTCTTTTGTTTACCAGACACATTTTATTGCGCAAGCGTACAAAAGAGAAATAAACGCATGCTACTACTGAAAGGAAAGACAAAGATAAAGAATCTGTTGGGGCTAGAAGCGAAATAAAATTTCGAAGGGGTTCCGACGAACGCTCAGTTCTTAGTTTATTTCCTAAAAAAATGTATTGGCTCAAGTCCTCAATTGATTTCTGCAGCAAGGAGGAGTGTATAATGTATATTCAAAAATTTATTGTCAGACTGTAATTGTTTACATTTAATTTTTAATTATCAAATTTAAGTACGGGTGCCGACCGGGCTTGATAATTTGTAGGCTTTTTTTTATTACTTACAGTACTAAGAGTATAATTTTTAATAGTTGCTTGTGTAAAATGTCGGTTGAGCAAAATATTGAAGACTTAAAAAACAGCAAAATCTAGTTTCAATTTTGTTAAATGTTTTATGTTTAAAACAAATGGTCTTCCATAACCCAAATTATTAATTTCACAAATAAGGACAAAAATAAGGAAGCATACTAAATTTTTATAATTTTTTTACTAATAAGTAACAAAACATTTTAATAGGTCAAAATAGTATATTATCTAAGGTGAGAAGTGAGCCATTCTTGACCGAGCTCTTTTATATAATGTGCGAGGTCAATAATGGCCTTCTCAGCCGAGGTATATATAAAAAAGTTTACTACTAACAGCTAACAGCCGAACTTACACCAAAAGACCTCATTTCTATTTTAAAATTAGCAAATATCAAGTAGCCTGAGGCTCAGTTTTCAAGGAAACTAATAAAATCATTGAAACTGATGGTTCTCAATAAACGTCATTATTCCAAAATAATTATGGCCACCTTTTAAAGGTTTTAAGTAAAAGTTTTACAATAAAATATTAAAATATGGCTGAGAATCTTAGCGACCAAAAAGCGACAATGATTTAGAAATGTAAAATTGCACCCCGCCTGAGATCCGAAAGGCAGCGGTTAGTGCGAGCCGTAATTTGTTGCCTAAAAAACCAAAGCGACTTTATGTGAAGGCATACGCTCAATTAAAGAAATGGTGTGAAAAAAAAAGTTCAGTAAAATTACTGAATGCAGTAAAATGCTGAAGATGTTGCCTATAAACTTAAAAAATCATATATATTCCCAAAAGAAGAAATTGATATACATTTTTAAATGAAACCTCTGAGGATGAATTTTTATCATCAGGGACTCAACAATTTGGTAAAATGTATATTGATTTTTATTGAAATTGTTCCGCCGCCAATGGTAGTTTTGTGTCAGTCTGTAATTATTTTTTAGGAGATTTAAGTAAAATTTTAAAAGCCAAAGAAATGATAAACATAGAGGACAATCCTTTCGACTGCGAATGTTTGGACACTATAAAAAAATGGGCAAAGAAAAACGATAAAGTGGTTCACTATTCTGAAAATAATAATTGTACGTCGGCTAAAGATGATAATATTGATAATAAGAAAAATAGAACGAGATAAAAGTGGACAAAGAAAGAGAGGCTTCGGCTTTAAGCGAATTAACTGATGATGTTAAAGTATTTAGAAATTTAAGAATTACCATGTTATTATTTTGGTGATTTAAAAAATAAAATGATTAAAAAAAAACCGTTTTATTCTAAAATACACCACCAAGGCTTTAAGGGAAATTTCTCGGGAGGTAACAATTAAGTTTTTTAACAAAAATTTTGCACTAAACATATTTTTAACTCTTCATTTTATCTATCGTCTAACCAGGGACATAGACATAGACATATTTATTTTAGCACATTCAATAAGTCATATAAAATATAGGAAGCCTAGCTTTAACTTCGCCTTTTGTAATTTTATCCTTAATTACAATAAAGACATTTATTAGGTATTATTATTATAAAAAGCTTTTATTTAACCTGCAATGTATGTTTGTCCGAGTGGAATCTTGCAACTTAATTTTGAACCAGTAATCCTCAACCGATTGAGCTGAAATTTTGTATAAAGTTTTGAGGATTATATTAAAATGATTTATTACCAATTTATTTATTAACACGTTGACTGCCGGACCGATTTTCATGATCGGGTCCGTTGCGCCGAAGTATTTTTATTGAAAAATTCCGTTTATTTCACGTTTTGTGAGTAAAATACTTTAAGTGTCAATACATATTTAAACTATAGTATGGAATATGGTATGTGAATAAAATATATGCACGCGGCGCCTGAATAAATAATTTAAATTCTACGTCGTGTGCATATATTCTATTCACGTCTTGTGTGCAGGTAAAGTACGGTCCTGTCATCATTGCTGACGCCGTTGATCGCCGTGTACGTATGGACCACGCTACACTTGCAGTATGACGCAGTTAGCCATTGCGGAGACGTGTGCCGACGTGTGTTTGAAGCGACGTGAACTCAAACATTTGGTTGTAAAATTGTTTTACTGTTGTTTCTATCGTTATTTGTTAGTTAGTCAATGGTTAGTAGTGGTCATGTTGCGTCTAAGAGAGGAAAATGAGAACAATCGGTTAGAAGCACTAATGGAAGAATGTTTGCAGGACATGAGTGATAAAGAACCATTTGCCGCTAACTCCGATAACGATCCGGAATATGTGCAGGAAAGTGAAAGTAGTGATTCAGAGTCAGGACAAAAAGTACCACGAAAGAAACAAAAAGTTGATTCTGGACAAAGTGTTCCTTCAACTTCAAAGAGTGCTAGTAGCAGTGTCTTAGAATCCAGTTCTTCCTCCGATAGTGAGAATGACGATATACCGGAAGTAGGCGGATGGGAACCCATTAAAAGAAAATTTAAAGATTTTGCATTTCATGTGCCTTTTGGTGTACCAGTAGACATTAAAAATGAACTTCGAGATCTTACCGAATTGGACTGTTTTCAATATATCAATGCGGACCAGAAGCTTGTCGAAAAAATTGTTGACGGAAGTATAGCAAGAAACTCAAGACTATATAACTGGGTGCCTACGAACGCTGCCGAAATGAAAATGTTTTTGGGTATTATTATTTGGATGGGATTGGACCGAAAACCTACTTTGAAGGATTACTGGAGTCGATGTGCTCTTTATGCAAATGAAATTTCAAAATTAATGTCAAGAAATCGTTTTGAACTACTATTACAAATGTGGCATTTTTCAAACAATGAAGAATGTACCCCTGGAGACAGACTTTATAAAATACAACCAGTCATCGACATAATAAATAGAAACAACAAAGCTTGTATGGTTCCCGCACAAAATGTTTGTATCGATGAAAGCATGATACCTTTCCGAGGACGAATATCTTTCAGACAATACGTGAAAGGAAAGAGGCACAAGTTCAGCTTCAAAGTTTTAAAATTGTGCCTTCAGGGTGGCTATACTTACCATATGAAAGTTTATTGCGGAATGGATAAGACAGATGGCGTGCCGGTAGCTAATAAAGTTGTCATGGAGCTCATGGAAAATTTGACGGAAGAAGGACGAACATTATTTACGGATAACTGGTACACGAGCGTCGGATTAGCAAGAGATTTGTTACAGAAGAAAACACACCTTATTGGCACACTAAGAAGTAATAGAAAAGAAAATCCCCAGACAGTTATTTCCAAAAAATTGAAGAGAGGAGAAATTTATGGTGAAGAAAAGGAAGGAATAGTTGTTGTTAAATGGAAGGATAAGAGGGACCTTTTATTTCTGAGTACTAAACCTGGCGATGAATTAAAAGAAGTTTCTGCCAGAGAAGGGGGCAGCCGAATGAAGCCAGCTGCAATATGCGCCTACAATTCTGCAAAATCATTTATAGATGTGTCTGATCAATTGTCTTCGTATTCTACTGCATTGCGCAGGTCGGTAAAATGGTTTCGTAAGATAGCCGTAGAGGTATTGACAGGCAGCTCGGTGGTAAATGCTTGTTATTTGTACAAAGATATTAATAATTCTTCTGTTCAAATTACAACTTTTAGACAAAATCTTTGTTTGCAATTATTAGAGAGTTACAAACCACTGAACCCACAAGAAAACAATGCAGATCAAGATCATAAAATGCAGCTATTAGAGAAAAGAGCCCGATGTAAGTTTTGTTACAAGAAGTATACAAGAGACAATGACAGAAAGTACGCTATAGCTCATAGTAAGCAAGTTTTCTATGTGTGTCCAGCTTGTCCAGGAAGTCCAGCCGTTTGTGTTTAATGTTTTTTTACTGTTCACAAGTCAAAATTAAAATGGTCTTTTTGTTTGATTACAATATAACACTATATTTTTTTAGAAATTTTAGTAGAAAAGCATTTTTTTATTGTTACAAAATTAATTTTTGTTATTAAAATTTTCTATTCTAAAAACTTAATATAGTAAATTTATTTTCCTGTATTTAGTTAGCTATTTATAAGAAAAAATACCATATGGATCAGAATAAAATATCCCCATAGATAATATAATAATAAAAAAAAGAGTAAAATAATAGCGTATCTATAAAACACGTAAATAGTAAGATAATACCAGACCATCATAGGTAGTGTTAATTCTACGCCGCATCAACTCTATAAGAAATGTACAGTACATGTGCATCTGTGATAGGTACGCGGCTTCATATCAAGCGATGCTTGTGTATATTATATATGCACATGGCGCGCTGGGCAAGTTCGATGTGCATATTATAGATACACATGGCAGTCAACGTGTTTATTATAATATCAAATTTTTAGTATCTATTATTATTTTTTCTTATAAAATCCCCGTTATTATTTGGTACCTATATGAATGCAGAGATAAACTTTCGTCTATACAATCGCCATGCTGTCTTCTTTTTCCGGATTGTCCTAATTCCTATAAAATTCCCTAATTTGAACCTTAAAGCTAGAAGTTAAATGTCTTATTTTAGAAAATTTTAACCTACTTGTAAATAAATCGTCATCTTTTGGCCTTCAGTCGTAAAATATTTACCTTTGAGGTTTAAAATTAAGGAGAATAGGTTTTTAAAGTCAAAAATCTGAAACCGCCATCTTTTTGGATTACTTGTTATCGTTTTGACTCGTGGGGAGAAAATTCAACAATATATTTTATAAATATATTACAATAAATACATAAATAGATTAAAACACCTGTTCCAGGTTTTCCTGTAGCCTATTTTAAAACGGTTTAGGCATTTTTAAACAAAAAAAAATATTTTTATTAAATTAATACCAAAAACTTGGAAGGCGGATCATTTTTGTATGATTATTTTCATTAAGTTATACAAAAAAAAATTCTTGCCAGTAGAATCGCTTGCCAAGGTACGCCACAAAGTGCATTTATAAGTCACTCATTATTAATAATTTACGGTCATCGCCATTCTAAAAATAACAAAGTTAATCCATTTTCCTTAGTTATGTTGTTCTCTGTTTAATATATATTTTTATTGTTTGTTTTCTTTTTTTAGTAGAATGACAGATAAAGACAGAAGTCGAATTTAAGGCGAAATTTAGACGAATATTCCACTATTCAACCTATTTTTAACTTAATATAGGCTTATATAGGGACTATGCAACCTGCAACCTAATTGTCGCTTTTTACCTGATTACTTCTATTATCCTTCCAAATTACCTTAGTTTTTTTCCCCATATTGGGAAAAAGGCCCACGAATTTAAGTAAATTATCCCTTTGAGAAATTGTTTAAGCAATTTTTTCGACTTATCGGTGGGCATGGACGTCCATGGGGGGGTGCAAAACGGGCACTTGCCCCCCCCCTAGGCGCCCACATTACTATTTTATTTCATAATTCAGTGCAGTACAGTGGTTAGTTAGTAGATAAAAAATATTGTTATAGTTTTTGCCCCCCCCCTGAAAAACGCTCTATGGACGCCCTTGTCGGTGGGCGAAATTAAGTAAAATTCAACCAAAAATGTTTGTTGGGTTGTTGTATGTTTTGTGTTTTAAAACTGTTCCGTAAACGATAAGTGTATTTATGTAAAAAAAAATGAGACCAAAAGAAGTGGCACAAGCCGTTGCTTTACAAGATGAAGGTCGTCCGATTCTGTATATCGCACAAAGACTTGGTCATCCACGTAGTACCGTATCCGATGCGATACAAAGATTTGAACACACTGGTTCTTACTGTAGAAATCTGTAAAATCGTCCCGCATTTGTTAAATCTGTCCCGGAATAATAATAATAATAATATTAATATATTACATATTTCTGAAAAGAAAAGTCTACATGATTTATATTATATGTATATATAAACGTTTATAGTCTTATAGTTTTTTTAGTTTTTGCACCTAGAGAACTAAATCCCTGTATGTGCAAAATTTTATTCAAAATAATAATACAGTAATCTTAATGTTATTAAATAAGTAATATAAAGGTTTAATTAAAAGCTGGTAGGTATAAACTATTCTATCTTAAATATAAGTGTTTCCTAAGGTATGTATAATAATATAAGAATAGGAGTAATGTAAAGTAGTATATTATATGCACTTGGGTGCCTTATTATAAAAATACGCTAGACGGTTTAATTTTTAAAACAATACACTAAATTTATTAAAATTGCTACTTATAAAAATCCTACATTTTTTTCTAAACTTTTTGTTGTTTGAAATATTTCTTATTTCTAGTGGAAAAGCATTGTAAATTTTTGGAGCTAAGTAATGAATAAATTTTAAATTAACATTTTTACTACTGTTAGGAATTATCAACTGTCCGTTTATATGATTGCGAGTCTGATATGGATGATTAATATAGTTTCTTAATTTGGAGGTTTTATGTGTTAATATAGCAGTTGACAATATATACAGTGATCGAACATTTAGGATTTCTGAATTGTAGAGTAAATGTGTGGAGTAGCGTTTGTTTTTTTTATAGATTATTTTGAGGATATAATTTTGAACGACATTTAGAGGTTTTAATGAGTTTTTGTAGATCCCACCCCATGCAATTATACCGTATCTTATTAGAGATTCTACTAAAGCCTTATATATAGAGAGTACTAGTTTTCTGCCAAAAGAATTTATGAATTAATTTTCTAATATTGTTTGTCAAATAACTGATATGTGCTCCCCACTTAAGATGTTTATCAATAGTAATTCCTAAATATTTTGTTGAGGATACCTCACAGATAACTTCTTCAAGATTTTCAATTTGTATGTTGTTAAAATTGGGACGATTGGAAGAAGTAAGAGAGAATGCTATGGAATTAGTTTTGGAAGTATTTAATGTTAACTTAAAGAAATCCAGCCAGATCTTAATTTTTTTTATCCCATCCATAACTGACTCTTTTACTTCCAAGTCCAAGTTTCACCTTCGAATACTACAACTGTGTCGTCTGCATATGAAATGACTATTCCGTTATTAATACTTAAATTAGCTAAGGAATTTATATAGGTAATGAATAAAATTGGTCCTAAGACGGTCCCCTGAGGTATTCTAATTTTTACGGTTAGCGGATCACTGTGTATATTATCGATTTTCACTACTTGTTGACGATCCTTAAGGTAGCTCTCAAAGACATTGAACACGGTGCCCCTTATACCATGAATGTAACACATTTAAGAGCAGATCATGTGGCACCGTATCAAATGCCTTTGCTAGAGAAAGCAACCATATTATTTTGCAAAGCATCATAATATGCAGCAGTTATATCGACATTAAAAATATCGATGGATCTCGCCCCACCCAAATTTCATTGAGTTGAAAAATATGATTTTAAAAATAAATAGAATATTTGTTCAATACCTTGTTTACATTTTTTATATTCAAATTAATTTTCTTTAAATAAATTTTGCTTTTGTTGTTCTATTCAATTAAATTAAATAATAATTTGATGGCCCAAGGGGTGGACAACCCTAACCCTATACAAGTTTAATAGTATTATGAGATACAGTAAAACAAAGTTGAACTTGTAAATTTCCACTATATTAGACAAAAAATGACATGTTTCGCTAACACTGTAGCTTCGTCAGATGACAATGATTTAATAAAGGTGAAAAGTAAAAATTGGGTGCAATAAAATTAAACTATTTAAGATGTAAATAAAACAGTGGGAGGGTTACAATTGCGGGGAAATCCAACAGAGGGTTTAAAAATTAAATTAAATTAGGTACAATATGGGTAGGTATTTACAAAATCTTAATTATATGGTTAACAGAATAAATTTAGCAAAGGTGAATTATTTAAATCTAATTGATCATTAAGTAACAGGTCCGTATTTTTAAGTTTATTTATTTCCATAGATTCTAACAAATTCAGTTTTAAGCCTTTGTTTTCTGTATGTAAGATTTTAAAGGAAGGATCGAAATTATGTTGATAATCATGTAAATGGATAGCATAGTTTGAGTCTGTTTTATTTTTTAGAAAACTGTTATAATGTTCCTGTATTCTTTTGTCAAACTGTCTACCTGTTTGGCCAATGTATGTTTTAGGACAATCTTTGCATTTTAATTTATAGACGCCTGATTTTTTGTTTTTATCGCTTTTAGTTTTATTGTTTTTGATGAATTTACTTAAAGAGTTATTAGTTTTGTAACACAAATTTATATCAAGTTTGTTAAGAAAATTGCCAATTACTTTGCTAGGTTGTCCAAAGAAAGTGACAAGTTTAAATTGGTCAGAGTTTTTGCTTCTAGGAAAAACTAAGTCAATAGCCTTTTTGTAAGTTTTCTTTTTTAGGATTTGGCCAATTAAATTTGAATTATATCCGTTATTAACTGCAATTTGTTTAATAATGTTTAGTTCTTTTTGAAAATTGATTTTATTTAGAGGGAGAGTTACTAGTCTATGGATCATACTGTGAAAAGAAGCTAATTTGTGTTGTATAGGGTGGCAAGAAGAATTGTGTATGACAGTATCAGTATGAGATGGTTTATGGAAAACGGAGAAAACATGTCTATCATTTTCTCTCTTAATATTTAAATCAAGAAAATTGATAGAATTGTTACTTTCCTGTTCTATTGTAAACTTGATATTTTTGTGTAGGCTGTTAATATATTCCAAAAATACTTTTAACTGTCTATCAGTACCAAGAAAACATGTTAAGACGTCATCAACATACCTATGCCAATAAAGAAACTGTTTGAAAAGAGGATGATTACTTATTTTATTTTCTAAAAAATCCATAAATATTTCAGCCAATAAAGGACTAAGGGGGTTACCCATAATAAGACCATTTTTGCTGGTGTATATTTTGTCGTTGAACTCAAAATAATTTTGTTCAAGGCATACTGTAAGAGAATCGATAATTTCTTGTTTTTTGATCAGATTTACATTTTTTAAGGTAAGAAGTTGATTGACCAAAGTAATCGTTTCATCGATAGGTATGCTGGGAAACAAATTAGTAACATCAAAAGAGATTAGCTTAGCATTGTTAGGTAAATTAATATTATTAATTTTATTTACTAGCTCAAGAGAATTTTTAATTGCAAATTTTGCTGAAAATTGGGAGTTACTTTTAATGATGTCTATTAATTTTTTTTAAATTTTATACGACGGTGCAGAAAAGAAAGAAACTACGGGTCTGATAGGGTATCCCTCTTTGTGAAGCTTTATTAGTGAATATAATTTAGGAGACTGAGGATTCATAAGAATTAATTTGGAAGAATCTATGTCAGAAAATATACTTTTACAATTATGAATAATACTTTTTATAGATTTTTGAAATTTGGTAGTAGGGTCTCGTTTTAAAAATTGATAGTTGTTGGGATTTAGGAATTCAATAGTTTTTTGAATATAATCATTTTTGCTTATTGCTACTACGGTATTACCTTTATCCGCTTTCGTGAAAATTACATCATTAGATTTGTTTTTAATATTATTGGCTATTTGAATTTCCTGTTTTGGCATGGTTTGTTTTAAAAATTCATTTTTTATTATAGATGAGGCTTTATGTTTTAGAGAAATGTTAAAAGGAATGTCTTTAAGTGCTAGTTCTGTTTCGACTCCTAATATCTCCAAAGTTTTGGGAGAAATATTCTCTTGGATGTTATATTTAAAACCTTTTTCTACTAACTTAGTTTCGGTTTCAGAGAAATTTACTGTAGATAAGTTAATAAATCTGTCAAAAAAACTTATGTTCGGAAAAATTATTTTGTTTAGAATGTCTTGGAGGATTAGGCGCTTTGGAAATAAGGGAAGTGAGTTTTTTACGTTGTGTTAGAAATTTTTTATGAATAATAGAGTTGACTTTTTCTCTAGTATCATTATCCAAAACAAGAAATTCTATATAATTTAATTTATACAATAATTCAGTGTGGACAACTTTTAAATAAATATTATAAATACCTCTTTTTCGGAATTGAATTTTCTTTTCTTCAGTTAACCATTTCTTAAGTCCTGTCAGCGATCCCTGTATTGCTGGTCTGCTTTTGTTGTGAGTCTTGAGGGTCATGTATTTGGGGAATACACCATTTTTCGAACACTTATCGAAGAACCACAAGTTTTGAGAACATATTGCACACCTTAGAAGAAATTTGAAGTACCAAACGGCGAGGAAACTTACTGAAGCTTCTTTGAAGACTAATAACTCTTTAAGTAAATTCATCAAAAACAATAAAACTAAAAGCGATAAAAACAAAAAATCAGGCGTCTATAAATTAAAATGCAAAGATTGTCCTAAAACAGACATTGGCCAAACAGGTAGACAGTTTGACAAAAGAATACAGGAACATTATAACAGTTTTCTAAAAAATAAAACAGACTCAAACTATGCTATCCATTTACATGATTATCAACATAATTTCGATCCTTCCTTTAAAATCTTACATACAGAAAACAAAGGCTTAAAACTGAATTTGTTAGAATCTATGGAAATAAATAAACTTAAAAATACGGACCTGTTACTTAATGATCAATTAGATTTAAATAATTCACCTTTGCTAAATTTATTCTGTTAACCATATAATTAAGATTTTGTAAATACCTACCCATATTGTACCTAATTTACTTTAATTTTTAAACCCTCTGTTGGATTTCCCCGCAATTGTAACCCTCCCACTGTTTTATTTACATCTTAAATAGTTTAATTTTATTGCACCCAATTTTTACTTTTCACCTTTATTAAATCATTGTCATCTGACGAAGCTACAGTGTTAGCGAAACATGTCATTTTTTGTCTAATATAGTGGAAATTTACAAGTTCAACTTTGTTTTACTGTATCTCATAATACTATTATTATGGATTTCCACCTAGTATCGGCTGAATCAATTAATCTATACAAGTTTACATGTAATGGTGCAAAAGCGAATATTGTCCTGCTGTCCCGCATTTGTCATTTTAAAAGTTGGCAGCCTTATGGTAGATTAGTTTCATCTGAAATCGTACGTTGAAGGTTGAGAGAACAAAATCTAACATCTCATAATATACTTGCTACAGGACCTCTGTTAGATGCAGGTCATCGAAAATGATAAAGACGGGGTAAAAAAACTTAAAAGTTATTTAAGATTGAATTGAAGCAACATTTTTTTTGTCCGGTTAATTTTGTGGTCCAGTGTATATGTATAACGGAGACCGGTAATAAATAATTATCTATGACGGTTGGCAAGGCGAGTATGTACACTGTTGCCAGTGATAACAAAACGGCCCGTTATGCGTTCGTTACCGGCGAAGTCCAATTTGAAATTGATCAGCTGATGATGAATCCTCTTAATAGTAGGCCTACGAGCACCTGCATATCTGCCAGTGGCGGCGCCCAATGGGCGGGGCATTGGCAAATCCTGAAGCTAAAGGTGCCAACCTAAATTGTATTTAGGGGATAACTTAATACATAACAAAATGTAGAAACTGTCATTGACTCTCCTGCGTTATTTTTTCTGCCGCGTTTAGTTATATTTAGTTTTATTAGAGCATTTTATTTTTGAGGAACTGTTGTGCTGCCCCTCAAAAGAGAACAAGGTAAAAGTAATCGTTTAACATTTGGCGACCTTTTTTTAAACACAGAAAAAAGGTACTGTATCGTCGCACTTACGAAAATGGAATAAAGCAATCCAGTATCAGTGTCGATTCAATACAAAGTCGCGGAATTTTGTTGCGGTATTTTTCTGGAGTTATTGCAAAAGTAATGCGACAGTAAGGGGGAACCGATGGATATTCCCGTCTATATAATCGCATCATAATAAAAGCGTCAGCGAACATTTGACCATGCGGCAAAGAGTCTTGTACCTACTTACTATTTAGCTGATAAATTGTACTTTTCGTCAAGAGAAGTAATAATATTCCTACGTTAAAAACTTAAACCGCAAAAGATCACATTTGCTACAAAAACTGGGACAGAGCATCAACAGCTATGGAATCCAAAATCATTGTAAAATGATTTTTACAAAGTAGAAACTGGCAACAGTGCTACAAATTGGGGCAAACAGCATGAAAGGATCGCTATAACGGAGTTTGAACTAGCCACCAATTTAAGTGCTGAAAATTGTGGGCTTTTTCTCAGCACGAAGCAATGCTACCTTGGGGCATCTCCAGATGGTCTAATTGGACAAAATGGAATAATAGAAGTAAAATGTCCCAGATCATGTATCTACATAGTACCAAAACTCCTCGTGAAGGCATCGAGACTAAAATATTCAGATTTGCAACAATTGAAAATGAAAATTTTAAATTAAAAGAAATCACGATTATTACTATCAGGGACAGGGACAGTTACAGATAACGTCAAATTTTATTGTATGGACGCCACTACAATTAGAGTATGAAAAGGTAAGAAAAGCCACTTTTAAACTTGTTATTTTACAGGAAACGTTTTATTTATAAAAATAGTTCCTATATCTGAAATAGAAAACCGTTTATTTAAAAAATAATAATAATAATATAACTAACAAATTTTTGATTTTGCAATTTTCCCTAAAACTGCATTTTTCTCCATTTTAGGCTTTAATTTTGTTATATCAATTGAGTTTGTTCTATGGCGCTTTCAAAGATCAAATTTTTTAAATTAAATCTCGTGAATATTTAATCTAATTTTTCTTTAACAGTTTAATGGCTCGGCATAACTTAATCAATTTACGAATACAAATAGAAGTAAAAATTTCAATACTTACATTCGTCGCTCGCATTACGTAGGTGCCTATCTCGATTTTTGGCAAAAATGAGTTATACCCATATAAAGTCAGGGAAAGACTGCCTAAACGTTATGACAAACTGGCATATCTCAATACTACATGGTTTTTGTTTTATAGTATTATTATAGTCAGGCCTATCTTAAATTATCGATAAAAATACTTTTACGTAAAGACCAAACTTAAGATTGGCCCCTATGCTATATTTTTTGTATGGGTCTTACTGGGCGAATCTCAACATATTCCTTTACGTTATAAAATATTTTTAAAGGATGAACAGTAGATAGGCCTTATTGTTTTATTATTTATTGCAATTTTATTTAACACATAAAAGACAATTTGTAAAAAATAAAATAAATACCAATCCCATTTTTAATTTGTTATGCCTCTAGAAAATAATTAATTAAATATTACACTAGCTGTTTTTAATTCTTTTGAAATTATATGTTTATAATTTTTTTTTCGTTTTTATAAAATAAAGATGTTTAAAGTTTAAAAATTTCGCTCCCTATTCTTTGAAAACAAAATGTTTTATTAATATCACAGGGGCCTATCTTATTTCATGTACAAATCAGAATTTGTTATTGTTTTTACGAAGGAGCCTATCTTGATTATTATTTATTTTTTACAAAACCCGTAAAACTTCATTAAAAATTATTATGTCTCATCATTCTAGGTTGACTTATCTAGGAAACTGTAAAAAAATAAACTTAAATAAAAAACTGCTGTCAATGCTGTATCCAAAATAAGCACCATTGATTTCTTTAAATCGCTCTACTGAAAAACTACAAAAACCGAGTTAGGCCCCTACGTAATGCGAGCGACGATATAATGCCATCGTATAAGTACCTATCTAAGATTTATGAATTTTATAAAAATATTAATTATATTAATTTTAATAATAATTATTTTCTTTCAGATATACAGAGATGACCGGTTATGGCAAGGCAAAATGGAAGAGCAGTTAAAAATTTTTTTTTAGTTGCCTACTTCCCGAAATAATAAATCCACAATACTTAAACAAGAGAAAAATTAAAGACTGAGATTGCAATTTTCATCTATTTCTGCTACCTAATAGACTGTCATTGTTAAATCATATTTTTAATAAAAATTGACTATAATATTTATATGTGCCTTATTTAGGGTATTCAACCTAATAATAACACCTGACTGCTACATTTCATAAGGGGGCAGCCAAAAAACCGTAAAACTTCTCCTATTAAAACCTAGCTGTAAAAAATATAGACACTGCCCCCTTCCCTGTGAACGGCCATGCCTACCAACGCAATGTCTTTTTATACTCTACATGACATACTGTCCAATTTATTAGTGGTGGGCAGAGTCGGATATTATTATGAATCGGATAGTTCAAAATTACGTACTTTTAGGAATCGATTACTTTATTAATAAGTGATTATCAGCTCGCAAGAGGACAGGTTTTCCATTTCTTAAAAAACCGACTTCTTATTATCATTATAATCGATTCCGAGCGGTATTCGAATCCCATCGATTTTTTTGGGAATCGAACTTCACTTCACTTCACTTCACTTCTTGTACTTGAGTACTCCCATTACTACAATTGATATTTAGTAGCTTTTTAGCCGCCTTGTCAATACACAGGAATCTCGCTGCACCAAAAATTGCAGCTGCGAGTCAATAAAAAGGCCAGATAAATGTCATGTGACCGACGCCGGAATTGTGCCTCAAGAATGTACTATTCAGTCGTTAAATCGTGGATAAAAGAATGAACGCGCAGCCGAGTCGGCACATGACTGTGTTGTTAATTGACGCAAAACACACATAAAGCTAATTATTTTATTTAATTAAAAAAATTATCTAGATTTGTCTTTCCAAGGCCGCCGCCTTGACAGAAACTGCGCCGAACCAATTACGTGTGTCTTGTCACTGCTGCAGCATCGTCGGCCGCCGCCTTGGCAGAAACCGCTACAAAAATCCACAGATCTTGCATCTTATGCAAGTATCATAGGCGTATTGGAAATACCTACCTCATACAGTTGCAAGAAGTAAACCATTATGTCACCCCCTGTAATATTTCAAGACCGCCGCGCTATTGTTCTTAGTTCCAGAGAAATGCATTTTTGAGTTTTTTCTGTTTTTTTACATTCTTCGCCCCCGACTTTCTTTGTAATACGTCAAAACGGCCGCGCTATTTCGCTTTGTTTCAGAGATATTCACTTTTTAGTTTTTTCCACTTTTTTTTTATTTCTTTACCCCCAACTTCCTTTGTAATATTTCAAGACCGCCGCGCTAATGTTCTTAGTTCTAGAAATATTTACTTTTGAGTTTTTTCTGCTTTTTTGAAATCTTTACTCCTGACTTTCTGTGTAATACGCCAACACCGCCGTGCTATATCGCTTTGTTTCTGCGACATTCACGGTTTAGTTTTTTTCCAATTTTTTAAATTCTTTACCCCCCAACTTCCTTTGTAATATTTCAGGACCACCGCGCTATTTTTCTTAAATCCGGGGATATCCACTTTTGACCACCGGTCTAAGTGACCCTTATGTTTAACTGACCTGTCAGTGTGACCTTTCATTACCGCTAACACTGAATATCAAACAATAAGAAGGCCATATGAGCCGATTTCCTAAATCTGCTACGTCAAATTCATAGATGGCACAATGAGTTCACTAACAAGAAAGCGACTAACCTTTTCACTGCTAAATTAAAACATTGCTGCCGCCTGTCTGTTTGACTTGCTGCATGACTTTTTTAAATTTATTTTTATAGCTTATCGTAAAACTTGATTTCACATAAGTACCTACACCTATCCTAGATTTAAGTAGCTTACATTTATTTTCCTACCTATAGTATAGTCTAGACTTTAAAATGTCCCTATTTTTAATTGCTTTGTAGCTTATAATATTTTCAACCTTTTGACGTCAAAACGTTAATTACATGAAAACATATTGACCGCCATGTATTCTATTTCTAACAGAATTAAATGACGACTCTCACTATTCAATACCTACCTAGGCTACAACGTATACCTATGTTGGGTAAAATATGAATGATGTGGAGTTTGTTTGTATAACTTGGTTTTAATTTGCAATTATTTTTTCAAAATGGTTAAAACAAGTAGGTTTTACTTTCTTACTTAAGAAACATTCAGTTTGTTTGTATTACGTATTTTGCTATTTTTCGACAAAATAAAACCAATTTTAGTTATACTTGCTGTCGCTTTTAATCTACTTTTATTTGTTTAACATTTAACACCTAATGCAACGGTAAAATCATTGTGAAAATCGGTCCAATTACCCCGGAGTAATCAGCGTACATATTATTATCAAAAACATACATTCGGCTGGAATTGAGAACCTCCTATTTTATTGTCTGTTAAAAATTAGTGAATTCTTAAAAATTCCAATAAAATACGATATGCGGCAACACCACGATATCACATCAGTGAATTTGAGACATCTGTTGCCGAGGCGCTACATTCTAACGACAGACAGGCGACAGATTTAAGGTTAGAGTTACGATCAACTCCACAATGGCGGCCAAACCAGCTCCAATACGTCAAAAAATGGGTTGTCAACTTTTCTCGGACATCCGTCATTCTTATATAGTTTGATATTCAATGCCGCTAATCACAATAAATTATTTATTTTAGGATTTACATATTATGTGATACAATCTTGACTAATTATTCTTAATTGATTTATTGGTTTATTTTTTTTAATTCCTACAATTTATCAGAGCTCCCGATGAATAAGAATTACTCTAGCCGGTTCAACGTTTGGCTTATTACAGATCCGCCGTGTTATTTATGTCCTTAATTTTGGCCTATGCAACCTTGACCTACCCACACCGCCAAGCCGACGCGGTCGACTAATCTCTAGCGTGACGCTTGCTGATGTCGTTCATTTTTCATGAAATGGACCCGTATATACGCGACCAATAGTATTTTAAATACTAAAACGCCGTGTGTGTCTTCGCCCTAACAGTTCGTTTTCTTTTTACGCTCCCGTACCAACTAGGAAAGTTCATAAATGGCTTAATTTTATTGCACCTGTTAACCTTTACCAAGGCACATAAAACTTTATTTTTAGATATAACAGTTAATATAGGGTTTCCATACCTCCCGGTTTACCGGGACATAATAATATAACTAGTTTCAATGACTTTGTCCCGATGTCTGTTGCGATCAGCTATTTAACATTATATATTTGTTTTACTATTAAGATACTTCACTCACTTCGAGGAAGAACGCAATATAAAAAATTTAAAATCTATTTTTGATTGCAATATACAAACAAATCGGCTGCATTTCGTTTAACTTTTATCCTTTTCCTATTATTAAAAACAAAATTTTAAAAGTTAAAACATCACTTGTGGAAAAAACGGCGAACGCGCTTTGAAACTTTTGGTCCTGTGTCACATTATAAACCGTTCTGGTTTAAGCCGAAAGAAGTATGCTTACCCAAAGTTAATAGTGAAACTAATAGGTACGCCTTTAGTAGAGGCGAAACGAATCACCTTCCTTTACTACCTCTCTAAAATTAACGCTCATATATTCTGTTATTGGCAGAAAGATACAAAAGAAAATTACATTTGGCACGAAATCATCTCCAAATTATTTAACCTATGTCAGTGTATCATGATTCTATCTAGGCACCGCTTCTTTTACGTCGGCAGGAAATAAATAAAGCTTTAGGTAGGCAACTTCTAACACAGGTTAACAAAATTTACCTGAAACACGTTCCGCGCGCTGCAGGATAACGGGCTTATCACGAAATATTTATGTCTCAATTTTTGGAATAGTAAACATAAGACATGGAACCTCTAAGGTATAGAGCGATTTTTTTGCAAAAAAAAATTTGCGACGGTATTAACCCTGAAAAATGCCTAAAAATACGTACTTTTAGTGAGCATTTTTTTCATATATTTTCTTATTTTTTTCAAAAAAAGGCTCTATACCTTAGAAATAGAAACATTCCTTAACTAAAATATGATTCGTCCCGACAGTCATTTCAAATAGGCTTTCCAGAGTCGTGCAGTAGCGAAACAGTGTTAATCATCGTATAATTTTGCGCGAATTCGCGTTATCAGGATTAGATTTTTCAACTTATTTTAAAACTATGTTTCGCGGTACATCAAATAATTTTAAGCTTTCGTTCTTGCAAATAAACCATTTCAAATTCAAATAAGACTGCAACATTGCCATTCACCAAACGAAGACAGGCAGGGAACTATAACAACCCAAAAATCTTTGGTGAACAGATAAAAACAATCAGCGAAGTCAAATATCTAGGACTAACCCTGGATTCCAAACTGACATGGAACCAACATATTAACAATAACCTAAACAAGGCAAAAATGTGTTTAATGAGATGCAGAAGATTG